>CAJQZP010000978.1:4100000-5300000 GCA_907164705.1 Parnassius apollo | reverse complement strand
GAAATCTCTTATTTAAATATGAAATAATAAGTCCAAGCGTAATATTTTTGACAACGTAATGTTGTAGTTTCCTGTTTAATGTCTCATGATAAACACAATCGAAAGCCTTGGAAAGATCATAAAAAATACCTAGGGAATCTTGTGAGTTCTCTCAGGCAGTGAAAATATATTTCATAAGCTCAACACCTGCGTCAGTCATCGAGCAACCGCTTGTAAAACCAAACTGAATTTTATGGAGTAATTTATTTAGGTTTAGGTTTAAGATAATATTTATTTTTAAAAATATACGTGTACTCGTGTAACGAATGCGATCTTATGAATCGACTCTTCAGCAACTATAAAAGTTGATGGAAACCGGAAACCATATCCAGAGAGCTAAAACAGCGAGCATTACCTAACCTATCTAGTTTTGACGGCTATTCAATTCAATGCACGATAACCCACGACAATTCTATCAGAACCATCATTCTTTTTTACTAGCAAGATCGGACTAGCGTATTCTGAATCGGACTCGCGAATAATTCCTTTATCGAGCAAATCCTTCACTATAGTGCATACTTTTAAGTTTTTGTCATGCGACAATTTGTACATAGTACACGGGCACATCGGTTGTTAACGTGATATGTATCTCACTATCTTTCACCTTTATGGTCGCGGTACCGCTTAAAACGAATTCTGAATACTTGCGACCGACATATATACCGACGTATTAACTTGATCGGACAAAGAAATTGCAAGTTTGCGGAATATCGTTTACGGTCGCCTCGCTATGAATTATACGTTGGTGATCACCGGTCCTAACATAATACCTTTCCTGTTTAGTACGTCTGTACCGATAATGGCAGGTTTTAAAAATTAAAAATTTACAAACAATAATAAAGGAATCCATTACGAGCATAGAGAATATTAACTATAGATGTGGGTAAAACGTAAACAATTAAATAGGTTAGAAAATCGCGCACAAATTGTAATGACCGAACAATTAATGCAACCGAAACAGAAATAAGGGTGCGTACAAACTGATTTAGATTTAATTTTAACTGTATTTTTTCTTTGGTTAATTTTACAAAATATGGCGTTTCAATAAGTTTTTTTAATTCTTTTTTTTAAATTTAGGGACTTAGGTTATTTTAAACATGTCAGTCCCATTGTACCTAATAACTAAGTAACAAACTACAATTTATTAAATTATTTAAATAAAAAATTAACTAAGTTATATACAATTTGAGCAACATCAGATAATGGTTCAGACAAAATGCTTTGATATTCCCCTAGGTTACAAATTTTAATATCAGTTTTGGCAATTAATACTTTCCTTTCATGATGATTTTTGGAACATTCCGCGAGCAAGTGTTGTACATCTTCTATTGTTTTGCATGTATCGCAATTTGGAGATTGTTTCATTTTCATCATGAAAGCAAACTTGTTACACGGAATGTGTCCGGAACGAAGTCGCATTGCTAATACAATATATTAGCAATGCTTCGTTTCAATAAGTTTTTAAATAAAGATAATGTTTTTGATTCTTTTATATTTTTAGGTAAAGCGTTATACAGTTTTACTTCCAAATCTCTCCAGGCATTTTGCATTAATAGGAACAAACACAATTATATAAATTTCCTGTTTTTATGCATGTAAAGCAGTAAAATCAGTTGTCCATGGTGATCTGAACTTAGTTTTTGAATTACTAATTTGTTGATTGGTACAACATCCGCAAAAATATTGTCAATACAAGTTGCACTACGTGTAGCTTCAAATAACAAATTATCAAGATTGTATGATTTGAACAAAGAGCAAAATTCAATACTGATGGAAGAAGTTTCCAGGAGATTGATACTAAAGTCTCCGCATACTACAAGAGATTTATTTTGTTTATTAAGCTTAACTAAAACTTCTTCTATATTTTTTCAAAAGTGTCATTGCTGTTATATGCCTGTCTCATAGATTATAAGAACGAAAAAAAATATTTTGAAGACATGTGAGATTCGTCAATGCACGTTGGGGCAGCGCGGCTGATATTTACTTGCTCTAAAAAAACCTCTCAGAAATTAGAGGAGGCCTGTGCCCAGTGTGAGCAGTGGAATGTATAAAGACTGTAACTAGCTTTTAACTTTCATAAGCTTAGCTTTCATGAGTTTTATGAGAGCAAGTTTGGTTTAAAAACAGAAAACGTGAATGGATAATCAAATAATAATTAAGTCAAACGGTTCTTTTAAAAAATTAGTTCGAAATACATAATACTATATTTCACGTAGTGAAATCCTCATGTATATCGCTATGATAATCGTAAAATGATTGGAAGGAAATGACTGGAAAGAAATGATATATGCCGAAACCGATTTAAAAAGATATATTTAAAAATCATTTTTGATGGCTGTTAACATTGATTATTAAATGTATCTTTTCGGTATCAAAATTAATTTTCTTACACGGGAAAATATTACAAAATGTTACAAAAACAAATATATACAGATATATAATGCATTGTCAAATGGATATATACCAGGATTTAAGCTATCCTTGGTCATAATGAGTTCTAAAGATATCATTCTAGTTTTCACGGGGAGACATCCTAATGAATATCCCGCCGATAACAGATAACTGTTGAGGGATGGAATGAAAAATTATGAAACCTGGATAAGTCGTGAGGAAAGGTAAAGGTAATTGGTTCGTTTTTTTGTATATTACAAAGTTGTTATGAAAACAAATACAAACTGAGCCTTTATCACATTATCATCTCGGTCGCCCTCTTTTCGGTACGAGGCTGCCACTAGAAAAACCTTTCCTTACTCATCAGTTGTCAGTTCTTCGAGCTATATTCACGACCGGAGACCCTTTGTACTGGATGTGAGACATTCCATCTTAGGCCTAAGGAGGTAACATCTATATTGCCTCAACACATTAAGGACAAATATCGAAATGATTACTCATACCTTTTCACATACTGCAAAGTTTTACCCATACATAAAAAGGTGAAATATATGCTTTTAAAAGAATGTTATGAATACTCGATGTACCCTACCCCATGGAAACGCATTTATAGCACTAGGAATAAAACACCTTATTCACCAATTAGAACTAATAATTACTACGGTAAGAGAACACGTAAATTTCTAATACCATACAAATTAAGTTCTATAATTTACTAAAACTTAAACATTTTTTCGCATAATAAGAATTCAAAAAATAAATCTATATATATTATTTCAATGAGAATCATAACGAGCTATATCTATCTATGCCAATAATTGTTAAATTGGACAAATAAACAAAGCGTGTAACAAAATAAAATACATAAAAAAAATTATTCCTTAAAACACTAAATAAGATAGTATCGGAAAGCGAGAGACGAAAATCACGTTTTTACTACACTATTCCAGGTAAACAATACCAAAAACTACCTTCTCCACAAAAAAAAAATAGTTTAAGAAATGCATATTATAGATTTTATATAAAATTTTTATGGCAATTTATATATATTTTTTTATTTTTTATATATATATAAGCACAATTGTTACATAGTACTTTATATTTAGTTTAAGTAAAAGTTAATTCGAATGTCATTTAAATAATAAGCTTAAGTAAATTAATATATAAGAGCAAACTGTGCAGTGCCAAGACAAACAATTCATGTTTAATGGCAAAAAGAAATTGATTTTGTAATTAAAACTGTTACTTTGTTGCATAAATTAAAAAAAAAACAATGCATTAACATATTGATTCATAATCTAGGATCCTCGTAGATTTATATGTCTATGGGCCACATCATGCATTTACCGGAAGTGGGCTGTGTGCTGCTTTGTCACCTTTATTCTATAAATTCACGTTAGTGTGGTTCATCTATGAGAAATTACTCAAAAATCTTTCTCTAGATCGTTAAATGAAATAAGTCGAAATGAATACTACAGAAAAGTTATGAGGTAGTTGAAAAATTCAAGATAATATGTACACGTATGTGCAATCTTCTGTCTAGTCGATGATATTCTCTTTAGTGAAATCACAGTATCAGTATTCTGCTGTTATTGCTTCGGTGGTTTCGTCATGTGGAAATAATGAACAAGAACACAGTGACAAAGCAAATTTATGATGCAGAAAACACCCTAGATGAAAATGGATACCTAAATGGACCCTAGATAAAGGAGGCGAGAGAGATATCTCAGGATCGTGCCAAATGGAAGTTCATAGTCTCTGCCTACACCCCTGAGTGACAGGCGTGAGTGTTTACTATTAATATGTTTATGATATTGTGTAAGATCGTATTATTTTTTATTTATTTAATAGAAACTGGAAAGCAACGCTTTAAAAGTATTTAACAATTTAATAATTAAGTTGCCAATGAAGAGACTTTCCTGAAGTTTTACCGCTAGCTGATTTATGAATATTATTGTCTTCACGTAAGCACGGCGGCTGGCTGTGCTAGCCGAGTGCAGACCAGAAACGGGCAGCTAGTTCATAATTTACTTGGGCCTGGTGCGCTCGATACGCGGCTTAGTTTGACGGTTGACATATTTATGGGCTTTCAAAATTCGCTCTACCGAGTAACCAATTTAAGGTTTATTCGCGGAAAGGACAGCGCTCACAGCTTTTCGAATGCCCACCGCATTTTCTATGTTATTATTTGGAGCTCATAGCTGAAACAAAATTGTTATAGATTTTTCACAAAAAATCATTGAGGTATTAAAATGACGGTAAGAGACGGCTAAGAGGTCCAATGGCTTAGCAGTGAGTTGCGTTACTGAGGGCTCTGGGTTCGAAAATTAGGGCGTATGGAATAATTATTTGAATGATCTACAAATAATTGTTCAGAGTCTGGGTGATCTTATGAAATTTATGTATGTAAACTGCCTCCACGATACAGGAGAACATTCTAGTGTGGGGAAGAGTTTTTATTTAAATACTTTGTATTTTACTGGAGGATCACCTATTAAGGAGATTGGTATTTTTTCATGAATATGGCTAAAACTAGTACTTTTTTAACATGAAAGTAAGAAAGTATGGTATTTATAAGTCAGCATGTGAAACAGAAACAGAAACTTTTGTTATTCAATATAGATTATAAATAATACTTATGATAGTCACTTTTTTAATTTATCACTGGTTCGCAAAAAACCTCTGTCCTGGGAAGAACCAGCAAGAAAGCCATCGGGACTTAAAAAAACCGCTTACAATCATGTATATATGTTAGAATTATCAACACAAAACAAAATAGAAACAGCTTGGTAGCGATTACCCTTCCCAGGGTTATTATTATCCATAAAATCCTTAAATTTATAATATCTCTTTTTATACAAACTTAGTTTAATAAAGTTTTTGAGCTTTGTGTATGTCAAATTTTGTATATTATTTTCCGGGATTTTGTTGTAAAAGCGTATATATCGCCTCAAGAATGAATTACTGACTCGGTGGAATCGAGTGACTGGTACTACCAGCTTCTGTCTTTTCCTAGTATTTACAGAATGAATATCACCTATTTTATAAAACTGCTTTTATATTTGTGTACGTACATTACATTTTCGTAAATGTATTAACAGGTCAATGTTAATATATTAATTTCCATATTTTTTTTGTCTGAGCGACGATTTAGGTTTTAAATCATAGATTTCTCAAAAGACTCTCTTCTGTAAAACGAATATAATTTTATTGTTAGTCATGTGTCCCAACAGCAAAATACCGTTCGACATTATGCTATAGAAATAGCTTAAGTAAACTGGTCTAACTGTTTCAACTGCTTGCTAGTTTTGATATTTGATATACGGTTTTCGAAATATCAGTAGTTTAAAAACATCTTACTTTATCTTTGGATGGTACTTTATGAAATGTAAAATAGTTTGTACACGCATTTATATTTTGTTTAAGTAATGATTCGGCGACGGCAAGAGAAGAATTCAGTAATTTTGTGGTTAAGATCGCAATATCGGTAAAATATTTCTCAAAAATTATTGCAACGTCCTGATCTGATTTAGTTAAATTTTTGTTAAAACTTAACTGATAGTTAGAATTGCGACAGTTAACCTTACCAGTTTCACCATTAGTTATATTCCATATCATTTCAATTTTATTAGAAGCGGTCTTTATTCTGTTGTAGACATACAAAGACTTGGCTATGGAGCACCTTCTTTTAAATATTTTTAAATATTTTTTACATATTCCCTAAATTCGACGTTAGGATGATATGTCCTTTCATTGTAAAGTTCATATAACCCTTGTCTACTCTTATAGACTCCTACTCTCGCCCATTCATTGAATGCCTTGCGATTATTCAAGGAGAATGTTTTAGAAGTAAAAGTATTATCAAATTTATTGCAAATATTAAAACTTTTTATACAGATTTTATTGAGTTTAATTAACCTTTTTTTAACATATTTTTACGCAGAACAAGCTTACAGTATCTTGAAGTCGTAGATTGGACTAAAAATTAATATTCCAAAAATGAAGGTAGCCGGGCTATGCCATTTTGACGTTACTGTTACTTCAAAACTTCTCCAAGCGACGTGCATTTACTGGAACAAACAAAACTTTTACATCTCCATGGTTTTTGTTAACATAAGGTAACGAAACTAATTGTTCACAGTGATCAAAGCTCAATTTTTGAATTATATATTTATGGAACGGCTTAATATTTGTATAAATATTATCTATCATGTATTCATGTAGCACTAGGTTCAGCAATACGCGTTGGCTCCAAAAATAAATTAAAAGACTGATGTTGATCTAAACTTAATATTGATGTAAGAAGCTTCTAGGAGATGGATATTAAAGTCTCCACATATTACAAGTTTATTTTGTTTATTAAGCTTAATAAACAAAATCCCTCTGGGTGACAGGCGTAAGTGTTTGTGTGTTTTTCAAAAACTTCCTCCATACTTTTTACAAATGTATCGTATAAAGTACGCCCCGTTCATCACGCACACCACGTCTATAGACGCTCACAACAATGAGGTGCTCAAACGTTGTGGAGTCTACCAACACGCGTTGTTGCAGCGCGGTAGGCATTTAGCCCTAAAACCCTCTAACAAATGAGAAAAGGCCTGTGCCTAGCAGTGGAACATTACATAGTATGTAATTTTACTTTACTATTACACCTCTGCTTACGCAACACTCATGTCCTCCATTGTCCAAAATTTGGTCTGAAGTCTTTATTAGGCTATTATTATACCTTCCATTTCGTAACTATAAAAAAATTAAAGAATAAATAAGCTAATCGGTGTGATTATAGTTACCATCAACTGTTTTTGTTACCTACCTTCACTTACCCTTTTCTTTTAAAAATTGAATTGACAAACAATCTAAAGGTGGAGATCTGTGCTAATCGAGCCGAGCACGAGCGGAGCATGAGCCGAGCACAAATTCGTGTAGTGTGAACCGACTTACAAGCCTCGAACGAGCGCGCTTCGAGCGTTTGGTTCGTGCTCGTCTGAGCTCTGCCTATTGTCGGTTTTTTGACGAACACAAAAGGATTTACATCGCACGCATCGATTTGCATGTTGAAAGCTCGTTGTACGTCCACATTTGACACCGTGGGTAGAGCGGCTCAGCTTGAGATCAGCTCGTGCTCGGCTTCTCTACAGTAGAACCACCTTTACGGTCAAAGTAATGGTAAGCGGCTACCACAGGCGACTTGAAGCAATGATGTATGCAGATGCGTGATGCGACCTTTGAGGACTAAGAATGGCTGTTACTTCACTCTACACGCTACAGATCGAAATACATCAGTGCATGTAATGCTGCTTGTCGTCAGAACTGGAGATGTGATGCCCACACAGACGAGGTCCTACGCAGAAAAGAAGTTCTTCCTTGTATATAATGGTTAAACCATATACCAGATCATCTTCTGGGGACAATAAGGCTTCCCATTGCTCGTTTTACCTGGATGTATTAACTTATCTCCACATATCGGACTGAGTAAACGAGGCTGGCATAACATTGGAAGCCTTGAGGTCTTACGGGTTTTACTTTTACGTCAAAGGACGTAATAGTGATAGATATGTTGCATCGCGACGCGTCACCTTAACACGAATATGTTAGTTAAATAACCTGAATATTGACTAAAGATTTCATTTTAACTAATTAGATAATTAAATTGCTAGCCGCCGTGATATTTAAATTCAATACGTCGTAATAATGTTTATATTTTAAAACTTTATAACCTGGGCAAACATTTTTGATACTGGTTATTATATTTCATAAGTTTTACGGCTTAATTCATTGATATGGGACTTTGGTGTCGTCGAGTCATTACTTAATTCCCCTACGATATATTTAATCGTGCGCGTTTTTGTAAAGTTTAAAAAGTTATTTTATGTTCTTTGTAACCGCCTTCGTAGTTTTATCACTGGCCTAAGGTTGATTGGAAGAGAATTATTTTAGAATTAAGTTCTTCTTTTGATTCTATACTTTCTTAAGGTTCAATAAAGTTTAAATAAATAAAGGGAAATAATTATCTAAAAACATACAAGGGGCAATACGACAAAACGTCTTATAGTTTTCTTATGATTCACCTAAAATCAACATTTCAATTCTGTACATCTCATAAAGTAGAAAGATGGATTTGAGACTGTAACGTACTATTGGTTTTCACTCGTTTGAAAATGTCACATTTTTTGTATTGAATTTGTGGTCACTGTTCCTTTTTTAAAATAGGGTTAATATTTAAGTAAGTCACATTTAATGAAGTCACCGTTCACTTTTTTAAATAAGTGTGTCACTATTTTATACGTCAAAACATGTTACATGATGAAGCAAATTACAATCGTATACAGATATATATTATTTTTTTTTTTATTATATATTTTTTTTTTTTTATATATATATATATATATACGTACGTTGTCCCCTGAGGACTAAGGTAGAATGCCTAAATTAAATTAAAAAGGTATCCGGTTTTCTATTCTTATTATACGTAACTTAGCAGCATTATGCTTCTATTTTGCTGTGGTATTCTGTAAGGCCATAGTCCTACTCCGGTCAAACCGACTTATTCGTGCTACAACATTAATATAGATGCAATATGACTATACCACATATCGTAACATTCATTAAGCATATTAACATTTATATGTGATCTTATGGTTTCCTGGATCGACATCAAAAGTCTTGAAATCGCAACAAAAAAAAAATATTCCCCTACCACTAAATTATAATATAATTTATCGTTTCTCGGTTAGAAGAACACATAGTACGAGTCTTTAGCAAATACTCGTAAAAATCTTTCGATATTATCCGCGCAATAGGTTTAATGTCTTATAAAGGATGAATGAGGAAAAGAGATGGAAAGAGAGATGCGACAAAAGAGCTTTGTTCAAATATTCGCAATTGTCATGAAACCGGAGCGGAAGATGGTTCCAGCTCCCTACGGAGTTAATGCATTCGTTTCATTCTGTCGGATATTGTATTTAACTTTATATAACATAGATTTTAACATTCATTTATGTTAATCCTTAAAGATATATTTAAATTATTTTCAAGCCAAGTTTCTTTGTTAGGCACGAGGATTTTATTAATATTCATCAGAACTTCGTTGGGAGAGTACCGTTACTATACGTTACTACGAAATGGGCAAAGTATAACGACATCCGACATATTAAAACATATCTTTAAAAATATAAATGCTAACTATTGCGCTACGCGATTTAATACCTGAACCCTATTCCCCCCCCCCCCCATAACATGGTAGCGGAATTAAGTAAAGATCTACCCTGGTGGGGTACCAGCATCCCTGGAGAATCCCTCGCTGATCATCCACGACCAAATTACTCCACCCCTTAGCGTGGGTGCTCAGGCTGCCCCACGTATTCTGTAGGCAAAATTCCACTCAACACAACAACTGTTCGGGGCAAACTGAGCAACAAGACCGAGGCGACCCACGTAGGTGTCCTCTCCGGCTGATGCTTCGTATCTTTTCTACCCGGGGTACAAACTGGAACACTCCTTTGTGCCTCGAGCTGGAGTTTGCGTATACGTCAGCGAGGACATCTGTTCTCGAAGCCTCGGCAGTCTTAAAGGTTTGGACCTGTCCATCGTTGGCTACGCGTAGACAGCGACGACCATTCGCGCGTCTACGGGTGCCTCTGTAGGTCCCATAGCGGTATTGCCGAAACAGACCGACTCTTCGACCACGTCCAAAATGGTTACAGATTCTTTGCTACAGCAGATCCCCCCCCCCCGCAGAGATCGTAATCCTCGGCGATTTTAACGCCCACCACGCCGAGTGGCTTGGTTCACGTTTAACCGATCATGCGGGGGGATCAGTTCATGATTTTGCCTTGGTATATGGTCTGACACAACTGGTTACTTTGCTTACGCGGATTCCAGATGTGAAGGACCATACACTTTCCCTGTTGGACCTTCCGCTGACCTCTCATCCGGACGGATATCAGATTTCCGTCGACGCCGCTTTAGGCTCCTCGGACCATTGTCTTGTCCGGAGTGTGATGCCACTCACACTGAAATCGCGGTTGTATTCTGCAGGCTGCCGCCGTGTTTGACACTATAGGTCAGCCGATTGGGATAGGATGCGGTCTTTCTTTGCATTCTACCCTAGGGGGTAGGTTTGCTTCTCGGCGAACGATCTCAACGTTGTTGCTCATTCTGTCGCCGATGTAGTACTTCAGGATATGGAACGTTTTATTTATTCCTCTGTGGTGCCCATCGGAGGCAAATCTCAGTCATGATTTTGATGTTAGCAGAAGGAGTACCAAGCTTGGGCTGACGCATCAACGTCCGGGGATGTAAACACCAGCGCTCTAAAAAAGAAGTATATTCCGCCTCCATGTCCTTCAAAAGCGTCATTGCCAAGGCAAAGTCAGAGCACATAGGCATAATTGGCGTTAAACTAGATCACATAGATATTTGAATTTTAACTGGAGAATACACGTAAATGACATTTGCAATAGGTTAAGGTTAGTGCTAAGTAAGTTTTACCAATTAAAAAATGTATTGAACAAACAAACGTTAAGAATAGTATACTTTGCACTTGCCGACTCGCTAATGAGTTATGGACTTCTTGTATACGGGCGAACCTTTATTACATATCTGAAAAATATCAAAGACATACAAATAAGACTGATTAAGCTTCTAGTTAGTAAAAATGTTAAAGAAAAATGCAACAAAGACTATAATAAGTTGTTTCCCATTTGTAAAATTATTCCCATAGATAAAAAAATAGATTATTTGGTAGGTATGGAATACTATTATAATGATGAATATAAAGTTAATGTTAAAAACAAGTACAACACACATAGGGTTAGAGAAAGCAAACTGGTTCAACCTAAAATAACAAACTATTATGGTAAGAGAACAACTAAGTATTTGGTATCTAAAGTGTTTAACAAAATAGATCTATTAAGAGATAAAGTTAAAATTAGTAAAAGATCACTTAAGAGAAAATTAAAAAACATTATACAGGATGGCTAATAGAAATATAAGTATATTAATAAACCATAACAATATAATATATAACTATAAGGTAATTAATTTATATAAATAAAGTTAAATATGTATGCAACTTGTAACATAATTAACGCACTTTGTGAAAGTAGTTTAACTAAATCTGCACAGTCAAAGCAAACTGAAATGGACCGTAACTTAAGGCAATAAGACTTAAGAGTGCAGTTTTATTTGTATTATTACTAATTCTGTCATTCAATAAAAGTAAAGAAAAATGAACTTTATTTCGAGCACGTTAAAGTCTTTGCGCTCGTGGATTTGTACTGTGACCACAACATTCTTCCGGAATTAGTATAACTAATTTGATAAATAAACAGTGCATAAAAATGTTTAACTAAAAATACAGTGTATGTATTACAATTATAACATAATATACTAATTGGGGTGTCTGAGGGTGTGCGTTGATTGCGTTACATATTGTATATATGTATATGTATATGTAGATATATGTATATATATATATATATATATATATATATATATATATATATATATATATATATATATATATATATATATATGTATATGTGTATAATATCATATAGTTAACATAACAACAAGATGTCATAGGTTTATATATTACTGTGTTATTTATATAATTGTATGTTATTGTGTCCAATATTAGGAGTACATAAGGTGGTTCATTGCTATGTAAAAGAGCGTCTCTCGCCATCAAACGTAAAAGTTTGGCGGGCTTACAATTAAGTAACACCACTGTCTTATAAATTCATTAATAAATAATAAAATAAAAAATAAAAAAAAAACCTTTTTTCTGGGACCCTTGCATTCTGGTCTCTCGCCATGGCTGTCCAGGGGAATTTCTTTCAGCCATCTCTCCCATATCTTCACAAGAACAACGACTCACTGGCCCGTGCCGCAAAGGAGAAAGCCGACCTGCTAGGATCTTTCTTTGCGTCCAACTCGACTCTCGATGACGGGGGGAGTATGCCGCTGACCATCCCGCGGTGTGAGTGCTCCATGCCAGAGGTGCGGTATACACAGCGCTCGGTTCGCAAAGAAGTCCTCTCCCACCTGATGGTATCCCCCCCAATTGTGCTGAGGACGTGTGCTTCAGAGTTCGCACCGGTCTTAACGCGTCTTTAGCGGTACTTCTAATCTCTAGGCGTAGTCCCAAAATCATGCAAGACGGCTTTCGTCCACCCGATCCCTAAAAAAGGCGACCGCTCAGACCCGTCCAGCTACAGGCCCATTGCCATCACCTCCTTGTTCTCCAAAACGATGGAATCCGTTGTAAACTGCCAACTCATGAGGTACCTTGTGAATCACCAGCTGATTAGTGATCGCTGATACGTCCTACCTGACTTATAGATGAGCGGCGGCAGTAGAGTAAAAGGGCCTCCCCCTTTTACTCTACTGCCGCTTAAACATTACTAAAACAGACATATAAAAACATTTTCTTTTTTTATCTGTCTATAACCGTCCCCGACCCTTTAGAAAGGAGTAAGCTCTTTTTTTAAAGGTCTCCAGTTCGTGTCGGTCCCCAAAATTCGCCGGTGGTAAATTATTCCACAGAACGGTCGTACGTGGAAGAAAACTCCTAGTGAAACGTACAATGGTGGACCGCCAAGCATTCAGATGGTGTGGATGGTATCGGGAGGTATGCCGCGTAGTGCGTTCACAAAATTTGGCGGCTGGGATTAATCCAAATAATTCCTCAGAGCACTCCCCGTGGTAGATGCGATAAAATATGCAAAGATATGCAACATCTCTTCGCAGCGCCGGTTAATCAAGCCGATCGGAAAGCACTGCGTGCCGTGATCGGAATACATTGCGTATTCCATGTGCGGCCGACCTGTGCCTTGTAAAGTTGCGGTCGGTGTGCCGGCATAAAATACTGTCCTGCTCTACTGAGCACGCCAAGCTTTTCTGAGGCCTATTTGGCCTTCTCTTCCAAGTGACCACGAAACTGCACGTCACTCAATATGTCGACGCCGAGGATTCCGATGCAGGCTGAGGTAACAAGTGGAGTGCCTTGAAACTGAGGAGATACGACAAAGGGGTACTTTTTTGCGGTTAACGTGCAAACTTGCGTCTTCTGGAGGTTAAACTGGTCGCCAGCAATCCGAAACTTTGTACAGCAAAGACTCGACTTCAGACACAAGTTTGTCCCGGTACTCGGAGACGTTTTCCCGAGATATTTTGGAACGGCCGGTGTACAGAACATCGCCAGTGCTGTCATCTGCATAGCAATGAATGTTACGGGTTTGCAACATATCATTGATATGCAGAAGAAACAGCGTTGGTGACAGCTCGCAGCCTTGTGGAACACCGGCATTAATAGGCTTGTAATCGGAGCTGGTACCGTTTACAACGATCTTGATGCTCCGATCTGCAAGAAAGCTGGTGATCCAATCGCACAATTTCTCGGGAAGCCCATAGGAAACTTAAAAATAAGTGCTTTGTGCAAAACTCGATCGAAGGCCTTCGCTATGTCCAAACTAACGGCCAATGCCTCCCCCTTGGACTCTACTGCCGCCGCCCATCTATAAGTCAGGTAGGACGTATTGGCGATCACTAATCAGCTGGTGATTCACAAGGTACCTCATGAATTGGTTGTTTACAACGGATTCCATCGTTTTGGAGAACAAGGAGGTGATGGCGATGGGCCTGTAGCTGGACGGGTCTGAGCGGTCGCCTTTTTCAGGGATCGGGTGGACGAAAGCCGTCTTGCATGATTTTGAGACTACGCCTAGAGATTAGAAGTACCGCAAAAGACGCGTTAAGACCGGTGCCAACTCTGAAGCACACGTCCTCAGCACAATTGGGGGGATACCATCAGGTGGGAGAGAATTGCTTTGCGAACCGAGCGCTGTGTATACCGCACCTCTGGCATGGAGCACTCACACTGCGGGATGGTCGGCGGCGTACTCCCCCCGTCATCGAGAGTCGAGTTGGACGCAAAGAAAGATCCTAGCAGGTCGGCTTTCTCCTTTGCGGCATAGGCCAGTGAGTCGTCGTCCTTGTGCAGATATGAGAGAGACGGCTGAAAGAAATTCCCCTGGACAGCCTTGGCGAGAGACCAGAATGCAAGGGTCCCGGAAAAAAGGTGAACTAGTTTATCGCCAATTATGCCTATGTGCTCTAACTTTGCCTTGGCAATGACGCTTTTGAAGGACATGGAGGCGGAATGATACTTCTTTTTTAGAGCGCTGGTGTTTACATCCCCGGACGTTGATGCGTCAGCCCAGGCTTGGTACTCCTTCTGCTTATAGTATGATGCTATTTTACAGGAGCGACAAAATCATGACTGAGATTTGCCCTCGATGGGCACCACAGAGGAATAAATAAAAAGTTCCATATCCTGAAGTACTACATCGGCGACAGAATTAGCAACAACGTTGGGATCGTCCGCCGAGAAGCAAACCTACCCCCTAGGGTAGGATGCAAAGAAAGACCGCAGGATCATAACAGCTCATGACCAATTACTTAAACGTTTATTCACTTAAACATTACTAAAACAGACACATAAAAACATTTTCTTTTTTTATCTGTCTATAACCGTCCCCTGCCATATTCGGTTGGGCTGTTCTTTTTTTAATAGAATAACGGTGACAAATGAGCACAGAGTTCACCTGATGGTAAGTGGATGCTGTGGCTTATAGACATCTATATACTCCACTAAGTATCAAAATTCAGATGCGTTGTTACCCCTAAGGACTAAGATGGGATGCCTCGTTTCCAGTAAAAAGGGTTTCCGGTTCTCCACACACAATATACGAAACAAGACAGCGTTAAGCTACTATTTTATGCTGCTGTTCTGTGAGAGCCTGTTCCTTCCCCGGTCGAGCCGACCCATTCGTGCTATAATTATAATATAGCTGCAGCATTATACGTACATTAGATGGGTCAATTCCATTTATCGAAGACTATGATGTGTTTCTGGCTTTTTCCGTGTTCATCTATTACTACACCGACTATACGAAATGGTGTAATAGAATCTCTTACTAGCTGATAGAAACAATATAGTATTAAAATATAAAAGTAAAGTAAAGTTACAGCCTATATATATCCTACTGCTGGGCACAGGCCTCCCCTCATTTCTGAGAGGGTTTTAGGGCAAGGAAGTGTCCGCCGCGCTGCCCCAATGCGTGTTGGCGAACTTCACATGTCTTCGAAATATTTTTTTTTCTTATTCCTCAGACATGCAGGTTTTCTCACGATGTTTTCCTTCACCGGCGAGCACGTGGTAAATCAGCACTTAAAATTGCAATTAACAATTTCATTGGTGCCGGCGGGGATCGAACCCGGGTTACTTGCGTTCTGTTATATTTACAGCGAGTGTTAACCATCTGAGCTACCACGGCTTTGCTATTAAAATATAATTTGAATGAAATGTAACAAATATATTATGAACGTTAATAAAATATTGATCCGCAGCCAAGTAGTCATTTAACAAAAAAGACTCTAATATGGATAAAATTATATTCATACACACAACATACACACTAAAGTCCAACATAAGCCATGTAATTATATGCAAGGTAAATAAATTTTTGATACACTAAACATACACATTGTTTATGCAAGGTAAATAAATTTATGATACACTAAACATACACATTGTTTATGTTTTTGTTATATTGTTCAAGGTAATTTTGATACACTAAACCTATAGATTGTCACAAAGAACGGCCATAAATATATCCATAGTTATACATTTTAAAGAGACCTAACAAGATTTAAAGACTCGGCTACCCTCACTTTTCTCTCAGTTTTCAATCAACCTCTTTTATTCTATTTCTTTAATCTGCCTCCGGCTAAGGATCTGTGTTTTATGTACTTTGTACTTTGTTCTTGGTTAGTTACAAAAAAGTTTTCTATTCGAATTTAAATTTGTGTATTTACTAAGGACGTATATTTACACGAGAAAGTAAACATGATTTTAAATAGGTTTTGAAAAATAATATAGCTTATATTAAGATCATCGTCAGCATTATCATCATTGCCTCTCACAAGTCCACAGCTGGACATAGGCCTACTATAAGAATCAGTACCGGTACGAAACCGTCACTTAGAACTTTTCTACGCTATCAGTTGACGGTCCTTAAAACTATATAGTCAGCCCATAGCCACTTCAACTTACTGACCAGTTTTTAACTGCAGGCTGCAGTATATAATTATAATTGTCTTATTATTTTTTAGATTTTTTTTAAATATCAAATAAACCTTTTTTACGGTTTAGTAGGGTTGACTTTTTTAATTCCCGTGATTGTGTTGGTTATTAAAAAAATTAAAATTCAATACTATGAAATTTATTGAAATAATACTAGTTTTTACGGAATTTATCGCGTATATTTAACTTTTTAAATACCCAAAGTTTCGAGAGCTTTACAGCACCTATGGTCACGGGAAGGACTGAGATGTTCAACGTCCGGATGTCATAGTTAACCGCGGTTACCATAGATTAAAATTTAACTTTTGTTCCGATCTACACAGTATGAACTTATGGTATCATGAAGTCTTGCAGTTGTATGCTTGGGTTGGGATTTAATTTTATTTACTATAGGATCCCAAGCAGATGGTAGCACCCAACCATCTTCTCTATTGAAATTAGGATGTCTCGCTATGAAATTCGTAAAATTAGTTTTATTTAATATGTAGTACCTATTCGCATACATTAAAAGTCATTATGGTTTTAATTACTAACAGCGACTTTCATACATAATATAATTTAATAATATTTTATCATATTTTTATGATCCTTGTGTTCTTATTCACACTTTTGAAATGAAATAAAAATGGCCAGTACCATTGAGATACATGTACTACGTACAAGAGAAGCTATTCCAAACAAAAAATGTGCACTAATCTGTATCCGAACATGCGCGGCGCGCGGGAAACAGTAGAGTCGCGCATGCGCAGTTAATATAAACGCGCGAAAATTGGCATAATATATAATTGTTTATTTAGATTGTATTGTTAATCGATTACATTTTTTTAATTTTCGTTTGTTTTGTATATAAGCTAATTTAATATAAAATTATTGTATAATATAATTTAATATAATATATAATTATAAAATTATTAGTGCCGCTCCGCACTGCATGAATATCGAAGCCACACTACGAGGGCGACACTGAAAATTTCGGGAATCAAAAAAGTGACACAACATTACTATTTAAAAATGTATTTATTGCTTTTCGAAGTATTCTCCGCGAAATTTGCCACATTTTTCCATACGATGGAACCAATCATTGAAGCAACAATTCCATTCGGAATTTGGGGTTTCCAAAATGGCCGTTTTGTAAGCGTCCACAGCTTCTTCAGGTGATGAAAATCTCTGTCGACGCAATTTATTCTTTATTTTAGGGAAAGTATAGAAATCATTAGGGCTTAAGTCGGGACTGTACGGCGGATGGTCTAATAATTCTATGTTTTCTTGCTCTAAAAACTCTTTTGTTCTGTGTGCGGTGTGAGAACTCGCATTGTCGTGATGGAGGATGATGCGGCGGTTGCAGTTCTCTTCTGCATACCATTCTGCATTAACCGTTCTTTGTCCCTCAAGAGGAATAGTCGTAACATGGCCGGTTTTGGAGACAAACGTGGCCACCATTTTTTTTTTGCAACACTCCGTGATCGAACAATTTTTGTTGGCTTTAACTTATTTTCGAACACCCAAACTCGTGACTGGTATTTTGTTTCGGGTTCGTACGCGTATATCCAGGATTTGTCACCTGATACTATGTTGTATACAGCATTTGAGAATCCTGCGTGGAATCTTTCGAGAGTTCTGACGCACCAAGTAACGCGAGCCGCTTTTTGCTCTTCACAGAGCGAATGCGGTATCCATCGGTAAACAACTTTTTTACACCTAATTGTTCATGGAAGATTATTTGTATTTGACTCATGCCAATGTCTAAAGTTGCCTGAATTTTGCGGTATGTCACATGTCGATGTTCCTCAATCAGCTTATGCACAGCATCAACGTTTTCTTGGGTGACTGCATTTTTTTGACGACCTTAACGGGGATCATCACTGAGCTTGACACGTCCACGTTGAAATTCAGCAAACCAGCGATAAATTGTGGTTTTGGATGGGGCTTCATCACCAAATGCAGAAATCTTCCGGTCAACACATTGTTTTTGTGTTAAACCACTTCAAAAGTCATAATAAATCATTGCTCTTGAATTTTCTCGGGTCAATTCCATTTTCTCAACGACTAAACAAGTTTGACAAAACCTTGTGACAAGACCGAGAATCTTTTTTTTAAATAAATAAATGGTATTCGATTTTTAAAACCAAGGAGTTTTCAATTAAAAAGATTTTAATATGACAGGAACAGTGGAAATATTCCATTCCCGATACTTTTAGTGAAGCCTAGGTAACAGGTGTACGGATCGCAGTACAGTTCAGTTGAACATAGTTGAGTGTTCGGAATGCCATATCTAGTGCGTAGTACATACTCGTATACATCGATGGTCAGTACTAACACTGGGCAGGAGGCTTATTGCGGAGTCGTATCTGTAGCACTGACGATGAGCGTTCTCTGTGTAAAAATCTATAGAGTGTGAGTTGTACTATTCGAAAATGGATGAATATCCTACTACTGTGCGGTCGCTGTAGTCTCATTCATTGTTTAGCAGAGTTCAAGGCGTGTAGTTAATTGAGATAAAGTGCAGTAGCCACTTAGAGATAGATTTCTGTTCTTCGATACTTATCATAATGTTTACTGATTATTATTAAAAATAGTGATGCACATTATGTAAATACTAGGGACAAGCACAAGTAACTCATACTAGTACTCGACTCCAAAGAGTCGGTAATTCCTTCATGGTACAAGGTATACGCTTTTACAACAAAGTCCCAGAAAATACGCAGACTATATCTATCAAAAAAAAAATGAAGTTTAAAATATTTATTAAGGAAAATTGTTTAGTAGGGATTATTATACTACTATAGAGTACATGATTGATAGTAACACTTGGGAATGAGGTGATCGCCACCATGCGATATTTTATAGGTGGTAGAGCCATCCTGCAGCTATATTATGATTGTAGCACGAATGGATCGGCTCGACCGGGGAAGGACTACGCTCTTATAGAATACCAGCGCGAAATAGCAGCTTAATGCTGCTGTGTTTTGTATGGTGAGTGTAGAGATCCGGATACTCTTTTTTACTGGAAACGTTATATCTCTGCAGTCCTAAGGGGTGACAACGTATCTGCATTTTGATTCTTAATTGAGGATAAATGTAGATGTCTATGGGCCACAGCATCCACTTACCATCAGGTGGACTGTGTGCTTGTTTGTCACCCTTATTCTATAAAAAAATGCTATTTCTGAATGTGTTCATAACAATAATTGTATAAGTATTATATTGTATGTCATGCTTTAAAAAAATCACGCTTGTTTCTTGTTGACTCTTCCCAGGACAGAGGTTTTTTTCCGAACCAGTGATAAAAGTAAAAAATGATTTTCAATAAGAATTATTTGTGATCTATTATATTATTATATTCTCACAAACGATGATTATGCATCACAGGTCAAATTTAACTTTTTTATTTTATAGAATTAGGATGATAAACGAGCGCAAAGTTCACATCATATTTTTCCTCGATTAAGAGACAAAATACAGAAAGCGTTGTTGCCCCTGAGAATGGATAAAAAAAAGATAGAATGCCTAGTTTCCACTTTAAAGGATCTTCGGCTCTCTACACTCGCGACAGCAGCATTAAGCTGATATTTTATGCTGGTATTCTGTGAGAGCGTAGTTCTTCCACGGTTAAGCTGGACAAACCAACAAATTATTTGGTGCGTGCGAAGATTGAACTTGGGTTACTGATGCACTCGCTTGACGGCTTCGTGACGCAGTGGCTTACCTGAGTTGTAGCAATGAGGGCCGCGGGTTAGAACCTCTCGAACAAGAACAAGTATTTTATATCGCTACAAATAAGTGTTCTTTGCCTGGATATTTGTTCTAGTGTGATTTTTGTATGCAATATTAACCCTACACTAAAACGCCTAAATTACCACGATACTCTCGTGGTAGTTTAGGGACTAATATCTCGTCTCACCGAATAATTTCATGCAATTTGGATTAATATAATATTATATTGAATCTGTAAGTATATAGAGTGATAGCTCTGAATAAGTTTGCAGTGCAAACGGTAACAATTATTCAAAATACCACATCGTATTTATCAGCGACCCCAACACCTGAAAGATCACGTGTCGCCACCAAACGCGCTGCTGTTGCTAGTAGTATGGGGTTGATTGTGAGTTACAGCGAACAATCAGGTCTGCATTTATATTTATTTCATTATTCTAGTATATTAAATTTATTCTTTTTGCTACGGGAGTTAGGCTTACTAAAATTTAGTTCTATTTTGTTTTTATAATTCTTATATAAACTCATTTTGTTACTAACACATGTTAATAACACAACTTGGAGCAAGTTAAATTTTTCTGTAGGTATGATCATTGAGGCTATAAAATATTTTAAATTATCACGAAATCCGTATCTGATATCCAAATTTCAATACCTGGGAGATCTCATATCATAAATTGTTCTCTCCGTTCTTCGGCTTATCTTAAGTTACTCACTGCCTTTACACCGTACTGGTAATTTATCTCACTCTTTCGACCTCACGGCCATCAGACTTTGGCATGACATCTCCATGTGACGACGATCTACAAGTGTTTTACGCGGGCGATGTCTCGTAAAAGCTAAATATAAACATATGATAAATATATAGAAAATTTGCGTCCGTAATTCCAATATTTCCTAGGCATAATAAGTCCAGGGGACTAAACGAAAGATACTGAAGTCAAATTAGGTTTTAAAATTTTTGTCCGTCTGTCTGTTTGTCTCTGTATATTCATGGGTGCATATAAAGTTGTTATCATTTAGTACTATTATGCCCATAGATTAATATGTATTATACCAGCAAATTAATCACAAGTTTATAATGTAAATTTAGGATACTTTTTAAATTGTTGATCAGACCTAGTGCCAACTAGCGATGTATCCGTAGATGGTAATTCACACTGTCATTACGTAAAAAAAGCCTAATGATTCTTATTTTAAAGATATCCAGATTGAAATGTGACGGAAAAATTGAGGCCGGCAGATGAGGTTTTATAATTTTTGTCCGTCTGTTCTATCTCTCATTTAAATATTAAAAAAAAAAACAATTTTTACACATTTGTGTAAAACTAGCTATTTGGTTTGAAAGCGTGGAATATTTAATATACTTACAGTTATATAGGTATTAAACGATTAAATTATTAAATGTTACCAACCAGAATAAGAATTAACAATGAATTTGTTTGCCAAGTCGCTTTCAGTAGTGTTAACAAATGATTTTGTAGGATAATCGACACATAACAGCATAACCGATTTCGTATAAAATATGTGTAAGATGAGCTACTTCTTACTTAGTAGTATTGTGTAATGACTAGTAAAGCGAAACCTAACCAAGAAAATATATTTCTGGGCAGCGTAATTAGATGACGCTCAAAATTAAATTTGGTTTTAGTTTTACTGATCGTTACAAAGGCTTATTTTATCCCGGAAAAATGCATGGTTCTTGAATTATATAAATGTTCCCAAAAAAAAAAAACACACAACACTTGCCTTTTTACAGATTCAGAAGCAGTCTATGATTAGATCTCCACTTTTGTCTTTACGCATACCCGTCTCGTTTTTAAACTGTCGTTTAAAACTCCATGCTGTTCCACTTGTGCTACAGAAAAAAAGACCACGGGAACACCTTCGCACACCTTTACAATTTTTTCTGGCAGCCCATAAGTTTATGTAGCATTTGCTCTTTCGCCTCTTACGGCACATACAGGATGAAATTGAGTGATTTATTCTCTGATGCTGCCACCACACGACCTTTTATAGATACATATTATATAGTACGTGAGGGTAATATGGTCACTTTCTTATAGCTCAAAAACCCTTGTTTGCAAAGGTGGCTGTGTGATACGGTAGCTCTTCATCGTTCAATCAAATAATAAATGGTCAAACGAGCGCTGCTTTCGACGCTATTATGACAGTTGACATTATAGTAAATATTTTAGTCGATTTTAGTATGGCGTAGTGTAGTTAGTTTTTTTAAGTTGATTTTTCTAAATTCCTAATATGAAAGCAGTTTTCTATTTTTTCTTTATAAGATATGGTATACTTTGTTGTTCCTTTTTTTTATATATTTTATTTGAAGGATCAAATGAGCTAATTTATTTCAAGATTGATTTTTTATTTACTTTTCCCTCTGTATATCACTATCACACACAACTAAGCCATTCATTTAATTATTTGTTTCATATTATTGTATAATGACTTCTTTTGTTTACGCGAGCATTATAAATTTAAATTAAATTAATTTTATCCCTTATATTAACTTATTTTAAATTCCTAACGTTTCAAGTACTCTACAACGTTTCGAGTAAAAGTTAGTGTGAAAATATTGTATTTTCTCTATACGTGTTATTTTTTTCTTGTAATCTTTGGAGAAAATGTCGGTACATTATTAGTTACGCTTTTGTAAAATACGCAACAAGAATAACGGCTTAGTGGCGCAGTGGCTTAGCAATGACATGCAGCGCTAGTCGAGAGTTCGAATCCCGTACGAAAAAAGTATTCGTATAGCTTACAAATAAATGTTCCACATCTGGATGTTTGTCATTCTGAAATTTTTTTATATATACCTCCGTCACTATACATGAGAAAATCCTAGTATGAAGGTAACGTTTTTTATAGAAGATTAACAAATAAGGGCAAAGCGACATATCGCACCACGACTTTATCCCGTCCTGTCCCAACAACGCGTGTTAATCAGACAGATCACGGCTAATTGCCGACTGGAGTGTGAAATGCGGGCTTAGCGATGAAATTATCAGCAGTTTAGCGTTGATTTATGCTTGATTAAAAGCGGCCGCTAATTCCTTTGGGCTGGGAGACAGGCTCGCAAATCAGGCGCTCTGTAAATATTAGAATTGTTTTACTTTTAAATTGAAAGTATTGTAACTTACAAAGATGATCTGATTTGAGTGATCAAAGTCCCAAATTTTACAGCGTCAAATAAAAAAAATTGTAGAACTTTTTATGTAATAAGGGTGACAAACAAGCACACAGTCCACCTAATGGTAAATGGATTCTGAGGCTCGTAGACATCTACATCTGTCTTCGATTAGGAATCAAAATGCAGTTGCGTTATTACCTTTGACAACCAAGATAGAATGCTTCGTTTCCAGTAAAAATGACCTCTGGTTCTCTACACTTACCAGCAGTAATTGAGCTGCTATTTTACGCTATTATTCTCTGTGAGTGTTGTCCTACCCCGGTAGAGCGAACCCATTCGTGTTAGAACTACTACACAGCCGCAGATCCTTGGGATTACTCTCCATGATATACTTAGAAATGAGGATATCCGCAGTAGAACCAGAGTGAAAGACATAACCGAACAGATTAGTAAGCTAAAGTGGCAATGGGCCGGCTACCGAATGCCTCGCGGATAGCTTAGACAGCCAATGCACTCCCTCTAGCGAACCCACAGATCCCGCTAACCACGCAGAGGTTGAAGCGGAGGTCAGGCGTAGGTCTGCGTTACCGTTGGGTTCAATTATCGTTCAATATCTTTGGCTACTGTAGTTGCAAAGGTTCTGGACGGTTTGCTTGATCAGAAACTGAGCCAATACATTCACCTACATGAGGCTCAGTTTGGTTTCAGGACGGGCTTTCAACTGAAACTGCCATACAGCGACTCAAGTATACTGTCCAGTATTACACTACGGTTTACGCGTGTTTCTTGAATCTGTCGAAGGCATTTGACCTGGTTTCGTACAACGTTCTATGGAATAAACTTAACCAGGGAACTAGCACATCCAAATAAGTAATTAACCTCTTCAAATATTGGTATCACAACCAAACTAACTGTGTGAAGTGGGCTGGCTCATGTTCATCAGAGTATAGTTAGGCGGGGTTAGGCAGGGCGGCCTTAGCTCTCCTCAACTTTTCAACCTGTACATCGACAGTCTGATCGTGGAGCTTATGATGCCGGAATCGGCTGCTCAATTGACGGTCATTTTTTTAATAATATAAGCTATGCTGATGACATGGTTTTGCTGAGTCCTTCGATCGAGGCCCAAGAAACGCTAGTGGGCATCTGTAAGAGGTACGCGGCGGCTCATGGTCTCAAATATAATTCTAATAACAGCGAACTACCCGTGTTTAAGTCTGAAAACAGAAAACCTAAGTGTGTTCATGTTAGACTTTGTTATGAATGAAGTTACACTGAGTAGGATCACCAAATTCAGATATCTGGGACGCTGGGTTGCTGAGGATCTCTATGACCATTTAGATGTTGAACTCGCAGGTTTGCTAGGTACGAATGAAGTTAAGATAACATTACTCAAAGCTTACTGTCAGACACTCTACACCGGCAGCCTGTGGACGAAGTGTACTCGCCGAATTCTCAATGCGCTACGTGTTCTTTACAACAATGGATTCAGGATGTTGTTGGGATTGCCACGCTTTTGCTGCATCGCGTGTGTTTGTTGAGGCACGCTTGAACAGCTTTGCAGTAATATTACGTAAAAGAAAAGCCTCCTTGATGCGTCGCGTCAGAGACAGCACCAACGGCCTCCTGGCTTCCATATACGGAAGGCAAGATTGGCCTGTGTTGAGGTACTGGAACACAGTGCATATAGATTCCAGACCTAATATGTTTAATAATAAATAATAATTTTTGTGTAGTAATAATTTATGTATTCTGTGAATTTACTAACCCCTAGTTTTTAAGTTTTACGTGTACTAACAAAATGGGTGTATTTACCTGAAAAATGAAATAAATAATAATAAAATTAGTCTCAGTGCCACTCGTTTGCCTCTTAGTAGGCATTTTCAACGCCCTTCTCTCCAGCTTCTCTTTCCCGGACGTCTGGAAAGAAGTAGATGTCATAGGAATCCCAAAACTAGGGAAACCGTGTAACTTAGCCTCCAGCTACATACCCAAATCAATCTTCATTAGATCTTAAAACTTTTCACCATAATCTTCATCCGCAGTATAATCATAGTGAACGACATATCCCAACAGATTAGTAAGCTGAAGTGGCAATGGGCCGGCCATATTGTTCGAAGAACCGACCACCAATGGTGGAGAACGGTTCTACATTGGCAACCTCGTACAGGTAGGCGAAGTATAGGGCTGCCCCCCACTAGAGGGTCGACGACCTGGTAAGACTTGCGGGAAGTCGATGGATGCAGGTGGCTCAAAACCGTGCTTGGTGGCATTACTTGGGGCAGTCTTATATTGCGTGTATCACATTAGTGAACTTGTGAACAATGATGATAACGAATATCGTTCCATGGGTGTTGAATGGGCGACAGAGAGAGTTAAAATAAAAGTAGCAGCATATTCTTGATAACAACTCAAAATAAGTCAGGGGTGGCAACTATGGCAAAATTCTTCCTTAGATACAATTTATGGGAGGGGCCTATTTTTAGCAGTGGACTTTTATAGGCTGTAATTAATGGATGGATAGATGGCATTGATCCGTTAATGTCAACTACAAAGTAGTACAGAGTACTACAGAGTCGCATGTTCTAATCCCACACGAAATAAGGCTTGTTTAGTCTACGAATAATTGTTCCACGTTTAGATGTTTATCCACGTGCAGTTTTAGTATACTTAAAATGCCTCCACCTCACAGGTAATTTTTTAAATGTTACCCCCACACTAGGATTTTCTCTTGTATAGTGGGGGCAGTTTACAAACATGAATTGCACAAGGACAAACATCCAGACCCAGAACAATTATTTGTAGGCCATACAAATACTTGTTCCGTGCGGGATTCGAACCCGCGACCCCCAGCGCAGCCACTCATTGCTAAGCCACTGCGCCACGGAGTCCTCAATAATACTGCGGACGCATCACTTTACTTAACCAATAATATTTATTGTGAATATGAGTAGTTTCGGTACTACGGGTGGTAGTGCATTTGCTGAGCGATTGGATAGTAGTATAGTACTACAGAGTCGCATGTTCTAATCCCACGCGGAATAAGACTTGTGTTGTCTACGAATAATTGTTCCACGTTTTGATGTTAATCCACGTGCAATTTTAGTATACTTAAAACGCCTCCACTTCATAGGTAAAATAATACTGCGGGCGTATCACTTTACTTAGCCAATAATATTTATGTGATGAGTAATTTCGGTACATAAATATTAATTTGTAAATAATTTTAGGTATTATATAAAAGTTGCTATATTATAAAAAAATTATTTTATTAACTTTTGGCGTCCGTGTAGTTTTGGTATCGTAAGACGCGACTATGGGAACCAAACCAGGAGATGTTCATCATAGTCTTCATATTATCAATAAAAAAATAAAAAATAAACTGGGGTTGCCAACATATTTTCAATTTTCACAGCAGAAACAATTAGTTCAAAATAAAAGGCTATATATCCCACCTTTCGATTAACATCTTAACCAAGCAAACGCATCGCTAATAAGAAGCTGTTCCAACACGTAATGAGTATTACGATGAATGGGGCCCGATAGAGATTTGTATCGGTAATAGGTTCGCAGAGTTGTCGGCGGGAGGTCCCATTTGAGCGCTGTAATTGGCATCCCTGCTGTTTAGGACTACCTCTGTTACTTTTCGAGAGCGTACGCTCTGTGGAAAATAGTTTTTCATCGACGTGTCTTGAGAGTTTTTTTATAGAATAACGGAGATAAACTAACACATGGTCCACTGATGGTAAGTAGATGCTGTGGCCCATAGACATTTACATTTATCCTCGATAAATAACTAATATGCAGGTGCGTTGTCACCCCTAGCATAGTATAGCTGCAGCGTTGCTCTACGACGTATTAAATATAAAATTGATAGTATCTCAACCACAGTTCCAGCTATCGTATGCAGATTTTAGGATTTCCTTTTTTGAAAATAATATCTATTATATGAGTCATTGTGTTCTATAAATAGGTATAGAAGTTGTTATTAAGGTCAAAAGTGAATAAAGCTTATTGTTATATTTAATAGGGAAAATTAACATACATCATTTGGTAATTAATTATATTAATTTTATAATAAATAGTTAGTGCAATTTGTCAAGTTTTTGTAAAGTGGTAAGATCGTTAGCCCTTTTTTAACTTTTTGACAATCTTCCGTCAAACAAGCTCGAATATGCGTGGGAAACAATGTTTTGTAGAGTATGTGCGGTTAAGTTTTCTCCTCAATATAAAAACCATATCTAATGTAAACATGGGTTCTTTATTAAATTGTTCTTTTATAGTAGGCTCATAGAAAATACTATCATAAATGAATTAATCATTATATTTTACTTATTAAATTCAAACTACTTTATATTGATATCTTTGCCCTCGCTCGCTGCAGCGCAAAGTATACAAAACTCATATGTTTGTTGTTAGTGCACTGTGTGAAGCACCTGCATCTGGATCATAATCAAGCGCAAAATTTGCACCCATACGATAGTGTGAATTTTCAAATATGTCATATGCCAAGCCGTTACTTCTAACATAAAGCACTGTGCTTACAATCGACCGGGTACCGACAGGCACACATATTACAACCAGCTTGCACCTGGGGCTCATTGCTTCCGAGTTCCGCACGAGATTCAAAATCTCCCATTCGTTGGCAGAGAGTGGGTCGGCGACTTTGTATTATACTAAATGTACGAAAAATCACATAAATATATACTTTGCCTTTAGTTTATTCGGTCTTTGTTGGTAATCTCACTAGTATCTCTGTAAACGGTCATATTATGTAAATTAATTAACTTTGTAAACTTCGAATAGTACTTACAAAATGTGATGACTGACGATTGAATGTTATGATGGTGATATTTGGAATATACGTTTCATATTTTTTGATTTAGCTTTATTTAGATTAAGCTTATATACATTATATAATACGGCAACATACATACCAAGTCTTCAGCAGAATTTTTTTAACCATACAGCCAAATCTTCAGTAGAATTTTTTTATTGACATGAAATGAAAAAAAAATCTAATGAGATGAAATGAAATGAAACTTAACCTAACTCATTGAATCAAATCATTAAATCTGATATTGAAACAAATTAGTAGCTTCTTTTTAGAAATATTTGCATGAATCGTAAAAACTTCTATGATTTTTTTTGTAAAAACTTCGTGGTTGGTTTTTTCTTTTTAATAGACATTATTTTGACAATTGGGAAAGAGAACGCACGAGTTCGGAGAAGGTAAACAAAAAGCTCGAGTATGTAATAGCCCACATCACGAACGCTATACGTCCCTGCAATTCGCCACTTTTTGAGCAGCTATATTAAAAAATTATTTCCGTACTAGTGACTGGCTGGCATATATAAATAAATTTCAGTACCAATAAAATTCTGCTCAATTATTATAATACCAAATGGTATTATCACTAATAGTAAAATACAACATGAAAAATCAATAATCCCAATAGTTCCTTACAGGTTCGTATTTGATGATGTCTCACTTTTTGAACCGGTGGTAGATTTTGACGTTCATAAAAGCTTTTAATAAGCCAAAAGTAAAAGTACAGTAACAGCCTATATATACTATCGTCCCACCGCTGGGCATCGGCCTGCTCTTATTTCTTGTTTTTTTTTTTTTTACATAGCTTTAACTGAATAAAATATGTTTGACCTTGACCTTGATTTTGATATTTTGTATTCATTCGTTTCAAACGTTACCTAATTTTGTTTTTAGTTTTAATGGTCAATTAAAATGTGTAATTCAACGTGAACGTAAGTATAATGAACAAAGGCTTCCCTATCAGGCGTCCGTGCATCGTTTTCATTTCTTTTGTCCTAAATAGTAATGGCCTCCAGCAGGCGGTTAAATTATGGTTTTAAAAAGTATTAAGTCGTTAATAACTAGGCCGATTCACTCCCACACTCACACACTATGATTATGTGGAATAAAGACATCAAACACATCAGTCCCCCTGTACAATGGGTGCTGTCCCACTAGAAACGTATTGGAAAGAGGAAGGAGGGGTTTTGAAATTAGTGAGTGTTGTGTTTAATTATTAGTGTTTTAAGTTTTATTTTTAAAGTAATTAAAGTTTAATTAGTAATTTTCGATTTTTAGAATAAGCGTAATAGTATAAAAGTAATTCAATTTAATGGGGAAGAAGGGTTTTCGGATGCATGTGAAAGTGAAAAGTAAAGTTAAAATCAATTTACGTGCCTATGCACACCTCACTTCATCACATCACTTATAAAAGAGTTTACGCTATTAGTCCGTCACTCTGCTCTAGCATATGATAGCGGACCTCACATATTTTTGGAATATTCTATTTTTGGTCATAGTATCCACTAACCCACGATGTTTTCCTTCAACGCCGAGCACGTAGTAAATTAGCATAATAAATTATAAATTACATTATGTTCACTGTGTAGAGGCAATATAAGAATATCTACTATATTTAACTTCTTATATTAGATTATAAGTTAGTTAATTAATGTCCAACCATTACTCGTCAGTCGACTTAGTGGCTCTGACAGAATATCAGCGCTGCGGTAATTCTGTTGCTCTTGCATTATGCTGAGTCGGTGGAAGAAACAAATAAATAATTTCTTTTTTTTTCTTACTTACCTCTCTTTATCGTCCCTTGGATATAGACAGAGGCAACACAGAGAAACTGATACAAGATAACAACTTAAAATAATGGAAAAGAAATGCGGTTGCTAACTCGCTTGCCAAGCTTGGCAACTGTGGCAAAATAAAGCAATATATGTAGGATACCTATGTTCAGCAGTAGACCTTTGTGGGCTGTAATTCATTGTGTGTGGCAAAGGAACGTACAGCCTAACCTGATGGTAAGTGATACAACAGTCCATATACATTGGCAGCCAAATTCATACAAAAGAGGCTATAATAACGTTGTTACCTCTGAAAAGTAAGATGGAGTGCCTCAAAGCCTGCAATGACTATACTGGCTGTCTTTAACCTTCACACCGGAACTCAATGCAAGCAACTGTTATTTGGCGACGGATGTAGTTAAGAGGGTAACCTACCTAGATCGAATTGTAGGTAAATAAGCAGTCGTATGACTGTAGATAGACCTCATACATGTAGATTAACACAAAAGATTAGAGCAGAGTAATACAATTGATAGGAACTGATTTTTACTACTACTATTAGAACTGATTTTTTTTTCAAATACAGAATTCCACGAACATAGACAGGAACGGATTAACTAGACTAAAAAACGTCTCAACTAAAACCGTGCTCGCATCGCCTTAAAGATTTTGTCGTCAATTGCACCCGAGCGGGTATTCAAAGCAATCTCACCATTTAGAGATCACGTCTGTAGACTGCTTGGTGTAAGTGTAAAGCGAGTAGCGATTTAAAAAATTTAATTCGGGGTCGTATTTAAATGAAATTATGTTCGCCTAATGGTTGAAATTAGACCGCAGTTCATTAAATGTCTATGTTTGTATATATACCAAGATTTATTTTACTTTTAACCGCACATTGATAAAAAAACACAGATTTCTAATATACAAAATACATGCTTTTTTGCCGTGAAATACAGTACACACACCACTAAAAAAGAAAATTTTAAATGACTCCCCTTGTTGCCTCAGCCAGTATCGGAATCCTCGGCGTCGACATATCGAGTGACGTGCAGTTTCGTGGTCACTTGGAAGGGAAGGTCAAATTGGCCTCTAAAAAGCTTGGCGTGCTCAGCAGAGCGGGACAGTATTTCATGCCGGCACACCGCCTGCAACTTTACAAGGCGCAGGTTCGGCCGCTCATGGAATACTGTTCCCATCTCTGGGCTGGGGCTCTCCAATACCAGCTCCTTCCACTTGACCGCATCCAGCGCAGAGCGGCTCGAATCGTCGACGACCGAGTGCTTTCCGATCGGCTCGATTCACTGGCGCTGCGAAGAGATGTTGCATCTCTATGCGTATTTTATCGCATCTATCACGGGGAGTGCTCTGAGGAATTGTTCGGATTAATCCCAGCCGCCAAATTTCGTGAACGCACTACACGGCAAACGTCCCGATACCATCCACACCATCTGGATGCTTGGCGGTCCACCACTGTACGTTTCAAAAGGAGTTTTCTTCCGCGTACAACCTCTCTGTGGAATAATTTACCACCGGTGATTTTTCCGGACCGATACGACCTGGGGACCTTCAAGAAAAGAGCTTACTCCTTTCTAAAGGGCCGGCAACGCACCTGCAATTCCCCTGGTGTTGCGGTTGATTATGGGCGGCGGTAGTCACTTAACATCAGGTGAGCCACATGCTCGTTTGCCCCCTCTTCTATAAAAAAAAAAACACAATATTCACAGCTCATTTAGTAAATCTTTTAGTAATTATTTGTTGTTAATATTTCGAAATTCTTTGGCGACAATCTTTACTCAGTGCAAGTGATTGACCACAGAAATATAAAATAAAATTAGTCTTTTTTAGAGTATTCAAACGTCAAATCAAATATCATTATTTGACATTAGAAGTTCGAAAATAAACAATAAATGTTTTATTTTATTCATAGAGCAACACAGACCACCAGCTGATCGGAGGGAAAATAGCCATAGCGTTTTTTCCCGATACAGAACTGTCTGTCATTTATTGCGGGGGGGAAATCTGCACACTTAAACATCGATCGGCTCTACATAAATACTACTTACATACAAATATAAATAAATATTTAAAAATAAAAATCTACATAAGACTCGACATATATTTCAGTAGATGCATATATACAATGCAACTATATACAGAAGAAAAAAATAATATATTACATTAAAGATGACATAGACTATAGTTATGTCAAATAATGTTCAGTAACTAATAATTTGAAAATTGGCAGATATTGGTATACCAGAGTAGAATTTTACAATTTAATTGAACGCACCGTAAAAGAGTTGCGGAAAAAAAACTATGGAATTGATAGGATTCCCTAATTGTAGGGTTTCACAAAAAGGCAAAGATCGGAAATTGGACAGCTCAAGGAACTCAAAATGTTCCTTAAGATAAATTGGAGTGGAGGGGAGTAAAAAGAACGCTATAAAGGAGAAAAAGGGTGTGTGCATTTCAGCGTAGGCGAATAAGTAAGTTCTGAAGTCTATGGCGACAAAAGGGACCATGATTATATTGTTTACCAACACACAAAAAGGCTTTAAGTTTTATGGAATCCCATCTCTTATAACTTACGACCTATGAACTTGGTTGCAGGCTTTGATAAAAAAATCTTGTCTACTGACGGTAACAATAGTTACGAGGTGGCGCTCGTGAGTCAGACACTATTGCGCTTTGAAAGACCTTTCATATTTAGTTTTTTTAACTGTAATATCTCTTACCGCAGATTTGTTATATCCGATCAAGTAGGCGAAAAAATTATTTGTGACTATAAAATATTATAGAGTAAAAATAAGGTTCAAAGCTCCTGAGATATCAATAGTAGACTTTTAATTTTTAATTGTAACTGATCAAAAAACTGTGAAATAATGAAATGCTCGTAGGACCCAATAGAGTAAACAGTTTGAATATCATCAACATTATAACAGCTCTTCAAGAGTACACTTCATAAGTCCAAACACACACACACACACACACACACACACACACACACACACACACACACACACGCGCGCGCGCGTGCATGCACGCACGCATGCACGCAGGCACGTACGCACGCATGCACGCATGCACGCACGCGCGCACGCACGCAAGCAAGCACGCTCGCACGCACGCACGCTCGCATGCACGCACGCATGCACACACGCATACACACACATACACATACACACATGCGCGCACGAACGCACGCAAGCACGCAAGCACACACGCAGCCAAACAAAAGCACTCGCGCTGAACACAGACCTTCTTTATAAAATGCCACAAAACAAAGTCACGAGCGACCTGTATTTGCGTTCCAGTGACCACTTACCTTGTATGCTCCCTAGTCACCCAATGCTATAAAAAATACCAGTAGTGCTATTAACATTACTAATATTCCCTTTAATCACTCCTAGTAAGCTCAAATTAGGTATAAGGTATAATCTAAGGTTTATATAATGTAATACAAAATATCTAATTATGAAAGCTGTGCAATTTAGTTATCGAATCAAACACTAAAGAAATACTTCATTCCAATCATTATTTTCATTCAACTTAAATAAATTAAAGCCTATCAAAAACCAATACTGTAAATAATAAATATAGGCCTGCCCCATAGCCTTATAGAAGGGATTGCCATAGTTTGTCATAGTTGCAACGCATTGTAGTAGGTTTAAAGAGTGTCGTATTTAATTAATTTTAGTTGTTATTAGGAAGATGCTGCCGCTTATCGTCTTTTTACTATCCAACTATCGCCCCTTACACATGGCAGTAGGTAAGAAACGGCGGAGTTAAGGTAGTTGTTATCAAAAAGATGCTGTTGTTAATCTCGCATTTTTTACATCTTACGATACCTATGGAATGATAAAGGGTAGTGGATCGTTCTACTCCGCAAACACAAAATACTCATTGAAACAAGAAACACTTAGTAAATCTACAAGTACCTAAATGTAATATTATATATATACTAGCTACAGAATATGCAGCTCTAGTTACAAGTGGTTAGGGTATCTAAATAGGCATGTATAAAATAATTTCAACAAACTTCAATACTTGACGCCTAATTAAAGTCTCGACATCAAATGGGAGCTCAATTCAGACGCGGAGTCTGTAATGAAAAATACCGCGCTCGCGTATACAGCGCTATTTCACTTAATGAACTCACCTGAATTCAAGTCAAAGAAATGAGTCTATAATGAGCCCGCACTCAAAGCACACGTCTCGGGCCTTGCTGGAAAATTTCTTTTCAAATAAGGAAGCCCGAAAAGCTTGTAAATGAATCGGCTTGAGGGAAAGCTTCGGGTGTAATGCGTCCAGAATAATTCCTTGCGAATGGAATAAGCGGGTGATTAAGAAAAATAAAGTTTTAATTATACGAGTAAATAGGTAACTAATAACCTCAGTACTGAGTTCCTTACAGTTCTGTTATTAAAAACAAAAAAAAAAAAAACCTTTGCCTATCAACATTTTTAACTAAGGGAGCTTTGAATAATCAATTTAAAACGTTATTAGTATTATTCTCAAATGTTTATTTTTAATATATCTTATTTAGAAATATTCACTTCAGACAGAATCAAGCAATAAATGGAGATACATCCTGGTAAAACACGCAGAAGATCGATTCTTCTGGAGTGGCCTAAGTTCTTCAGTAGATTTGTGAAATGCAGTAATGTGTTGATGATGAAGGCAATAAATAACCTTGTTTAGTTTACGCTGCTGATATATTAGCATTTATAACTGCTATTGTAAAGCATTTTACTTCAGATCTACCTCCGTTAGTAACTTCAATATAAAATTATGATTGAATATTAATCAGAAAAATATTGTTGCAGATCAAGTAGCCGACAAGTAGTCGCTGCGTATATAAGGTATGTGAAACAAACGAATGGTAAGGACAAACTGTAAATTAGTTAATAGATTTTAGTGCTCAGTATAAATTTACCTTAGGAATCCTAAAAGCGTAGTAATCATACTTTAAATAGTGCATTTAGACTGAGGGCAAATATTTGAAAACATATCATGTATTATATTATGCGCCTATATTAATTGTATAGTTGTAGCACGAATGGGTCGGCTCGACCGGGGAAGGACCACGCTTTCACAGAATACCAGCGTAAAATAGCAGCTTAATGCTGCTGTGTTTCGTATGGTGATTGTAGAGAACCGGCGACCCCTTATACTGGAAAAGAGGCATTCCATCTTAGTCCTCACGGCTGACAATGCATCTGCATTTTGATTCGCAAACGAGGGTAAATGTAGATGTCTATGAGCTACCGCAACCACTTACCATCAAGGGGACTGTGTGCTCGCTTGTCAGCCCCATCCCATAAAAAATAGTTAGTATAATTATTTGTACGATAAAACAAATATTTGTATAAATTAAATTAAAAAATACCATTTCAATTTGAAGGTGGTGCCTCTATTTGTGGACGGTTGCACGAAATATTTGACGGAAACAGGTTTATTGCACAAACTACTACTCCGCGAGACCTAAGCTGAGCTTTGCATTTGTATGAGTGCACATGTATTGTGTTGGTGTGACGTCAGCCTACAGCGCGACGGGTCTTTTGCTTGGCTTAAACCGGTTTACACTGTTTTTTTTGCAATCGGTCTGAGGCGCGGTGCGTAACTCCGCCGCATCGATCACTGATAAACAATGTTCGTGATCGATGCTCCGCCGCGCACCTTTCACACTTTACGTCTTATACTGGTAGCAGCGTGACGTGTTTAATTCTTAATATTTGGCTTTTGTAAAGACAAATATACAAATAATACGAAAATTTTGTGTAATTTAAATAGTTTTTTTAAAGACATGAACAATAAAGACATTTCAAGCGTCACTAAATCAGCACAATTGGTATATCAGCCCAATTGGTAGCAAGAGTTTTATTGGAAGGTAAACTTTCTCTTGTCTTTTGGAGGACGGAAGCAAATATAAATTTTAGAAAAAGACCAGATGTAGGAAAAATATTATTATCATTGACGATTTTAATAAAGCGGTAATCCGAAGAATTATTTACAACTTTCACATAACTGATAAAGATGTGCCAAATATGAAGCGAATATATTAAACGTTGAAGACAGAAATAAACTATCCAGGTTCAATTCGGTCATTGCGTAAAGAAGTGTCACTTTTAGGATTTAAATGAAAAGAACGGATAATAATAGAAATTTTCTAATGGAAGAACATGATATACGTTGCCTTCGTATAAACTTTTTGATTAAAATTTCCGAATATCACATTTAGGGCCAGCCAGTCGTTTATAGCCCAGCGTAAAATCAGCTTAATGCTAGAACCGGAAACCTTTTTTTACTGAAAACAGGGCATTTTATCTCGGTATTTCAGGGGAGACAATGCATCTGCTTATTGATATTTAATTAAGGTTGGATGTAGATGTCTATGGAACACAACATCCATTTATAATCCGGTAGACTGTGTGCTTGTATATCACCACTATTCTATAAAAAAGCTAATAAATGTGTTGTAAACGACAACTGGCCAGCCTCTACAAGCAATAATTATTATTTCATCTTTATTGTTATATGGTGTACCTACCATCTCTGGTTAGATACCATTCCTTGAATACTGATTATGTACACGACTTCAATCACTAAGCTAGGTCATCATTTACTAAAATGGTTAAAAAAACAAAAAATTTAACATAATCACTTTCATTATTATTGTAAAAAGCTTCGGAAAGTTTGTAAGCGATACCTTAATTAAATAATATTTCAGACACCCTAATTTCTGTTGTTTATCATACAACTCACCGAAGGGCCCTGTAATTGCGCTAATAACAAATTAATTCCTGCTATACCTCTTTAATTAAAGCCTGATAAAGGGATACGTCTTATTTATAAGTACAACTAAATTTGGTTTACTACCTACGATACGGCGTGCAAATTTATATTATCGGAGATTGAATTTATTATTTTTGAATATTCTTGGGCTTTGAATTTTCTAATTAACTAACTTCTAATGCTTTTCTGCAGCTTAATTATAAAAGAAGCATAAATTGGTTGGTTCTACGGAAAGGAACCAAGCTCTCAAGAATACCATCGTATCAGCATATGCTGCTATGTTCTAACTGGTGATGAGGGATTCCATCTAACTCCTCAGTGGATTGTATCCTTATTTTTCCATTACCGTTAGTCTATTAAGGTCCACTGTTTAACTTAGAACTTCCCCATAGATTGTCTCATAGGGGTGGATATTTGCCATAGTTGCCACGTTTAGTAAGTAGGTTTTGTTTTTAGTCGTTACTAGAAATACGCTGCTGTTCATCTCTGAATTTGTTTCCTTCTCTCGCCACTTACGACACCCACGATATGGTATGCGATAGTGGATATTAGTATTAGGTGCTTCTATTCAACTTCATTATAATTATCATTGTTACAGATCATTCCACATCCACAACAAATATAGGAACCCCCAAGAAAGACCACAAATCACGATCCTGAGCCACCTGTATCTTATGCCCGCATCTATGGACTGCATCTCTTACCAGGTGGTCACTCCATCAAGTAGGGTGCTGCCCTACTATTCGATTTCCGGAACGATACTGCCAATTCAGAACATTTCTTCCCCATGGGTTATTAGGTGTTTTCACCGGAAATAATATTAAAGTACCAAAAATCATCATTGTCAGCTTGAGTAATAGTAGGCTCCGTTACCCGTTGAAATAATCATCGTCAGACAAAAGGACTTTTAAGCAATTTTGCTGTTAATTCGCCAGTTATAAACCTTTTTTGGATATTCACGTAAACAAATAGATGTAATAGGAACGTTACATCATCGATAGTATTGGAGCACATTAGTATTGGAGTGGAATGACGTGGGACCACCATTTTATACTTCCATTTTCATTTAATTCACGACCCGTATCTAAATTCCATCAAGCTGACTGCCTCGTTGGTCTTGTGGTTGTAAGCACAGTTGCCGATCATGAGGTCCAGGATTCGAGTCCAGTGCCGGGCCAGAAATTATTTTTTGGGTTTTTCTCTCAAGAAGTTCTCAGTTCAGTAACAGTCCGAAGTCAGGTAGTTCGTTGTGTTTTTCATCCCCGTGCCTCAGAAACCACTTAAAACTGTAGGTCCTGCATCTCTCTCCGGTCGTGTCAGATTACCGTTCTATCAAATTATGAGTGTGAGGGAATAAAGACTGCACCTGTTCATGAGCATACACTTGTGCAATATAATCCTGTCCTGCGCAGATGGCTATTATCCGTCGAGACTGGCAGTCGTGACCGAAATTTAGTCTAGAGGACGAGGACGTTATTACATCAAACTAGTGTAAATTTTAGTCTTAAATTTATTTTTAAAACTATATTTATCATGAAAACTGGAAACCTCAATTGGCTTCGCCGAGCAAGATATTTACAATATTTCCCTTTGGAGCTATGAAATTTAATAATTATTTAACACTTCAAAGCCCGCGTGTAAAGCAATTTAGCGTAGTCGTCGAAAAACACCGAGTTTTCGGCAAGCAGCGTAATTGGTTTAGAGTACCGTGCCTGGGTAAAAGATTAATTAGCGCTGCAAACAGCCGGGGAAGCGCTTTAAAGCGCTATTCCCTTACAGAGTCGAGATCATAATGGGTACGCAACGACCACGCGACTGCGGACGCTGTGGTCTCTATCACTGTGGTAATTAAAATCACTTTTGTTTATAGCATGAACAGATTTAGGATTGTTTCGCGAAAATAAATGCACTGGGATGGTGGGCGTTTAATGTTCCCTGTTTTAAGATTTAGAACGGAATGACGATTCGAGGTAAATTATTCCGCCCGATAAGTACAGAGCTTGCGTGAATTAAAGACATTTCAATGTTAGTTTGTAAGATATTGCTTTATTTGTTTCTGGAAGTGCGCCGGTTTTATTGCTTTGTAACACAAAAAATTTAAATATGTAACTGATTTTATGAATTTTATCGCGTTTATTTTTTTTAATTCCCGACTATTCGGCTACTTTACAAAGCTTTACAGCACCAAGGTCACGTGAAAGCCAAAACGTCGAGAATTAAAAAAAGTTAAAATTAATCGCTATAAAATCCATAAAATTAGTTTTATTCATTGTTGTAGTATTTGCGTAGATATAAGACAAATATAATAAATGAATTAATAAGTTATTCGTAAGCTAATATGAAATAAAATAAATGTAATCGATTTTTAGATATTTATTTTATCTAAAAATTAAACCTATTAACGAATTCTATTTCTAATAAATCATAATATTTGAAGTATCAATAAAGAAATATTGTTACCACCGAAATAAATAAAACCTTTTAAAATCTCTGTAGAATTTAAATTTTAAGGCTGTGAACGAAATCTCTTTTTAAACATAATGACAGCGTAGATTACCTATTTTATGCTCATCTGAATCTTGGTGTTAAATTACTTTTAAATTGATTTTATTGAAGGAATAAATTCTTTTTACATAATCTATTTTCATAATGTGCATCCATATCCGTGTAGTTGCGGTGTTAGAATATCCACTAACCCATAGCACCCCGTGGGAGTTGTACCAGGTGACAGAGGGAAACAAACCAGTAGATGGGCAGCAACAACTTCTTAATAACATCTAAAAAATAAAAAAAACAGCAACTGCCAACCCACCTGCCAAGCTTGGCAACTATGGTAAATATCCCGCTATGAGGCAATCTATCGAGGAGGCCTATGTACAGCAGTGGATTTTAATAGGCTGTATTGGTTTGGCATACGTATGAAATCGTCTTAATATGTCTTAAATAATTTCCTAGTTTATAATATATACTTAGTATTGTTCTCACTAGAAACTTCATCTTTATTTTACTGTACTTGTACGTGGTAGAGCCACACTGCAGTTATGTTATAGTTAGAGCACGAATGGGTCGGCTCGACCAGGGCATAACCAAGCTCTCACAGAACACCAGCGTAAAATAGCAGCGCAATGCTGTATGGTGTTTCGTATGGTGATCCCTCACCATCCGAAACCGGACAGACAGATCCGGAGACCCTTTTTTATTGGAAACGAGGCATTCTATCTTAGTCCTCAGGGGTGGCAGCGCATCTGCGTTAGATTCTTGATCGAGGATAAATGTGGAAGTCTATTGGCCACAGCATCCACTTGCCATGGGGTGAACTGTATACTCGTTTGTCACCCTTATTCTAAAAAAAGTCACTTTCTTGTTTGTTTGTTTGTCGTTCATGGTGAAATAATGCAACTCAAATTTCCCGAGATAAAGCACTTCCCGATGAGCTGGAAACTTGAAACGTTGAATGTAGCTCGAATTCGAATGACAATATTCTTGCTGTTTATATGATAAAAATGTTGCATACTAAATTTTTTTTAATAAAAGGCTTTTAAAAAATCACTTTTTAGCTAATCGTGGTCCACCTTAATATATCTATACGTATAAAACTTAGCAAAAATGCAATAAAATATAATATTTTAAGTGGAAAAAGAGAATAGAGAAGAAAGAAATTATTAGGTAGAAACTTTACAAACGAATACAAAGAAAATGTCTTAAGGAGTCAAGAGGGTAAATAGTCTAGTCATTAAGTGATTTAAGAATTCATAGGTTGTTCAACCTCGAGCAAGAGAGTACTTTGGCTGACGACCCATCGATTCTGTGGAGGGACATGTGACTTACTGGCTGCCGCTTGGCAAATCGGATAGTAAGTATAATGAAGGTAACGAATGAAAAACGTTTATTCTGACAAAAAAAAAAAACAGACAGTTAAGCCCCGTGTATTAGTTTTGTTTTCAATCATCAATATCGTTGTTGCTGTTGTAAAATGAAGTAAGTTTGCTCGCGTACTGTGAAATTTTAATCGTAGACGTAATCCGAAGAATTATTTACAACTTTCACATAACTGATAAAGATGTGCCAAATATGAAGCGAATATATTAAACGTTGAAGGCAGAAATAAACTATCCAGGTTCAATTCGGTCATTGCGTAAAGAAGTGTCACTTTTAGGATTTAAATGAAAAGAACGGATAATAATAGAAATTTTCTAATGGAAGAACATGATATACGTTGCCTTCGTATAAACTTTTTGATTAAAATTTCCGAATATCACATTCAGGGTCAGCCAGTCGTTTATAGCCCAGCGTAAAATGGCAGAACCGGAAACCTTTTTTACTGAAAACAGGGCATTTTATCTCGGTATTTCAGGGGAGACAATGCATCTGCTTATTGATATTTAATTAAGGTTAGATGTAGATGTCTATGGAACACAACATCCATTTATAATCCGGTAGACTGTGTGTTTGTATATCACCATTATTCTATAAAAAAGCTAATAAATGTGTTGTAAACGACAACTGGCCAGCCCCCACAAGCAATAATTATTATTATTGCTTCTACATCTTTATTGTTATAATATGGTGTACCTTCCATCTCTGGTTAGATACTATTCCCTGAATACTGTTTATGCACACGACTTCAATCACTAAGCTAGGTCATCATTTACTAAAATGGTTAAAAAAAACACAAAATTTAACAAAATTACTTTCATTATTACTGTAAAAAGCTTCGGAAAGTTTGTAAGCGATACCTTAATTAAATAATATTTCAGACACCCTAATTTCTGTTGTTTATCATACAACTCACCGAAGGGCCCTGTAATTGCGCTAATAACAAATTAATTCCTGCTATACCTCTTTAATTAAAGCCTGATAAAGGGATACGTCTTATTTATAAGTACAACTAAATTTGGTTTACTACCTACGATACGGCGTGCAAATTTATATTATCGGAGATTGAATTTATTATTTTTGAATATCCTTGGGCTTTGAATTTTCTAATTAACTAACTTCTAATGCTTTTCTGTAGCTTAATTATAAAAGAAGCATAAATTGGTTGGTTCTACGGAAAGGAACCAAGCTCTCAAGAATACCATCGTATCAGCATAATGCTGTTATGTTCTAACTGGTGATGAGGGATTCCATCTAACTCCTCAGTGGATTGTATCCTTATTTTTCCATTACCGTTAGTCTATTAAGGTCCACTGTTTAACTTAGAACTTCCCCATAGATTGTCTCATAAGGGTGGATATTTGCAATAGTTGCCACGTTTAGTAAGTAGGTTTTGTTTTTAGTCGTTACTAGAAATACGCTGCTGTTCATCTCTGATTTTGTTTCCTTCTCTCGCCACTTACGACACCCACGATATGGTATGCGATAGTGGATATTAGTATTAGGTGCTTCTATTCAACTTCATTATAATTATCATTGTTACAGATCATTCCACATCCACAACAAATATAGGAACCCCCCAAGAAAGATCACGATCCTGAGCCACCTGTATCTTATGCCCGCATCTATGGACTGCATCTCTTACCAAGTGGTCACTCCATCTAGTAGAGTGCCGCCCTACTATTCGATTTCCGGAACGATACTGCCAATTCAGAACATTTCTTCCCCATGGGTTATCAGGTGTTTTCACCTGAAATAATATTAAGGTACCAAAAATCATCATTGTCAGCTTGAGTAATAGTAGGCTCCGTTACCCGTTGAAATAATCATCGTCAGACAAAAGGACTTTTAAGCAATTTTGCTGTTAATTCGCCAGTTATAAACCTTTTTTGGATATTCACGTAAACAAATAGATGTAATAGGAACGTTACATCATCGACAGTATTGGAGCACATTAGTATTGGAGTGGAATGATGTGGGACCACCATTTTATACTTCCATTTTCATTTAATTCACGACCCGTATCTAAATTCCATCAAGCTGACTGCCTCGTTGGTCTTGTGGTTGTAAGCACAGTTGCCGATCATGAGGTCCAGGATTCGAGTCCAGTGCCGGGCCAGAAATTATTTTTTGGGTTTTTCTCTCAAGAAGTTCTCAGTTCAGTAACAGTCCGAAGTCAGGTAGTTCGTTGTGTTTTTCATCCCCGTGCCTCAGAAACCACTTAAAACTGTAGGTCCTGCATCTCTCTCCGGTCGTGTCAGATTACCGTTCTATCAAATTATGAGTGTGAGGTATGCACTATAATCCTGTCCTGCGCAGATGGCTATTATCCGTCGAGACTGGCAGCCGTGACCGAAATTCAGTCTAGAGGACGAGGACGTTATTACATCAAACTAGTGTAAATTTTAGTCTTAAATTTATTTTTAAAACTATATTTATCATGAAAACTGGAAACCTCAATTGGCTTCGCCGAGCAAGATATTTACAATATTTCCCTTTGGAGCTATGAAATTTAATAATTATTTAACACTTCAAAGCCCGCGTGTAAAGCAATTTAGCGTAGTCGCCGAAAAACACCGAGTTTTCGGCAAGCAGCGTAATTGGTTTAGAGTACCGTGCCTGGGTAAAAGATTAATTAGCGCTGCAAACAGCCGGGGAAGCGCTTTAAAGCGCTCTTCCCTTACAGAGTCGAGATCATAATGGGTACGCAACGACCACGCGACTGCGGACGCTGTGGTCTCTATCACTGTGGTAATTAAAATCACTTTTGTTTATAGCATGAACAGATTTAGGATTGTTTCGCGAAAATAAATGCACTGGGCTGGTGGGCGTTTAATGTTCACTGTTTTAAGATTTAGAACGGAATGACGATTCGAGGTAAATTATTCCGCCCGATAAGTACAGAGCTTGCGTGAATTAAACACATTTCAATGTTAGTTTGTAAGATATTGCTTTATTTGTTTCTTGAAGTGCGCCGGTTTTATTGCTTTGTAATACAAAAATTTTTAATATGTAACTGATTTTATGAATTTTATCGCGTTTATTTTTTTTAATTCCCGACTATTCGGCTACTTTACAAAGCTTTACAGCACCAAGGTCACGTGAAAGCCAAAACGTCGAGAATTAAAAAAAGTTAAAATTAATCGCTATAAAATCCATAAAATTTTTCATTCATTGTTGTAGTATTTGCGTAGAAATAAGACAAATATAATAAATGAATTAATAAGTTATTCGTAAGCTAATATGAAATAAAATAAATGTAATCGATTTTTAGATATTTATTTTATCTAAAAATTAAACCTATTAACGAATTCTATTTGTAATAAATCATAATATTTGAAGTATCAATAAAGAAATATTGTTATCACCGAAATAAATAAAACCTTTTAAAATCTCTGTAGAATTTAAATTTTAAGGCTGTGAACGAAATCTCTTTTTAAACATAATGACAGCGTAGATTACCTATTTTATGCTCATCTGAATCTTGGTGTTAAATTACTTTTAAATTGATTTTATTGAAGGAATAAATTCTTTTTACATAATCTATTTTCATAATGTGCATCCATATCCGTGTAGTTGCGGTGTTAGAATATCCACTAACCCATAGCACCCCGTGGGAGTTGTACCAGGTGACAGAGGGAAACAAACCAGTAGATGGACAGCAACAACTTCTTAATAACATCTAAAAAATAAAAAAACAGCGACTGCCAACCCACCTGCCAAGCTTGGCAACTATGGTAAATATCCCGCTATGAGGCAATCTATCGAGGAGGCCTATGTACAGCAGTGGATTTTAATAGGCTGTATTGGTTTGGCATACGTATGAAATCGTCTTAATATGTCTTAAATAATTTCCTAGTTTATAATATATACTTAGTATTGTTCTCACTAGAAACTTCATCTTTATTTTACTGTACTTGTACGTGGTAGAGCCACACTGCAGTTATGTTATAGTTAGAGCACGAATGGGTCGGCTCGACCAGGGCATAACCAAGCTCTCACAGAACACCAGCGTAAAATAGCAGAGCAATGCTGTATGGTGTTTCGTATGGTGATCCCTCACCATCCGAAACCGGACAGACGGATCCGGAGATCCTTTTTTTATTGGAAACGAGGCATTCTATCTTAGACCTCAGGGGGAGACAGCGCATCTGCGTTAGATTCTTGATCGAGGATAAATGTGGAAGTCTATTGGCCACAGCATCCACTTGCCATGGGGTGAACTGTATACCCTTTTGTCACCCTTATTCTAAAAAAAGTCACTTTCTTGTTTGTTTGTTAGTCGTTCATAGTGAAATAATACAACTCAAATTTCCCGAGATAAAGCACTTCCCGATGAGCTGGAAACTTGAAACATTGAATGTAGCTCGAATTCGAATGACAATATTCTTGCTGTTTATATGATAAAAATGTTGCATACTAAATTTTTTTTAATAAAAGGCTTTTAAAAAATCACTTTTTAGCTAATCGTGGTCCACCTTAATATATCTATATGTATAAAACTTAGCAAAAATGCAATAAAATATAATATTTTAGGTGGAAAAAGAGAATAGAGAAGAAAGAAATTATTAGGTAGAAACTTTACAAACGAATACAAAGAAAATTGGCCTCTAAAAAGCTTGGCGTGCTCAGCAGAGCGGGACAGTATTTCATGCCGGCACACCGCCTGCAACTTTACAAGGCGCAGGTTCGGCCGCTCATGGAATACTGTTCCCATCTCTGGGCTGGGGCTCCCCCAGTACCAGCTCCTTCCACTTGACCGCATCCAGCGCAGAGCGGCTCGAATCGTTGACGACCGAGTGCTTTCCGATCGGCTCGATTCACTGGCGCTGCGAAGAGATGTTGCATCTCTTTGCGTATTTTATCGCATCTATCACGGGGAGTGCTCTGAGGAATTGTTCGGATTAATCCCAGCCGCCAAATTTCGTGAACGCACTACACGGCAAACGTCCCGATACCATCCACACCATCTGGATGCTTGGCGGTCCACCACTGTACGTTTCAAAAGGAGTTTTCTTCCGCGTACAACCTCTCTGTGGAATAATTTACCACCGGTGATTTTTCCGGACCGATACGACCTGGGGACCTTCAAGAAAAGAGCTTACTCCTTTCTAAAGGGCCGGCAACGCACCTGCAATTCCCCTGGTGTTGCGGTTGATCATGGGCGGCGGTAGTCACTTAACATCAGGTGAGCCACATGCTCGTTTGCCCCCTCTTCTATAAAAAAAAAAAAAAAAAAAATGTCTTAAGGAGTCAAGAGGGTAAATAGTCTAGTCATTAAGTGATTTAAGAATTCATAGGTTGTTCAACCTCGAGCAAGAGAGTACTTTGGCTGACGACCCATCGATTCTGTGGAGGGACATGTGACCTACTGGCTGCCGCTTGGCAAATCGGATAGTAAGTATAATGAAGGTGACGAATGAAAAACGTTTATTCTGACAAAAAAAAGAGACAGTCAAGCCCCGTGTATTAGTTTTGTTTTCAATCATCAATATCGTTGTTGCTGTTCTAAAATGAAGTAAGTTTGCTCGCATACTGTGAAATTTTAAGGTTCGTACTTATTCCTTAAGCTATCAAGAGATATTTATATAAATGATATTCAATATTTAATAAAACTATAGAATATCTTGCAGTGTTGCGAAACACATCGCGGCTGTTCCTTGGGTTATGAAATTGGTTCAGGGACAATAAAATACATAATTTACACAACCCCACGGGGATTTCGACTTATTGTGGCGTATATAGTAAATTTTGTAGGACGCACGTGCTTCCAACGATTGTGCGGAGGCTCGAATTGGATGCGAAATCTCGTGTTACGTGAATGATAGTTTTGGGAGGAGGCCCTAGGAGGGTTGTTGGGGCGATAAATTTGGTTTCGTAATTATACGGAATGTTGTGATAACTCGTAAAACTAGCGCCCTTCCAAATTATTGTTCGATATTTGCATTATCAGGTGGCACGTGTTCTAATCAGCATCATTTATTCTAAGACATGTTATGAAACATACATTTCGGCGCCAAAAATTCTGCATGGTTTTATTTTTCTTCAGCTCTAAGAGTCTACTGCTTAATTTAGTCGTCTCTAAAAGTGAGGAGATTCTATAATCATTAGATCCTTTCAGATAAATTTCACACCTGTTTCTGAGCAATAAGAAAACTTGATTTTTATTTAAAGGTAAATAACGTAAGGATAAGATTGTCGAAATAGTAATAACGTGTTAGAGCCACACTGCAGCTATATTATGGATGCAGCACGAATGAGTCGCATGATTATTATTATTATTATTATTATTACCCCTTACTAACGCAGCTGCATTTAGATTTTTAATTGAGAACAGGTGTATTCTCATCCTTATACTATAAATATATAATTATGATTTTAAATGTCATTTTTAAAGAATAACAATCATTTCATAAAATTTCAGATTAATAACATTTTATTTTACAGTAGTTCACCCTGCACCCTCTGTTAGATGAAGCCGGTGTATGATACGCAAGTGTACCCTTGCGTATCTAAATAACTTCTTAAGAACGAGAATAAGGACGTATTTCTACATCACAGTACCAAATTAATCTTCATTGAATGGACTTGCATTAAAGTCTGAGCAAAGCCAAATATTGATCAGAATTAATTCGTTCGCCAAATTATGGAACCACAATCTAACGACGGTCCGCCTCATTGGGATAGACATCTTCAAAACGCCCCAACGAGGCACAGCTGTTTAATTATCTACAGGGTATAGACGATTTTGCCACTAGAAGACAACTTGTTCCGCTTCTCGATAGAATTGAGTGTGCATCTCGAATGCAGGCGGAGAAAGTAAACGAAAGTATGATTAAGTATAAAAATCACATATAGGAATTATCAAATTTTGATTCACCTTTTTCGAGTTAGATAATTACTCTACACTAGGAATATATCCAATATTGTTGAGAATTTTAACAAAATCATCCTCAAAAACGAATAGGCATACTCAACACAAATGTTAATTATGTAGTAGAAACCGAATCCACAGCTATCAAATTTATTTAGATTTAATTACTAAGGCGTTTATTATCAAAGTAAGTTCTACCTTAACTCTCCAACGCCTCATCGGCAACTTAAATTTAAACAAAGTTTTTGTTTTGTATATTGTCCCGTGGGTGTCGTAAAAGATGACAAAGGCAAACTGAAGCAGAAGATCTCTCAAACTTAAAAAAATCTGCGTTTGTAATCTGTGGCATTCATGGCAAAGTCCTCCCCTATGATAACTTTCGGTGGGTGGGGGGGGGGGGGGGGGGCTATGTTCAGGAGTAGACTTTTATAGTTGTTGAATGAATGGATGGAATGTAATTAAATTACCCTGTGCTGTCTCCCACCGTTTTTCCATCGTAATTACAATTGATATTTCAACTATCATCTGTAACTACACTGTATGTATATTTGTACGAGGTACGAGTATATTACAGTACGACTGGTTCGGATCGACATGGGTAGAAACACGTTTTCACAGAATTACAGCGTAAAGCAGCAATATAATGCTGTTGTATTTTATATGGTTGGTTGAAGTCATATGGTTTTTATGTGGTAGAGCCATGCTGCAGCTATATCGTGATTGCAGCACGAATGGGTCGGCTCGACCGGGGAAGGACCACGCTCTCATAGAATACCAGTGTCAAACAGCAGCTCAATGCTGCTGTGTTTCGTATGGTGTGTGTAGAGAACTGGAGATCTTCTTTATAGGAAACGAGGCATTCCATCTCAGTCCTTAGGGCTGGCATTACATCTGCATTTTGATTCTTAATTGAAGATGATTGTAGATGTCTATTGGCCACAGCATCCACTTACAATCAGGTGGACTGTGTGCTCGTATATTACCCTTATTCTATAAAAAAAGTCAAAGTACAAAAGTCAATATACTTATTAAAACTTAGCTTTTACAAAGCACTTATTGATAGTCAAACGCTACCCCTTCAATTAAAATTTTGCTTCTGTGTATCCTCGTGAGAAAATGCGGGAAGAAACTCACAAATAGACTATTTTTCACCCAAATAGTTATGATAGTTTGATGGCCTCGTGGCGCAGTCACTTAGAGTTGAAGAACACGTGTTTGAATGCAACAAGTATTTGTACAGACTACAAATAATTGTTTCAGATCTAGTAGTAGTTTTGTGCAATTTATGTTTGTAAGCTGCTTCCGCGATACAAGAGAAGATATTAGTGCAGGGATAACAGTAACGTTATTGATAAAATTGTTTTTGTTAAATAATACAAATCTTCATTTTATAAGATAAAAATATATTTAAAATTATGTTATGTTATTAGCATATAAATACACTACTATATTTTTATTTCAAGTTATTCTAAAATCGCTGATACTCTAACCCGACCTCTAGTCTCGTCGGTTGACCGCGGCGGCTATAAATTCTGACACAATATTTTGGTGTCGGCTCCTATCGAAGTTCCCGATATCAACATATTGCTCTGTCATATCTCTGCCGATATTTTGTTATAAAACTTTTGATTTTGAATTAAAATTCACGTTCAGCTGCAGGCGTTATTTTGAAATATTTTGAAATGTAAATGCTTCTATTTATAATCTTAAGTTCATTCAACGATTTATGATGTATATAGTTATGTTTAAGCCGTGTGGTGGTGCTTTAAGAGAACCCATCAGTCCCAATACATCTCGTGGGTGTCATAGAGGCTACAATGAGAAACCCTAGAAATTCGTCTTAGCTATCATCTCGTTAACACCAAATATAAAATATCTAGACCGGCAACGCGTAGCAGCATAGAAATACTATAGCAGAGTTAAAGGTGCGAGACGGCTGGTATTCATCAAACGTGCCGATTAAGGAAAATTCTCAGGTCAGTAACTGGCCTATTTTCTCTTACGAAGTTTGAAAAGCATCTCCCGTCCACCCTCAATTCCGTGCTCTATCCCCGTCACCGCTACTCCCAAAACTACCACACTAGGGAAAACATAGCATCCTCAGGTGAAGTACACTGCCGTGGTTATCCGGTCAACATATGTGATTCTATTAATTAGCATGTTCATTTGCCCCCTATTCTATAAAAAATGCAGTATCAGCTCCGACGCGTGACTGAAGTTGGAGTTTACTCCTAAAAAACGATTGTCTAAAAATTGTCTTAAAATGACAAAGGGCAAAGGAAGTAAATGAACCCGTATATTAATTTATATTGATTGGATAAAATATATTACATAAAAATATATGATTTATATTACGTTATTCATTAACTGCAATCATTGGAATGTACTTAACTTTCACGCATTTCAATATAATTCAGTAAATTATATTGTGTTGTTGCAAGGAAAGAAATAAAGTAATACAACTTTATTTGATATCACAAAGAAAATAAATAATATAAGATAACAAAAAACTACTAGAGAATCTTTGTGAAGTCAAGTCCGTATTTGAGCTAACTGTTGCTGTACTAATATTGATATGCAGAGCTTAATATTGATTTTACGGACGGACATACATTAGCTAAAGCTAAAAATTAAAACAAAAACATTCAGAGAAATACGTGAAAGAGACTTTTCTTTATCACATGAGCTATGTTTTTACTTCCGTAATAAATTAAAAAGAATGTTACAAGCGAATTACTTATTCAAAGTTAAACGAAAACAAACCGTGGTCAATGGACACCGTCGAGTATGAAATAAGAAGAGGCGAGATAACTCAGTGTAATTTATCATCGTGACGTCTGTGTAATTTTTTCGAGCTCAACAAGCGCCCCCTAGCGTCGACCCCGTGTACTAAATCAACGGCTATGGGACAAGAATTATCAAATAACTCAAGATAATAAAAAATATGTAACGGAGTTTTTAACGCGTTAGAAGAGGAGCAAAGCGTGCTTTAACTAACTAATAATTGAGTTGCGGTTAGTATAGAAAAATGGGTTGTAATAATATGGTGTACTATTGCGTAGTGGTAATAGTCTAGAGGTTGTTTTGCCGTTTGTCTGTTGCAATGATATTATTTCTATTTCCCTTGATTCACTTTTACTAAGGCCTCGGGATGAAATGGCGTCGTAGATCAGGAAATATACAATCCCTTAATTTTATAGTTACTATAAAATTAATGGGATTGTGTATTTCATTGGATTGTTACAATTCGATGTTCCTCACTAACTATATATATTATAGTTAGTGAGGAACATCTAAATATAAAGTCATCTAAAGTGGCAATCTGACGTTTTAACGAAAATCGAGTTGTATATAGGGCAACGTTAAAATATTAAAATGTTTTTGGTCGTTTGATAACTTTGCATCAAAAACGGCAATTAACAATCGAAAATTTGATTTAAAAAAAAACAAATTAGTATCAAATACAGCAATATACTGAAGATGAGTAAAAGCAGCAATTTGTGGATATTAACCAATCACAAGCGTTCATTTGGTCTAGCTTCAAAATTGCGTCCGCGTTGTTTTTGTTGTGACTTTTGTGCATTTACCATTGAGATATTATGTACTGCGTACTAGAGACGACACTGCTTTCAGCTACTTTGTTCCATTCAACTGCGGTGTTAACACCTCACTTTAATCAGTCACCAAAGAGTATAAATAAGTATATACAGGAAAAGAGAGCCCTCTGACGACATTTTATTGCAGACAAAATTCAACTACTAGCGCCTCCTACAAATTGAATCCGAACTAATTCGCTATATATAGCTCTACATATACCTCTTCAATAGTAGTAAAATGTATAATATTGTTCTTTAATTCGTATACATACTGAAACAGTTTTACTGCCTACTTTTTGTAATACTGTTTTTGATATTATTAAAAGTAGGTAAGACAGTTTCAGTAAGTACACTGGTATTTATGGGGTATTTGCAATGAAACAAGAAAGATAACGATGAGCACACGTAAAAAGTAGCCACCATTTTGACTTTCATTTTCGTTTGAATATTTGACGTTTTGAAGTTTAGGGTGGCCAGTATCATAATTATCATAGTCGATTGGTTTCATGATGTTTAAGTTTTTATTTTATGTGAAAATAATATTTGTTATAAACAATAAATTTATCGTGCATTTAATTTTATTTTTCAGCAAATTTTAGTTTCTTTTTAAAAGTAGCGACATCTGTGAAGATCTTAGACCAATAATAAACATAACGTTTTAGGAAACAAATTATGGATAGCGCTACCTTCAATTGAATTCTTGTGGTCCAAGGCAACTGTCCTACCCCTGGTCACTCGCTAGGCGCTTGTAGAGTTGTCACGTGTTGTGTTGATTAAAAAAAAATCTTTTGATAAAAATATGTCGTCATGTTTACTTAGATATTGCACAAAGAAATGTCAGTAAAACTGAGGAATTACTTTTTATCGGTTAATAAAATACAAATCAACAAAAAAAGTATTATGGATTAATAATAAAACAAATTATTCCTAAGACGCCATCTTCCAATCAAATTATTCCTAAGATGTCATGTAATATAGATTATGAAATAAATTTTTTCAGATGCGACATTTCTGTGGCTACTTAAGCATACGACGAATATATTATTATACACATTTTTTGTAGAAAAATATATGAGTTATCATAATTGGGCTAATTTTTTTATATTTAAATCTGCTCATTATTCTTTTATTTTATTTTTAGGTTTCCACATCAAATTCAAAGTGGAATAAATTCGTCCATTTGTAACTCTCGCGTGCCCAGCATATATATTTAACTACTCTTATTCTAATTGAAATAAATATAAATAACGTTATATTAATAAGTTTTGTTAAACATACATTTAGCATGATTTTTATATTTGACATAGATACCTTTTAAAATATTCCGATAAAAATATAATTAAAATGTAATTGTGATATAATATTACATTAAATAAGCAAATATAATATACAAAATTAATGAGAAAATTTGAAAATTGTTCTCGATATAATTTACTTATTTTAACAATACAATCTATTATTACCTACTGATCATTCTATCTATGTTTATTCTATGATAAAAAACCAACCGCGCGAACACAGAGTAGCGCATATTTTTCGTTTGAAATAGCTGTTCTAGTACGTAAGTACATATTACTTCAATGGCATTTACTTATAGTTTTGTGTGTGTATTTTAAAGATAAATAGACTAAACATGGATGTAAACCCGACACGTATTAATAATAAGTTTGCGCGAAAAAAAGATCCCACAAAATGGAAAGTAAATAATGCAAAACGCACGAGGTAAGTACTATCATTTTTTTTTACCATAGGGCTGTCGCAACACAACAAGTTTGTTTAATTAGTAAATAGTAAATTTTTGACGAAATCATTAATGATGATAATTATCTAAATCAATTTTAATTAACCATTTCTTCATTATTTTACTTGCACTTATTTATTAAATGCATTTTTTACTTCATAATTTCACGCAAATACATGTTTTCAATAGTTCTTAAAAATTGTTTTTCTTTTTAGATATTCACCGAAAAGCCTGCCAATTCGAGTATGCGATCATAATACGAAAGCATTGAAATGTGCATCGTTGGCAATGAGTGACTTACTAAAAATACGTCGGAATTTTTATAAGCACTCGACAAAACGTGACCAAGGTATTATTCTTTTAAAACTATGTTCAATGGAAAAACTCAGAAAAGGCCAAATTTTGAAGGAAAAAAACAAATCACAACTAACTATTCCGTTTTCATTAAAAAAGAAGAGTACCAATCTGACAAAAAAATTTCTGAGTGTTTTTGGCATTAAAAGGTATAGAGTGGAATACTTAATGAAAAAGTTTTATGAAACTGTAGAGTTTCCTCACGAAGCTCGTGGAGGTGATAGGAAAACTGATAAATACAAAGAGAAAAAAGAATCTGTTCATCGCTTTATAAAGTCTCAAATGTATAGTCACATTTTTTCCGAAAAAGCAAGGACGCTGAAAGAAAATACTTACCATGCGAATTAAATATTAAAAAAAAACTATATAATGTATAATACTGACAGGCATAATGCAAAATTTGGGGTAAAATTATCATATTTTTGACAAACGGATCAAAATGTGTGGAACTAAGAGAAAAAATAAAGATAAAGAAAGACGAAAATAAAAAAAAATTGATTACGGAGAAGAGGGTTCACTCTTTGCGAGCAAAATCATTTTTGATAACTTAAGAGATACTTCACCAGGTTTGAAAATAATATCTTTCGATTTCCAAAAGAATTTACCATTGCCAAAGGTGCCAGACTAGTTATATGCTATTATAGCAGACAGTTATATTTTTATAATTTAGCCGTTGTGGTAGGGCATTCAAATTTGTCTCTGAATAAAGATCGTGTTTTCTCCTATTATTGCATAGAAGAAGAAAGAAAATTCGAATTTGGTGGCATCGGCAGTTTATGACCGGCTTTGTAAAACAAAATTTGAAATTTTTACAACAAATCGATGCGGCAGACAAAATAAAAATTGCATTCTAATTGATATGTGCTATAAATGGCTATTAGAAAATATACCCATGAAGAGAGTACAAATAATATTTCCCGTTACTGGTCATTCTTTCATGCCCGCCGATCGCTTCTTTAGAGTAATTGAAAAAAAGCTGCGTAAAATGGAGATAATACTTCATCCCAAAGAAATTACAGATGTTGTGTTTTAAAACGCAACATTATTAAAATTTGGTGTAGATTGCACGGTTTATGACTGGAAGACATCTATCAAAGACATTGTAAAACCAACCATAACTTGGAATATTCAATTTAACCAGTGTAAAAGATTCATTATGAGTCGTTCAAAGAAACCTGGTAACGTGCTTGTGTGGGGTGAAATATATTATAGGAGTGACATAGGCACCGCCCAAAATATTTACAGGCCACGAAAACTTATGAACATGATAAAACCAATCATACTGCCCAGTACAGTTGCTGTCAATAAAAATAAGTTAAATGATATAAATAAATTACTGGGCAAACATTTTGGTACGGAATGGCAAGGTTTTTCGGAATTAAGTTTTTATAAAAAAATACTATCAAGACAGGAGACCTTACAAGAAACACCTTCTGAATACACTTACTGTAATGAAGAAATCCAGGAACCTGACGGACTTCGAATTTAACTTTTTCAATTGTGGTTTTTATTTTTTATATTTTTATATTTACTGTACTGTGGCATCTGCGACCATTGACTTCCTGCACCTCTTACCAGGTCCTCGCTCCATCTAATGCTGGTACACCCTGCACTTCGATTACAGGTCCGAAGCTCCCACTCGAGAAACTTTCTTCTCCATCACTTCTCACAGGAACCGATGTTCTTTCAGCAATGTTGCCGATCCATTTTCAATTCAGCTAATTGATTATTTTGGCTATATACATCCCTTGTGACTAAACTAATCACGCTATCATAAATGTCAGCGGAAAATAGCAGCAATATAATTCTATGTTTCATATGGCGAGTATTGAGAAACTAGTAAGCTAGAAAAGAGAACTTTATACTGATATTGAGGTATTCCATCTTGGTCCTCAAGATTGATAATGCATCTAATATTTTATATAATGCATCTAATATTTAATATCTAATGCATGATTGATGTAAGTAAACTGTCTAGTTGTTTGCCACCCCTATTTCTATAAAAACATTTAACTGTGATATAAAATAACCTTAATTTTATCATAAAAACAAGTACTGTTGAAATTGATAACGTTTATAGGATAACAAATGAAATTTGATTAAAATTTGTGCTAAAATTTAACTGAATGCAATCATTTAACATGTGGCCGCGGTGTAAGAATATCCACTGCGCCATATCGTCCCGTTGGTGTCATAAGAAGCGATAAAGGGAAACAAACCAGGAAATGGGCACCAGCGTCTTCCTAATAACAATTCAACATTAAAAACTGAGGTTGCGAACTGCCTGCCAAACATGGTAACTTTTTTTATAGGATAGGGTGATAAAAGAGCACACAGTCCAACCTGATAGTAAGTGGTTGCTGTAGCCCATAGACACCTACATGTATCCTCGATTACGAATCAAAATGCATATGCGTTGTCACCCTTGAGGACTAAGATGGAATGCCTTATTTCCAGTAAAAAAGGGTCTCCGGTTTTCTACACTCACCATACGAAACACAGCAGCGTTAACTGTTTTACGCTGGTATTGTGTGAGAGCGAGGTCCCCCTCTTATATAGATATATAATTAAGATTAAAGTACATATTCATATTATAATTATATATAATGTGTGTTATATCATAATTGAGGATGTAAGAAACTTTCAGTGGATTCGTATGTTCAATATTTGATCCAGTTTATTGTGGTAGATAACAGCCAATTTATTTTGTTGCAGATGTAATTACTAACATAGATTTAGTGTCTCTTGGCTAAGCTGGATTTCATCGTCGTAGAAGGAGAGACTTTTTTTTTTTTATAGTGGTTTTTTAACAAATAATACGTGGTAGAGCCACACTGCAGCTATGTTATGTTGTATGGGGGACTCGGCTGGGGAAGGACCACGCTCTCACAGAATACCAGCGTAAAATAGCAGCTTAATGCTGCTGTGTTTCGTATGGTGAGTATAGAGAACCGGAAACCCGTTTTACTGGAATCGAGGCATTCCATCTTAGTGCTCAGGGGTGGTAGCGCATCTGCATTTTGATTCATAATCGAGGTTAACTGTAGATGTCTATGGACCACAGCATCCACCTACCATCAGGATTTATTTTTTATTTTATAGAATATTATTAGTGACTTAATATAAATATACAAAATATAATAAACACGTAGCTTCTTAATGTCAATCCAGCTGATTTATATTATGAATAACGGTAGGAAGTTACCGTATTAATACTCGTAGATACGAACGAATCGTGCTCATTTACGAAAATTTGAAATTATTATTAACTCAAACATCACCTCTAACCTCATCGATAACATTTACACTTTACGTATATAAATGGGCCCTAAATAAACAAAATTATATAATTTTCAAACTCGATGCTTGGGTATGTTCATCGGCCATTTAATTTAAAATATTGCTCATAAAAACGTCCTCGTGCAATCGAAAGTCCAACTCCATAAAGCCATGTTAATATTTCATCACGCCGCGACGTGTTTTATTGGGGTAAACATGCGGTGCATTACGACAGTTGCAGACGTATGAAGATTAACTGGCTTGTAATTTGACGATCCTGCGCTGTTTTAGAATGCAAAGAAAATAAATAATGTCCAGCTATCCTACTCTTGAAGGGCAGAGACGGCTCGGTAGCGCAGTAACTTGGCAATGAATAGCAGCGCTTAAAGTCGCGGGTTCTAATCCCGCAAGGGATAAGTTTTTGTATGGCTTGCAAATAATTGTTTGCTGTCTGGATGTTTGTCCTTGTGCAATTTGTGTGTGAAAACTACCTCCATAATACATAAAAAAAAGTTTTTATTCCGTTGCTTAAAAGAAGAGAAAAAAGAGTTTCAGGCAGTTTCGGCTGATTCCCATCTCTCAAGAATTAGGGACAGACATGGAGACCAGGTAAAGGTAATAGAATTCATTGTAACTTGCTTTGTGAACTTTGCATTTTAGTGTCTTAGATTACTACTGTAATCACGTCCTATAAAAGCATAATTTGATAACACGAAATTTCCATATTTATGATCGTCATCGTCATAAAAATCCTTCAAAAATCCATTGCATGGATATCACCCAAGAAATGCAACAAAATACGGTCCTAAACCACCTGCATCCATCGTCTTCCTAAATCCTAAATATTTAAAGGAAGTACTTGAGGTTCCTTGGGATAGGACTGAAGCACTTGTAAATGGTTATATTTAATATAAAAGGGGGGGGGGGGGGAAAAGTAGGTTGAGGGAAATTAAAAAAGAAAAAAAAAAAATTTTTAAAAAAATAAAAAAAAAAAAAAAAAAAATTTTTTAAATTTTTTTTTTTTTGTTTTAATTTTTTTTTTTTTTTTTTTAATTAAATTATAAAATATTATTTTTCGGGGGGGGAATTTTTTTTTTATTGTTTTATAAATATAAATTAGGAAAGTGTTTGTAGAGACCACGGTATTGCCTCGGAAATTCGATCGCTGCACTTACCAATTCTCTTGTTTTTTTTAATCATTTTAATCTCTTAAAAACAATTGAAACATCAGGTTTTTCTGGATATGTTATCGTCATCAAGCTTAAAATGTACTGTTTTTAGGTTTGAATCTCTTCTACCGAAGATTTTTATAGTAAACTAAGTTCGCTAATTTTATTACTTATCTACTTTTGGTAATCAATAATCTTGAACTTTTCAAATAGTCATAGAATTAATATGCAAAAGGTCCTTCAAAATGATATTTTATGACGTTACTGTTTCATTCCGGTCACTCAGCATCAAAACTACTTGGTATATAATATAAAATTTGGATAAACCAATTATTTATCCTCGCACTATTGTAAATAATCTCCTTAAGTGATCCCTCGGAATGTTATAGTTATGGCACATTGTCCAAAATAGAAACTAAAGCACCGACAGCCATCCCGGGTGTTATGACAGCTGGGCTTCGAGCACGTTAGTTTTTTATGGGGTTATAAAATTAGCTATATCCGACATGAAACAAGGGGAAGCGAAACGCTTTGTTGATCGCTAGTAAAATTCTAACTTGATTAGAATGTCTAAACGTTTCCTGGTAAGTATTATTGATGAAATCGTCTATTTTACTTTTTAATAGTATTTGCTCAAGTTTATAGAGCTATCAAGTATAGGTTTTATTTTAAATATTTGCCCCGAGTTATACGAGATTCTTGAAATTAATTGAACATATATTTTATTTTGTGAGCCGTGGTAGCTCAGATGGTTAGCGCTCACTGTAAATGTCACACTACGCGAGCAAACCGGGTTCGATCCCCGCCGGCACCAATGAAATTGTTAATTGAAATTTTAAGTGCTGATTTACCACGTGCTTGGCGGTGAAGTAAAACATCGTGAGGAAACCTGCATGTCAGAGAAATAAGAAAAAAAATATTTCAAAGACATGTGAAGTTCGCCAAAAGGCATTGGGGCACCCTTGCCCTAAAAACCCTCTCAGAAATGAGCGGAGGCCTGTGCCCAGTAGTGGGACGTATGTAGGCTGTAACTTTTAACTTAACTTTTATATTTTATTTTCACAAATTTGTTAAATATTACTAATTAATAAATTAAAATAATAAGTAGTATATGTACAGTGTGTAAAAATCCGTGTAAAAGTAGACATGGCTCCCTCCCTCTCACATCTTACGCGATGGACACAAACATCTCAAAAATAAGTTGACTATTGTAATATAAAAATCAATGATTCAATTAATTTATAGTAAAAAAACATTTTTAAAAACAAAACTTTTATTGAAATTCTCTAAAAGGAAGAAAACTAGTCCGCCATCTTGGTTAGTCCACCATAGTGGATTTATAATGACGTCCTTTCATTTGATGCCTCATATCATAGGGTTTCTCATGAGTATGTAAAGTACAAACCATCATATAGGGTTTAGAATAACTTTACTTATTGTATTTTTCTCATTAAGTCCTTTCATTAGATACCCATATCATAGGGATTGTTGTGGAAATGATAAATCTCGTCTTTGTAATGTCCGCCATATTGGATGAAAAATGACGGGATTTAAGTAATTGTGCATTATCTCAAGAACTTAACGCGTGTGCCAAATTTTAACCCGATAGCTTCAGTGGAAGTAAGTGAAATATTGATTGCAAAATTCCAGGACATACATACAAGTGAAGTTAAATAAAAGCTTTTAATAAAATTGCTGCCTCCGCAATATCTTCAAAAGAAATGCCGAGAAAATTTTGAAAATATTGTGAATAAAGGTAATATATACTCGTAATTACATCTTAATGTATAAAACTCTCGTGTCACGATGTTCACGCTAATCTCCCAAACCGCTTAACTGATTTTGATAAAATATTGTAAATTTGTATTGCTCGATCCAACTTGAGAGATATAGTTATTATCCTAATAATTAATTATTTTAAGGATTTTTAATAGGACAAAGGGTATTCCGAAGGAGCAGAACAATGGCTGCCTGACCAGCTAGTATTCATATAAAATTATCAGAATGACTGTTCATTTAACATGTTTCGGGAACATGCGTACTTAATAAATTTTTATTCTGATATTATGATCATCGAATATTAAGGTGATTTATGAAAATAAGGAAAATATAAAAAGTTGAAAATCACACTTCAACGATATTTTATTGATGAGAGACGAGAATAGTTAAAAGATACTGTTGGTGCTTTACCCACGAGGTCTGAGAACGCGCTGAGTACGACGACGAGTCAAGTATTATGACAAAGTTTAGGATGTGGTACATGGATTGTAAAGCATGCTGCGTGTATCATAGATGTGGCAATTCTTATTAAAGTTTCATTCCAAAGGTTATGATGAAAATTTTATTATCTTACGTTGACGTCGAGTCATAATAATATCAAAACTTAAGAAAACTTAAAAACACGCATTGATCATGTGGTGTGATAATTCTAACGAGAATTGTCCTGGTAATCTTGATCAGGACACTAGGATAAAGTTATTACATTAGTGTATTATCATCAGTCCTTGATACCAAAAATTGGAGAAAATTAACAAAGCTCATAAAAACGTGTTAAAAATCAAAGCCTTGAAGATATAACAATAATTTATTTCATCAGCCGAACTTCCTGCAACAGCGTATATTGCAAATGGTTTCTAAATTATTCTAGAAATAAATTACAATATAAAGTGAACGAGGTCTGAAGTATTCATTTCTGATTATGAAGTTTCGTCCAAAGGCAATATCTCAAGCTGGATCCTAAAAAAGTCTATGTATAATAACAATGTCTTGTGATAAACCCTATCGAGAAAAAAAACTATAAAGTTTAAAAAAACTATAAGACTTGATATGTAAATACCAGCCTTTAAGCTCCAGCGAAGTTTTAATGACAGCGATTGTCGAGTTTAACCGCTTTCATAACTCTCGAAACGTCCTCTTAGCAAAAGACTCTTCATTACACCTCCGAGCAGACGAGGTAATTGCAGGGCCGACATACGCGAGCATAACCTCTTAATTTATTGAACGAAACTAATGAAATTCCTGAGCAAAGTTTATTGCGAAAGACTACCCTGTTTCGTGCGCTAACAATTTTCGGCCGCTCCCGGGATAGGGTTCAAACGCTTTAATCGTTTCTTTAATTATTTCTAAATTAATGTTTTGTCTCAGTAACGGCGTTAATTTTGTCAGATCTACCTACTATGGAGCGAGATATTTATTAACGTCGAGTTTGTCTTAATGATTTGCAATATCTATTTAAAAGATTATCTCATTGTTTCATTACTTTTCATTAAATTTGAGTTAACTTCGAAGTTTTGATGAGCTGATATTGATTTATTGTACTTCCGGACATTTTATATGAATTAGTTGAAACCTAATTATTCAAAGCTTTAAGTAAAAAAGGAAAATCACATTGTAACTTAAAAATGTATGAAACACAAAACCTTTTACCGAATACAATAATACTCAAACAAATCATAATACATTATGAATTTAGTTAGTTTATGTCTTATTACCGTCACCGCTATCGTTACAGCTTCTATGGTCCACTGCTGAACAAGCTTCCTCCATAGATTGCCACTTAGCACTATATAGAAAGGCCCCATACAAAGCCGTTTCAAAACTGTTTTTAACGAGTCGTTGTTACGTGATGAAAATTATAAATTTATATACTATTATATATAAAGTTTTTTAAGGTATTTTCTAAAGATAAAGATAAAGATAAAGAAACATTTATTGCATAACTGTGTACAATATGATCTTAGTACAAAAACATATAGTTTTAGGCTCAACGGTTTACCCATTTCGGATATGCAACAATTAAAAAAAATTATTTTTAATTTACTACTTATTAACATTAATTTTATTAAAAAACTCATTGAGATTGTAAAAAACATTTTCAATTAACAATTTCTTTAATTTTGTTTTAAACATATTGCCATTTAATTGTTTAATAGCTGGTGGTAACTGATTGTATACATGAATAGCAGTAATATAGGTACTTTTATAGTAATTCATATTTTTAATAATAGGTAAGCTTATATCATATTTATATTGATTGCGAATGTTTTTCTTTGAATCAGATTTCAAATTAAAATATTGCATATTGTTTAGTAGACATAATTCTAGGATGAAGATTCCAGTAGTTTTAAAACCTTTTTCTGAAACATTAATATATTTAGACAGGATTTTCCCCAGTATATGATACCGTAAGTTAGAAGTGGATAAACGCTTTCATTTTATTTTGTATGTTTAACATAAGTATAAATGAGCATTAAATCTTAGTCATGTTCAATTAGATGGTTTTGGCGAAATAAGTAATTACGATTAAATGCCAAATTACTTAAAAGTTTTTCATATAAGTATATTAGTATTATAAATTTTTCGAATGCCTATTTGCTTCTCCAAATTTTTCGTAAATATTAATTAATTAAACAAAAAATAACATAATAGTTTAACGTGGTATATTTTTACATTTTTAACAAGAGATTTACCTCTTATCGATGCTCTCCGATGTCGAGGTATTTATTGCATTAATATCTTCATACATAACTGTTTAGGAATTAAAAACATTGCTTTTATTTGCTCCTTTTCTGATATGGATCCAAAACACATCGCGAGAAAAATAAAATTTTTCAACGCTACACACTATAATATAGTGGCACGAATATTATTAATTGATTCAGCAGTATAAAAAACTTGAAACTATTCTGTAAATGGGATTGTGATGAGTCATCAGGGCAGAGTGAGTATAAATAAGTTTTGCCCGACGAAAGCAATTTTTTATCAGATGCAAACCTTTTAATTTCTTCTCTTGTAACTAATACTGTTGTAACGAAGATTGAAACTTGCTCATCTGTAAGATATTAAAGATCTATATCGATAGAATTTGCTAAAGGAACTCCTGAAAAAAACAAAATCTGTAGTGGCTGATATTAACAATCAAATACAAAGTCTGTCTCCTTCCATGATAAATAGGGACGGTGAGGTAATCGAAGTTATTCATGACCTATTTATGACCGAAATTGATGGCTAGTGGCACGAGTTTTATATTAAACTAGTTGGAGTACTACTCGCACAGTTTATGGTGCTACTCCTCGACAAATGAATAACTTACGAGTACAAGCAGTGAGAACACGGCAAGTAAACGAATGTTAATTTCAATGTGAACTGTCAGCACTGCATGCTTAGTAGTATGGAGATGATTTTGCACATTTCATTTAACCTGTCTTTTCAAAAAATGGTCTGCTAATACACTTGAAAATAAAAGAAGGAAAGAAAAAAAATGGTACAAAAGCGGTTTAAAGAGGATATGGTACTACATATTGATAAATCTCGACAAGTAAGCGGATACTCTAATGACGGAAATACTGCTCGGACATTATTTCAGAATTACTCTTGCTCTGCAGACATTACAGGTGTAGATGAAGAAATTATAAAACGAATGTACATACTACTATAAACTATGTCATCGGTAGTATGTTATGTAATATTATGTTATTATTCTATCTCTGTTCTTATTAAAAATAAGATTTGATTTGATAATTACTCGTATTTTACCAGTCCATTTTATGTAAATTTATGAAAAATTATATTTTTTTGTCATGTAATAAGGATATAACTCAAATATTTTTTTCAATAAAGACCCTATATATCCAGTTAAACGTATAAAAAACTAAAGCTTAGTTATTTTTGAAACAATTGAAATATGAAGTTTTGAGACGAAACACACCCGGTTTTCTCATAAATCATTAGGGGTATTTTAATAGAATACTATAATACATACATAATAGAACGTGGGAGTAGGCGGAGCCCGCGTAGCCATTAAAATGTCACTAAACGTCAATTCACACGTATAAACTTCAACACGAGATGTGTTTTGACGTTACAATCGTTTCCAAACTTCGCATGCAAATTATTTAGAAAATGCTAAATTGCACCCTATTTACAAATACATATGTATTAAAATTTAATGATGAACTTGAACTCTAATCAAAAGTCTAAAATGTGTAAATTTATTCAGTCTGTCAACACAGCGAATCGGGTTTGGCGACGTAAAACCTCGTATAAAATAAAGTTTACAGCCATTCTATTGTGTATTATAGTATTCTATGGGTATTTTCGGCGAAGTTGCCACGCTCTGCAAGCGATTTCGCAACCGCCGCCGCAACCGCAAGACGCTGCAGCCCATCTCCGTATTTGTTTTCCTCTGTTGCATCTTACGACACCCACCTGATGATATGGGGTAGCGGATATTCTTACACCGCCACTACACGGTAAACTAGTTTATACAAAAATATTAATTTTGTTATAGTTTTAAATGTAAAAGTCGTGTATAAACCGTGTAAACAGACAAAAAAATAATTTAAAATTGTTTAAAAGACATTAGTTAGTGTGGTCAATGTATATATCAATGTATATCAAAATAAATTAAGAATAAAATAAATAAATAATGAACAAAAAAGTATTATAAACTTTCCTATCGATGTTAATATGTAATGCTGCAATTATATTAGAACATCAAAGCACAAACATTTAAAGTCGAGTATTTGAGTTTGAATGTTAGTAGCAACCTCTCACATAGTTCCAAGGTAATGGCGGTAGCCAACACGGGTCGTAAAGACACGTCACAGGTGCGGGAACAGTAAATTATTTTAGTTATAGCCATACATAACTGAATTGATACATAGTGTTAGTGCAGCCTGAGCATACGGGATGGAGCTAGAAATATATATGTACCTATCTGATGATAAAAACGATGAAGGTAAGAGAAATCTAAGATGAACTCAAAATGTTATTATGTTACGAAATTAGAAGAAAAAGTAGGCCAAAATAAAAAATCATTAGAAAGGACAAGACATTTTAAAGTAAAATTAATACTGAATTAATTTTAATTGTTTCGCTTTCGAATGCAATATAAATAATAACTTTGCAATTTGCTTAAAATAAGTCTTTCGTTGAATTTCTGAGTTTAAGCTTAATTAAATTTGCTCCCTAACGATGATGTCTTCGTCAACCGCCAAGTAGTTCAAGGGAAAGGAAGGTTATATAGAAATGACAGTTTAGTGGTATATTTCAATCACAAGATGTAGCAGAATACTTCAAAGAATATTTAAATAAATTACATGTTAATATCGATCGTTTGACGTGTGTGCGTGCGTGCGTGAGTGCGTGCGTGCGTGCGTGCGTGCGTGTGTACCTGTGCGTACTATATTTTTATGCTGGTATTCTGTCTGAAAAAAAAGATCTTTCCGAAAATTTGATGATAAGTTGAAAGAAGCGAGAAGGTTTGATAGACAAGTGCGAACTCTCAGATTAAAAGTAAGGGAACGTAAAATGTAAATTTTCTGAAAACGTCTGTTTTATTAGAGACTCACTTTCACTGTAGCTCATACATGACTTATCACTAAGAACTAAGATCAAAGTCCCGACTGTCTTAATGTACTAGTTACCGTGGATGGAAATGGGGAGATCTCCTAGTTGGCAAATTGATCAGATCGGGAGTGGCTAATGTTCTGAATGGTACGAAGTTTGATATATTTAGAAGAGTCTTTTGAAAACTTCAACCTCGTGATTTAGTTTCCAGTAGCTGTTTCGTTATTGTGGCACGAAGATATCGCCGCCCTGGTTTTACTACCATGGAAAAGATGCTTCTTTTTATAACAAAGGTGACAAACTAGCACAGCACCAGTAGAGCGCATCTGATGGTAAGTGGATACGGTGGCTCTTAGACATCTACTTTTCGTTTACATTTATCCTCGATTATGCAGACGCGTTTTCATCCCGAAGGACTAAGATGAAATGCCTCCTATCTTAGTACAAAGGTATGCGATTCTCTACATCCACCATACGAAACACTGCTGTATTAAGCTGCTATTATACGCTGGTATTCTGTGGGAACGTGAGTACCAAGGATAAAGGTTCTACCAAGCGCAAAAGAAGCCCTACAAGTATCTCCTCAGCCTCTACTACTCTTTTATTAAAAGATGCTGTATTTTCAAAAGATTTATTTAATTTTAAGACCATATAACAGCTGTAGTGTAATAAAATGTTAAACTGAAAAGGCATTAAATATTTTATTGTGTCTAGTGAATTAAAAGTGTCACCGACAGATGTAGCAAATCGGTCCTTAGTTTGCGACGGAGGTCAAAGTCTTCATAACTTTGATTTAAAAACTTTCTTGAATGTTTTTCCAATATCGACTACTTGCTTTTAGCGACTGATTATGCTAAAAGAGTAAATGGTGGTGATGATGTTTCGTCCAAATTAGACGACGGCAAACACTTACAAATCACCGCAGCAGCGACAGCCTTAGCCCCCCTGCGCACTAGGCAGCCTGGCTGCGGCAGCCAGTCGAACATATGACGGTGTATGGGAGCCCGCGCACTAAGCAGCCACGAACATAAAAACGCGCCCGATTGCACGGCAGCCCGTTGGCTGCTGGTTGGAGTAGGGCGAATGTATGTGGCTGCCGTCAGTCACCGCGCACTTGTAGCAGCCAGACGTATTTTGTTTTCTGAAATCACAAAATGACTTTCGATACGGAGAAATTTATTCGCGAAATTGAAAACCGTAAAGCAATATGGGATATATCTTCAGAAGAATACAGTGAACGTGATGTAAAGAAAAGAAAATGGGAAGAAATTACAAATATAATGTGACATGACAATTTAACAGCAAATGAAAAAAGTGAATTTGGTACGTTATGTTTTTTATTAGTTAGTATTTTATTATTCTATGGATATATTTTTAGTTTATTGTTTATACACTTAAAAGTATATAGTAGGTAGGTACCTACTATCCCAATGCATATTGGTTTTGCTATTCTAGCGGATTTTCATTGATAAAATAATCCGCAAATAAATCTCTATAAGATGCTGATGATCGGCTCCCTCTATTTAAGGGACCTGGGGTTATTTCGAGGTCTGGAGGAACGTACAGTGTGTCTTTAAATCTATAACCATCTCTTTCGCGCACGTAATTATGTAAGACACAGCATGCTTGTACTATGGCAATTGCGAATTCTTGTCGGACATCCAGTGGACGGTGAAAAATTTTCCATTTGTTTGCCAGAATCCCAAACGTGCATTCTATGTGCCGCCTTGCCCGAGACAGTCTATAGTTAAAGATTCTTTTTTTGGCTGTTAAACCCTTTCCTCCATAAGGTCGCATTAAATTTTCAGATAAACCAAATGTCTCATCTCCCACAATGACGTATGGCATCGGTACACCATTATTTGATATGGGGCTCTTCTCCGGGATTCATATATCGTTATTGATGACTTTTTGATACAAAATAGATTATTTAAATATAGATAGTATTAAATAGTATTTAATATATATAGTATTAAACCTGCTTTAAAAACAAAATTTGATCAATTTTTAAATCAGTTGATAAATTATATATTTTAAACCATATTGCCCTTACCATTTTAAAATATTGTCTCCTTGTACTGTAAATATAGATATATTAATATAGTATTAAACCTGCTTTAAAAACAAAATTTGATCAATTTTTAAATCACGTTGATAAATTATATATTTTAAACCCCCATATTGCCCTTACCATTTTAAAATATTGTCTCCTTGTACCTAAATTTACATACTTGTTACGCTCAAGTCCAGTCTGGAAATGTTCGGATATTTTAAAAGATATTGATAGTAATCTTAAAATTGCTTTAGAAAACATTCTAAATTTGAGATTAAATACAATAGCCTGGAATCAAGCCACTTTACCTATCAAATTTGGTGGAATTGGTGTAAGAAATATTTCTAGCGTCGCATTGCCTGCTTTCCTTGCTTCCGTGCATAGTGTCAATGACCTATGTAACACAATTTTAAATAATAAAGTAGACCTTTGCTTTGCTGCGGAGGCAAAGCAAATATGGCTAACGCTCGCTCCCGACGAAAATGTCCCACTGGAAGTTAACCAACAAAAACAGTGGGATATTCCGTTGGTACGGAGTGTCCAGAAAAATTTATTTCAAAATTTCCATATTCAACAAGATCAGGCTCGCCTTCTAGCTGTTTCGACTGAGGAATCTAGCCACTGATTACATGCTCTACCATCAAGTAATCTCGGCACATTGCTTGATGGGGAAAGCTTTCGCATCGCCGTAGGAATCTGGCTAGGAGTGGCTATTTGTCAACCTCACCAGTGCCCCTGTGGTAGCAGCGTCGATGAGTTTGGGCTCCACGGACTTTCATGCAAGAAAAGTGCAGGTAGGTTTTCCTGTTACGTTTCTTTGAACGAAATCATCCGAAGGGCTCTTGTCTCTATAAATATCCCCTCGGTTTTAGAGCCTTGCGGGATATTTAGAGACGATGGCAAGAGACCCAACGGTATGACTTTGGTCCCTTGGGAGAGAGGTAAAGCCCTAGTGTGGGATGCTACTTGCGTTGACACTTTGGCGGCCTCTCATCTCAAGGGTACCTCTTTTAGAGCCGGGGCGGCATCAGAGGCAGGAATTTAGTAAATGGCGCAAATATGAGTCTTTGAGAAATGACTACATATTTGTGCCATTTGCTGTAGAGAGTATCGGTCCGTGGGGTTCACGTGCAACGAAGTTTCTAAAGGAACTGTATCCACGACTGGTCGTCGCTGCTGGTGACAAGAGGGCTGGTTCTTTCCTCGCTCAAAGGCTAAGTATAGCTATTCAGCGAGGAAACGCAGCCAGCGTTCTTGGCACTATACCACGGGGAGCAGGTCTTTTTGACGATTAAAATTTTTAGTTTTAGATTTCCTATATTATAGTTTCTTCTTTTATATTGTATATAATTAGTTTTAATCGTAAATATTATAATTTTAATTATTATTTTAGTTAAGTTCTTTATTATAATTTTTGTAATATAAATTAAATGTCTTTAAAAATAAAATTCTAAGAAATGAAAAAAAAAATATAGATGAGTCACTACATTTTCCATATGCCCCAATATCTATATATGTGAACTTATAATCCGCATCGCATACAGCAAGTAAAACGATTGAGAAATAATTCTTATAATTATAATGCTTCTCGTCAACGGCACCAATACAATTGGGATAGTTTGCATTTTCATTGAAACCTTTTGCTATTTCAAGCCCCCTTTCTTCATTTAATTCTGGAAACGTTGACTGCCTCATGTTCTCCTAAATCGCCATGCAAATTTCATATATGACATCTCGGATAGTGGTATGTCCAATCCGAAAATTATGGCTGATTTCCATCATAAAACAGCTTGCAGCAAGATATCTGTAATAAAGTACTTATATTAAAATAAAAAATAAAAATATAAATTTCTTTGCAACTTTCCGCTAAACATATAAAATGATGTGTCTTACCTGGAATGAAGCGCACCTCCCGCCCTCCCTCAATTGCATACACTAACTCCGTCACCACTATACCAAGCACCACTACTCTCAACAGTGTACTACTCTATAGTGGTGACGGAGTTAGTGTATGCAATTGAGGGAGGGCGGGAGGTGCGCTTCATTCCAGGTAAGACACATCATTTTATATGTTTAGCGGAAAGTTGCAAAGAAATTTATATTTTTATTTTTTATTATAATGGATTTCCGCATAAGTAACGCCTGCAGCAAAATTCTGTATCAATTACTTATATTAATTTTCAGGTAATACTTTACAGCAAAAGTGGAAGAACATCAGGACTAGTTACAGCAGGGAAATAAAACGCAAAGCAGGTGCTAAAAGTGGAGCAGCAGCTTCGCGTAAGAGTCCTTACATATATTTCGAACAATTATAGTTTCTTAAGGCCACTGTAATAAATAATGACACTCATAATAGCATGGGTGAAACATGCCCTGCGGAAACCTTCGATGACAGCGATTGTATTCAAGATAAACGACCCGTTTCCAAAAAGAAGAAGACATGTGACGACGAAAATTTGGTTCAAGTATTAAAGGAAAGTATCGCAATAAGAGAAGAGCGTGAAAGAAAGCAAGAATCTGATTCAGATAGACTATTTATGCTTTCGCTTCTAGAAGATTTTAAAAACATTCCGAAACATCGTAAACTTTCTACGAGAATGGAGTTAATTGACGTAATAAAAAGAGCTCAAATGCCTTTTATGGAAACTTACAATTCCGAATTTGGTGTGTTTCGCCAAGGTCATGTTGATTATGAACCAGGGACATCAACCGCCAGATTATTTAGACCAGAAACATCGGTTAGTGAACAATATCGCCACGGATACTCGACTGAATATGAACCGGGAAACTCGAGCAGTAGGCAATATCGCCATGAATACTCAACTGAATATAGGCCGGAAATCTCGAGCAGTGGGCAATATCGCCATGGATACTCGACTCAGTCAAATTATGGGCCAGAAGCCTCGAGCAGTGAAAGCCGCCGTGCATATTCTACGTCTGTTGCAGACAAGCAAGACAATACCGGATATACTGAGGTGTTATCTCCATCTGACACAAATGTAACAGATACGTCTCAGAATTCTGAATTACTTGAACTATTTCAGGGAAATTCTTTACCATAAATGTAAGAAATAAAAAATAAATGTTATAAACAATTAACAGTATTTTTTATTTTAGCACTTACCTCAATGTAATCACCAATTTTTCAATTTTTGAGTATCAGTGCCCTTGATTGAATTTATTATATTTTCCAAAAGGTTATCAAATGATTGCACTGACATTCTCGTGTATTTAAAAAACCGGTCTGGGTATTTACGAACATCTTTAAAATAGATATAAAATAAGCCTTATGAGTGCCGTTCTAGAAAAATCCAATGTCTTTTAACTTTGCGTTTTTTACGAGATACGCACAAAATTACAAGTTCTTCCACGTCCCTCTAAAAAAGGATCGCAATTGACTGGCCATTGGCTGTCAAACGGCCGCGGCAGCCTGGCTGCGCAGCCAGGCTGCCTAGTGCGCGGCATGCCTTATAACAACAAGAAAACGTGATCGTAACTATGTGCAGTAGTGAAACTTTAATATTCTGTAACAATAACGTTAGTTGAACGGTTTTAACAAAAATATACAAAGAATGGTATTGTTACTTATAGTGCACCTCCAATTCCTTTGGTAATGCAGATATTCATGGGTGATCCTGATCATTTACCATCAGAAGAGCTTATGCTCACTGGCCTCTTATTTTTCAAAAATGGCATTTTCTAGCAGTTAACTAAGATTGAGAAAACATTCTATGTAGGTGTGGCAATATAGATAAAAAACAATATTAATTTTAATTGCAGCCTAAGCACCCACAAATCTGAAAACAACTTCACTACAATTCGTTAAGATATAAAAATTATAATAAGTATCTTATAACAACTTCAATACTACTAAAACAGAGATATACCAGATTTAGAATAAATCAATTTATTTTATGAAAAAATAAGGCAAAGACTTGTGTTCTGCTGACTTGTGCCACGTACCGCTACTGATGCATCGGAGTCGTTGATGTGTAGACTATGTTTTATGTTTTAAATAAAAATGAATTACAATTAACAACTGAACTAACAGTCTCCTTGACTTGACCACCTGCAACAAAAAATTAAGTCTACAGATGTGCTGTTATCTCTGGGAACTAGGACGAAATGTCTCATGACCTTAATTATACTCTCTACACTCTTTAGGAGCACTGCATACACTGCTGCTACGTAGAAATAATAAGATTTCAATCAATTAAAAAATAATATTTAAATGAACCAAGATAAAATATTTATATATTAATACGTGAATGGAAATCTTTGTGTGATACAATATCCTCAATGTGAAATTTTATAGCCTATGAGTTACCACAGCCCAGGATATAAAATTAAAGTAATTACACATTTATAAGTTTTATTGAAATTGATAATGACGGAATTTGAATCGGATATGCCGATTGTCGAGTATTGTCAGGCGTTATCAACTGACCAGGAAATGGAATATCAACTCAAGTGTACACACCTACATGGAGACATACACGATCGTCCCTACTGTGACATACTTGATTGACGCTTATGTTTTGCGTTAAGATTGGAGATAAGATCCTAATAAGCTACATACTCGTAGGTAGACCATCGTAGGGGTTTAGCTAACGCTAGTCCGCCAGTGCTCATTTAAAATTGCTAGTTTGCCATTGTTCCGGGGGCCCATTTAAGCGAGCGGCATTATCTATACTAATCTATATTTAATATAATAAAGCGGAAGAGTTTTTTGTTTATTTAAACACGCTAATCTCTAAAAACGCTAAAAATATTTTTGTATACGATGGCTAGACTCTCTAGAAGGCTATCTACTAGCACTAGACCAAACCTCTGTTTCTTCTGTTCCGTTCCGTTCTGTCAAAAAACTGTTTTATTCACGTGCGCTGGCTTAATAGTTAGTGATACGTAAATACAATGTCCCACAAAAATATTGATTTTCACTCCATCTAAAAAAAGTCCTTGGTACCGTATGCTTATTTCTTATACATAAGGCACAATAAGGTAATTTGTGACAAGAAAAATATTGAAAAAGCGATTTCTGGGCGTTATTATTGGGTATGGTGTATTAATCTTTACGAACGAAAGTTACTTCATGATCAAGACAATTTTATGAAAATAAACTTTGCTTTTTGTAGCATTTTATTTTGATGCTTAGCTTAAGAGATACTAAACAAAATAAATCAACATTCGGCTCGGCACGCGAACGACATATAACCCTAGCCGCTCAATGAGAACCGAGGGAAACCAACTGTGAACGCCTCTGTAAGCGCCAGTACCGTGATATATGCGGGTGAAACCGCGAAGCACAGCTAGTGGGAAATAACAACCACATGGAGCATTGACCGTTCCCATAGCTGATATACGTTGCCTGCATTCCTACTGAAGAGAATATTATTTCACGACCAAATTTTCAACCAACGTCGAACAGAAAATCCCTGCAGATGTTAAACCCACCCTTGAAACATGAGATGATCACACCACAGCGGTGGATGTACTGATCCTTAGCGGCAGAAAAAAGTGAAAGGCTGGTATCACTTCAGACGAACTGCTAATCTGCATCGGCCCCACCGCCTATTTTCAAGTAAAGCATATTGTTACATATTTATTTGTACTTTGAGGAATGTATTTATACAAATGTATAAAATTATTATGATTGGTACACAAAGGCAAACTTCATATTATATTCTCTTTAAAATTGAATTAGTAATAACTGAAAATAAAGATACACGAGTATGATCTATTCGTACACACTTCTTCCACTAACTTTCCGTTCGGCTGGTATAAATGGCTCATGGCATTATAACCGCCTTTTGGTAACTTAAGTACAATAAAGTGTATAAATAAATGAATGCTACTTAAAAACAAACTTAGAATAAAGTAATTAAATTAGAAACTAATATATCTTTTAAAGTTTATTTGTTTCAAGTTGTATGAAAATTTTAATGGATCCGAGCTTTTAAAGACTACTGTCCGTTTAGCAGTGATTGTGATTAATTACCGTCTAATGACTAACCTCCATTAAATAATCCATCATCGTTTTATCGGTGTGACGATCGATAGCTTAGGAGCTTGAATAATAAGTTACAGAAATTTATTAAAGAAATTTATTACTAAGTGGTGAAGCCGGCCTGTGTATCATTTACATGGTAGAGCCACGCTGCTGCTATATTATGGTTGTAGCACGAATGGTTCTGCTCGACCGAGGTAGGAAAACGATTTTTTATATTTTAAGGAGGGGGGGGGGAACGTTTTTTTTTATCAGGAAGATGCTGCAACCTATATTCTGTTTTAGTTTTTTCTCTGTCGCCTCTTGCGGTCCCCACACGACGATATGGGGTGGTATATATAGGATACTGTTGACTTGTTTTTCTTTATATGGTTGTTTATAAAACATTAGCTGTACCTGAGTAATTCTGTTCGTCACAAATTAGACGTTATCAGCAATCGGAATGGGGAGGAGCTTGAATCCTTGACATGAACTTCCATTGTGTTACTACTTGAGCTAAATGTTACTTTTAGATATTATTAATTATAAAAGAGTTGAAGAATCTAATTAGTACTATTTTCAGAATTGTAACTTCAAAAAATCTATAAAAATGACAGAAACTCCATAACGTGAAATGTATTCCCTAAATATGTACGTTCCCTATTATACTCTAATGGGAATGGAATTTATCGAACCCCTTCTTATCATATTTTGTTATTTATTTTTAGAAGCCTATATATTAGTTGGTCATCATTGTCAATTGGCAAAATCACTCACCGTTAATATACATCATCATAATGCACAACCAATGCTGTATTCGGCATCTTATTGATTACAATTTTAAGTGCTGATTTACCAAGTGCTCGGCGGTGAAGGAATGTATCGTGAGAAAAGCTGCATTTTTTATATAGTATAATTGTGACAAATGAGCACACCATCCACCTAAAGGTAAGTGGACATTGTGGCCCATAGACATTCACATTTATTCTCGATTAAGAATCAATATGCAGATGCGTTGTCACCCCTGAGGACTAAGATGGAAAGCCTGGTATCGAGTAAAAAGAGTCTCCGGTCTGCATATCTGAGCAATTAATTATTTCGAGGATATGTGAAGTTACACCAATACACACTTGACCAGAACATTGGACTTATTGCTCCATATATACTGAGACTATTGCACCCTCTCAGAAATGAGATGAGATCTGAGCCAGCATCAAGGCAAGAGTGAATAGTCTTTTATTAGCTAAGTCAGTGGGCTTTTTTTAATGTTTAACTTCGATTTTTAATTTCATAATTTATTTCCACTAATTTAAATTATTATATGTTAAAGTAAAAAGTTAAGCAACAGCCTATATACGTCCCATGGCTAGGCACAGGCCTCTGCTTATTTCTGAGAGGGTTTTTTGAGGCAAGGTAAAGTTCTCCGCGCTACGCTGCCTCAATGCGTGTTAGCGCACTTCATGTCTTCGGATTTTTTTCTAATTTCTCAGACATGCAGGTTTCTTCACGATTTTCATTCACCACCGAGCACGTGGTAAATTTTAATAATTTCGTTGGTGCCGACGGGTATCGAACTCGGGCTGCTCGCGTACTGTAAAATTTACAGCGAGCACTTAGCCCCGGAACTACCACGGCTCTAATTTAATCCATTATAAGTTAATTGAAATAAAATGAAGTAGAATGTAATTAAATTGAATTGAAGTTCACAATGAAGGTTAATGCACAATTCCATAATTGTTTGGGCATAAATAATGGAGGTCACTGATATATATGATTCCTAGTTCTGAAGCTAGGACTCAATCAGAACCTGTGTATCATTTTTATTTAAGTCTAATAAAGTATTATTACTATTATATCAGTAATAAAGCAGTGTAACGTATATATTGTGGAAATTTGTGTTAGTCATAATATCATCGTCGTTATTCTACATGATGTACCATGCCTATCTAACTTTTATATATTTGCAGCCGTTTTCTTTTCAAAGCATCACGTTTAACAAAAAGATTGTAACGATAGTAAGTCACATACGACGTAGACGATATGATACAAAAGTCTAATACGTGACTATACACGCATCTAGACAATGCGGAAACTTCTCTTCGGTTTCTTATCTTCGAGAGCATCGAACGGTAGGCGTTCGATCTGTCTCCATTGTCCCGTCCCGAGAAGACATAACGAGTAGATAGTAAAGTGTTTACTGCACAACAGTTATCTGAAGGGATTGGTCTGGAGTCTAGACCGGTGGTGAACATTGTATCGATTAGGGCGGTATTCTGAATTACAGAAACGTCTACATAGTTGCAATTTTGTTTAAATATATAATAAAATGATTACGATACTAACAGTTAAGAAATTTGATTCTGTGTTTTTATTAATGATCTATTATTATTTTTAAAATAGAGTATATCAAAGGAAAAACAATTAAAATAAAAACACGAAGACGATTTATATCTCAGTACGTGCTCTAAAACATGATGTACGAGTTCATCAGGTCTTCTCGTCGCCCATACCGCAAAGCTTTGTGGCCGTGTGATAGTTCGGAGACGTTCTATATATGCTGTTTATGATTCGGAATGTTGATAGCGTGATTTAGGCTTCGGTGTGTTTTCGCTTGCGGCGCGATGACAGCGCCGTCACATCTTGAAAACGAAAGTATTTAACCAGTGCGTCCTGCTTGTACTTATATATGGTGCCGAAACGTGGACTCTTACGATACGACTACTCCAAAAACTCAAAGTTACCCACCAGCGGTGGAAAGAGCTATACTTGGACTCTCTCCGTGGATAAGATTTGTGATGAAATAATAGAGCCAAGGTCACCGACGTAGTCTTCCGTATTTGCAGGCTGAAGTGGGAATGCGCGCGTCACATATGTCGCATAAACCATAACCGTTGAAGTAGGCGTGTCGTAGAGTGAAGACATCGTTTAGGTAAACGTAGTGTGGAACACCCCATGGGTAGATGGAGCAACAACTGGATGCGTGAAGCCGAAGATCGGTCTAAGTGGCGGGCCTTGGTAGAGGCCTGTATCCAGCAGTGCACTGCTGCAGGCTGATGATGACGTGCTCTACAAACAACTGACAAATCTGAAAGTTATTAAAATTATTTCTAGTTGTAATTTCTGAAAATGCATGTAAATATTCAAGTTCATGCCATTTTGAGAAGTAGTTATCCTCCTCATATGGTAGATCTATGCCGTGTTTTACGGTTTCAATAAGAATGGATCGGGTAGATCGGGGAAGATACAAGTTCTCACAAAATATAAAAGTAAATATCAGCTTGTTGTTCTTAGGATTACTGAAGAACCGGAGAACTATTTCACCGTTAACGAAACATTCTGTCTGAATCCACTGAAGTGATAACACATGTTTATTTAATTCTTAGCCGTAGATAAATACAGTATTTACAGGAATTAGCATTCACTTACAGGTGGTCTGTGTACTCGTTTGACATTTCTACTTCTTTAAAGTTGGTAAGAATTACTTCGCCCACATCCGCTCAATGAAATAAAATTATTTATCTTACCTAGTTTGGAAAGCACCTCCCGCCTTCGCTCAATTGCGCACACTAATACCGTGACAACTAATCCCAACACCACTACTCCTAACACCACTACACTAGGAAAGACACACCATCGACTTTAATGCGACACGTGTTTCGCCTCTACACGAGGCATCCTCAGGAGATGTAGACTCTGCGGTGGCAGTCCGCTACTTACCGTTACGTGACTGGATATTTGCACGCAATTGAGGGAGGGCTTGAGGTGTTCTTCAAACTAAGTAAGACACCTTTTATTTTATTGAGCGGATATGTGCGAGGTAATTCTTAACAACTTTAATATAATGGATTTCGGCAAAGTAACGCCTGATTCTATCAATTACTCTTACTTCTAATAAAAATGTAAGATTTGGAAAATAATACTCTTAATACATACATACATATAGGCAGCCTAATAATATTTAAAACGTTGCTTTGAAAATACGTTGCACTGAATATCACCTATCCATCAATTACAGTCTATAAAAGTCCAGTGCTGAACATAGGCCGCCCCTGTACATTGCCTTATAAAGGGGATTTCGCCATAGAAGTCGAGATTGGTAGGTGAGTAGGTTTCCTCTGTCGCCTTTTACGACACCCACAGGACGGTATGGGTAGTGTTGTTTTTTATGGAATAAGGTGACAAACGAGCACACAGTCCAATTGTTGGTAAGTGGATTCTGTGGCCCATAAATATCTACATTTATTCTCGATTAAGAATCAATACGCTTCCTATTTTGGTACGTTTCCTAATAATAGGAAACGTACCAAAATAGAAAATGTAACAAGGAAAATAAGAAAACTCAAGTGGAAATGGGCAGGCCATATAATTAGAGGCATTGAGAAATGGAACAAAACCATTGTATTTTGGTGCCCAATAAATAGAAAAAGGAAACGAGGTAGACAGTTTCGAAGGAGGGAAGACGAAATAAAGGCCACGGCGGGGAAAACATGGACTAGGAAAGCAACGAACAGAACAGCGTGGAAAGAAATGGGGCCTTTGCCAAAGTTGGGCAAACAGACCAAGTTGTTGGTGTCATCGACTAACCAGAGTCGTGGATATAAGATTTCACTATATTAAAAAATGTGCCTGAATAAAGGCTTATATTATTATTAATAACCCGGATGATTTCTGTATTTTTAAAAAATACTAAAAAAAGGGTTCGAAATAATAGATTGTGAGAAACACAAAAGAAGGGAACTTGAAAAAAAAAAGAAAGAAAAATCGGACCGAAGACAGGACGCGAAACAAGGCATTACGATTTCGCGACCGCTCGATATCCACTTGAACTATTACGATCATTATCACAGTGTCAAAATTTACCTTCTTATATTATAGCAGTTATTGTAGCAGTTTTTCATTGCCTGAAAACACAGACAAAAAGACATTTTCTAAAAATAAATCCTAGCTAGATCGATTTATTTCCCCCGAAACTCCCAGAACACTAAATTTTATAAAAATCGTTGGAGCCGATTCCGATTATATACATATATATACAAGAATTGCTCGTTTAAAGGTATAGGATTATTATTAAGAATCAATACGCAGATGAGCTGTCAACCCTGAGGACTAAAATAGAATGCCTCGTTTCCAGTAAAAAGGGTCTCCGGATCTCAACACTCACCATACGAAACACAGCAGTATTAAGCTACTATTTTGCGCTGATCTTCTGTGAGAGCGTGGTCCTTCCCCGGTCGAGCCGATCCATTCGTGCAACAGCCATAATATAGCTGCAGCGTAGCCACATATATATATTTTTTAATTAATTATTGAGTTTAAATGCTACTTATGATGTCAAAAAATTAAATAATATTAAATGCTGCAATTGCTGATTTTTGTAACTAAGTCCTATAACGACCTAACCCATATTTCTTAATTTCAACAAGATTAATTACCTAATACCTAATGCGATAGTGTAGATGTCTATAGATTTGTATTAATTTTTAATTTTTGTAACAATTTACAAATAATGCTGTCTTTGTGAATTCACTCAGAGTACAACAGAACAGGTCCGTCACACTAGCTATAAAGTTTATGCATATTATGTACACGTAATTTAAGTAATTTCAATCATTATATAAGCTACTCATTCGATCATCCGTAGTTATACATATGTTTAAGCCTATATATTAGTGGACATGGTCAGTAATCGAGCACAAAGAGCCATTTGGTGCAACCGCTGGATTAATTGTGTAGATTAGAAGCGTCACTTAGAATGTTTAGTTTAATGCGTGCCTGGAAGCTATCAACTGACAACTGATTGTTCGTTTTCTGATCACTGTGTAATTATTTTGAATTAAATGTTATAATTTATTTGATTTCTACTGACAAATAGCATTTTACGTAATCTGTTAAATATGTTTAACAAAGTCTCTGAGTCTATTGTCGGGAGTAAAATAAAAGCAAATAATAAAATTATTGATAGCTTAGACAGTAATACTCTCGAAAAACGCCGTGATATAAGAGATCAAATGTTGTTGTACAAATTACTATTATGTAGCATCATAGCATCGATTCTCCCCTACTTTTAAGCAAAGCGAATCTTGCGTGTCAACGGTTAGGTGCACGAAATAAGCCTCTTTTTGCATTACGTAAAGTAAAAGTAAAAACGAAGTATACTTCAAATAATTTTGTATCTCGTACATGTATAATTTTAACTTAAAATATTGTGAACTAGACATTTTTCACCTTAAATATAATAGTTATAAAAAATATTGTAAAACTAAATTTATAATTGTAGCGTCACCATAGGTTGTATGTATTGTATTCCTTTTAACTACTTAGTACTTAATGTTTAATTATAAATCATCATCATCATCATCATTACAGCCCTTCACAAGTCCACTGCTGAACATATGCCTCCTCCAAGTAATGCCACAAAGCACGGTCTGCACCTGCATCCATCGACTTTCTGCATGTCTTACCAGGTCGTCACTCCATCTAGTGGGGGTCACCTACACTACGCCTACCGGTACGAAGCTGCCACTCGAGAACCTTTCTTCCCCATCGGTTATCGGTTCTTCGAGCTATATGCCCGCCACATTGCCACTTTAGCTTACTAATCCGTTGGGTTATGTCGGTCACTCCGGTTTTACTGCGGATATCCTCATTACTGAGTCTATCACGCAGAGAAACTCCGAGCATAGCCCTCTCCATAGCTCGCTGAGCGACTTTGAGCGTCCTCATACGGCCAGGCATTATAAATACCATTTAGTTTTTTTTATTAAATGTACATATTGTCTTTGAACATATTGTGGTTGCAATCTTTTAATGTGTATTAGATATCTGTGGAAACTTCATTGGTTTTAAGATTACTTCTATATATTTTATAATGTATTTTTATTGTACTGTATGTTTCCCTTAAAAAGCAAATAAATAAACAAATAAAAAGTATAATGCTGCTATATTTCGTAACAAACTCAGCATGGCTGACAAAACTATTCTATATATGATAGAAATCTGTTCTCCATTAAGAACTAAAATAAAGGTGTGTTGTGACCTCTGAGGACTGAGATGAAGTGCTTCGTTCGTTCTTCCGTTCTTCGAAAACTTGTTTTTTTTTTTTTTGGGTTAAAATGGTAGAATTTTTAGGGGTTTTTGGTTATTTTTTTATATAAGAAGAATTTTATAATTTTTTTTTTTTTAAGGTTTTGTGTTTTTGTTTTTTTTTTTTTTTTTTTAAAAGTAAAAGGGGACACATATTATGGGGGGGGGGGGGGGGGATGTATTAAATTTTTTTTTAATTTAAAATAAAAAAAAAGGAGATTTTCCCCGTTGGGTTTTTTTTTTTTTTTTTTTTATTTCATGTTTTGGTTTGGGGTGTTTTTTTTTGGTTTTTTTTTGTTTTTCTAGGGAGATATTTTTTTTTTTTTTATTTTTCTTCCCTTAAAACCCGTAGAAACAGAAACAGAAACAGAAACTTCTTTATTCAATATAGATTATAAACAATACTTATTGAAAGTAATTTTTTTCATTTCGCAAAAAACCCTTTGTCCTGGGAAGAGCCAGCAAGAAACCCAGCGGGACTATTCTTTTTTTTTTTCAAATAATAGCTTACAATCATGTTTACAATTATCAAGACAAGACAAATTAGAAATATCTTGGTAGCGATCACCCTTCCCAGGGGTTATTATAATCCATAAATTCCTTAATATTATAATAACCCTATTTATACAAACTTAGTTTAATAAAATTTTTGAACTTTGCGTATGATAAGTTTTGTATATTTTCTGGGATTTTGTTGTAAAAGCGTATACATCGCTCCAAGAATGAATTACTGACTCCGTGGAGTCGAGTAACTGGTACTACTAGCTTGTGTCTGTTCCTAGTATTTACAGAATGAATATCACTTATTTTTGCAAAACTACGTTTATTCTTATGTACGTACATTATATTTTCATAATTGTATTGAGAGGCCAGAGTTAATATATTAATTTCCTTAAATTTTTGTCTAAGTGACTCTTTTGGTTTTAAATTATATATTGCTCTAATGGCTCTCTTCTGTAAAATAAATATAATTTCAGTGTCAGTCACGTGTCCCCATAGCAAAATACCATACGACATAACGCTATGGAAATAACTAAAGTAAACTATTCTAGCTGCTTCAACACTGGTAAGAGTTCTAATCTTTTTTACAGCATATGCTGCAAAGCTAAGTCTGCTAGCTAGTTTTGATATATTGGGGAGCCATTGAAGCTTTGCGTCTAGTGTGATTTCAAGAAAAATGGTGGTATCAACAAGACTCAGTTCTTCCCCATTTAAAATTACATTCGTATTAACATGCTTGACATTAGGAGTTACGAATTTCATACATTTAGTTTTAGTAACATTTAAATGCAAATTATTAACATTAAACCAATTGACTAAGTTAGCTATAGCATTATTTAGTTCGTCGTAATTTAATAACTGTCGCTTTAATTTGAAAATTAATGAAGTATCATCAGCAAATAATACTATATCTTGGTTATCCCCTACTATGTAAGGTAAGTCATTAATATATACAAGAAACAGAAAGAGGCCGAGAATTGAGCCCTGAGGCACGCTCATTTGTACAGTGAACTCGGAAAAACTTATACTATTAATGACAACTTTTTGCGTTCTGTCACTTAAATATGAAATAATTAATTTAAGAGCATCACTTCTTACACCGTAGTGTTGAAGTTTCCTGATTAATGTTTCATGGTGAACACAATCGAAGGCTTTGGATAGGTCACAGAATACACCAAAAGCATCCTGTGAATTCTCCCATGCATTAAAGATATATTTAATAAGCTCAACACCAGCATCAGGTGTCGAGCGACCCCTTGTGAAACCGAATTTATTTTTATGAAGTAAATTATTTACATTAAAAAAAATTAAAATTTGATCAAGAATAATATTTTCAAAAATGTTACTAAGTGTTGGCAGTACAGAAATAGGCCTAAAATTAGCGGGGTCCAATGTACTGCCAGATTAAAATAAAAGTATTACTATGCTTCATTAAATCAGGAAACACACCAGATTTGATACTAGTACTAAAAATAATAGATAGTTGAGGTGCGATTGCATCTATTATAGACGCAATAACTTTAACGGAAATACCCCACAGATCGGCGGTTTTCTTAATATCAATAGTCTTAAAATATTTTGTAATATCTTTTGATGACATTTTATGAAATATAAAATTCTTTGTACACGCATTTACATTTTGTTTAAGTTTAATGATTCGGCGACGGCACGAGAAGAATTCAGTGACTTAGTGGTTAAGATAGGAATATCAGTAAAATATTTCTCAAAAACTATTGCAACATCCTGATCTGAATTAGCTAATTTATTATTAAAACTTAACAGGTAGTTTGAATTGCGAGAGTTGACCTTACCAGTTTCACTTTTAATTATACTCCATGTCATTTTAATTTTATTAGAAGCAGTCTTTATTTTGTTTCTCAAGTACAATGACTTGGCTAAAGAGCACACTCTTTTAAATATTTTGGAATATTTTTTTACATATTCCCTAAATTCGACGCTCGGATTATAAGACCTTTCATTGTAAAGTTCATATAACCTTTTTCTACTCTTATGGACTCCTACTGTCGTCCACTCATTAAATGCCTTACGATTGTTCAAGGAGAATGTTTTAGAAGTAAAAGTATTATTTTATTAAATTCATTGCAAATAAGATTAAATAACGTTCCATACAAAAAATCTGGATTATTTTGGTATGAAAGTGATGGAAGTTTTTTTACTATGTTACTTCTAAACTTCTTCAAGCGACGTGCATTTACAGGAACAAACACTACTTTTTTATTTACGTGCTTTTTTGTGAACTTAAGGTAACGAAAATAATTGTCCACAATGATCAGAGCTCAATTTTTGAATAATACATCTATTGAACGGCTTAACATTTGTAAAAATATTATCTATAAATGTTGCACTAGATTCAGCAATACGCGTTGGCTCCAAAAACAAATTAAAAAGACCATAAGTTTTAAACAATGATCTTAATTTAATATTGGCGGAGGAAGCTTCTAGGAGATTGATAAAAAAAGTATTGATAAATTAAAGTCTCCACATATTACAACAGATTTATTCTGTTTAATAAGCTTAGCAAAAATTCCTAAATTTCATTTTCTCCAAAATTTTTTCAAAAGTATCATATAAAGAACATGGGGGTCTGTAAACGCTCACAACAATGAGGTGCTCAAACTCAACATATGCCATTTCTACAGTTCGCTCAACAGAGAGGCAGTAGCTACCCTATAGTAGCCAGTTTTGAAGAAATTCTTTCCTTTAGGAAGTTTTATAAACGTTTTTTAATCATTAAATTAGAAGTAAGAAACATCTTCACCATGAGCTTGCAGCTGTCTACTATTGTATTTTAGATTTTTCTCAAGGTGCACCACTTACCCTGATCTGCGGCTTCTTGCATCTGACGCAATGACGGTTCCGTAGCGCAACGGCTTAGCAAAAGAATTGTAGCGCTGGGGGCCGCAGGTTTGAAATCCTCACGGAACAAGTATTTGTATGTTCCGGCTCTATATGTATGTTCTTCTGACATTTATTTATTTAAACTGCCTCTATAATACAGGAGAAAATCCTAGTGTAGGGGTAACGTTTTTACTAATAAAAACAATCTAGTTTTACTTTTGGCCCCTTGTACAGATTGTTATATGGAGATTCGTCAGCGGAATACAGGACATGGAGGATCACACCAAGTCTGTTATTGGCATACATACTCATATGCGGGTGAAAGAGCGAGTTTTAGCAAACACCTGATGAAACCACAGAGTAGGTACTTTTTATAAAATATAAAGCTTGTTTGAGGTCACAAAAATCGGTTGTGGTTGAATGAAACAAGCAAGTGAACAGCTTCACACAAATAGCTTTTTTTGTCAGCATGGCTTGTTGGAAAATGTTTATTAAGGAGAAAGCGACATATCCAAAATTAAAATTTAATGGAATTTTATTTTATTGGCATTTTTTGTTAATTTAAAACCGTTTTTTTATTAAATCGATCGGAAAATGAACTAAATATCTACCAGATTTTTAGTTCATTTTCCGACTGGACATCTGCAGCCAACTTCAAGCAAGTAAGGCTTCAGATGCGTTGTCCTATCTGAGGACAAAGATGAAATTTCATTTCGATGTCGTTGCCATAAGAAGAAAAATTACATAGGTATTTATTATATAGCTATAAAGTGCTAAAATAATTACTTCAAACTTGTGACCAGCTTTCAAATTTAAAGTGATGTTCTCCTGGCTGATTTTGACCACGACAACTTTCTACCAAAACTATTCTTTTTTATAAAATTAGGGTGACAAACGAGCCCATAGTCCACCCGATGACAAGTGAATGCCGTGGCCCATAGACATCTATATTTAACCTCGATTAAGAATCAAAATGCAGATGAGTTGTTACCCTTAATGACTAAGATGGAATGCCTCAACCCAAGTAAAACGGGTCTCCGGTTCTCTACATTCTACATACGAAACACGTCAGCATCAAGCTGCTATTTTATGCTGGCATTCTGTGAGAGTGTGGTCCTTTCCCAGTAGAGCCAACCCTTTCGTGCTACAACTATAATAAAACTGCAGCGTGGGTCTGGCATTCTCTACCACATATTCGTAATATACTAATATAATTGATAGAATCGCAGATTTCATTATAATAATATCCTCCAGACCGAATTCCGGTCGCAGCGGCCAGCGGACGGCGCAGGACAGGATTATAGTGCCCAAGTGTATTCACAAGCACAGGTGCACTCTCTATTACCTCAATCTTATAGTCCGATGGGACGGTGAACCGGTACGACCCGAGAGAGATCAGGCGTCCAAAAGCTTTACGTGCTTTTCGAGGCACGGGAGTGAGAAACCGCCAACTTTCTGAATCCAACCAACTACTGAAAATTTCTTGACGAAAAAACTAAATTACTGATTTTTTTGGATCTACTTGCGATTCAAACCTTGAACCTCATGATCAGCAGTAGCGTTTACAACTACCAATCAACGAGTCAGTCAAAATTCATTATATTGGTTCCGCCAATATTCAAATCATAGCCTCCAATTCAGTAGTGAGGTACTCTGTCTACTTAAATACGTGGACGTATATTACGATTGTACTGTATACGTACATAAATACGAATAGTAAAATAACTAATGAAATAACTCTGGTACTAATAATAAACCGAGATTCCTGCATACATATATACATACATAGATATCGTTTTCCAGGAACGTGCGTATTAGAAAGGTAACAGTTTGCGATTGTGTGGTTTAAGTCACAAGATTGCTATATTATTAGTAGTATTTAAATTTATAAAAAGCAAAATTACAGCGTATATACGTTTTACTGTTAAACACAGGTCTTTTCTAATTTCTGAGAGTTTTATGAGGAAGTTAGTCTCTAGTGGGTGTTGTCAGACTTTACATCATGACCTTGAATGTGATGGTTTTAACATACCTCGTGTTATAAAAATCTTCCGTATATTTCTCGATGGAGGCGGAAACTTGCTGCACGTATAAATCTTGATCGGCTTTAAAAATCGTCTTCGAGTTTAATGTTATTTACGTCCTGTCACGGTTGCCACTTTATGTCTCATTGGGGGATAATGAAATTTCAATTTATTTTTCGAACTTCTATTTGAAGAAAAAATTAATTGTTACAATGAGATTCTATGTGGCGTGGCATCGGAATACATAGACACATAGTGGTCATCTTCTTGCGCGCGATCACTATCTATACATTTTGTAATTTCTTGTTCTTGAATAATTTCCAAGTGTTTTTAGTAATGCTGGTGATGTTTACGAGTTTTGCGAAATAACGCCTTATAATATAGGTATAAAATAAAAGTAAACATTATTTCCATTTTTTTTAATTTTATAAATTGTCCCGAAACATCATTAAATGAAAAATGTATATCATATACTGGGCGATTTTTTTACGGTTTGGAAAAACAGGGTGTAACAGGTTAACGGAATAAAAGCCTATGGCACTGATATTTTACAGTATTTTTTTATTTAAGATTAACATATAATGAAATTGATCTATCAATAAATACTACTAATTTGAAATAAACTTTCTATATATAATATACATTATCTAGTACATATCTTCAGCGAAATGGCAAATAATAAAATAATTTAACTTTTTTATGTAAAGGCAGTTTAGGTCTCCTTAAAAACCAATCTTGAAAGGTTTAATTAATGTTATATTTTTTCTTACATAATCTTCAGTATATTTCAAATAAACGCTTGTCGCTCAAGACTTGAACCTTAAAGGATCGCTCGTGGAATAGGCGTGTAAAAAGCCGGGGTGCAATGCATGCCAATTCGTCCACACCGGACAGTGCTGGACGCTACCCTACCGTAATTTTGAGTACAGTCAACAAATAACGGTCACTTCAATTTTATAAAATGAAACTTTAATGTAGTTGTAGCTTAATTCCGTTGTAATCCTCTTGCAAACTTTAAGGCGCATTTTTTAAATTGAGTCTTACTAATATTTTGAATTTTATTTTTCTTGAAGTGATTATTAGGATTTATTTCATTATATTTCATCGTCACTAAACACACGCATAATAACTAAAATATCAGTGGTGGCGGTACTGATAACAGAATTCAGTTGCCATAAAAATTTCAGCAAGCCACGGCTACTATAAAAACGTCACAATCATCATCATTACCATCATCACTACAGTTAAAAGGAAATATTCACTGTGCTGGTCCTAATGAGCGTTGGTGAACTTCACATATGTTCAATTTTTTTTTTAATTTTGGAAACATGTTTTTTTTTAATTTTGGAAACATGTATCCGAGCTCGTGTTAAATCAACATTTGAAATTGCCGTTAAAAATTTCATTGGTGTCGTCGGAAATCAAACCCGAGTCTTTCTTGTACTGTCAATTTTACAGCGAGCGCTTAGCTCCACGGCTTTATATAAAAATTTATTGTTAACACTAGACATATTTATGTAATGTTATTTTTCTATTGTGAACTTGCTTTAAAATATCAAATATTTTACTCGTAATAAAATCAAAGTTATTTTTTTGTTGACGATATGTCAACTGCTCACCGTGACCGGTGTGTGAATCAAGGCAGTCCGAGCCCAGTTTCAATTTGCCCCCGAACCCCCTTCGAAGGTGTCGGGGTTGCATCCGGCTCCCCCAGGAATTCACTATTCGCAACTTAGCCTCTTTTAAAAAGACGACACGAGATGGGCTGCTTTTATATCGAGACCAGTACCGTAACGGATCCGATTTCTAGATTTGCATGTGATTTTTGAGCCAGGCATTTCTATAAGATTTGTATAAGATATTTATTTATTTATATAAGATCCCTATGTATCTTCCAGAATAAAATAGATGTAAATTTTTTGGACGTAGATACCAAATCAAAAAAGTCATAAAATGAAGAGTATTGTACGTGGTAGAGCCAGGCTGCAGCTTAACTGGTTGTAGCTCGAATGAGTCGACTCGACCGTGTGGGACCACGCTCTCACATAACAGGTATCAGCGTGAAATAGTAGCCTAATGCTGCTGTGTTCCGTATGGTGAGAATCGTAGTGAGAGAATAATTGTAAAGTAGGCATTAAATCTAAGTAAAAATTTGAACTTGTCGCCATAAATAAGACTCGATATATTTTCTGGGACTTTGTTGGATGAATGAACCACTGATTTGGTGAAAAGATTTAATTTGTTCCTACTGTTTACAGTTTTTGTTTCTTTTGTAACTTTTGTAAACAACACATTTAATTTTCGTATTAAGAAACTAAAGTTACTATATTTATTTTCTTAAATATTCTCAGATAGTGTTAGAGAGAGAGAGAGAAAAAGAGAGAGGAGGTATAGAATTGTTTATAATTACAGCCTTCTTTTCTTCTAGGAAAATGATTTTACATGATTTTTGTTTATTGATTACATATATATATATATATATATATATTTTTTTTTTTTGTGTGTGTGTGTGTGTGTGTGTGTGTGCGTCTGCGTATAGACATAGTAAGCTCAAATCAAATCACTAAGCTGTGGTGACAATGGGTTCTCCATATACCTCGATGTATCGAAAACCGATCAGAAAGAAAGACTCGAGTGGCACCTTGGTACTGGTAATGGCCTCCTTAAGAAATGCTACAGTGGTTTGTAGCATTTCTTATGGAGGCTTACGTTCAGCAGTTGACTCGTGAAGGATCTATAAAGATGATGTGTATACAACAGAAATGCTACACAAGTTTCCGGAAACTCTTGGTTGTATGAGAAAATTTAAATTTATATTTTTACCGTTTAAAGCATGTGTACGTATCCAATGCAGATAAAATATTGCATTGCATCATTGATGCCGGAATATATTCCGTACAAATCGAATGTAAATTCGTGTTGATAGACCTGCACCATATTTGAGATTCGGGTGTAAATTGTCACCGTGCTGGAAATATGAAATATTTTTACGGAGCATATAGCAAGGTGAATATTTTCGTTTTGCTATGACATAACCAAAACTTGCAGATTTAGGTTGTGGTTATTCACTTGTTCAATGTTTGGGTCGAATATTTGTTATTTTACTAAAGTAGGGCCCAGAATCAAAAAATATAAAAGAAATAATTAAGTGCATATAACAAAAACAATTAAATGGTTTTCGTCATTTACACAAAAATTATGAAACAAACATGAACACTACCTAAAATGTTTTTTCATTAATGCCCATAAAAATCTACTGCTGAACATAGGTCTTCTCGTGGAATGCCTCATAATGGGAATAACCTCATAATTGACCACATTTTTTAAGCTTAGCAGGCGGCAGGTTTTTTTTTGGTTGTTATTAAGAAGGCGTTACTACCCATCTGCTGATTTATTTCGCCCTGTCGCCTTATTTATATTCACACAATGCCAATTTAACTATGCCACGGTTAATGTAACAGCTATATTGTGGTTGTAGCACGAATGATTTGGCTCGACCCGGAGAGAACCTAGTACTTTCTAAATACCAGCGTAAAATAGCAGCTTAACGCTGCTGTGTTTCGTATAGTAGTGTTAGATAATTCGATTCTTAATCGAGAACAGATATAGATGTCTGCAAACTATAACATCCACTTTCCGCCAGGTGAAATGTGTGCTCGTTTGCCACCACCACTTTTACTAAAAATAAAGAAATACACCACTCAGGAACATTTCTTCTCCATTGGTTGTCAGTTCTTCGAGCTAGCTTGTTATAGACTATGTTGGTTATTCTAGTTTTATTGCGGTTATTCTCATTTTATTATTATAATACGATTACGTTTGAAATTAATACCACACTCAAATTCAAAATATTGAGACATCCTAATTGAGGCTATATATCACCGTCGCATATTTGCAAAGTTGCAATGCGTTGTTGATACAAAATCGTAAAACAACAGAAGCGGCCCGTGCATAGTTCGCTGCGATACCAACTTGTCGCGATCGATCTTCGTCGTCCTGCGAGATTTATGACCGCCACCGTAGTATTGCCGGCTCGCTTGACACTTTCAGCTGATGCGTGCGTGCCGCCAGCAATGTAGTGGCAGGTGCGCGATTGCATCAGATTTATTGCCACCGATAGTTGAAGTGACGCAATATCGGCCGTTTGTTGGAAATTTGTCGATTATTGTGGTATCTTTAAGCATATGCTTGCACATGCATTTTTAAACAAGTACATTTTTTACGGAACGATATTACAACAGTCCACTTGATGGTAAGTGGATGCTGTAGCCCATAAACTTACATCTGTCCTCTATTAAGAATCAAAATACAGATGCGTTGTCACTCCTGAGGACTAAGATGAAATGCCTAGTTTACAATAAACACATTACAATCATAGCACGGATTTTTATAAATTTTTTATAGTATAGGGAGCAGTGAGCATGCGGCTCACCTGATGCTCAATGACTACGGCCGCCCGTGAGCAGCTGCAATACCGGGGGAATATTAGGTGCGTTGCCGAACTTTTAGAAAAGAGTAAGCTCTGTTCTTGAAAGTATATAAATATTTATTGAACTTGTCTTTATTGTGGCAATTGGCAATTAGTTTTGAAGTAAAAGGTAAAAACATAGACCGTAAATCTAGATTCGTTACTATAATCTAGCTTGATGCTGGTGTGTTTCGTTTGGTTAATGTAGAGAAACAGATACCCTTTTAACTGATAACGACACATTCTATATTAGCACGTAGGTGTGACTACGCACATACATTTTGATTATAATTCTAGGATTTATATGTATATAAATATATATTTCTTCTACATACAGTCCGCCTCCAACCCATAGACAGATGGATTATCATCTATGGGTTGGAGGTAGACTGTATGATATATAAAAATATATAACGTGGAATAAAACAAATTTTACGGATAATTTCTTATATTTAGGCGAATACTACACATTTAAATAATACTAGTTTTTACGGATTCTATCGCGTATATTTAACTTTTTGAATACCCGACGTTTCGAGAGCTTTACAGCACCCATGGTCACGGAAAGGACTGAGATGTTCAACGTCCAGATGTCATAATTAACCGCGGTTAACATAGATAAAAATTTAACTTTTGTTCCTATCTACACAGTATGAACTTATGTTATCTTGAAGTCTTGCGCAGTTGTGTGCTTGGATTGGGATTTAATTTTATTTATTATAGGATCCCAAGCAGATGGTAACACCCAGCCATCTTCTCTATTGAAATTGGGATGTTTTTTGATTTCAATAGCCTCGCGAATCATCCTTGGAAGGAATCGGTGTTCTTTAGCGAGGATTTGTGGTCTATCAAATCTGATGTAGTGACGGGGGCGATCCTGTACGTGTTCACAGACTGCAGACTTCCCGGAGCGTCGATTCTTCACATCAGCTATATGTTTTTTAACGCGGGTTTTAATTGATCTTTTAGTTTGTCCTTTGTAGGAGAGACCACATTCATAATCAAGTTTGTACACTCCTGCATCTTGCAGAGGGACGTTACACTTGACTGATGGTAAAAACTGACCAATCTTCTTCGGCGGCTTGAAGTATGTTTTGATGGAAGCGCGCTTCAAGATGTAGCCAATCTTTTCAGTGACTCCTCTAACATATGGCAGTACAGCAGGTACACGCTCAACTGTGGCCGGTTTCACTCGTTCACTGTGACGTAGGCGTGGGACCCGAAGCTTGTTGTCGTGCAAAACTTGCTTGACGTGGTGGAGCTCGGCAGCCAGGTGTTTACTGTCACAGATCCCTCGTGCTCTCTGAAACAAAGATTTACCCACGGTAGCTAACTGTGAAGTATGGTGGTGAGAATCACCGTTTAAATATCTATCTGTATGGGTCTTTTTTCTATACAAAGTATGGCTCAAAGTGTTATCAGGATTCCGAATTACTAACACATATAGAAAAGCTAAAGAATTGTTTGCCTCTAACTCCATTATGAACTGAATTTTAGAATTTATAGAGTTAAGATGGTCTAAAAATGGAGTTACTTTATCTAAAGGTAGAATTGTGAAAGTGTCGTCTACGTCTCTACGTCTACAAATTATTGTTTTTAAATAGACAATCCTCGACACTACAGATAATTTCTTCGTGCGGTAATCTGCGTGGTGTTATTGCAAAATTGAGACCTTTGGATAAAACCTTAATTTTGCATCATCCAGTGTTTGTTTTGACAGATTATAGAACGCGATTAATCTATGATCTGTGTTTGTCAATGGTTGCTTTTGGTTCGGGCATTGATTCGGATGTTTGACATTTGATTTGGTCGTCAATGTTTGATATTTTTCTAAATGTTTATTTATGTATTCGTTATATTTAATGATTTCGCGTTTATTTAATGTTTCCATACAAAAGTTATACGATATATCAAACGTCGTTAAAACTTTCTTTAATTCACTGGATGATGTGTCTATGGATTTATTTATGTTAAATAGATCGGAGCGTTTTTGTTGGATTACCGTCCGTAACAACTTTTTACTCGCCTGATTTAAGATCTTAGCGCTTCCTCGAATGTCCTTTTTGGTTGATATTTTCTTAGATCTTCTAATCGGCGTATTTTATTTGCAATTACCAGTCCGTACTGGTTTACATAATGATTTATTATATTTACGCGAACATCATACATCAGATTTGATAGACCACAAATCCTCGCTAAAGAACACCGATTCCTTCCAAGGATGATTCGCGAGGCTATTGAAATAAAAAAACATCCTAATTTCAATAGAGAAGATGGCTGGGTGCTACCATCTGCTTGGGATCCTATAATAAATAAAATTAAATCCCAACCCAAGTACACAACTGCGCAAGACTTCAAGATACCATAAGTTCATTCTGTGTAGATCGGAACAAAAGTTAAATTTTAATCCATGGTAACCGCGGTTAACTATGACATCTGGACGTTAAACATCTCAGTCCTTTCCGTGACCATGGGTGCTGTAAAGCTCTCGAAACGTCGAGTATTTAAACAGTTAAATATACGCGATAGAATCCGTAAAAACTAGTATTATTTAAATTTTACGCATTTTTGTTTCAATTCCCTACGTTTCGGGCATTATAAAGTATGGCACTATAAATTAGTTTCATTCCATGTGAAGCATTTGAGTAAATATAAGAAATCATTTCAATTTAATTTTATAATGCTTAAATATTATTCTCTAGTGTGAATCAGTTATTGTTACTTTAAAACATAGATCCCTCGTTATGTTTTCTAAAATATGAGCCGTAAAATTATAAAATTCTTTAACGTATTTTCAACACACGATAAAATCGACATTCTCGATACTTCCTGTTGATTCGCCCTCCCCTATTAACATAATGTCTATAATTTTGTTTGATACAAAATTATATGCGGTGAGATTAGTGATGATCAAATTTAAATTATAGGTCACATAATTAAGAAGATTGAAGGGTTAACGCAGCGGACATTTTTACACATAGTTATTATTATGGATTTTTATACGGTCGTTTATGTCTTTTGCGTAAATTACTATACGGTGATTTTAATAGGCATGTTTAAAATGATGGCTACGTATTTTCAATACTTTTTATTCACTTTCAACGTTTTGGAATAAGTATCTATACAAGTTAGGTATGTTTCTTTTAATATACAGTGATGATGTCATAAAAATTCATTATCTCAACTTACCCTATACTTGTCAAAAGTTAACATAAAGAACAGACTGATACGTGGCGTTGTGGAATATAGCCTCAATGTTTTAAAAATAGAATTATGATGAATTATTATTCATCATAATTATATTTTTAAAACATTGAGCACCAGTCCATCTGATGGTAAGTGCGATGGCAGCTCTGAGGACTAAGATCAAATATCAGTAAAAAAGGGTCTCCGGTTTTCAACACCCATCATACAAACACAGCAACAATATTCTGGTATGTAAAATACCATATTTCCTGGTTTAGTCGAACCATAATTTAATTTAGCTGTAGTGTTGTCCTCCAACGTAAAGTCTGCATTGTACCTACTTTAAATGTTGGTGATGTGCTCCTCTGAGATACATAGTCACTTAAGTACTCAAATATTTTTAAGTAAAACTTCTTTAGGCGCTACTTGTTAGCTCAGATCGTTCTCGAATAGAAATAAAGTTCAGTAACAAAATCTTTTGTCCGTTAACGAAATTTCCGCTTTTGCAAAAGTAAGGGTGACAAAGAAACACGCTGTCCCCCTGATGACCGATAGATCTACATATATCCTCGGCGAAGAATCAAAATATAGATGTGTTGTCACCCTTAAGGTCTAAGACGGAATGCCTCGTTTCCAGTAAAAAGAGTATCCGGTTCTCTGCACTCACCACACTCAACATAGCAGCGTTAAGCTGCTATATTGAGTGTGGTCCTTCCCCGGATGATCCGACACATTCGTGATAATTCCAGAATATAGCTGTAGCATGGCTCTACCAAGTGTACTATATTATTGGTAATACTGTTCTTTGTTAAGGATCTGTGAGATTTGATTTCGATATTTTACTATGGATATATCGCCATTTGTCTATTGCCAGAGACACGGTACGTTAATTTGTCGGGTTCATCTCGTGCAGGTGAGAATGGAATTTGGAGAAGATATAATATATCCCATATATATACGTTAAACATATAAGAACTTTCCTTCGGTAGAAAAATATATATAATCTCACTCAAAACAACGTTAGTATTGGCTACCAATTCGTTCGTTTTAACAAAATACATATGGGACATATAAAAACAAATCCTCGGACGAACTGTTGTAGTGAAAGCATTTTGTCAAATTCTAAATCTTATTGCTATGTCTCGCCACATAAATACCCTCCGTGTCATAATTCTATTGTAAAGTTCCCAACAAAGGATCAAACACCTCCAAAAGAATGAACCAAAACTTAACAGTGTAGCTTCATAGTTAAGCATTTGAATAACTTTCGATTTCCATTCCTTTCCTTTGGGCAAATTTGCATAAGAATAGCTTCTTTGACATTAAGTATTCCAAAACTTTGTTTAAAGAAATCTATTCACCGTCAACAATGTGTCATACTTTAGGTTTTTTATTTTTTATTAGGGTTGTCAAATATCCCGCATTAATTATGATACAATACTCATGTTAGTGATTTTTTTTTCTAATTATCTTTTTTTAATACTTTTTAACCTTTTTCAAAATAACGTTACCTACACACTAGGATTTCCTCCTGTATCGTGGCAGTTTACATAAATAAATTTCCCAATGGCGAAAACTCAGATTCGGATTAACTATTTGTAGGTCATAAAAATACTTATTCCTTGCGGGATTCGAACCGCGGCCCTTAGCGCTGCAACTAATTTCTAAGCCACTGTGCCACGGAGCCGAGCTACAAAGTAATAATACTATTTTAGCCGTGGTTAGGAAAAGGGGAGATCTCCCGCCGGGCAAGGTGTTCTGCCCGGGGAGCGGCCGACACTCCGTGTGATAGTTGGGAAATGTTCTATATATACTGTTTATGATTCGGAATGTTGATAGCATGATTTAGGCTTCGGTGTGTTTCGCTTGCGGCGCGACGACAGTGCCGCCACACTATCAATGCTTTTAAAATACTAATCATTTCAACTAAGATTTAAATGCTAGTATTAAATTGCTAGGAGAATTACACATTAGCAGAAACGATGAATCCAAATCTATTAGTTTCGTTGTCTTCTTAATTTAAAATTTGTTGCATATTTTTAGATCGCGAATCGTCACATGGGACTAAGGAATTAACTGTTAATAAAAAATAATAGACGAAGACATTAATTTCACATTTTAAGTCTTAAAAGTAGTAGAAAGTAATGAAATTAAGCCCCCAACTACAGAGTGTGAACATATTTTATACTTTTGAGTTTTCTTAAAAGCCAGATTTTATTTTTTTTATTAAATATTTTATGTACTCAGTACTCAGACTCCTTCTATATTGAAATTGAATTGGAATTAACAAGAATTTGTCTAGAATTTGTGGTCTATCAAATCTGATGTAATGGCGGGGGCCGTCTAGAATACGATCACAAACTACGTCAGGAATTAAAATGAAGTAAATTAAACCCGATAAAATCCGTAACAGTAGTTTTATTCAATGTGAAATGTTCACGTAAATACAAGAAATAATTAACTTGTTTGAAATTAAATTACAAATCAAAATTAATTAAAAAACATTATTAATTGATGTCATTGCTTTTTTTATAAAATTATAACTTGTTCCTTATAAAACTAGTCAAGTATCAAGCTTAAATTCCAAATCAAAAGCACTATGTTCAAACACAAAGCATCGTTCCACCTGAATTGTAAAATTTAAAAATGACTCTAAAATAAAATAGCAAATAACAAGTACAATAAGACAAGTAACTGAGCAGCGCTCCATTTTTACTTACAAAACCAAAGTTTAATAACTGTGTTCCGACATCAAACAGTCTGGATCGCGGTGCACTAACTTCGACGCCAAGTTCGTCCTAGTTTTCAGTCGTTACGCGAAATGCCCGCGAGCGCTCCGTTTCAACTATTGAATATGAACAACAGTTGAACAATCTCATTGTTTATATTTATATATTTTAAATTCTATAGCTTACAATAGTTTTGGTTTTCAAATTTCTATTTTATTGGTTTAATTAAAAAGACTTTTTGTAGTTCGTTAGGAGTTTGCTGCTGGGTCAGTTATTTTGTTCGCGCTGGTAATATGCTTACAACTTTTGTTAAGTTGGAATATACACCACTAACTTTGTTATCTTTTTTTATTTTTGGGTATAAATGTAAAACTATCTAAATAACAAAAAGGTGTGTATATATTGAACTATTTCATTAATTCAAAGCATAATGATTTCTTAAATTTACGCGAACACTACACATTGAATAAAACTATATTTACGGATTTCATCGCGTTTAATTAATACTTTAACTTGTTTTTAAAATAGTTTTAAAAACCCGAAGTTTCGGGTGCTTTACAGCGCCCATGGTCACGGGGAGGACTGAGATGTTCGACTTTCCAAACGTCCCCATGTCATAGTTAGCACGGCTACCTTCAGTTTTTTAATATTAATTTTCGGTCCGATCCACGCAGGACGAGCTTACAGTATCTTGAAGTCTTGCAGTGGTATGCTCGAGTTTGGATTTAATTTTTTTAATTATAGGATCCCAAGCAGATGGCTGCACCCATCCATCTACCCTATTCAAATTGATTATTTTTAATTTGAATAGCCTCGCGTATCATCCTTGGTAGGATCGGTGTTCTTTTGTGAGGATTGGTGATTTATCAAATTAGATGTAATGGTGTGGACGATTTTGAGCATGTTCACAGCCTGCAAAATTTCCGGAGCGTCGGTGCTTCACGTCAGCTATATGTTCTTTCACGCGGGTTTTTATGGATCTTTTTGTTTGACCTATGTAAGAGAGACCACATTTACAATCTAACTTCTACACTCCTGTGTCTTGTAGAGGGATATTACACTTGACGGATAGTAAAAATTGACTAATTTTCTTCGGCGGCTTGTAGTATGTTTTAATGGAAGCTCGCTTCAAGATGTATCCAACCTTGTCTGTGACTCCTCTAACATACGGTAGTACGGCAAGCACATACTCGACTGTGGCCGGCTTCACTGGGTCACTGTGACGTAGGCGCGGGACCCGAAGCTTGTTGTCTTGCAATACTTGGTTGACGTGCTGAAAAGCTTGGCGGCCAGATGTTTTCTGTCACTGATTCCTCGTGTTCTCTGAAACAAAGATTTACCCAAAGTAGCTAACTATGAAGGATGATGGTGAAATTCACCATTTAAATATCGGTTGGTATAGGTATTTTTGCTATATACAGTGTGACTAATAGTTTTATCAGGATTTCTGGTGACTAAAACATCTAGGAAAGCTAAAGAATCATGTGACTCTAACTCCATTGTGAATTGTATTTTAGAGTTTATAGAGTTAAGGTGGTCTAAAATGCAGTTACTTTATCAGATGGTAAGATCGTGAAAGTGTCGTCTATGTACCGCTTGTAGAATCTTAAATTTACAGGATCAGTAAGAAGGGCTTTCTCCTCAAAGTCCTCCAACGTCAACTCTTTACATCAGCTTTACTCGTATGTTTTTTTACGCAGGTCGATTCTTCAAATGTACATATTCAGCGCGATAAAGTACGTATTAACTTGTTTCGTGCAAACAGAAGAAATCATAGTAGAAGGGAGTTGGGGTAAGTATAAATATTGTTTTATTATTTGCGTAATTTAAGAAATCATCATTAGGTAGAACTTCATTGTATATACCAAAATTGTATGGAAAGCCTTTTACACACACAGTCAGTATTAAGCTGGCAAATAATAATAATAATATTGTAAAAACTAAGATACAAGAACGACGTCGCAATGAATAAATCATTGTGAGAGTAAAAAAAAAACTTTTAAAGGAGTTATTATATGCTCCAGTTATAGGACATAATTTAAGCCGTAACAGTCCGTCGCGTCGTGTCGGGGCCATCGGCGTGGGTCGTCCGTTTTTTAATCTATTTTAAAATTCATTCCGAGCTTGTCGACTGGAAACGGCCCTGTGTTGCATGCATCCTTAAGTTAGGGAAGTGATCAATTTATGTATCTTGTTAGTAGAAAATTTAAAAATGTTGCCAGTAATGTGTGACAACGTTAGTAAATCATTTTTTATAAACTACACATTAATTCTTAGGGTGTAATATCATAAAAGTGAATATTATAACTTAATCAAGTATGGGAGTTCTAAATATGGAAGGAATTAGGTTAAAATATGAATAAGCAGATAGTTAAATTACTTTTACGTTTTTTTTTAAGAATAAATGTGACAAACGAGCACATTAAGAATCAAAATGCAGGTGAGTTGTCACCCCTGAAGACTGAGGTGGAATGCCTCGTTTCCTGCAAAAATGGTATCCGGTTTTCTACACTCACTATATGAAACTCATCAGCATCAAGCTGCTATTTTACGCTAGTATTCTGTGAGAGTGTGGTTCTACCCCGGCCGAGTCGAGCGAGCCACTTGTGCTATAACCATAATAGCTGCAGCGCGCCCTTGCCACCTCAAACACGTATACAGTGATTCTGATATTTTAAAAAATAATTAATAAATATATTTTGCTGTGTGACATAATTTTTACTGAAGTGTTATGTAAATATTCATAAAGTTTATATATAACACAGTTTAGTAAATTAATTATGTTCAAGTCCCCACTGTCAATCCAATAGAGTAGGCAATCGTTTACCAGCTAATGAGGATGAATATCTTCACCAATACTTTACATTCCACTCATGAAAAATCAAATGCTATTATTTTTAATTACTCTATGGTATAAAGTAGAGTTATAGTATATATACGTCCCACTGCTGGGCACAGGCCTTCCCTCATTTCTGGGAGGGTTATCTCTGTGGTATACAATGTTGTATTACCATATTTCGTAGATCAAGTATGACCTTTGCAAGTTCACATAAATATAAATTTATTTATAAGTATCTATAATCACCAATTTTTAAGTAATAAAATAGACTTAATAAGAACATTATTAAACACCCAAATGCTGATAGAATAATTACCTTAAATCACGTACAAATAGCATCGATAAAGCAGGAACAAATAAGCCCACGTGAGAAATGGTGCAGTTCAACCCTTCACCCGGAGGGTGGGTGGAATGGGCGTAGGTAATTAGTGGAGGCTCTGCCACATTTATTTATTGAAATGCACCTTTTTTGACTGTAGTGTATTATTTAATTGCTTTTTGACGGCAATTGGTTTCAAATTGGCATACTTTGATGTATCATTTCTGGTTTCCTTCCTCTTTTTAAATAATAATAATTTCGGTCTCTGAAGCCGGTCTCAAGACTACCTTCAGCTATTGAATAAAAATAATTTAGCGGATTTTATCGTATTTACTTTTAAAAATTTTTGAAGGCTGCCTTCGTCAAAAACGACATTAGGACGTCTAACATCTCAGTCTCCTTTCTTTTTTTCTTTAAAAAAAAAAACGTTACCCCTAAACTAGAATTTTCTCCTGTATCGTGGTTAGTTTACAAACATAAATTTCACCAACACAAACATCCAGACCCGGAACAATTATTTGTAGGCCATACGAATTCTTGTTTCGTGCGGGATTCGAACCCGCGACCCTCAGGGCAGCCTCTCATTGCTAAGCCACTGCGCCACAGAGTCGTCAACGCCTTTGTACCATGGCTGCACAAAACGTCAAGAATTAAAACGGTAAAACTAAAAAGTAAAAGTAAAGTTACAGCCTATATACGAGTACGTCCCACTGCTGGGCACAGGCCTCCTCTCATTTCTAATAGGGTTTTAGGGCAAGGAATAGTCCGCCGCGCTGCCCCAATGCGTGTTGGTGAACTTCACATATCTTCGAAATATTTTTTTCTTATTTCTCAGACATGCAGGTTTCCTCACGATGTTTTCCTTCACCGCCGAGCACGTGGTAAATCAGAACTTAAAATTTCAATTAACAATTTCATTGGTGCCAGCGGGGATCGAACCCGGTTTGCTTGCGTATTGTGAAATTTACAGCGAGCGCTAACCATCTGAGCTACCACGGCTCTCTGAAAACGGTAAAACTAAACGCGATAAATATTACAACATTTGTTTTATCAAATGTGCAGTATTCGCGTATTGTCAGACTGGCTGTCTACGCAGGACAATTAATTTATACAATAAATTAAAAAAAAAAAGAATTATAATGCACGTGTGTGTGCGCAATCACATTGTGCACTCGATTCCCTCACTCTCATACTCCTATGGGACGGTAATCCTTCCCGATAAAGAAAAATACTGTGTGCACCCTAGCACGCACACTACACACAGTTCTGTTGCATAAAACTACCATTGTAAAACAAAACAATGTTCGTGTGTCAGTCTGCACGCCTGCCTATCTCGGTCTAACCGAAAGCACTGCTAGAGGATAGCAAAAAATAAGTTTATGCGGGCCATGTATCAGTATGCAGTCAAGGAGTTCCTAAACATAAAAATGTGACACACAAATTTCTGTTAAGGGTCACACGCAAAATAAAGGCTCAAATATCAAAAAAATATAATCAAAATATGAAAATATATCAAGAGCACTTAAAGCATCACCAAACTATGTATCAGACCAGTTATTTATAACACTAATTAAGACTTAAAAAAAATGGGACTCCGTACAATGTAAAAAACTGAAGTATCACGATTCAAAATCTTTAGTTACGGGAAAATCGGTAGAGAAAGTGAAATGGGCAGATATTAAAATTATGAAAATCACCAAGGACAACAGAGATACATTTTTATTCAAAACGTCATATGAAGATAAAGACTTTAAAATGGTACACACATTTAAAAAGCAAACTAAGACTCCAACAGTAACTGTCATCTAAGCTTTATTTTAACCGAAAAACCGAATATTATTTAAAAAAAAGTTAAAATAAATGGTATCAAAACTCAATAATTTCACATAAGTACATCATTTTAGGTGAAACCTTGTCTCAACTCGCTCGTCTTAAATGAAATAAATATGAATAAGTTATGAAATATGTTTAAAAAATTTTCACCTGCCAAAATATTTCCTCATCTCGCAAAGTTGACTGGCAGAGAATACCATAGGGCAATAAGTCTAGGGCGGTAGAAAACTGGAGACACTTTTACTGAAAACGAGGCTTTCCATCTTAGTCCTCAAGGGTGACAACGCATCTGCATTTTCATTCTTAATCGACAATAGATATAGATGTCTAGGTCACAGTATCCACTTACCATATGTAGGCTATGGCCTCGTATGTCACCCCTATTTTATACAAAAAAAATGTACTCGTATAAACCATTCAAGGTGTTGTTGTGTATGTTTCAAAAACGTCATTTGTGGATGATACAGGATGGCCAAATATGAGGTAAACAATTTTTTTGTAAAATTTACTATATATAAAGAAAAATTACAAGGTATATTTTTAATAAAACTTTATTTAGGCTTGACAACTACGTGTGTATTAATTATAATACTGCCAAAATGGCAGTCCACCTTCAGCACCATCACAGATGTGCTCTTTATATTGCGTTTCTCAAAACATTTTCGCAGACTTTCAGTGTCTCCTACTATCTGCGTCACGGATATTCTGTTTTAAGTGTTGAGATTCATCGGCTTATCATCATCATCGGTGTATATATATATATATATATATATATATATATATATATATATATATATATATATATATATATGGCCACAGAAAAAAGTCAGAGAGCTACCAAATATGATGATTTTGGGAGCCAATCAATATCACTATTTCTTGAAAACATCTCAATGCTTTCATTGTGTCACGTGCCGTATGGCATGTGACCCCGTCTTGTTGAAAACACATGTTTTGCAAGCCCAACTGATTCATTTGATGAATCAAAAAATTGTTGACTATCTCATGGTATCGATCTCCATTCATTGTTACAGCATCAACCGTAGCATCTTTAAAGATGTAGGGTCAAATTACTCCCACTGACGAAGTTCCACATCAAACTGTTACTCGACGTAGATGCAGTGGTTGTTTATGGATCAACGACAGCTGTTCTTTGCTCCAATAGCGCGAACGTTGTTTATTGACAAATTCACTGAGGTAAAAATAGGCTTTATGCCTCATTATGATTTTTTGGTGAAAATCGTTTTGGTGTAATCACTGAATTGCCAAAAAAATAAATCTGGAAATAACAGCTGTAATGAACTTAAAATATAAATACAATAAACTAGACCAGTCACTCAATATAATATATATATATATGTATTAAAAAAATTATATATATATATATATATATATATATATATATATATATATATATATAGTATATTGAAATTACCGAAATTGACCATACTAACTACCATCTGATATCTCCATAGAGTGTTTAGGTACCAATAGAGTATCAATAGAGTAGTAAACCCTATATGGGAACTGGTCTCTTTTCAGAATAGTAATAGAGTTCTTCTTAATTTTCTGTTATTGAAAACGTCGCCTGGTAGACAATTTCAGATCTTTGACTACACTTGCGTGAACACTTTCATTATTCTGCTTTGTACAAACTTTACTAATACGATGAGGAACTGTTTTATTTGTTACAATACCATGGTGCTCAAATTTATCCACAGAAACGAGATATTGTTAGCCACAGGTGATTTCTATAGAAAATTGGTCGTAATTTTCTCAGCGTTACAACAATTGAAGATTGATTTAGTAGAACGTTTTGATAATTAGAACATGTTGCTCAAGCGAATAATGCTCCATATCCAATTTGCCGCAACTGCACAAAATAATTATTACCGAACAACTGTCGAATTCGTCAGTAAAAAAAATTGTTAGTTAAGAACATTGGCCAGCCTGTATTATTAATGGGTGAAGGCGTGTCACGCCCACAATCGAACACATATCGCCTTTTACTGCTTTAAGGTCGAAAAAAAAACGAAGCAAAATTACACTGTGCCCGGAGATAAAGTCATTTTATACAACAGCGGAGAAATACTAAGAGCAAGACAGCAAACGCAAGTTCTTTCTTACCAAGCAAAGTCCAATTTCGTATCTCATTGTATATTCGCTTTACTACCAAATCATATTTTAGTTGCCGCTTCTGTGGAATTGGCGAGCTAGGTTTAATATCGTTTTGTGACAAATGTTTCTTTTATCGTGAATATCCAGAGGATTTCTTTTTTTTCGGAGAGAAGTAAGGACAGTGAAACAGTTTACTGAAATAATTATACAGTTTTAACTATTGATTTCTCTAGAATCTTTTTTATCAATTTAATTTTGGCTCGATCCCATTTCTAATGACATTGATTTTATTCAATTTTTTAAACGTTTCTCCCAAAAAATATGCAAAGAGTAAATTAAATAATTATTATTTATAATGAATACTATTTTTATGGATTGAACGTTAACGTTCTATTTTAAGTTTTTTGATTCCCGACGTATTATTTATATATAAAAATAATATTGCACTGTCTGTATATAGTATTGAAATAACTGACTTCTATTAAGCTCAGGGGATATTAGCATGCTATTGAGACATAAATAGCTATTTTTAAATTTTTGTCTATCTTTGTTTGTCTATCCACCTGTCTGTCTGGATTAAGCTTCGAAGTGGCTGATACAATTGTTATGAAGCGTTATGGACAGACAGAGAGCATTGCCAGAAAGGATCTAGGTTATATTTTATTCATAAAACTTCAAAAATTTTTTTTGTGATAAAATGAAGTACAATAAAATAAATGGTCTTTTATCAACTTAAATCTAAATAACGCCACATTAATACATCATCCTGGGCGAAATCGGGGCGGCTCGCTGGTTCAAAATAAATTATATAAACTTTTTTGGTACACAACACATAGCCCTTGAAATTATTTACGTATTGGAGAAACCATCTCACCATTCTGTTCTATGGGTGTCGAAAGAGGCAACTATAAGAAACTTTACAAATATCTTATGACTTCCGATGGATTTTTTATAGAATAAGGCTAACAAACGAATGCACACCTGATGGTAAGTGGATGCTGTGGTCCACAGACATCTACATTTATCCTCAATAAAGAATTAAAATGCAGAAGCGTTGTCACCCCAGAAGACTGAGATGCAATGCCTCATTTTCTGTAAAAAGGCTCCCGGTTATGTACACTCATCATGAGAAACACAATATTAAGCTACTATTATACGCTGGTATTCTGTGAGAGCGTGGTTCTAACCCGGTCGAGCCGATCCATTCGAGCTACAACCATAATATAACTGCGGCGTAGCTCTACCACGTATGAAAATGGCGGTATAACCACTTCGTTTACGCCAGACGTAAACTAACTCGACTGATCAGCGTCAAAAGTGCTACTGTGATCGCCATCCATCTGTCAAAAGTGGCGTGGAAAGCATTTCCTCCCATTAGGAGAGGCTATGACCTACAGTAGACCTTCGCGAGCTGCTGATGATGAAGAAAAAGGTCTATATAGAACCCTCAATCTTTTTATGTCTGTTATGCCCATCACAAATTATCTCGGTACAAAATAATTTTTAGAGATAATGTTGCGTGACAAACCGTGCAGCTATTTAAGGCTGAGAAGCAAAAGGATCGGCTCGACCGGGGAAGCACCGTACCTCGTGACAGAATACTAGTGTGAAACAGAAAAGTGAGTGTAGAAAACCGTAAACATTTTTTGGTAATTTGGTACCTTGTAATCTGGAGGTGTCGGATTTATCGTCCACAAGTCTCTCGTCAACAACGTTGTAAAGATTGGGAGTGTGTCGACGAGAGTCGCGTACCTGATACTCAGAATCACCAAACGGTATTCGCTGAAGGTCATACAGGTTTACGCACCAACCTCGGCACATTCCGATGAGGAGGTGGAGGAAATGTATGAGGATATTTCCAAAGCCATGCATTCCTCCAAAACCCACTACACGGTGTTGATGGGAGACTTCAACGCAAAACTAGGCACAAGAGAAAACGGTGAGCTAAAGTTAGGGAAATTTGGAATAGGGCAACGGAACCGAAGGGGCCAGCAGCTGGCCGACTTTATGGAGAAAGAGGGACTCTTTATGATGAACTCTTTCTTCCAGAAGCGGCCCCACAGGAAGTGGACCTGGTCGAGCCCCGACGGTTCGACAAAAAATGAGATTGACTTCATTATGATGACCAGACGCCAACTGTTCAGTGATGTCTCAGTGATCGCAAGGGTGAAAACTAGCAGCGATCACCAAATGGTTAGAGGCACACTGAACCTAAACGTTAAGTTGGAGAGGTCTCGTCTAATGAAGTCAACGCTCCGTCCCCCCTCGTGCTCTAATCCAGAATCCCGAAAACTTTCAGCTCGAGTTACACAACCGCTTTCAGTGCCTACAAGATTGCAATGCAGTGGACGATATGAATGACAAGCTCGTGGAAACTGTCCATGCGGTCGGAGCTAAGTTCTGCAAGACCCGCCGCAGAAGAACACAAAAACTCTCCGATCACACTCTTAATCTCATGGCTGTTAGACGGGAGATGAGGCTGCAATTGTCAACAGATTTGACAGCATACAGGCAACTGAACAGACAGATCTCCAAATGCATGCGGCGAGACTTACGCAACTTTAATACTTCTCGTATTAAAGAAGCGATCGAGCGGAACCAGGGCTCCAAAGTCTTTGCCAGAGATCTGTCTGCCAGAAAGAGCCAACTGTCAAAGCTGAAGACTGAGTGTGGCAACATCGTTTCCGGGACACCTGAGATTCTGAGTGAGATTGAGAGGTTCTATGGGCAGCTGTACACATCATCGTTGGAGCCACACTCAAGTGTGAGTAACGATCCAAGAGCAAGTCTTATCCGACACTATTCCGATGATATCCCGGACGTCAGTCTGAGCGAGATTAGAATGGCTCTCCAACACCTTAAAAACGGCAAGGCCCCGGGCGAGGATGGAATTACAGCGGAGCTTCTGAAAGCGGGTGGAACACCGGTACTTAAAGTCCTTCAGAAGCTCTTCAATTCCGTCCTCCATGGTGGCACTACTCCAGAGGCGTGGAGCAGAAGTGCGGTGGTCTTGTTCTTTAAGAAAGGCGACAACGCTTTCTTGAAGAACTACAGACCGATTTCCCTTCTGAGCCGCGTCTACGTGCTGTTTTCGAGAGTCATTACGAATCGTCTCGCAAGCAGACTCGACGACTTCCAGCCTCCCGAACAAGCCGGTTTCCGAAAAGGCTTCAGTACCATAGACCACATACATACCCTGCGGCAGATTGTACAGAAGACTGAAGAGTACAATTTGCCACTTTGCCTGGCGTATGTGGACTATGAGAAAGCCTTTGATTCCGTTGAAATTTGGGCGGTGCTGCAGTCCCTTCAGCGGTGCCAAGTTGACTGTCGGTATATCGAAGTGCTGAAGTGTTTGTACAGTAGGGCTACGATGGCTATCCGAGTACAGAACCAGAGCTCGAAACCTATCCAACTGCTGAGAGGTGTAAGACAGGGTGACGTTATATCCCCGAAACTCTTCACCGCTGCTTTGGAAGACGTTTTCAAGCTACTGGACTGGAAAGGATACGGTATTAACATCAATGGCGAGTACATCACTCACCTTCGATTTGCCGACGATATAGTACTTATGGCAGAATCGCTGGAGGACCTTAGTACTGTGCTCAATGACCTCAATGGTGTCTCCCAACGGATAGGTCTTAAGATGAACATGGACAAAACAAAGATTATGTTCAATGTCCATGTCACACCTATGCCGGTAGTTGTGGGTAGCACTATGCTCGTAGTTGTTGACGAGTACGTTTACCTGGGACAAATAGTCCGACTAGGTAAGTCCAACTTCGACTGAGAGTTCAATCGACGGATTCAACTCGGCTGGGCAGCGTTCGGGAAATTATGACACATCTTCTCGTCAGGTATACCTCAATCTCTGAAAACTAAAGTGTACAACCAGTGCGTGTTGCCAGTGATGACTTACGGATCAGAGACGTGGTCCTTCACTGCTGGCCGTATGAGGACGCTCAAGGTCGCTCAGCGAGCTATGGAGAGGGCTATGCTCGGAGTTTCTCTACGTGATAGACTCCGAAATGAGGATATCCGCAGTAGAACCAGAGTGACCGTCATAGCCCAACGGATTAGTAAGCTGAAGTGGCAATGGACCGGCCATATAGCTCGAAGAACCGATAACCGATGGGGAAGAAAGGTTCTCGAGTGGCAGCCTCGTACCGGTAGGCGTAGTGTAGGGCGACCCCCACTAGATGGAGTGACGACCTGGTAAGATATGCAGGAAGTCGATGGATGCAGGTGGCTCAGGACCGTGCTTTGTGGCATTACTTGGGGGAGGCCTATGTTCAGCAGTGGACTTGTGAAGGGCTGTAATGATGATGATGATGATGATGAATCTGGAGGCATTCCATCTTAGTCCTCAGGGGTGATACCACTTTGATTCTTAACCAATGATAGATAAAAACCGCTATAGACCACCGCATCCATTTACCTTATTTAAAAAATACTAAAACCTGTGTTAGATGGACAGATGGACACCACAGTAGAAAAAAACGTTTTTACGTGGTAGAGCCATGCTGCAGTTATATTAGAAGTATAGTTGTAACACGAATGGGTCGGCTCGACCGGGGAAGGACCACGTTCTCACAGAATGCCGGCGTGAAATAGTGGCTTGGTGCTGCTGTGTTTCCTATGGTGAGTGTAGAGAACCGGAGACCCTTTTTACTGGAAACGAGGCATTCCATCTTAGTCCTCACGGGTGACAACGCATCTGCATTTTGATTTGTAATCGAGGATAGATGTAGATGTCTATGGGCCAAACCAACCACTTACAATCAGGTGGACTGTGTGCTCGTTTGTCACCCTGTCCTATAAAAAACATTTCCCATATTTTGCTAATGTTGATACGTTGTTGTATGTTGATATGATGTTTGATATGTTGTGTATGTTGATTATATAAATAGTGACTATCATTGGTTCCATAGCTGATTAAAAGACTATACGTAAGTTTAAAGCAACCGGGGTAGGACCACACTCTCACAAAATATCAGCGTGAAATAGCAGATTAATTCTGCTGTGTTTCGTATGGTGAGTGTAGAGAACCGGAGACCCATTTTACTGAATACGAAGGATTCTATCTTAGTCCTCAGGGCTGACAACCCATATGCATTTAGGTTCTTAATGGAGGATAATTTCTGTAATGTAGATAATTATGCCTGAAAAATTGTAATCTAAAATTATAATCACTAATAGCTGAATATATGATATGATTGGCAAATAACTTAGGAAAGTATTCCCCTCTAGCCAGACTGGCTTGCACTTATAACGAACTGTCCTCGAATATTTCTGGCCTTGATATTACATGCGATAGTTTATCCACCTTCAAATCAAAATTAATCAATTTCTTTAAAAATAATGAATCAATTAATTAAGAAGTATAATATTGGAATTGTTTTTGTTTTCTATAATGTGGTTAATGTAATTTAATATGATAATGAAGTTATCTATAATATTGTTAAATAATTCTATTTCTTTTTAATAATTTATTTATTCAATGATGTAGTTCAAGTTTTTTTTTTCTTATAATCCTTTAATTTACCAAATAATCAATGCATGTTGTGATTACCTACAAAAAGAAATACAATTATAATGTGCTTAATATGTTACGAAAATTATCTTTGTATTACTGTTGTAATTTCTGTTGGTAATCCTAATAAATAAATAAATAAAATAAATAAATAGATTGACTGATGCATTTTTTAAATTTCGAGCTACAAGGTGTGTAACACCAAAGTAACCAACATCCACATAGAATCAGTGAACTGGGGAGTAAAATTTCGTATGGCATACTCGCACCGGAGTAACTTCTCGTATATTTCAATATAAAGCAGGATAAAAACCTAAAAGTCCAAGTTAAAAGTCTCTACAGCGATGCATTGTTGCCTAGTTCGAAAATATTAAAAGTTGCCTCGGCGTCGACTTTTTGTTCGTTCCTCAGCTTGACCCGCGATGTCTTGCATAGATATGTCGCTGTTGCATTGTTCCGCGCGCCACTATGGATGTATGCGTGGTGCTTAAGCGGTAGATCCTCGATTATTAAGTTCAAAAAAAAATTAAACCGGCCACTGTTTTGAGAAACTTAATGTTATATGAGAATTACTTAGAAACATATCCACTGATATTTTTAAGGTATAAATTTTTTAGTTTAAGGAAGATTCATATTAAAGAGTGGGACAAATTTTAGTCCATTTAATAAAAGTGAAACTTTTGGTGACTTCGTATCTTACTTCATGTTTTACTTCATATTTGTTTGTATATTTATATAAGTAAGATACTTGAGGAAGAGATAAATGCGACACCTCCTTGGGACAGATAGTCGTCCTCCCGGTGATAGAATAAGTTGCCGGATTCGAGGATTACCGTGTTCTCCCCCTGTCTTCGAACCTCAGATCCTCTTCTTCCAGCTCTAGGTTCTTGTGAGTCCTCAGGGTGCGTGCATTTAAATTTATATATTTTGTACATAGGTATATAAGTATTTTATTTTATTTTTAATAATCATGAAATAAGTTTACACCTGCCACCACGCTACAGTTTGGCTGGCAGAAAAGGCTGACAGGCATTAAGTCTGCCCATTGTTACCTTAGTTGTAAGGTGTTACAATGAAGAATATATAAATAAATAAATATTTCGTTGTTACGAAATAAGCTTTCAAAGATTATATAAAGATTAATCAAATTTAAAAAATAGTAAACCTTTACCAACGGGCATGTATGCGTAGGTATACGGATGTAAAGAAGGCGAGAGAGATGTGCCAGGATCGTGTCAAATGGAAGTCCGTAGTCTCTGCCTACCCCTCTGAGTGACAGGCGTGACTGATGTGTTTATTATTTTTATGTAAAAAAAACGTAAAACCGATTTATTCAACAAAGAAAACAATATAATTTCCTTATAATAGCTTCTGAATGCAGTTAAGACAAAGTGTATAAGAATTAAAGCCACCATTTCAGGAGCTATAATGAAAAATTTATTAATTTTAATTTTGAAGTTTTTTTCAGTTTGTACTTTTTATAAAATTTTTTACTATTGTCTCCTTACAGAACTTTACAATTTTAAAGTAACTACTAGAATCCCGTCTAAATCATCATCATCATTTAAAAGGCATTATTTTAAAGGCCAGCAAGGCAGCTGCTATTCCCCTGGTGTTGCGGTTGTTCATGGGGGGCCGTAGTTGCTTACCATCAGGTGCGTCGCATGCTCGTTTGCCCCCTCTTCTATAAAAAAATCATCATCACCATAAGAGCCCAAGGGACGTCACAAAGTACGGTCCTGAGCAAACTGCATCCATCGACTGCATGTCTTATCAGGTCGTCACTCCAAATAATAAGCCGTCGTCTAAATAGTTACACTAAAATCTTTACCCCATATTGTTCCACCCTAAAGGGTACATTTTTTCTTTGAATTTGTACGGATTCACCCCGAAGTAAAGCTAATTTATATAGCCTATCTGTAAGTATCTTCTAAGATGAAATCTAGTCTGTTGCTTTCTTTCTATTTAATAAAATGTAATATTTAATATCAGTTCCGCTGTTTTCGAAAAATGGGTGGATATACGTAAAAAAAGTACGCGTCGAAACAGATTCAGGAATATATTTACGTTTTTTAGCACTTGATAAAAATATATATTTTGTATCTTTAAATTAATCTATTTGTGATTTTAGTTTTATTGTGATTTTGTTTTGTTTTATTTAACCGTATTAGGTTAAATCAAAAATTTTATCAACTTGCATAAATTTTAAATGCTATTTACAATTAAATAGCAAAATATATAAGCAAAAGCGTCCAATTTTACTTATTATTAAGTAAGTTTAAGCAAACAAATATAATAAATTAATATTTTAGAACTACAAAAATATCGTTTAGTAAATGGCAGCTTCCTCTTAATTCGAAAGGCTCATTGTAAAATGCATTGATACAAGACAAAGCTGGCCCCGCCTAGGGCCGCGTCATGGTACACACTTGCTTTATGTGAAATATTATTGATATTACTAGTAACTCTCGCAACACCGCTGTTTGTGCCTTTTTGTCCATTGTAACAAAAGAAAATGTTTACATACTACATGTTGGCATGACAGTGTTTATCTTTCACCTTTTTTTTCTTATTTTGATAAGTATGTTGCATTGCATGTGGCTTTTGTGCATAATATAATAGCTGATGTCGATTTTTTAATTTATTTATAAGTGTACTTATATGTGAAAGAGCCATGCTGCAGCAATAAATTTTTACAACGAATGACTCGGCTTGAGCGGGAAAGGACCACGCTCTTACAGAACACCATCGTAAAATAGCAGCTTAATGCTGATGTGTTTCGTATGGTAGCTGCAAAAAGCCGGAGACCCTTTTTACTGGAAACGAGGCATTCCATCTTAGTTTTCAGAGGTGACAACGCATCTTAGATATATGAATGTAAAGGAGACCGAGACAGGTGTGTCACGATCAAGTCAATTGGAAATCCGTAGTCTATACCTACCCTTCCTGATGCCAGGCGTGATTGTTTATGATATATGATACTATAAAACATTTCATCATTTCAGTCCATCACAATTCTACCTTGTCCTTCTCCGCGAATTGCCACAAAACAACATACATCGATAAAAGTTCTTAGAAATATAAATGGACGCAAATAGAAATGGAATATCACGATACATTGTTGACGAATTGGCTGCAATTTAGCATAAATATAACATCAATTCGAAACAAACGGAACACAAATACTTCGCCATTAAGCGAAACGTGCCGTATCATGCTAAGATAGAAAACTTCGTATCAGCAAGCGAAGTTATTAAAGCGTCTCCAATATTTTATACAAGTGAAATCACCGTCTCTCCGAGGGTCGATGGGAAACTTTGTAAGGACGATTCGTCACAAAGTTGGGCCCCAACAATAAATCAATGTGTCGAATAATTGCTCCTCATCGCGACTCTGAAAGTCGGAATCAAAAGTTACTAATCACCGGGTCTATAGTAATAAGGCGCCGAGGAAAATACATTCCCCTGGGAGAGTATTTGAAAAACTTGTAAGAGTTTGGTCCTTCGAGACCCATGCCCACGTTTACGGGCTACAACGAGTGATCTGTTTCTAATTTGTGCGCTTCTAACTCTCTTGCTAAATATGGCACAATTAATTGAATAAAACTATTCATACTGATTTTATAGCGTTTAATTAACGTTGGCGTTTCGGGTGCTTCACAACACCCATGGTCACGGGGGGGACTGAGATGTTTGACGTCTCAATTTCACAGTCAGCCCGGCTACCTTTTTACCTTCAACTTTGTAGTTCATTCCCTATTTTGCCACCCGTAAGGGTGAAATATTTATCTCAAAATTTAAATACGATCAGCCCTGTAGCATAAAATATTAAATAAAAAAAATATATTCAAAAATAAAGCACACAGTCAAATTGAGATCCTCGTACTTTCTTAAAAAAATATAAAATGAAAAGCACAAGTAAGACGATAGTTATAAGGACAGTAATAGTTGGCAACTTTTTTATAGAAGAGAGGGCAAACGAGCATGCGACTATTTAATAGGTTTCACTGTTATTGGTAACTACATTCTCAAATTAATAGAATATTAAAAATTATTACAACACCTCGTAAATTGAATATAAATAAAATTTAAGTGTATGTCTGTAATAAGTGCCTTGTATTGAGCTCAGGGGGTTATTTTTATGACGTTAAGACATTTTTAAAAATTTGGTGTGTCTGTCTGTCAAGCTAATCTTTGTAATAGCCGAACCAATCGCAATGAAAATTAACGACCAGATAAAAAGCAATGCCAGAATTAATGTAGGCTATATTTTTGTCCGAAAACTTGAGGATTTTTTAAAAAAAATCTAAATAGCGCCACTTAGATAGCAAAGACGTTGCTTGTCGTCAGGCTTGTCTTCTGTTAGCTGTGATAGATTTAGCTTTAACTTCAATATACATTATACACTATAATGTACACTTTCACATTTCCATATACAGCGGTTTACTTGGTAGACGCCCCCGTCTACATGACTTTAATGAAAAATATCACTTTAAAGCTAAATATTTCACAATCAGCACCTGAATCGAAAAATATTGTTTCATAACCCCAACGTTTTTGAAAGACCTATCCAACGATACCATACACGATGAAATTGACGGGTAAAAAAAATCATTCCCCCTTTACCTGTATGGGAGGTACCGAAAATAAAAATGTTTTTTAAAATTTTATTTTCACAGTTTTGTTGACGTGATGATATCTATAACTATTCCAAATCACAGATTTGTAGCAATTAAGTGCTCTAAGTGCTTGCCGTGTAGTGGCGGTTAAGAATATCCACTACCCCATATCTTCCCGTGGGTGTCGTAAAAGGCGACAGAGGGAGACAGGCAGGAGATGGGCAGCAGCATCTTCCTGATAACAGCAACTGTACGATAAAAAAAAAAAAACTGCGGTTGCCAACCCGCTCGCCAAGCGTGGCAACTATGGCAATATACCCCCCATGAACAATTACACAAATAGACGGCCCCCAGTCCCCGGCGGCTCCGCTATTCCTGGCTACGGTGGCGACCATGGTAACGGCGGGGCAGGGGGGTGCTAAGAATCTCCGGTGGAGGTTCGGTTGCCACCTACGACGACTCGACCTGGCAACATTTAACGCACGCACACTGAGGACTGACGAGAAGATCCTGGAGCTGGAAGAAGAGATAGACAAGTTGCGCTGGAGTATTATAGGATTATCCGAGGTCCGAAGAGAGGGGGAGGACACGGTGATTCTCGAATCCGGCAACTTGTTCTATCACCGGGAGGGCGACCATCTGTCCCAAGGAGGTGTCGGATTTATCGTCCACAAGTCTCTCGTCAACAACGTTGTAAAGATTGGGAGTGTGTCGACGAGGGTCGCGTACCTGATACTCAGAATCACCAAACGGTATTCGCTGAAGGTCATACAGGTTTACGCACCAACCTCGGCACATTCCGATGAGGAGGTGGAGGAAATGTATGAGGATATTTCCAAAGCCATGCATTCCTCCAAAACCCACTACACGGTGTTGATGGGAGACTTCAACGCAAAACTAGGCACAAGAGAAAACGGTGAGCTGAAGTTAGGGAAATTTGGAATAGGGCAACGGAACCGAAGGGGCCAGCAGCTGGCCGACTTTATGGAGAAAGAGGGACTCTTTATGATGAACTCTTTCTTCCAGAAGCGGCCCCACAGGAAGTGGACCTGGTCGAGCCCCGACGGTTCGACAAAAAATGAGATTGACTTCATTATGACGACCAGACGCCAACTGTTCAGTGATGTCTCAGTGATCGCAAGGGTGAAAACTGGCAGCGATCACCGAATGGTTAGAGGCACACTGAACCTAAACGTTAAGTTGGAGAGGTCTCGTCTAATGAAGTCAACGCTCCGTCCCCCCTCGTGCTCTAATCCAGAATCCCGAAAACTTTCAGCTCGAGTTACACAACCGCTTTCAGTGCCTACAAGATTGCAATGCAGTGGACGATATGAATGACAAGCTCGTGGAAACTGTCCATGCGGTCGGAGCTAAGTTCTGCAAGACCCGCCGCAGAAGAACACAAAAACTCTCCGATCACACTCTTAATCTCATGGCTGTTAGACGGGAGATGAGGCTGCAATCGTCAACAGATTTGACAGCATACAGGCAACTGAATAGACAGATCTCCAAATGCATGCGGCGAGACTTACGCAACTTTAATACTTCTCGTATTAAAGAAGCGATCGAGCGGAACCAGGGCTCCAAAGTCTTTGCCAGAGATCTGTCTGCCAGAAAGAGCCAACTGTCAAGGCTGAAGACTGAGTGTGGCAACATCGTTTCCGGGACACCTGAGATTCTGAGTGAGATTGAGAGGTTCTATGGGCAGCTGTACACATCATCGTTGGAGCCACACTCAAGTGTGAGTAACGATCCAAGAGCAAGTCTTATCCGACACTATTCCGATGATATCCCGGACGTCAGTCTGAGCGAGATTAGAATGGCTCTCCAACACCTTAAAAACGGCAAGGCCCCGGGCGAGGATGGAATTACAGCGGAGCTTCTGAAAGCGGGTGGAACACCGGTACTTGAAGTCCTTCAGAAGCTCTTCAATTCCGTCCTCCATGGTGGCACTACTCCAGAGGCGTGGAGCAGAAGTGCGGTGGTCTTGTTCTTTAAGAAAGGCGACAACGCTCTCTTGAAGAACTACAGACCGATTTCCCTTCTGAGCCGCGTCTACGTGCTGTTTTCGAGAGTCATTACGAATCGTCTCGCAAGCAGACTCGACGACTTCCAGCCTCCCGAACAAGCCGGTTTCCGAAAAGGCTTCAGTACCATAGACCACATACATACCCTGCGGCAGATTGTACAGAAGACTGACGAGTACAATTTGCCACTTTGCCTGGCGTATGTGGACTATGAGAAAGCCTTTGATTCCGTCGAAATTTGGGCGGTGCTGCAGTCCCTTCAGCGGTGCCAAGTTGACTGTCGGTATATCGAAGTGCTGAAGTGTTTGTACAGTAGGGCTACGATGGCTATCCGAGTACAGAACCAGAGCTCGAAACCTATCCAACTGCAGAGAGGTGTAAGACAGGGTGACGTTATATCCCCGAAACTCTTCACCGCTGCTTTGGAAGACGTTTTCAAGCTACTGGACTGGAAAGGGTACGGTATTAACATCAATGGCGAGTACATCACTCACCTTCGATTTGCCGACGATATAGTCCTTATGGCAGAATCGCTGGAGGACCTTAGCACTATGCTCAATGACCTCAATGGTGTCTCCCAACGGATAGGTCTTAAGATGAACATGGACAAAACAAAGATTATGTTCAATGTCCATGTCACACCTATGCCGGTAGTTGTGGGGAGCACTATGCTCGAAGTTGTTGACGAGTACGTTTACCTGGGACAAATAGTCCGACTAGGTAAGTCCAACTTCGACCGAGAGGTCAATCGACGGATTCAACTCGGCTGGGCAGCGTTCGGGAAATTACGACACATCTTCTCGTCAGGTATACCTCAATCTCTGAAAACTAAAGTGTACAACCAGTGCGTGTTGCCAGTGATGACTTACGGATCAGAGACGTGGTCCTTCACTGCTGGCCGTATGAGGACGCTCAAGGTCGCTCAGCGAGCTATGGAGAGGGCTATGCTCGGAGTTTCTCTGCGTGATAGACTCAGAAATGAGGATATCCGCAGTAGAACCAGAGTGACCGACATAGCCCAACGGATTAGTAAGCTGAAGTGGCAATGGGCCGGCCATATAGCTCGAAGAACCGATAACCGATGGGGAAGAAAGGTTCTCGAGTGGCAGCCTCGTACCGGTAGGCGTAGTGTAGGGCGACCCCCCACTAGATGGAGTGACGACCTGGTAAGATATGCAGGAAGTCGATGGATGCAGGTGGCTCAGGACCGTGCTTTGTGGCATTACTTGGGGGAGGCCTATGTTCAGCAGTGGACTTGTGAAGGGCTGTAATGATGATGATGATGATGAAGTGCTCTAAGTAAAACCGCGGATGGACGGACGGACGAACGGAGATGGCGAAACTATAAAACACACAAAACCGACCTATTAGTGCTACAACCATAATGCTACACGGTACAAAGCTGCACTTTATGTATTGTTACATTTCTTACATTCCACCATGTTAAGTTTTTAACTTTAAATCAATACTCATTCAATTATTTTCTTCCAGGTACGTTCAGTTATTAGTCTGCATTTCCAGGCGCCATTCTTCCTGGTCAAAAGGAGAATTATTAGGTATGTGATTGGTTTGTTATATGGTATTCAAGATAATGGATTAAGAAAAAATAATTTGTATAGTATATTACTCATAAAAACTTACGTATATCTATAATATAACATAAACCCTCACATGTTGGTGGGCAGAGATATTTATACATATCTAAAATAACGTTTGATATTTCTCTTTCAATTTAGGTGACTTTTACTTAATAATAAGGCTCTTTTGTGCCTTCGTCTAAGTTGGTATAACCTTGTTTCTGTACAGATGTATCCACTGTTCTATTCCACTGGGAAATAATTATTATAGATTTTTTAAATCTTATAAGCCACAAGAGTTCACCAATGGACATGAAATTGTATGAAGGATTTATATATCACCACATATCCGCCTGGGCTCCATACGGGTGATTTCTGTATCTCTCTCTCTGTAATAACAGCGTCATCTAACGAGTCTAATAGTGAATCTAAACCATCCAGGAACCGACTCAAATACACACAAAAATTTCATCAAAATCGGTCTAGTCGATTAAGAAGAGTTCAGTCAATTAGACGTACAGAAAAATTATTCATAAATTAGGGAATAATTACTTATTAGTATCACTAAAATTTGTCCTATTCTATTGTAAAAAGGATGTAACGTAATTTCTACTCTTGACAGGCATTTTGGTAAAGGCAATATCAGGTCTGGACCCTGTAACGTTGTTTCCTCTGGCCAGTCTTTGTATTTTTCACCTGACTTAGAGATGACATATTAATATACTACGAGAGGTGTAGTCTTTCTGTCTTTTCCAATCGTCGCTTCTTACGCAACCTATGAAATGAAATGGGCTCTGTTATAGTGGTCAAATAACAAGATATAATAAATAATAGTCACATGTGTGGTGGTCTCTATAATATATGCCGTGGTTTGATAGTTTAATTAGCCAAACTATGCATTAATTTGGACAAATTCCAGAAATCTCTTAAAATGTAACATATTAAAAATGTAACTGCAGCATGGCAATAATTTTTCGTTATATTAGTAGTGTAGTTGTAGCACGAATGGATCGGTTCAACCGGGGAGGAACCACATTCTCACAGAATACCAGCGTAAAAAAGTAGCTTAACGCTGCTGTGTTTCGTATGGTGAGTGTAGAGAACCGGAGACCTTTTGTAATCGCGGACAGATGTAGATGTCTATGGGCTACAGCAACCACTTACCTAAAAGTGGACTGTGTGCTCGTTTGTCACCCTATCCTATAAAAAACATTTGTTATTAAAATACTCCAACAGTTATTATAACAGTTTAAAAATGAAATCGGAAAATCTATTATAATTAATCATTGAAAATATATTATAAAAATCATTAAATAAAAATATGAAGGTTCTGATACGATTGTGTATTAGCATACCAAATTTGAAAGGTTTTTAAAGACTCTTTGTTTTGTGTTTCCTTCTCATCGGTACAACACGAACATAGGTATAATAATAATAAGCTCCTTAAACAACCACATGTCCTGATTGACTATCGAATCACGTGGGGGGCGGACACACGATTGAAAAATTACTGGCGTGGCTAACGTGGCTCTGGAAACCCATTAAACATGAAGACTCCCTTAAAAAAAACATGTAGTACCCGCTGGCGCTGGGTGTCTTAGCACGCAAACCGTCAGCGGCAAGTAGTTGAAAAGGCGGGCCCTCACCGACAATGATGCTACAGCCGAAACCAGTGAGGACGGTGACAGACCGACTGACCGAACAGGCAGTCCTTTAGGACCACTCAACCCAAGCACCATTTCATACACACCTTTCAGACCAACATCACCATTGACACCATCGTCACCTTCCATATCTTTAGCACCTCCCATTAACTATTCTCGTACCGATTCATCCTTACCAACTTTGAATGTTGCGCGAGGGGTAAGTACCTTCTTGCCCGCGTTCCCCAAGGCTGGGAAACCAAGAGTATGCATGAGATGGACTAAGGAAGTAAACATATTTATCATGCGAACCTACTACCACATCACCGAATTAGAGACCGACAAGGCCACACATATAGACAGCAATTGCATGAACTTTTTACAAGACAATACCCAGATATGAGTATGACCTGTCGAATTGTAAGAAAATAATTCATGCAATTGGAAGAAAATTAAATAGCTTCCCATAACATCCCACCTACATAAATACTCACTACATGCTGCATTTACTTGGTTTCGGTCTGTATATGCAGTCGAAACTAGCCAAAGAGCTAAGAAACAAAAATGTTTTCTCCGCAATATTAATAATCTTTATTTGCGTAGAACATGGTATAAATGTTGTTAACATGTACGAACGAGCGCTCACGTTTTTTTTTTTTTTTTTTTTTTTTAATAGGATAGGGTGACAACGAGCACACAGTCCACTGATGGTAAGTGGTTGGTGGCCCATAGACATCTACATCTATCCTCGATTACCAATCAAAATGCAGATGCGTTGTCACCCGTGAGGACTAAGATGGAATGCCTCGTTTCCAGTAAAAAGGGACTCCGGTTCTCTACACTCACCATACGAAATACAGCAGCATTAAGCTACTATTTCACGCTGGTATTCTGTGAGAGCGTGGTCCTTCCCCGGTCGAGCCGACCCATTCGTGCTACAACTATACTACTAATATAACTGCAGCATGGCTCTACCACGTAGAAACCTTTACCACGTTTTGCTTAATTTACAAAGCATGCAAATATTTTTAAACTATGTCAAATATTTTCTTAGCTATTTGAAATAGAATTAGTCACTGATTTAGTTCAAAATAACATATAGAGAAATGATATTATGATAAATAATTAAATGTCAATCCTGAGCATCGTCAATTTCAATACCTAGTAAAAATTCGCATAACTTAATTAAAGATATATTGTAACTATAATTTAACAATAGTAATTAAATGATAGTCTTTATAATAAATATTATCCGATACATAATCAGATTTTTACTATCCAAGAATTGTCTAGGTAAGTCATAACAGAAGTTTTTAAATCAATCACTTTTTTATTAGGTTGAGCGCGTATGAATTTTTGTTTATTTTAATACAAACATCATCGATATATATTTTCCAATTCAGATTCTGGTCTATAATAACACCTAAAAATGTTTTTTTTTTCGATTTCATCAATTTTTGTAATATTGAGCTTGAAATTGTGTTGGTTATTTTTTTTTGCTTGGTTGTGCCGTTCTTTCTATTTATTATTTACGTCTAATTCGTGGTTACACAACGTTTATTTACGCAGTATCTACAAATATCCTTGGTAACAAGGGCCTCGGAACTGGAAAACGTTGCAACAAAAAAGCTAATCCCTTGTAGAGACGACTTCGAGAAACAAATCACCGAAACGAAAAATACCGTTTCAATGTTTTACATTGAAGTAGTCTTTGAAAAGATTTCCCTAAAGCCAAAGACATTCCTCATTAAGCTCGAGGCCTAGCTACGTACGGTCGTTTTCTTTTAATCAATCGTAAACGTCAAAGACACGTCGCCTTTCAGCCAGAGACGCAATTAAAAATTGCTTTGTACGCGAGTGGCGCGTGTGTCCTGGCCTTTACGAGATTAACGCGCGAAACCGACTGCAGTGGCTCGGCGCCTTAATTAAATTTTAAATTTGAACGTTGACGGTCGCCGCGACAGTGCGGGAAAGTAATGTAGCGTCAGCCTTTTTTTCTTTTTAATGAGGACTAAACAAATGAAAATGAAATAAAAAATGTTTGCTATCTAAATATTATAACATTGTTAAAAGTACTTTTCACACTTCACTTTCAACATTTTTGAGTGGTTGGATCAGTCACTTCTTTTTTAAAATAAGGGTGACAAATGATGCACCTGATGGTAAATAAATGCTATGATCAAAGACATATACATCCATCTTTGATTCAGAATTAAAATGTAGACGCGTTTTCACCCCTGAGGACTAAGATGGAATGCCTCGTTACCAGTAAAACGGGTCTCTGGCTCTCTACACTCACCACATGAAACACTGCAGCTGTTTCACGGTGGTATTCTGTAAGATGATATTCTATCTTCATCTTCTTATACAAAAACGTGTCCCTAAAAATTTTCAGTTGGACACAAAAAAATTTAAGCCTTAAGAAATTAAGAGAATTTGAATTTCAGTTACATTTCACACTGGTTTTTAAGAACTAAGCTACCGATCCGAACACGAGACATCCTAGCCAAACTAGGCGAACAGTTTCAATGTGATTCCCTTCGTGATGCAGTTGTTCTTGGGTGGCGGTAGTCACATACAATTAGGTGAGCCACATGCTTATTTACCTCTCTATCTATCTATCTATCTATCTCTTATATATAAAAAATATGTAATAACAAAAACACATTTTTCCAATACAACTTCAAACCGTTCCAGATATCTGTGCTTTATAGATACATTAATCTGTGCGCTCGAAGTGCTATGTAAATTCGCTAGTATACGTGACGAGCGGATACGCCGTGCGGCACTCAGACGTCTCTTTAGACGTCTGTCAGGAGATAAACCGTTTGAAACAATATGAAAGCCTCGCCTAGCACTTATTTCCACGCACTGTGCACCGGTATAATGTACGTGAGTTTAAGACGTATGTAATCTATAGATATAAATAAAAATGAAATTAGTAGAAAGTGTAAGAAACAATTGGCTTCTAAATATTATTTAGACATAAATATTTATCAAAATTTTAATTGAAAAAGAAAATTATTTTTTATCTCAAATCGAAATAACTCCACATTAATAGATCCTATTCAAGCGAAATCGGGCTGGCGTAGCGACCCCAAAAAAATAAGATCGAGGCGAATGAAAATATGTTAATATACGCGTTAAAATCCGTATAAACTAGTCTTATTCAAAGGGAAGACCTATGTTTAGTGGTGGATTTTTACTAGGCTTAACGGTTATATATAATATAACTAGAAAATGAGGATTTTAAAATTGTACATAAATTATTTTCAAATTATTTATATAATTATATTTATGTAATTAAAATATCTATTTTAATATGAATGTGTATTACATTCATTTTACGTCTTTTCGCTGTAAATGCAGAATTTTCTTTCAACCTTTTCATTTTAATAGTCTAAACTGAAAAGGAAACAAAATTCAGCGGCAACCCTGCGTGAACTGGTATCAATGAATGCCTACTAGTGCTGTACGTGCAATTTTTCTAAAGCACAAGCTGAAAGGCCTCGGGCTGTACACTCATGAATAGGAGGAAGTATTTTTTTAAATATGCTACGTGTATTGGATCTGTATCAAAACGTACGCCAGTTATCTACTATAATGATTATTTTAGTTTTTTTTTGGTTTCACATTTATATTTCTCTATTTGTTTTGTCAGTTGATTTTTTTACACAACGCCATTAACATGATTAATATTCCTGGTATCTAAAAGACTAAGCTTTATCTAAAAAAATATGATTGACTTCGAAAGCCATCACAGCGTCCATTTTAGCTGATAACGCCCCGTTTTTTGGCGAACCACGTACCATATTATCGACGGTGGTGTGTCTAGTGAAGTGGTGTTGGGTTTGATGGTGACGGGGATAGCCACAACTGATCTCAACAGTGGGAGATGTTTTTCAACGGGGGTAAGTTAGAGGCGTCATTTTATTTTATTACGTAGATCTGTAACTGCTATAAGTCAGGAGTAGTTCATACTGTAGTGGAATTTCAGATTCATGTTCCCGTTATTACCTATGTGTAACTATCGCTTTATTTTCGCCTCTTCACATAGGTATGAAGATGAGAGAACAAAGTAACACAATAAAACGTTGAGTACTGCGATGGTCAATCAACCTGCTAAAATGGCGATTGAGGTAAATCTGAAAGAATAAAGCTCATTTTTTATAGAAGAGGGGGCAAACGCGCATGCAGCTCACCTGATGGTAAGTGACTACCGCCGCCCATGAACAAGCGCTACACTACATTGATCCTCAATTAAGAATCCAAATGACGTTGCGTTGTCCCCTGAGGACAGAGATGGACGCCTCGTTTCCAGTAAAAAGGGTCTCCGGTTTTCTACACTCACCATACGAAACACAGCAGCATTAACCTGCTATTTTATGCTTGTAGGTATTCTGCCGGAGGCCATGTTAGAGTGGACGTGAGGGTGGGGTATTCTGCAGAGCATACTGCTCTCTGAGCTCTGCTCTATCGGGGTAGGACCTATTCGTGTAACAACTATAATATAGCTCCACCATAGATCTAACAACGTAACAATAGCGCTACATCTATTAGAAAACGCAGAGCTTATATCCTACAGAATAGTGATTTGCCTTCTATAGGTTGGAGGAAAGAATATTTACTACGTGTTGAATTCGAAGTATGGACGTGGTGCTTAGTAATCTGAATCTACATATATATACCCTACTATATATATATATATATATATATTATGACGGTTCCGGCTCAGCAATAAGTTATCCAGCGCTGAGGGCCGTGGGTTCGAATCCTGCACGGAACAAGTATTTTTATGATCTATATGTAATTGTTCTGGTTCTGGATGTTGATCCTTACGCAATTTATGTTTACGGCCCGTACCATACAGAAGAAAATCCTCATGTAGAGAAAATATATTATAAAAAAGAAAAAAATATATAAGCGACATACCTCATACATATATTTTTTTTAATAAAAATAACTGAATATTAGAAGTGAAAAAAATTGCTTTCATTTCATACGAAATTAAAAAATACACAAAATTCATTTCTCTTCAATAAATTTAATTACACGTTATGTATTCTTTAGTTTATTATCACTTAATTTTTTTTATCGTTTTGATTATTTGTTTAACTATAACTAACAAGTTTATTAGGTATAGATATGTAAATCACAGACCTATTATTGTAATACCCGGAAAGGGTGGTTAAATTGTAAGATACGTCATATTTTACATTAACGCCAAATGTAACATTTAACTTACGATAAATATTTTGATTGTGAATTACCACTGACTTACTCACTTATCACGAGATCTCTAAAATAATACGTGCGATCGACTTGAAATTTGGCAAGATACTCCTTTCTCGACGTGGACACGCACTATGAAACGATTTTGGGAAATTCACGCACGATAAGCGATGGATTCTCTTATTACACCACCACACAGTCAGAATATACAATACATTTAGTTACTGAGTTACCACTGTTAATTTTATCACGTAGATAATATGTTTCAAGGTATGTTTTCTTTATAGAATAAGGATAACAAAGAGCACACAGTCAACCGATTGTAAGGGAATCCTGTGGCCCTTAGACATCTATACATAATTTATCCTCGATTAAGAATCAAAATGCAGATGCGTTGTCACCCCTGAAGACCAAGATGTAAAGCCTATTTTCCAATAAAAAGGATCTTCGGTTCTCTACATCCACATACGAAACACGGCAGCATAAAGTCGCTATTTTACGGTGGAACTCCGTGAAAGCGTGGTTCTACCCTGGTAGTACCCATTCGAGCTACAACCATAATATGCTGCAGCGTGCCTCCACCCCATTCCAAACGATACGAAATTTTAATAAATTTGACTTTGCACATCAACAGTAAGTAAAAAGGTCATTACTATAAGTTTGACGAAACCACAACGCTATGATCAAAAACAAACCTAGCGTAATACGGCTCCGAGACTAAATAATGCAAGACGTGACGTCACGATTAACCGCGTAGTGGCTGTGTAAGAATACCCACTGTCCCATATCGTCCCGTGAGAGTCGACAGATGGAAACTGTATCAGGAGATTGGCAGCAGCATTTTCCTGATCACAACTCAAAATGGTAGAAACTGCGGTTGCCAACGTTCCTATGAACCGTGGCGTAATGTATGGTGAAGGCCTACGTTCAGCAGTGAAATATTATAGGCTGTAATGGATGGTAATGGTAGCATCACGATTCAAGTAAATCTTTCCTACATCGCGAGAGGCTCGTATTATTGGACTTCCATGAGCTCATGGATAAGTGAAAATTTACTACGACTAGAATTCGAACTATGGACGTGATACTTAGAAGTTTGACAACCTTAACACAAATCCACGTGTAAAAATTTTTTGTGAAATTCAAGATAAATAATATCATTTTTACATAACATTTCATTAAGGGCACTCTAATTTCCGTCCACGTCGGTTCTAAAACTGGGTCAAGAATCAGCTTGTAGTTTCGCTTCGCTCTATGAACTAAAAGTGTTGTTTTTTGACGTAATTAGTGTAACTAAGCCAACTTTTGTGCCTCGGAGCTGGCACTAGAGAAGAATACCGGTTAGATTTGAGCTACGGCTTGCTGTTCAAGCTTTGTTAAGTCTAAGCAAATTCTACTCTGAAACTAAATCCTAGCCAATTTAACCGACTTTAGAAGTAAAAAGAGGTCATCATTCTTTAAAATAATACGCCCCATTGACTTGAAATTTAGCAAGATATATACTCCTTTCTCGACGTAGACACGCACTATGAAAGTATTATGGAAAATTCACTCCTAAGTGGTTAAAATGGGGTGTTATAGCTTGTAAGCGTCCGTGCATCACATCAGCTATCCGCTCCGGGAAGTCTGTAGTATTATATATATATATATATATATATATATATATATATATATATATACCGATCCCGCAGAAACATTTATTCAGTATAAAAGTAGCCGTAAGTAGAGCATGCTACACTCCAGTCCTTAAATTATGACAAATGTAAAAGTCATATCGATTCATTGCCTCGTTCTTGCGAGAAAGAAAAACAAACAACTAAACACACTTTCGCAATTATAATATTAGAGAGAATTATGTGTTTTAAAAACAGGCTTTAAGGTTAAAACAGTAACTAAATAACGCAACCGCTTGAAAAAATTATCACTCCCACAATTAAGAAAAATCTAACGACATATCATATTATGTCAAAATCCAACAAGCCGTTCAGGCTATAGACCGTGCCGAAGGAATATACATATTTACACACATACTGTCGAAAAACATTTTTCTCCTCCTGTAGCAGTCGAATAAAAACTAGGAAATGGTTGGCAATAATATGTATCTCTACAATAAATATCAATGTATTTAAATCACGACACGGTACAAAAGTTGCACATAGAAATTTAATAAGCCCGAAAACGGCGCGGCAACTTTGCGTGTTTGTCTTCCGGTGGGGGCGCGCTCGTCCCGGGATTGTTTTAATTCACCCCAGCGCCATCTGTCGCCGAGTTGCAGTTTCTCAACTTGGACTCTCAACAGACTTTATAATTTCAGACAGTTTCGCGCGACAGACTGTTCTGTTGTTCTTTTTAAAGGATCACCTTGAATTTTGTGTTATATTTTGAATTTATTCCGTCTTAAAAATGTCTATCTTAAGACAGTCTTTTTGTATACGTTTCAAAGGGTTACTTAATAGTGGAAAGTTGTTTTAGTCTTTTCGGTGTCAGAGCTTAAATTTAATTGTCTGTATGGGTCCCTATATCTCTTAGCATCTATTAATAAATAGTTAAAATTTAATAAATAAGCTATAATAGGTTAAAAGCTTATATATGAGTGAATTACTTACGATTGAGCATGGATCCTTATCCTTTGCTTTTTTTAATAATAATGTCCTCGTACCACATTGCCCGTATTACGAACACGATGGCAAGTCTCAACAAAGCCTAATTATCTGCCCTGGATATGATTATAGTAAACATAGATGTGGGCAAGCATAGGCGAACATTATATTCCCTTTCATAGTTGGATGAGTAAGCAATCCTACATAACCAGGTAGAGATCAGGCAGTACCAACACCTTTACCTGCTTTCCGAGGCACGGGGCTGACCGTAGCCAACTTTTTGGTATGGGGCAGCTACAGAGAATTTTTTGAAAGAAAAAGTCAATATCTTCTTAGCGCAACCTGAGATTCCAACCCGCATATGTTCAGTCGCAATTACGACCACAATACCTTTGAGGCATTCTGCGGATCCTACTTTACAGAGGGTATGGAAGTCAATAAGCAAAAAATAAAAATAAATATTACTTTCTACACCAAATAATGAAGGAGGTTGATTGTCATTCGTAAAACTTTTTCTTCCATAGATCATTTTACATCGTCATCATCAGCACCAGCATTAACCTGTAAGGGTCCACTGTTGAACATGGCCTCTCGATTGTAGCGCGAGGCCTAATGTGTTTTCTTCTTCCTCCTTTATTTGATGTACTTAAACTTAGTATCAGAGTAATATTTCAAACGTATATATTTAAAATGTAGATTACAATGTCGTTATAAATAATTGTTAAACTCTTTGACTTATTACTACTAATTTACTTAATAATAACTTTTCTCTAAACAAATACTTAAATAATATACAGAATAAAATATACAAAGAGTACATTTCATTTGCAGATTTGATTATATTGTTTCAATTGTAGAAAGGGCTTAGCTCTCCACAGCAGACAAATTCGAGTGCATTTTAAACTTACTTAGCCCATTCTGATTAACTCCGAGTAGATATCTGTGTAAAAAGAGATTGTTAAAGTAAATTATTCAAGCGCTGCAGCGGTTAACTAAGTCTAATTAATTTAGTGCCGCGATCCCGAGGTCAAGATACAAGATAAGAATTGAATTATTGTAGAGTTTTAACCGCTAGAAAGTGCCGGCAAAGTTTCACTGTAATCATCAAATTACTTTAGCAATGCTATAATTTAATAGTTGGAGAGTTGTAATCAGATACGCTTAAAGCGCTCTAAAGCAACTAATTGCGATAGTTTTATTTTTATAGGAATAAAGTTGAAAAGACTTATGAACTTTTGCTTTTTGTAATAGTGTAATTAAATTTGTTTTTCATTTGCAAAATTCCACGCCCCTCTACATAGTCCATGACAAGATCTCAAGTTGTCAAATTAAATAGAACTTGCCACACGTTACATTGAGGTACAACTACCTCAGTACCGTTGTATATACTTCGCTACATTTATCTACCACTTAACCAATTTTCTAATATGTTTTACGTAGTTGAGTCAGGCTGCAGCTATATCATGGTTGTAACACGAATGGGTTGGCTCAACCGGGGTAGTACCACGCTCTCATAAAACGCCAACGTAAAATAGCAGCTAAATATACTAACACTACTATTGCGTTTCTTATAGTGAGTGTGATCCGGAGACATTTTCATTGGAAACTAGGGATTACATCTTAGTCCACGGGAGTGACAACGCATCAGAATTATGAAATTATAATTCTCAATCGAGGATAAATGTAGATATCTATGGGCCACAGTATCCACTTACCATCAAATGCACTGTGTGCTTGTTTGTCACCTTTATTCTATATAAAAAGTTTGTAGGAAAGGGACAAGCGAGCGTGAAGCTCACCTGATGGTAATCTGCCCATGAATATGTCGAGTTAAGGATAATATCGGATCGGAGCAACATTAGGCATGTGAGGTGGAAAATTATACAGTGATAAATCGCAAACCAGTTGGTGTAACTGAAGTTGTGAATTTTTTCACAATGTGCGATAGAAAAATCCAAGAAAAATGGTTCGTGATGTTACAGGCCTTGGAAAGTACGTAAAGCCGTTGGTCCTGCACCTGATCTCTTGCCGGTCGTGTCGGACAACCGTCCCATCGGACTATGAGAGAAGAGAATAGACAGTGCAACTGTGCGTTGATTGCGTATACACTTGGGAACTTCTTTCCTGCGCGGATGGCTAGACTTCAGTTTGGACTTGCCGCCGTAACAGAAATTTGATCTGGAGAAAATTATTATCCAATTATCCAAACTACATTAGAAAACCATAATGTTTGTTGGAGTGGAAGGATCGCGCACATGTTGACGTCGGTCGCGAAGCAATATAGATTGATTATAATTAAATACACGTCTTATTAGCTTGTTAGTGACGACATCTGACGTTATTAGGCGCCATGTGGTTTTGATGCGGTGACTCGATGAAGTGATTCGGAATTTGATTAATAAGTTAAATGATTTCGATATATAATTTTATATTTATGATTAATGAATTAGCAAACACTGTGAATATGATGACAAGAAGGGAGATTTTTAATCAGTTAATTTTAGTCAGTCATTCAATAATAGGTAAACTTGAAAAAAAATTAAATATATATAAAATTGAGGATAACTGCTTTAAAATTCAGTTGTATGATTTTACCCTCACAAATATATAAACATTGCAAGTTAAATAAAAGCTTTTAAAATAAATAAATAAATTTTCTTTGTTGTTCCCAGCGCTAATGCAAATGTGAGATCAATTTTAGCGACGACCTTGCTGCGATAAATAACTCATTTTAGCGAAATTTTATTACTGTAAAACTGTACTGCATTTTACTTTATCCATCCATCACAGTTAATATAAAAGTTATTATAGGCTAAAATAGTCATAGATTGCCTAGGCCTCCCACATAGTTTGCCTCTTGGGGCGGGGGGGGGGGGGTTTGGGTTCGCCTTAGTTGCTACGATTGGCAGGCAGGTTAGCAACAGCACCTTTTTATTTTAAATTTTTATCAGAAGCTGCCTATCTCCTGTTTCAATTTCCCTCTGTCGCCTTCTACGACACCCACGGGACGATATGTGACTCAAGGTGTTATCAGGATTCCGAATTACCAACACGTCTAGAAAAGCTAAAGAATTGTTTGCCTTTAACTCCATTGAGAACTGAATTTTAGAATGTATAGAGTTGAGACGTTCTAAAAATACAGTTATTTTATCTAAAGGTTTCGAAATTTTGAAAGTTTCGTCTACGTACTGCTTGCAGAATCTTGGAATTACGGGAGAAGTAAGCAAGGCTTTCTCCTCAGTCTTCCAATAATATGTCGGCGTCAAAGGGAGATACAGATGAGCCATAGGGAAGATGGCTGGGTGCTACCATCTGCTTTGGATCCTATAATCAATAAAATTAAATCCCAACCCAAGCATACAACTACATAATTTCAAGATACTATGAGTTCATACCACGTAGATCGGAACAAAAATTGATAATTTTAATCTGGAGGTAGTCGTGGTTAACTATGATATCAGAAAGTCGAACATCTCAGTCCCACCAGTGACCATGGCTGCTGTAAAGTGCTAGAAACACCGGGAATATAAAATAAGTTAATACACGCAAAAATCCGTAAAAAAACTAGTTTTATTTAATTATTAATAATAATAATGTCCTCCAGACGGAATTACGGCCACGGCGGCCTGCCTCAGCGGAGGCTAGCCATCGGCGCAGGACAGAATTTTAGTGCTCAAGTGTATGCAAGCACAGGTGCATTCTCTATTCCCTCACTCTCATAATCCGGTAAACCGACACGATCGGAGAGATCAGGCGCAGGTTCAATGGCTTTACGTGCTTTCCGAGGCACGGGGCTGAGACACCGCTCATACTCAATAATTAATTTTTTGGCCCAACCAAGGGTTCGAATCCAGGACCTCATGATCAGCAGTCGTACTACTAGACCAACGAGGCAGACAATGTCAGTTTAATTATTATGGTAATCAGAAATGTTACTTTATCTACTTAAAATGCATTTTTAAATTAGTCACCGATAAAGAGGATCCTTTTAGCAACTAATCGAGGCGACGGCTCTCCACAAATAGAAATTAACGTTGCAACATTTACAAAGCAGAATTCCCCTTTATCCCCGGATCTAATTCCACACACTATATCAGGCTGCGTTTAGACCTAGCGTTTGGGGGCTGCGGTACCCTCCAGGATTACTGCAGATAAGATTGCGTCTAAGTGAGTTTTAATGTACCTACTTACTCTGTAGTATTCACTTTTTAAATAATGGCGTTTGTTACTTATTAATTACAGCTAAGTAAAATAAATCTTTATATTGTTTAGAATTAGAACGTTTTATTTCGAACTTGAACTTGAAGTAGAAGTTAGTGTAAGAATAAAAAAATTGGGATAACAGTTTCACAAACACTTACTAACTGTTCATGCATGCATGATTCCTCATAAAGTTTTCCTTCACCGCGGAGCACGAAGACACGAAGAAGAAAGTAATACATTTAACAATTTATATAACTAAATATTTACTGTATGAAAGTAAACAAATAAATGTGACGTTGTCCTCTTGACTTCTGATGTGCAGGCTTAGCCAAGTTTCTACATTCGTTAACGCTCATAGAAAACTGAAAAAGTTAATGAGCAAAACGATAAGTCACGAGACAAAAGACTTAACATTTAGATATTCCTTGCATTTTTAAATCTTACCATTGATATTAACGATTGTGGTAAGTCGAATCAACTCAGCCAGCGGCGCAAATGGACAAAGTGCACAAAGTAAATACTCAAACACAGTAAGTGCCCTATATAACTCATACGTGTAACATGTAACAATAATATGGCTGTAATTCGCATTTAAATAGTGACATTAACTTTATTATACATTTAAGATTAAACTAAAGCCTCTGAACTTAACATCCCGTCTCGGATTATCCCATGATAACGAGGCGTCGAGTCCACTCCGTTTTCATTAATGTAACGGCTAGTTTTCTCGCTCTAATGGCCCATAAACATCGCCGCAAATAGAGTAGGAAGAAACCAAGTTCCGAGCAATAATGTTACTTCTACATAACGTCGAATCGGTAGATAATTGTTCGGTCATTACTAGATGTGGCAGATAGATTTTTTTTAAATTATTTATTCAACTACAAACATAAACAGCAGATAAGAAAGTTGAGATCAAAACAAATTCCGGCAAAACTGAGAACCCCAGCCGTCATAATGTTGACTGATCTTGATAAAACTGATCTGATGAATGTGAATCGCTCGGATATCACTTATTTAAAAAAAGTTGTTCATACACATATAGTCTTACGCCTGTCACTCAGAAGGGTAGGCAGAGTTTAATGATTACCATTTGACACGATCCTGACAACTCTTGCGCTTCTTTTTACTTTTAACTTGGACCATCTTCAATGTAGTTCATAAACTTTTGTATACGGCGTCCGTTGCTGACTTTCCTACTCACTATTGCAGCACAAATTAAAAAAAGGAGAAAGGAATCAAAGAAAAAAATTCCATTTATCTTGTGTTTAAATTTCAATTTTTTAATTAAAATTATAAAAATATGACAAAATTAACAAAGTTACTAGTACTGTTAGTTTTAAGTGCAGTACTTGAAACAGTTTCATGGACGCTACCTCATTCAAGTTAACCGTGTTGACTGTGTACTGTGTCGTCACTAAACATTGATATTTTGCAGTTTTCAATTAATTATTTTATTTCTGCCGGCGCTTCATCCTTTTATTTTTCGAACTTAGTTAACACAAAGTCGGGAATCTAATAAGATATCAATCTTATCGTTGGCAAATGTTGAAAACTCATTCGTTTTGTCCACTTCTAGAAAATTTACATCAGTTTCCAAACCTATAAAGAGAGTTTTCGCTGGGATCATCTCACAAATTTTACGCCTCTTTGATTACCAGCTACAACTACTATATCTCCGCATTTGGCGTAAGGGAATGAAGATTTAAGTTTGTTTTTAATGTATTTCGGAAACTGCACTTAAAACGTAATGCGGAACAAAGATTTCATATTCTGATCTAATTACATTAACGACTTTAAGTGGCTATTAACGTTGACTACAATTATATTGATATATATATAAGTTTATGCTGGAGGAGAGTAGTGTGCAATTTTTATTCAAATAATTTAAACATATTTTAAATAGTAAAGTAACTGTAACATCAGTATGAAAATTATTCTTTATGTAAAAAAGAAAACGTTACTTTTACACTAAGATTTTCACCTGTATCGTTTACATACATAAATTTCAAAAGGACAACTATCCAGGCCCGGAAAAAATGTTAGTAGGCCATACAAACATTTGTTCCATGCGGGATTCGAACTCGCGGCCCACAGCACTGCAAATAATTGCTAAGCCACTGCGCCACGGAGCCGTCACTTTGATCACTTTGTAGTGACGATATAAAACCATCCACTAACCCATATCATCGCGTGGGTGTAGTAAAATTTTTAGAAGACGCTGCTGCACATCTCCTGGTTTGTTTCCCAACAGTGGGAAACAAACCAGGAGATGGGCAGCAGCGTCTTCTAAAAACGACTAAAAAACTGTGGATGCCAACCCGCCTGCTAACCATGACAACTATGACAAGGTATACTTGCCTTTTACCTTAATAAAATAAGAAATATTCAGCATTGGAGTTTGATAGGCTGTTATGATGATGATGATGATAATATATACAATACATTATAATGTGGTTTATTAGGAATACGTAGGTCATACAATAAGTTTTGAGATGCTCGAAATTTAAAAATAGAACGCACTTGTGTTATCATCATCATCATCATCATCATTACATCCCTTCACAGGTCCACTGCTGAACATAGGCCTCCCCCAAGTAATGCCACAAAGCACGATCCTGAGCCACCTGCATCCATCGACTTCCTGCATATCTTACCAGGTCGTCACTCCATCTAGTGGGGGGGTCGACCTACACTACGCCTACCGGTACGAGGCTGCCACTCGAGAACCTTTCTTCAAAGTCAAAGTCAAAGTCAAAATCTTTATTTGCAGAATAAAATGTTTAGGTAATACAGGTATTTAGTATAAGAGTAAGTCTCAATAATATTCTACCGGGAGTTGTACCGGTGTGCAAATATATCTTAAAATAATCAAATTTAATTGTACATATATGTCGAAAGATTAAATAAATCATATAATACATTAAATAATATTGCAATTAAAATATTCCTTAACACTATAATAACACTTGTCAAGAAGCCATTTATTAATCTCAATTTTGAATTTATTCAAAGGCATTTCTTTTAAGTTATTGAGCAATTCATTATATATTTTAATAGCCATTATAGGAGCACTATTTGCATACAATCTAGAGCTGCATTTGGGATGAAATAATCTATTATTATGCCTTGTTTGCCTTTCGAGAGATTCAGCGTGGGTTTTGAAGTAGTTCGGGTGTCGCTTTACAAAAATACATATTTCTCGAATATACATGCATGGTAACGGCAATATGCGTATCTTTTTGAACAAAGGCTTGCAGTTATCAAGAAACCACTCACCACATATCGCTCGCACACATTTCTTTTGTAATTTAAACGCTCTAATCATATGAACAGAATTTTCTCACAAAGGCAGAGCATATAATAATACTGACGACACATAACAGTGATAAGCAGCTAGGGCTGCTTTTTGTGATATTGTTTTTTTTCAATCTTTTTTAAAGCATATACAAACCGGTTTAATTTTTATACAAATCTGGTCAATGTGAGGCTTCCAGTTTAAATTTTTGAATACCTAAAAACATAGCTGATTCAACATTTTCTATCTTTGAATTTTCATATTTTATATTCATATTTATAGGTTCCATTTTGTAATTCCCAATTTGTATTATTTTTGTTTTGTCAATATTAAGTAAAAGATTATTTGAATTAAGCCATGTCACAATAGTATTAACAGAATTATTTATTTCGGTTTCATATATGTCTTTTTGGTGCATTTAAATATAAAAGTTGTGTCGTCCGCGAACAAGATGAATTTATGATTGGTTATTTTAGACAAGTCATTAATATATAGCAAAAATAATAAAGGTCCTAAAATACTACCCTGAGCAATACCACGGTCATTGAATCTAAACTGTGAACGATGTAGTTCTTTGGTAAATATGCTGTCTTGTCGTGCTTGCGTTAGCCAAGTGATTTCTGTGCATTCTTTTCGGCCATGCAAGTAACTGCTTAGCCATGTGTAAGCCGTACCTCTTATCCCGTAACTTTCAATTTTTTTTAATAGAATTTCGTGGTCAACAAGATCAAAAGCTTTGATTCCCCATCGGTTATCGGTTCTTCGAGCTATATGGCCAGCCCATTGCCACTTCAGCTTACTAATCTGTTGGGCTATGTCGGTCACTCCAGTTTTACTGCGGATATCCTCATTTCTGAGTCTATCACGCAGAGAAACTACGAGCATAGCCCTCTCTATAGCTCGCTGAGCGACCTTGAGCGTCCTCATACGGCCAGCAGTGAAGGACCACGTCTCAGATCCGTAAGTCATCACTGGCAACACGCACTGGTTGTACACTTTAGTTTTCAGAGATTGAGGTATACCGGACGAGAAGATGTATCGTAATTTCTCGAACGCTGCCCAGCCGAGTTGAATCCGTCGATTGACCTCTCGGTCGAAGTTGGACTTACCTAGTCGGACTATTTGTCCCAGATAAACGTACTCGTTAACAACTTTGAGCATAGTGCTCCCAACAACTACCAGCATAGGTGTGACATGGACATTAAACATGATCTTAGTTTTGTCCATGTTCATCTTATGACCTATCCGTTGGGAGACACCATTGAGTTCATTGAGCATAGTGCTAAGGTCCTCCAGCGATTCTGTCATAAGGACTATATCGTCGGCAAATCGAAGGTGAGTGATGTACTCGCCATTGATGTTAATACCGTATCCTTTCCAGTCCAGTAGCTTGAAAACGTCTTCCAACGCAGCGGTGAAGAGTTTCGGGGATATATTCTGATATGGATATAATCTGCAGTTGGATAGGTTTCGAACTCCGGTTCTGTACTCGGATAGCCATCGTAGCCCTACTGTACAAACACTTCAGCACTTCGATATACCGACAGTCAACTTGGCACCGCCGAAGGGACTCTAGCACCGCCCGAATTTCGACGGAATCAAAGGATTTTTCATAGTCCACATATGCCAGGCAAAGTGGCAGATTGTACTCTTCGGTCTTCTGTACAATCTGCCGCAGGTTATGTATGTGGTCTATGATACTGAAGACTTTTCGGAAACCGGCTTGTTCGGGAGGCTGGAAGTCGTCGAGTCTGCGTGCGAGACGATTCGTAATGACTCTCGGAAACAGCACGTAGACGCGGCTCAGAAGGGAAATCGGTCTGTGGTTCTTCAAGAGAGCGTTGTCGCCATTCTTAAAGAACAAGACCACCGCACTTCTGCTCCACGCCTCCGGAGTAGTGCCACCATGGAGGACGGAATTGAAGAGCTTCTTAAGGACTTCAAGTACCGGTGTTCCACCCACTTTCACAAGCTCCGCTATAATTGCATCCTCGCCCGGGGCCTTGCCGTTTTTCAGGTGGTGGAGAACCATTCTAATCTCGCTCAGACTGACGTCCGGGATATCATCGTAATAGTGTCAGGTAAGACTTGCTCTTGGATCGTTACTCACACTTGCGTGTGGCTCCAACGATGATGTGTACAGCTGCCCATAGAACCTCTCAATCTCACTCAGAATCTCGGGAGTTCCGGAAACGATGTTGCCACACTCAGTCTTCAACTTTGACAGTTGGCTCTTTCTGGCAGACAGATCTCTAGCAAAGACTTTGGAGCTCTGGTTACGCTCGATCGCTTCTTTAATACGAGCAGTATTAAAGTTGCGTAAGTCTCGCCGCATGCATTTGGAGATCTGTCTGTTCAGTTGCTTGAATGCTATCAAATCTGTTGACGATTGCAGCCTCATCTCCCGTCTAACAGCCATGAGATTAAGAGTGTGATCGGAGAGTTTTTGTGTTCTTCTGCGACGGGTCTTGCAGAACTTAGCTCCGACCGCATGGACAGTTTCCATGAGCTTGTCATTCATATCGTCCACTGCACTGCAATCCTCTAGGCACTGAAAGCGGTTTGTTATATGCGTGTTATATGCTTCTAAAAATCAAATTTATTTAAAAATAGAACTCTGTAAGCCAATTGCTCAATATTAAAAAAAGAAAACAAAGTTCTATTAATTTTCCTGCAACGCTTCCCGCGCTTTTCATTTAAAACGATGGATCTTAACCGTGAACATTTGCGCGCTATGTTGTATTATGATTTTAAATTTGGTTTAACCGAACAATTAAGTTTACAACGGTTACAATCAGCATAAGGGGACTTAGCTCTATCACGCGCAACAAATTTTAGGTGGTTTCTGAATTCAAAAGGGATAAAATTAACCTTAAAGTAACCAAAGAACCGGGGCCCCGCAAACAGGAGTAAAGTCAAAAAATGTCACATATACGGACATCGAAAATATTGTAGGCGTTAGTTCGGGGAGCATTCATACCATCCTACATCAACATCTTGGAGTGAGAGAGCTTCGTTGTCGATGGATGCCCCGTTTGCTTTCCGAAACCGAAAAACAGACTCGTGTGGATTGGTGCCATGAAATGTCTACGTTTTGAAAACGGGGTATCTAGGCGTGTTTCGGAAGTCATTACGGGTGACGAGATATGGATCTATCAATATTATTCGGAAAATAAAAGGCCAGCATAGGTCTACTCAGAAGTACAGTTGCCGACAAAACTGCAAAGACCTCGCAACGTCGGCAAAAAAATGGTGGCCAGTTTTTTTTTTCGCGGAGTGGATATTTGTTGACGTCAATTCTGCAAAATTTTAGGTCAGTCAACTCTGAATGGTATACTACAGTTGCATTACCTAAATCTTTTCAAGCTGTACGGTAGAGAAGACCAAAAACCGGGCTTCGGGGAATCGTGCTGCGTCACGATAACGTTTTTTCACATACCTCCCTAAGAACAAAAGCATTTTTGGGGAACCTACTGTTGAAACTCCAAGTCACCCCCCCTGCAGCCCTGACTTATCTCCTTGTGATTTCTTTTTGTTCCTAAGAGACAAAGAAAAAAATAAAATGCAAGTTTTTTTCAAGCGCCGAAGAAGCCGTGGCTGCCTACGAAGAAACGATTTCCGACCTGACAGATAAAGACTGGTAAAGGTATTTTCAGATTTGGTTTAGGCGAATGGAACTTTGTATAGAGCATGATGGAGAATATTTTGAAAAGATGTAAAATAAATATTAATAGTATCTAGAACACTTTTTGTATATCTCAAAACTTATTGAGTGTCCTACGTAATACTAAAAGAACAATAACTTTAGATTAATTAAACATTAGTTTATTAAAGACAGCATACTTCAAAGAACTTTAGCTTGCTTCCTTGCGTGACGTGTGGCAGTCATTTATGTTAACTATACTGGCTGGGATTGAAATTTTCTGAAGTTACTCTGTTGATTATATTATGTAAACAGTGCTAATTATTTGTTTGAATAAGTTTTTTTTAAATATTTTGTGTAAATGAACCTTAGCTCATACAGCCATAAACGTGATAATAATGTTTTCTTACTCGGTTAAGTTAACGTGTGTATGGTCACTTCATTTAACCAACCACAACGTCAACATATGTGATTTTATTTTTTTACACATTCATAGCACTGTATGTTTTATTTTTTTATTTAAAAAAGGTCTACCTACAATTGTTAAAATTCAATGTAATTGTGCACAATTACGTTAAGGTTAAAACAACGCTAAGCCATAATTAAAAAAACTTAATTTACGTATTATTATTTTTAAAAAACATTAATTTATGTTAAACAACAACAAAACAAAACAACTAGTGATTTAGATAAAATATGATTTAAACAAATGATAAAAAAATATGATTTAACTTAATTTGGAATTATATGTAACAAGTATATATCTATTTGAGAAATCTGTACAAGGACAAAATATATATCAGTCAGGACACATACTGACCTCATTAAAAAGTTTACATAACCTAGCTACAGGAGAGCTGTTATCAACCCCAGTCCTTTGGAATGGGGGGGGGGGGGCAAGTGGAAGAATGGGAGCTTGCGGGAGTGTCCTGGGCACTCTAAAATTAACGTAGCTTAGAAGTTGGGGATAGTATATTTGACTTCTTAACATTTTTAAAATAAATTTAGTTCGATAATAGCTCTGCTTTTGCCAAGAGAGTCGGTATCAAAATGTTTTCGTCTGTAAGAGAAAAATTAAGGGTAGTAACAGTTCCAAAGTTCAAAAATACTCCATTTCCGATGTTCACGTATTAAATCTAACAGATAATATATTAGTTTACATTAGGTTAAGATAGGAATGAAATGTTCTTAAAACTAAAAGTATCTTAATAAAATCAGATATTCAAAAGAGTAGATGATGTAAGATAGACGGGGATGATATTGGAGGCAAGAAAAATATTCTGTGGATTGTATGTAAAGGTATGAGGATAACGAATGGTCCCATGTTAATTCCGAAATCTTCCGCATTGCTGTTACAGCTGCACTTCACTATTCTGAAGGATATAAGCTCGGTGTTTTCAGTTGTTTATAGTTGTGGCAGGAATGGGTCGGCTCGACTGGGGTAGGATCATGCTCTCACAGAACACCAGCATTAAATAGCAGTTTAATGCTGCTGTGCTTCGTGTGGTGAGTCTAGAGAACCGCAGATCCTTTTTACTGGAAACGAGGCTCAGTTTGCAAAGCACTCCCCTGCCTAGACTACAGCAAGTCGACTGGGCCAGATGGCGTCCATCCTATTATGCTAAAGACTCTCCGGAGTTGGCATCAGTTTTAACGCATCTTTTCCGGCACTCCTATTCTCAAGGCGTATTGCCGAATTCATGGAGGACAGCTTTGGTCCACCCGATCCCTAAAAAAAGGCAACCGCTCAGACTCGTCCAACTACAAGCCTATCGCCATCACCTCCTTGTTCTACAAAATAATAGAGTCTGTTATAAATTTCATCACCAGCTCATGCGGTACCTTGAGGATCACCAGCTGATTAGTGACCGCCAATACGGCTTTCGTCGTGGACGATCAGCTGGTGATCTTCTGGTCTACCTGACTCATAGATGGGCGGAGGCAGTAGGGTCCAGGGGGGAGGCATTGGCCGTAAGTTTGGACATAGCGAAGGCCTTTGATCGGGTCCGGCACAAAGCGCTTCTTTCGAAAATGGCTTCCCGAGAAATTGTGCAATTCCTATGGGCTGCCCGAGAAATTGTGCAATTGAATCACTTGTTTCCTTGCTGATCGGAGCATCAAGGTGGACGGTGCATGCCCTGAATACAAGCCAATAAACGCTGGTGTTTCACAAGGCTGCGTACTATCACCAACGCTGTTCCTTCTGCATATCAATGATATGTTGCAAACTGGTAAAATTCATTGCTATGCAGACGACAGAACTGGTGATGTCTTATACACCGGCTGTGCCAATATTTCTCGTTAAATGTCGGCGACTACCGGGAACAAACTTTTGTCTGAAGTCGAGTCTTTGCTGAACAAGGTCTCGGATTGGGGGCGACTAAATCTAGTCCCGTTCAATCCAAAAAAGACACAAAGACACAAGTTTGCGCATTCACCGCTAAAAAGAACTCCTATGTCGTGTCTCCTCAGTTTCAAGGTACTCCCATTATTACCTCAGCTAGCATCGGAATGCTCGGCGTCGACATATCTCTCTTCATGCCGGCACATCACTTGCAACTTTACAAAGCGCAAGTTTGGCCTCACATGGGATACTGTTCTCATCTCTGGGCTGGGGCACCCCAGTGCCAGCTCCTTCCATTTGACCGCATCCAGCGCAGAGCGTCGATGACCGAGTTATTTCGGATCGGCTCGATTCACTGACGCTGCATAGGGATGTTGCATCCCTTTGCATTTTCTGTCGCATCTACAACAGGGAGTGCTCTGAGGAATTGTTCGGATTAATCCCAGCCGCCGAATTTCATAAACGCATAAAGTGTCAAAATTCAAGTTACCATCCTCACCATCTGGATGCTTTGCGCTCCACCACCACTTGCCACCACTGTGCGTTTTACTAGGAGTTTTCTTCCTCGTATAACTTCTTTGTGAAATTGTTTACCACCATCGGTTTTTCCGAACCGATACAACTTAGGGACCTTCAAGAAAAGAGCTTAGTTCTTTTTAAAAGACCGGCACACACCTGCAATTCCCATGGTGTTGCGCCGTTGATGGGCAGCGGTGGTCACTTAAAATTAGGTGAACCGCATGCTCGTTTGCCCCCTCTACTATAAAAAAATTCCATCCTAGTCCTCAGGGGTGACTCATCTGTATTTTAATTCTTATCTCGAGGATAAATATAGAAGTCTATCAGCATCCACTTACCATCAGTTGGTCTGTGTGCTTGTATGTCGCCCTTATTCAATATAAAAAGTATTATTTCACTGACAATGATATTACACTTCACATATTGATATCTTATATTTATGCGAGTACTACACATAAGATGACTCTAATGTTACGGATTTTATCACGTTTAATTTAGCTTATTAATTTCCGACGTTAATTTTTATTTTATATTAATTTCTGGTCTAAAATTCGGACCAAAAATTTATATTCAAAAGCTGAAGGTAGTCGGGCTAACTATGAAATCATAACGTCAAATACCTTAGTTCCCCCTGTAATCATGGGTGCTGTAAAGCACCCGAAGCATCGAGAATTATTAAGTAAATTTAAACGCGATAAAAAAATAAGTCAAATTATACGCGTAAAACACACTATTTACTTTTTTAAACGAAGAAAACACATTTTTATGTTTATATAGAATACTTTTGTGTATTGTACAATACAATAAACATTATTAAAATAACCATAGCCTGGCACTACCTATTACTTTAACAGCGTAGTCAGACCGGGATTAGGGTCTGGATCAACGGGGGCTTCCCCCGCGGCCGCTGAGCCGGCAGATCTTCTTTATTGACCATTAGCCGGTTCAGTGTTGCCTGCAATCATCACTGTGCTTCACTGTGCTTAGTCGCCCCATTTAATGCCACTATAGGGCAGTTTGTCATAACTCATTCATTAAGCCTTTGATTTATATTGATAATTACGATGAATCGGTTGAGTACCACTTAAAAAAATAGAGTTTAAAACGATTTCTAAAACCATTATTTAAAATATTCTTTTTAATACTTTTTAGCCCACTTCAAAAAAGGAGGAGGTTCTATGTTCAACTATATGTATTTTTATGTACATTAACCGATTTCTCCGTCCATTGTAGAACGATTTTATTTTTTATTTTTTTTTATTAAATAGGTTGTACTTTAGGGACGGACTTCTAAAAATTTGAAGAAAAAATTTACCTCCGCCTATGCGCCAATGCATGGGGGAGGTCTATTTTCAACAGAGAACTTTTGATTGGGCATAGTGGTACTATTATCACCACGGCCTATCAAAACTACAGACATTTTCACCGTGCAGAATTCGAACCCGAGGCCCCGCAGCGTCATAGTCAAGCGCTTAGCCATTGGGTTACCGGGCCTATTCATTCGGACATATAAACCAAAACAGTTTATTTAGCTGTATTCTATATGTGGTAAGGCCATGCTGCAGCTATATTTTGGTTTTAGCACTAATGAGTTGGCTCGACTAAGGAAGGAACAAACTCTCACAGAATACCAGCGTGAAATATTAGAGTACAGAATCTCTTTTACTGGAAACGAGGGATTGTATCTTACTTCTGTTAGGAGTGACAACGCGTCCAAGTTTTGTGCTATATCGAGGATAGATGTTAATGTCTATGGGTCACAGAATCAACCTACAATCAGGTGAACGGTGTGCTCGTTTGTCACCCTTATTTTTTAAAAATATGTCAACAAAAGAAAATAAATAAACGCTGCCTTTCCCGCACAATAACCGATATTACGTGGCTCGCAAACCGCTGCGCTAGCAGAGCCAGTATTAGCACTAAATATGAAAGGTTTCTTCATAATATGTCGGCTTCATTTGTCACACCGGGCGCTGCCAAGTGCGCACGTAGTGTTAATAACCTGCTCCCGTGGCACCGCTCCAGGTTTTAGGGTTTTCGGGTTAGTACTCGAGTGTTAGGCGGTCAGCGTAAAAAGTTAATCTCTAAATCTCTAATCAAATTAAGGCTGAGAATCGAAATTAAATTAAAATTTAATTTCGTTTTTATACGTGGTAGAGCCATGCTGCAGTTACATTAGTGGTATAGTTGTAACACGAATGAGTCGGCTCGACCGGGGAAGGACCACGCTCTCACAGAGTACCAGCGTAAAATAGTAGCTTAATGATGCTGTGTTTCGTATGGTGAGTGTAGAGAACCGGAGACCCTTTTCACTGGAAACGAGGCATTCCATCTTAGTCCTCACGAGTGACAACGCATCTGCATTTTCTGAGATCATTTGATAGATGTGGATGTCTATGGGCCACAGCAACTACTTACTATCATGTAGACTGTGTGATCGTTTGTCACCTATCCTATTAAAAAATATCGTATGTACAATAATATTCGGAAGATTACATTGATAATTCAGCGGTCCTAAAAGCGACTGTTTACCTAACATGAGGTCCCGGGTATCGATGGCCAGGTCGGCCAAAATTTGGTTTTCCTGTCGAAGAAATTCTCAGTACCAGCCCGAAGTCAAGAAATTGGCGATGTTTCACCGTCGGAAAGCACGAACCTCGTGTCGTATTAACATTCCATCGGACTATGAGAGTGAGGGAATAGAGAATGCGCATGTGTTCGCGCACACACTCGTGCACTATAATCATCACCAGCGCAGATGGTAGCCTCCGTTAAACCTGGCTGGCTTGACCGAAATTCGGTTTGAAGGACATTATTCGGACGCTTCTTGTTTATTATACTATCTTCTAAATTCATACCCCTGTTCAGATTTAAATCATTTAAAATCTTTAAAAGTCATTAAACACTTATAGCGACACTTTTTACATCTTCACAGATTCATTGGCTAGATAAAAAACAATGAGATTACTGTAAAAATGGAAATTGGATGAAACGAATATCTGAAAAAAACTGTATTACTGTATATCATAGGAGTTAGAAAAAGAAAAAAATTGCATTGATATTTAATTTTGTACTTGTATAATAATATGATCGTCTATATTTTTACTCCAATATGAGGAGAAAAACTTTGAGGAGCTTGCCGTAAAATTGTGTAAATCACTTCAAGCTTATTACTTATGTCGGGGATCAGGGTGTAGCACAACCAACGAGGCGCGTATTCTGGAGTCTATATGAGTATGTGAACAATGAACCGGGTACTGATTTCAATTTAAGGCTCTCGTGATTCGAAATTGCTTTTGGCATCGACTTATCACTTTCATAAGTCTATTAAGGTTAGATTTATTTGATGATTTATAGATCCTTTTCACAGATAACAAGTCATTCTATATATTTGACTACAAAACATTGTTCCAGGCCTGGATGTTTGTACTCGTGAAATTTATGTACGTAAATTAAGCATGATACGGGAGGAATTCATAGAAGAACAACTAGGTTTTAAGAAAAAGCATGTGTGGAGCTAACACGCCGTAAAAGTGAAACTTACTTCGAGAGAAAGAGACGAATGCTGAGTATCAGGATTACATAATTGATAATTGTATACAATTCTAGGAATTATGTAATTAAACAATAGAATACAGTGTGTATTCTATCTCATTCTCTCAAGCTTAACGGATGTATACGTTTGTTTATTTTTAGTGTCGCTTTTTCGTTTCATCGAATTTCAATTCACAACGTTTCCAAAAAAGTTTTCACTTCAAAAAATAAAAAATTATTCTACCCTCAGATGAGAGTTTTTAAATTAAAATAATATAATTTATCAGTAACGGCGAAGATGTTTCTTCAAACAGTAAAATCGATTATTACCATCACCAATACAGCCTTTCATCACTCTACTACTTAGCATAGGCCTCTCCCATAGGGAGGATATTTATAGTAGCCACGCCTGCCACTTTTGGCAACCGTGGTTTTTAATTGAGTGTTTATCAGGTACCAGCTGCCCATCTCAGTTATAGGGAGCGAATTATTAGTAAATCGTTAGTTGTTATCAATGTATTAAACATTTTTGATTTAAATGGTTTTGTTCACACCCAGAATTACTAATTGTAAATTAACTCAGTTCGTTACACACAAACCAATGAATAAACAAGGGAATTCAGATTACTCGTTGAAACTACAATTATATTCCAACTTTCTTCAGACAACTTTGATTAGTAGCTGTTTGAATTAACAAGTCTATCAACACAATCTAGGTCAGTGGTTGGATACCTAGAATGAACCACTGACGCCTCGTGCATTATTTCAGCAAGAATAATTAATAATTATTATTCTGGCAACTAACTAGGTTATCCTGATCAGGTGCAAACTTTTATTATCAAGTATTTATTTGAGAAAGTAAGTAGTGTTGCCATGTAGTAACATTATGAGAGAATTTATCATCACCCATATATATCTCATCCGATACGTTTAATAGACGTCTAATATTCCGATAGATTTCATGGAATTTTAAGGCCTTATTTTAGTTTAAGAGCTAATACAGCTCTCATAAAAACTAAACGTTAACTTGAAAATTGTATAAATTATATCGTACACTTTACAAAAATACATATAAAATAATAAAAATACACTTTTTTGTAGAATAAGGTAACAAACAACCTTATGGTAAGTGGATGCAGCATTAAGCTGCCATTTTACGCTGGAATTTTGTGAGATCGTGTGGTCCTTTCCTGGTCGAGCCTACCTATTAGTGCTACAACCGTAATGTTTAGTAATGTTAGCCCATTAAGGTCCAATGCTGATCATAGGTTTACCCCATAGATTGACTCATAGGGGTAGGGGAGGGGTATTTACCACAGTTGCCACGCTTGGCAAGCTAGCAACCGGAGCTTTTTTATATCTGGTCGTTATTAAGAAGACCGCTGCTTTTTCCTGATTTGTTTTTCTCTGTCTCCTATTACGACACCCATGGAAAATATTATGGGGTAGTAGATATTCTTACACCGCCACTACGCGGTAAAATAAGGTTTACCTGCAGCGTGGTATCTACCATGTATAAAATTTTTAAAATAAAGTTTCTGAACCACGTTTCAATTATATTTAATTTATGATACTTTAAACTAAACTAATATTTTTTAATAATTTTATATCATTCAATTCCCCATGCTTAAATTTTAATAAACTGAAATCAAAGTTAAAGTAACTACACTGCCATCTGTCGGGCAGTAGACTGAAACATAAATAAGTTTCGATGTTTCGCCGCTATAACAGCAGCGCTAGTAGATTTAAATTATTTTTAGATTTCTCTTAATCTGACAATTGACGGCTCCCTGGCGCAATGGTTTAGCATTGAGTTGACGAACCGCTGGGGAACAACTATTTTGTATCGTCCAAAAATAATTGTACCGAGACTGGAAGTTTGTCCTTGTGTATTATATATGCAACGCTTATTAGTTTTGAGAGTATAAGCTAGTTGTTTATATGTTATTTTATTGCAAGTATTGTCTATATATCGTATGTATTAATGTTTTAACTGCACATAATATTTCTCTTTTATTCCACTTATTAGTAACAAATTAATTTTTTCACTAGCACAAGGATTTATAATACGCAACGAATGCAAATAGCGATATTTTATCACTTATACAGATTTAAATTGTACTATGGCGATATTTATATTGCACCACCTACTTAGTATTCATTGTTTTATTCCCTTACACCTTTGGTTGCATGGAAGAGATCGGTATGTAACGATAAGGCCGCCAAATTGTACATGTAATCTGCTTTTTGTTATGTTATTTGTATATTTGTTTTTGGTGAACAATAAAGTATAACTGTAAAGTTTGAATGAATATTCATTCATTCAAAAGTTACAGGAATTATTTAGTTTTTCTGCAATTCCCCATAATCACCTTTTATGTTATATATATATATATATATATATATATATATATATATGTGTGTATGTATATATATGTATATATATATATGTGTGTGTATATGTGTGTGTGTGTGTGTGTGTTTGTGTGTGTGTGTGTAAAAAGAACCTAATTTAAATAGAGAAGACGGCATACACCTACACTTTAACTTCAAGATACTTTAAGTTCATACCGGTCGAAACTAAAATGAATAATTTTAATCTGTGGGTAACCACGGTTAACTATAACATCTAGACGTTCAAAATCTCAGTCCGTCCCCCCCCCCCCGTGATCATGGGTGCTGTAAAGTACTCGAAACGTCGGGAATATAAAAAGAAATTAATATATAATATATATAAAATCCGTAAAAACTACTTTTATTTAAACGTGTAGTGCTCGCGTCCATATAAGAAATAATTATGCTTATTTTCGCCAACAAAGTTTAATATCAATTTTTCAATTATACCGACGTCCGTTGTAATGACTAATCTACGAATACTTAGGGGATAATATAGTGCACAAATGTACGCTGTACGCACTACACTAATTAACTTTCGTCGTCTAGAATATCCGTCCATCTTATCTTCAGCACAAATGTCAGTTGCTTTCCTAAAATTGTGATAGGGTTCCTCGTTCTTCAACTAATAAAAAAGAGTATCATTCTTCAACACTTGACCACCTAGCGGTAAATCCTTTACTGCTTAGGCAGCACTACTCTGAATCTTCTTGTCCAAAGACATCGGGAAAGAAACCAATAAAGTTGCCACGAAAGACTAGTCTGGAACACTTTTTGAAGACATAACATAAAAATAAGCACTCAATGCTGTCACCCAAAGGGGTAGGCAGAGACTACAGACTTCCATTTAGCATGATCCTGACACACCTCTCTCGCCTCCTCCACAACCATATACTATACCTATGCATACATGCTCGTCGGTTAAGGGTACTCCTAATTTAACCCATTTTAAATATTTCGCCAATTTGGTCGACAAAATTTGGCATAGGATGTCCCTTCCAGACTCTACCGTTCACTTCTGCAACATAAATTTGCTTTGTCACTCTTTCCTCATTAATTCTCTCCACATGACCAAACCCCCGAAGCATCTCTTTCTTAATTCTGGTCACATATGCACTGACTTTTTGAAGACAGTGGAATTAGAAAATAAAAAATGGCCAAATACTTACTTTATTACGATTTATAATAGACTATTAGAATATTTTATGTAATAGGAATGTTTTTTGAATATCATTATTGTATATTTCTCCTCATTCATTATTGAATAAATTTCTTAAAATGTTTATAATATAATATTGGCTGAGAATATGCCAATATGAATATGAAATTCAAAACGTCTGTGTCATAGGGATCAAACAAAACAACTATTTTCTAAAAGATTCATCACCGGCAACATATCTACCGATTCCAATTTGTTAGCGGGCCGCCCTCGCGGACCTAAACCAAGATTGAGTGAGCACTCTCGGCCTTACGCACCTAAGAGCTATTTGGATGTATTAAAACCCTTTTTATTTCCGCTGTATGTTTATACCAAAAACACTTCGAAGAGGAAAGGTTATATTTAATATTTAAATAATTCTATGAAAATCTATAAAAGGATGCTTCTATTTTGTTGAATTTAAGGCAAAATGCTCTGTGCGTAAATACTTAAGCAGTCTCTTATTACAGGAGTACTTTTTTAGAGCTGGAACTGTATTCTAATATACAGTGTATTATAATAATCTAGGCGGATGAACTGAATAAGCGGAACAGGTATGAGTCTCTGCTAGATGACCATGTCGGCTTCCACGGGATTCAGGTGCGATGAAGTTCCTAAAGAAATCTTATCCGCGACTGGTCGTCGCTGCTGGTGTTACGAGGGCTCGATATTTTCTCGCTAAAAAGCTAAGTCGAGGAAAAGCAACTTGCGTTCTTGGCACAATACCGCGAGGATTGCGATTACGACTATATGTTAATTTAAGTTATTAGTATCAGTTTTTATTATGGTAATAAATATTACCATAATAAAAGTGTTGTGTGAATATATGACATCTAGTAATAAATATTATAATATACATAATATAATCCGACACGACCGGAGAGATATCAGGCGCAGGGCCAACGGCCTTATGTGATTTACAGCCTTAGGGTACCTGATTACGAGGTACTAGGAAAATCTGGACAGAAAATCCCAATATCCGATTTTGGCCTGACCCGAGATTCGAACCCGGGATCCCATGATCAGTCCCACTTATGACCACTAGACAAAAAAGCATCAATGACAACCGTTCTGAAAGGAATATAAGAATCTAGGTAAGTTTTAAATAAGCTTTATGCATTATTTTTGATTTTACATAGTGATTACTCCGTTACCATACGTGTGAGCAAATTTTGGATAGAAATTTTCAAAACATTTGAATGAATATTCTGTACGCAAATGCAACTGTCAAACTTGTCTTCAAACATTTGCCTTTCATCTATCGTGAAGTTGGCTCACGGATTTGACGACTATTAATTGGATGAAGTATCTCCGTTTTATATGGTTGCCTTAATTATATAATAATAATGCCATAATATGACTTAATTATATCAAATGATATAAAATAAATTAATTAAAAATTAAAAAAATTGTCGTTGCACTCATAAGAAGCGACAAAGGAAAACCGAAATATGAGAAGGCCCCGGTGTCTTCCTGAAAACAACTTGGTTATAAAAAAAAAGAAATAAGGATTCGTCCCTCCTATGAGCTAATCTTTGGGATGTCTATTTTCAGCTGTGGACTATTATAAGCTTTATAATAATTTTGTATGCTATAAATATATTTTATATGCTATATAATAATAGGTTGTACAGTAGAATTAAATATAATATAGAATAGAATATAGATTTCGGTATTTCGATCTTTATGTACCGGATATTCCAACCATTCTTGCGTTGAATTCCAATCAGTGGAACATAATGAGCTAAACTTTGCTAATGTTAAGTGTAGCGGGCTGCTTAAACATTGGACTTTGTGTATCTGATGTGTGCTGAAAAAACCGACGATGGATGACAAACTCCTGGTGTGTTAAAATTTTGTGCACATATATAAATGCCCTGTCACAATTAACGAATTTTTATCTATTTGCTTAGGTATTGGAAGGAATTGTTTTTTTATTTATTTATATAATAAGGTTGATAAGCATGCACACAGCCTACATGATAGTAAGATGCTGTGTCCTATAGAAATCTACATTTATTCTTACTTAAGAATCCAAAAAAAAAAAAACAGATGCGTTGTTATTCTTGAGGAATAAGATGGAATACTTCGTTTCCAGTAAAAAAGGTATCCTGTTCTCTACACTTACCATACGACACACAGAAGCATTGAGCTGCTATTTAAGTCTAAAGATTATGGGGGAAAAATAAAGAGTGTGTATTTGAAATAATACAATAAAATAATTCATGCCGGAATCGAAGCTACGAACAAATGCGACCAAACATTTAGCCTCTGCTTTACCGAAATGTCGAAATTGTCAGAACAAATAATCATTTTGCACACTTCGATTACGAAAGCATCGGATGTGATTTACCGTCAACATTCCAGTATAACACGATGTTCTCTCGCATGGTCGTATCTTTCATTGAAAAACATATTTTTAAATAGTTATAATTTATTTATTTTCACTCGTATATTGAGTTACCTCTATGTAGTTATAAAAAAAACTCACTATTCCGTCTGATCGTCTGTAGGTAAGTGTGTTAATACCATAAAAATAGACTGAAATAATTTACCAACTAAGCTAGTTCGCACTTTTCATTTGGATTATCGTTATTGAAATGCGTTAATGAAATTTATCGCTTTCTCATTTTTCATCATTTGATCTTTTTGAGAATTTCTTATCATACTACTATAATACGATTAAATGAACAAAATAATCAAGAAAACAATAATGCCCAACATAATAAACTATCTATAACAATGAAACTAGTTAGAACTCTACAGCTGCATTCCAGAAAATGTTGCCATGTTTATACTTTTAAAATAATGTTTTAATAAAGCGCTAAACTTGTTTATACTCTCAATAAATCCAACCATAAACGGGAGTAACCCTGCCTCCTCCTGGACCATCCTAGGCCGGGAGCTTAAACTTTTAATGGTACTTGACTGGGAGAAAATGGGGTTAAACTTACATTAAAGTACTTTATCTCGATTCTTAGTCCACGCTCGAGTCCGACGCTCGTTTTAGGGCCGCTGTAATGTGCCGAAAAGTAAGTCGACTACCGTCTTGGTAATGCTCTTTCAAAGTTGCAGTGAGTTTAAAATCTTTATGACCTTGGTTGCGTAAGTAATGCTGCTTACTTATATAGGAAATCGTACGTGTATTTAGATATAGATAGATTTAGAGATATGAATCTTTTCTAAATCAACCGATTTCATTAAAAGGAGACTTTATACGATGTAGACCCCTGCAACGGCTATATTATGGTTGTAGCACGAATGAGTCGGCTCGACCGGGGAAGGACCACGCTCTTACAGAACACCAGCGTAAAATAGCAGCTATAGTGAGTGTAGAGAACCGGAGAAACCTTTTACCGGATACGAGGGATTCCATCTTAGTCCTCAGTGGCGACAACGTGTCTGTATTTTGATTTTCAATTGATGATACGTGTATGTAGATGTTTATGAGCTACAGCATCCATTTACTATCAGGTGGACTGTGTGCTCGTTTGTCGCTTAATCGTATAAATTATTTTTTTTTTGCAATTTTAGCGATAATTCTATACCACGTTGTCCAAATGCAATGATCTTGTTCGAGATTGGTTCCCTTAGGGGTGGTGGTGGTCATATACCATTGCCATTACGGACTATCTAAAGTCCTGCTAAACATAGGCCTCTACTAAAATGACGTCATAGGAGATTTTTTTATAAGATAGGGAGACAAATAATCACACGGTGCACCTGATGGTAAGTGGTTGATGTGGCTCATAGACATCTACATCTATCCTCGATTACGAATCAAAATGCAGATGCGTTGTCACTCCCCAGGTCTAAGACGGAATGCCTCGTTTCCAGTAAAAAGGATCTCCGGTTCTCTACACTCACCATATGAAACACAGCAGCATTAAGCTACTATTTCACACTAGTATTCTGAGAGCCTTCCCCGGTCGAGCTGACCCATTCGTGCTACAACTATACTACTAATATGTCTGCCACATGGCTACACCACGTATAATATTTTTGCTACGCTTGTTAGGTGGATTGCTGACCGCAGTTTTTATTTTTTTATTTCTAGTTAATATTAGGAAAACACTGCAGCCCATCTCCTAGTTTTTTTTTTTCTTCTGTGTCTCTTACCACACCCACGGGACGATGTGGGGTAGTAAATATTCTTTTACCGCCACTACACGGTGGTTTTATTTGTAATTTCTGCGATAATTATTTATCCTTGTTCAATGCTTCTTGTTAGAGAAGGATTTACTTAGGGGTCGTCGCATCTAACTTTACCATTACTATTAAAGCCTACCAAAAGTCCACAGTTGCACATGGACCTCCCATTTAGTTTACCTCTGGTAAATTTGTCTTAGTTGCCGCGTTATAAATTGCCTCATAGCTGATTTGCTATAGTTGCCACGCTCAGCGAACGGGTTTGCAACTGCAGTTTTTCTTTTATTTTATCGGGAGAATGTCTACCTGGACAGCAGAATCTTGCCGACAAGGGATAACTGAACCAGGAGATCATTGGTTCAGTTTCCCTCTTTCGTTTTTTACGACACCCACGAAATGATATTTGGCAGTGGACAGCACATGGGCGAATAATTCTTTGCCAGATCGAACGATTTCGATGATTCCTTTTAGTTTTTTGAAATGGGTTTACACTTTTTTAAATTTTATTCCCGACTATCCATTATCCGATAATTTCATATCCGACAAATTAACGCTGCATATATTTTTATTGTTCTTGTCTCTTGTTTCTTTATTTTTTGACACACTACCTAATTTCTAATTATGTGTATATAATTTGTTGTTTTATTTTGCGTGAATTCCCTTTAAGTAATCTAAATGTATCTTAAGATTTTTGGCCGCGTTTTGGAACACGTTTTATTAGCCATATGGTTTGATTTAAATAAATTAATAAAACAAATGAAACCAACTCAAAAAAGGAGACTTACTAGGTAGGACTCACAGAAATGTAAATAATAAGGTACTATTATTTAGATGTCTATGGTAGGACTGCTTCTACTGTGAAGTGCGCTTGGGTAGAGTTCACTCTCTGACCTATTTCTAATTCCAAGAAGCAGTATGTGCATTATTGTGTCTTCAGCAACACAAGCAGTGGCACAATCCATTTTAGTCCTTGGGGTGGCAACGGATAGGAGGCCATCTTTGTATGAAGTTGAATGGTAGTGTTCATAGACGGCAGTAGCCACTTACCATCAGCTGGACTGTAAGTCAATTTTTCACTTTTAATTTATTTAAAACAAAAACTATTCGTAGTACGAGACTAAGCTTACTTTAATCACGGTCGATATGGTTGACTTTAAAACAATTGAAATTTAAAAATAAGTGAAATTAAACGCGATAAAATACGTCAAATTAGTTTTATATTCAATGATGTACAAATTTTTTCTCGCACTCACCTACCATGCGTCCATTTAATAAAATTAGTGTTTAATGGAAGACCTATATTTAGTACTGAACTAGTGATGGCCTGTGATGATGATTAAATAGATAAAAGTTAATTCGGAATGAAAGGTGAGCATTTAACTGTTATAAAATATTTTAATAATGTCCTCCATGCCGAATTTTGGTCACGGCGGCCAGCCTCTACGGAGACAAGCTATCTGCACAGTATAGAATTACAGTGTCCGAGTGTATGCTCAAGCGCGAGTGCACTCTCTATTCCTTCACTATTATAGTCCGATGGGATACGACTGAAGAGACATCAGTCGCCGGATCAACGCTCTAAGTGCTTTCTTAAGCACGGATGAGAAACATCGCCAACTTCCTGACTCCGGCCTGCTACTCAGAATTTATTGACGGAAAAACCCAATTACGGATTTTGGTCCGTGATTAGCCGCGTTTACTACCACGAGGCCAACGACGCAGTGTTTTTTTATAAGGGTGATAAACGAGCACATAGTTCAACTGACATTGACAAACAAAGAGCGACTGTCCAACAAAGTCCAACTGTAAGTGGATGCTGTGACCCATAGAAATCAACATTTATCCTCGATTAAGAATGAAAATGTAGATGCATTGTCACTAGTAAGGACTAAGATAGAATGCCTCGAAACAACGACTACTTTTCTTGATTACTTAATTGAAAAGCAAAGAATATTAATGCTTTTGTTACTTCAAATTTAAAAAAGAAAAAAAGATAATCGAATTACTGAACATGATGTCGAAATAAAATAACCCGCAATCTTGATTCACTGTGTCGTTACACAACACTATTTGATTTACAATCATAAAAATATTTAAAACACCATAAGATACACATCAAGTAAATTTAAATTGAACCTCATTTACACGCAATAAAATCAAAAATTGATAGCTTTCGTATACAACGCGCAACGCAACGTTTCGAATTATGACTTCAGTAGCGACATCTGTCGTGATCAATAAATGTTTCGATTGAAACATTTAGGGATCGGCGTAATATATACTAGATAATATTAATGTCCTCTAGTTTGGTTAATTCTGACACAGCAGGCAGTGTTAATAGTGACTAACATGACATTATAGTACCCAAGTGTATGCGCAAGCACAGGTGCACTATCTATTTCCTCTCACATATACACGTATATAATCCCACACGACCGCAGAAAGATCAGGTGAAGGAACTAGGCTTTTCACGCTTTTTAAGGCACGGCGGTGCACCAACTTCCTGTTCTTGACTCCGGGCATCCACTAAGAATTTCTTAACAGAAAAATGCAATTACAGATTTTTAGCCCGTCCCGGGATCCATGTTAACGACTACTAGGCAAATATAGCATAGGCAGAAGATACGCAACAGACAAACTTACAGTCCAGATAAAGTAGTAACTGCCGCAAAAAACCTACAACTACATGCATCTGGCATTGTCAGTTGTCACCCCTAAATACTAAGAATTAGTTCCTCTAGATCTTCTAACTGTTACACAAAGTAGTTGAACTACTGTATATCATCAGAAGTTGGTTAAAGGCTAAGAAGTTGGTACCACCAAAGACTTGGATGCCCAAGACTACTAGAAAGTCCCAAGATCCTCATTTCATTCAAACCAGAACACAAATGTGGGAGCATAGCTTAAACTTACGTCAAGCCTACTCTCTGTCATAATTCATCGTAAATAGTGCATCACCATGGCGCGAAATACAGCTAAGTACCGTGTGTAATTTTTTTATAGGATAGGGTTGAAAAACAAGCACACAGTCTACCTGATGGTAAGTGGTTGTTGTGACCCATTGACATCTACATCTATCCTCGATTACGACCCAAAATGCAGATGCGTTGTCACCCGTGAGGACTAAGATTGAAGGCCTCGTTTCCAGTAAAAAGGGTTTCCGGTTCTCTACACACACCATTACACAGCAGCTTTAAGCTACTATTTGACGCTGGTATTCTTTGAGAGCGTGGTCCTTCCCCGGCCGAGCCAGCCCATTCATGCTACAACTATACTATAAGATACTATATTACAGATATATATTATAGATACTATATTATAGATACTAATATATCTGCAGCAAGGTTCTACCACGTAAGTTGACACACTTCAGGAGAGCTAGATAAACGAAGTTTAAATAATAAAATAGTGGTTAAAGTGAGAAAGAAAGAAATGTCGTCATGCTACATTACAAATAATTGCACCACATGAGTATAATATATGTATTACAACATTAATGCAGGAACAAATGGGCATCCTACTCAGCTTTGTGCCGCAGTGTAATAAGGTCGATGCGCCGGTAAGCCGGCCGGGTCTAGATTTCGAACTTTGGCACGAGGTGATGCAGTAAATTTGATTTAATAACAATTTTAATAAATATTATCGTACGAAATACAGTTTAATGCATTTGTAAATAGTTGTACTATATCTGGTAGCATTAGTTAATCAGGTAAACACCACACGCGATTTATAATAAATAGTTTAGTTCGACACCGGCACAGAAGCTGTCAAAACGGGTAAGATCGAGCAAAAAAAAAATAGTGGTGCGCGTTCCATTCAAAAGTAAGTTTCGTGCTCTATTTAATATAATTACTTAATATTGTGCTTATATTTCACTGTATAAATACCCTAATATAGTTATTTGACACTGATTATTATAATACTTTGTTGATAAAGTTAATAAATTATGTGGCCGAAAAGTGACACATAAAATTATCCCACTATTTGGTTGTCGGCCATGCGGCCAAAAAGTAACCTGAGTTTGGCCTAAATACTTTATCTCTTTCATTAATTTGGTTACGTACTATAACCCATCTTTCTTACTTATATTGAATCGTAACGTGCGTAGACACTAACTTTCATTTTCGGCCACCAAGTACTGCAATTTGAACAGTTAGTGGTGAAACGAAAATACCCATTTCGGTCGTGGTCGAAAACTGGATTAACTCTAAAATAATTATTTAGTTTTCGGCCAACTTAAAATTGTATGAAAGAATACGGTGGCGGAAGTGCAAAATACTCGTAAATGAGAAGATTTGATTGCTATATTTAAAAGATTTTATTATTAGATTATAATTCAAAGAAAAATTATTAATCATGGTTATTATTTTATATCCAAACCACCCCCAAAAAGGAAAAAATAACGTTACGGTTAAAAAATCGCAAGCACCGATTGAAAAAAACTAAATACACTGATTTCCCAAACCGTTATAACATTTTCTGATTTTACAAAAACACTTTTAAGTTTATACTACTTCTTCTAATACAGTGGCCGAAAACTAAAATTCTTGTAGGCCGAAATCTAAAATGTGGGGCCGAAAACTAGCGTTTTGCATATATTTTCACATCAAAATTTATTATAAAAATAGATATCTTTTGTAGCATCAATGAATTATAAAAATGAAAACTACATTATTTAAGCTACAAATTAACATTAACAGCACTAGGTCAACATAATGGCTATTATTTTTTATTATACTTTAAGGTTGACAACTTCACTAAAAGGCCGAAAACCGGCGCAATGACCCTAAACAAAGCGCTGATAATATTCTGCCGGTGCCCTTTTTAAGAACTTACGACCAGTCGCTATAATAATAAAAAATCAAAAAATGAAGTTGAAAAGATGAACGTGAAAAACGTACGAGTATGTAAAATCTAATGCAACAGAAAATTATACAGAACCATCTATATTATTTTAATTTCGTGCTTAACGGATTAGATATTTTTAAATAATTCAGCGTCAGATAAAAGTAACGCTCGACGCTGGATGCAAGCGCACTTTTTTATTTTTAAACTTGTTCTGAATCGGGTTAGTCATGTTGCGGACGCCTGTTTGATTTAAGGCGATTCGAGCCATTAGTAACAGTCATTGGGCATTAATTAAGACAAGTTTATTTTAGTTTTTTTTTAAGTTCCCTTAGAGTAACTGTTCAAATAGAATTTTATTCTGTATTCACTACAGTTTAGGTATTTAAGTCAGATTATCATGATCGGAAACATTATAGCATTTTACAAGTCCATTGCACATAAGCCTTTATTCATGAAATAAAAATAATAATAAATAAGGGTGACAAACGAGCACACAATAGAACTAATAATAAGTGGATGCTGTGGTCTATAGACTATATCTCTACATCTATTCTTGATTAAGAACCAAAATGTTTGCAGTAAGCAGGTACTCCGGTTCCCTACACACACCACACAAAACATTGCAGCAATGAGCTGTTATTTTATGCTGGTATTCCCGGTTATCCCCGGCTAAGCCGACCCATTCCTGCTACAATCGTAATATAGCTGCAGCATGGCTCTACACATGGCCTTGAGCCACCTGCAACATTTGGCCAAATCACGTAGTCAACCCTTCCAGTTTAATAAATTAATAAATTAATAAATTAAATAGTATTATAATAAATTAAAAAATTAAATCATATATATTATAATATCAATAAATTAAATAGTATTATTAATATTAATATTTATTAATATTTTAATATTTAATTTATTTGTTGTGAAAAAACCAAAAGAGAAAAAAACAAACCCAAGCAAACAAGCTGATCGATTTCGTTTTTGGGTGTATGCCATTGGTGGAGTCATTTCAGCAATGAACGATGACAATATATTTAAGTACCGCAGAGTATGTTATCTCCACTTTGAGTCGAAGTATTACACATGTAGTAAAAGACTTGCACCTAATGCAGTAACAACTTTACATTTGCCAGGTAAATGATGTTTGATTCAATGTGTGGTGAGACTCAATAATTTTTGGTATTATGTAAAATGATTTATTTTGAATATAATATCCAAAATTTTTTATTCAATCCGATTTTAGTTATGAATGTAATACCAATTTATAATTATCATATGAGTCAAACATTAGAGAAGAAATCATTCCTGCATTATTGTCATTTGCAAATCTATAAACTGGGCTCGCACATTGTTAGTGTCTCAACTCATAACTAACCAACAAATTTTACATTCATTGTTGCAAATGAACAGGAGCATTGTAGTGGTATAAAAATTTTTACAACCCCGTATTTTTTTGTGGGTGTCATAAAAGGTGATAGAAGGAAATAATGTAATAATAATAACTAAAAAAATCCTGTGGTTGCCAACCAAGCATGGCAACTATGGCAAATGTACTGCCTATGAGGTAATTTATGTGAGAGATACATAAGCCAAATAAATAAATATATTTTGTAAAGGCTGTTTTATTAATAACTTAACCATTTAATAATTTTATCATAAAATTTTTTCCAGATAAAGGAATTCTATCCAATTACTGCAAGGATACTGCCGACACATTATTATTTTTCGATGAACTCTTAGACTCTTTAAATGGAGGCTATCAAAATAATAAGAAAAGATGTGGTACATCTCTTTTAGATACTTTAAGCCCAACATCATCTCGTCAATTAGTGTGGGAATATAATGAGTGTGGGGTACCACTATTAGTAAATAATTTAAATAACTCGCATTTACTGTGGGCCAATTGTGAGAAAGATTCCTGCCAACCATTGAAGTCATTGTACAAGTTTTTTTTTTAGTAAAAAAACGCAAACCAATAATGTTACAATGAAAAATATTGATCATATTAATAATCACAAGATCTTGACTGATATATACATTAAACTAGTGGTTACGTAATAAAAAAATTAAAAAAAAACATTTTGAAAATGTAAAACATGCTTGACAAATTTGTGTGATGAAAAGAGATCCAGTGAATACATTAGTTTAAAAGATTATTCCAAAGAACAAAAGAGCTTGACACATACATCTCAAGAATTTATACATTTATTTTCGTCCATTCAAGATGTCGTGACTTACATTAAATATTAAACAGGATAACAGGATAACTTAAGGCAAACTATTATTTTAAAATAATTGTGTGTATAGTTTGCCATTTCAATTTCCTAACTTGTGTGACACATAAAAATGAAATTATAGAAGATATATTAGATATTACTTGCAGGTTCTTTCTACATAGTTGGGCCAAAAATAAAAATAAAGTATTAAAAGGTGCAAGAATAGATGTTGATAAAGATGACGTAATGCAATCTCAAGCCTTTAATTATTGTTTAAAAAAACTTCTAAACAATTAACTATATGTAGTTCTATTGCGGTTTCAATTTTATTCTTGCTATATATTATTACATAATGTTTTAAGTACAATTCAAACTTAAACATTGTGTGTATAACGAAATAAAATATATAAAAGTAGACCTCTATATATCCAACTCATGTTATTATACGTAGTTACATGTATATTCAATATATTTTTAGTTCGGACCCAGAACTGTAGTGGGCGCTGGAGTCGCATTACTTAACTCAATTTCGGATTATTCAAAGTACTCTGTGCAGTTGATATAAGCGCGCGATTCACCTGCGAGGGCAGTTTATATCATCATAGATTATACGTATGTAGAATTTTACAAATATATTTATATATAGGCTACTGTCTATTCACAAATATAAACTGGTTATAAAACAATTAAAAAAATTAAATCTCTTTCTTTCACGTCAAGTCTTTGTTTAGTAATTTTTTTTACCTACATTCGGTTTTGTAATAGAACACCTTCATGTTTTAGTCTTTGATTGTAAATGGAGTGGCATTTAAATGCAGAAATATTTTTTTCTATTCCGGTATTACGATATTATTACCTATTTTGTCACTTGAACAACAAGTAATTCAAGTTACTTGACTACTGGATTTTTCTTTACGTCCAAGTTCAAACTTTGGTTTGAATTCTTATATTACTAGCGCCACTCGGCACTGCATGAATATCGAAGCCACACTAAATGACACTAAAGTAAGGTGTACGGATTACAGTACAGTTAAGTTGAACATAGTTTGTGTTCGGAATGCGAAATCTAGTGCGTAGTATATCGATGGTATACATCAGCAACTCGGAATCGATCCCTTCTGGCATCAATAAAATTGTTGATAAAATATTTCGATAATATGGGAAGGCCGCATACACGCACTGGTAGAACCACGCTGCAACTCTATTATGGTTGTAGCACGAATGGGTCGGCTCTAGCGGGAAGGACCACGCTCTCACAGGAAACCAGTGTGAAATAGCAACTTCACGCTGCTGCTGTGTTTCGAATGATCGAAACGAGGCAAATCATCTTAGTCCTTAGGGGTGACAACGCATTTTGATTCTCATTCGGGGATAAAAGTTGATGTCTATGAACCACAGCACTCAGTTAAAATCAGGTGGACAGTGTGCTTATTTGTCACACTAATTTTATTAAAAAAAAACTTGAGCAGCGCGGTGGACTAATTGCTCCATAATACCTTCAAAAATTATAGGAAGCCTGTAAAAAAATGAGAGGTGACTAGCTGTTGGACGTATATAGGCTGTAACCTTTTACTTTTCATAATTAATTATAGCATAACTTTATTTCCATTCACCCGTTACGTCATAAATCAACAGTGTTTATGAGTTATCAGTAGAATCAACAAAGGTTATTATTCCATACCTACATTACAATCCGAGATTACGTAAAAACTCCATAGTGGACTCCGTTGAATATTCAGTTTTTGAGTGACAAACGAGTACCACATCTAAATATTTTATGGTATTTTATATTTAGATATAATATTATAACATATTATTTAATATAATTCAATGCACCATTATCTAAAACTATTTAAGAATATATTTCTTGGGATTGCAATAATTGCGGGTACATGTACATGAACATGTACGAGCAAGACGTATGAAAGTACGTAACAATGCTGGCTAACCAAGCTGCGGGCTAACCGGTCGCAGGGATCTATAAATGATTGTTAGTTCTAAACTTGCGACACTTAACATGAGAACACATCGAGGTTTATCCGTAAAAACAATTGTTTAAATTTATTAATAATATATCTTAAAAAATACTTTATTGATCAATATTGATTTGTAGTAATTCGTGTAAAAAATTCTTTTCACGGATTGAAAAACTGACTGAAAAACGATTTTTCAATAAAATTTTAAGAGATGGAAGAGAAAGTATAAGAACATTTCTTGTGTGAAATAGAAAACCAAAAATTTTTTTTTCGAAACATGTTTATATTTCTTAAATATCTATAACCAGGTTGTCACTCCAACTAACGGGTGGCTGAATAAGCAGCGCTGCCGGGGCTGCCACTCGACAACTTTTCTTCCCCATCGGTTTTGGGTTCTTCAAATTATATGGCCATCACATTCTCACTACAGTTGACTGGTCCTTTGTCCTGTGTCAGCTACTGTAATTTTACTGCAGACAGATAGAGTACATTTAAAAAAATGATTATATTATTACCATTAACATGGAAATACCTTCCTGTGCTTAAAAGAAGCTAGTTATTTCGATGTAATAGACACTTTAACTTTATTTATGTTATGTGTATAGATATTTACAATATTAGGGGTTTTTGGGTGGGGGGGGGAGGGTGGGAGGATGTGGGGGGTTTTTTTTTTTTTTAAACATCTAATTATATGTTTCTCTGCGGCAGTACTTATACTGCCGTAGCTCTAATTTGTCGTTTTCTGATTCGATTACTGTTTGTTACTACAACGCGATATGAATTATAAGCGACAGTAGCCTTATGGTACAGTTCGGACTGCAAACTCAGAAAATCGTGGGTTCAAATTCACTAATCGACTACTGTGGTGAACTGATCTTAACGCACGCGAATTTTTATGCTTACTAAAAGAGGTTAACAGAAGTATTAGTAATTTTAAAAGCGTAACTTGGTACGTTAAAAAAGAAAAAATATACAAAAGTTTGTTTCGGTTTAGTTATTTTGTTCTTCATATCTATCTTTTCTTTTCGTTCAAGCTACATTTCATTAAGCAGTATGGTTTTAATTTTACACTTTTTTAGTAGACTTAGATGGTTTTAGTGTATTTTGATTGAATACAAAAAATAATAAGAAGCGTAAAATAGCATGCTGATGTATTTCGTATGAGACGAGAACTGGAGATCATTTTTGCTGGCTATAAAAGTATTCCATCTTGAATATAATTATTAAATACATAATTAAATATTATTTTACAATTATTATTATTTCGTTCTTAAGGGATGACCAAACATCTGCGTTTTGCTTCATTATAATGTGTGCGTCAATGTACCAGTATCCACTCTTTTTTTACACGGGGAAACGCCTACGCATTACCGTCTAACGGGGGCTAGGCCAAGTTATGTCCGACTCACACTGACTAAAATGATGTTCCACTGGCTTCTCATAATGTTTGTTAAGGTACAGCAAAGCCCTTAGATTCATTAAAACAATATTTTTACCTGCTATATATGCTTAGATTGTTGTCATGTTGTGTATTATATGACATATTATTGACAGAAAACCGACTGAATATAGATCACACATTGTAAAATGTCTCCACTATGCTCTTATTGTGTTACTAACCTTGTTAAATACCAGTTGCGCGAGCGCACGTGCGTCCCAGCATTTAATGATGGCCCGTGGCAGTGTCGGACATTTGCACATAAAATACACTCAGCTACCACGATTTGCAATATCATTATACCTTCCGAGATATGATCTACCGTTCCGATTATTCATTGTACACAAGTTATGGAACATTGCGTTGTTTGTATCGATTAGAACGACACAGCCGTGTATCTTAATAGTCTGGATCTGGTTACAGAAAACCGGGTTGCGGCAACTTTTAATCAAATATTATACATCTAAGTTTTTCTTTAATTTTATGGTTTAAATCTGACACATATGGAAATATTCCATTACTTTTTTACAAAACTGTAGTGACCAAAGTCCTTACAACCCGTGTTGGCAAGTGACTACTGCAGTTTGTAAACACCTTTTTTTACTGTGGGGAAAATCCTCATGGATACTTTCCACTGCGTGGGCAACGAAAAAGTTATTCCGGACTACTGCCGGATAAAACACCACGGTGGTCACCATCAGCGTATATAAGGGGTTCCGGGATCTCCGATCGGAATGCAACAGGGCCCCTCTCTCGCTCTGTTTTATTAAAGAACGTCCCAGGGCAGTCCTTACCGTCCCCAGCACCATCGCAGTGCTATCACGATATCTCGGGACCACTTCCGAGTCATCATCCTCCTTTAGGGTTACATCTTCAGGCGTTCGGGCCCCTCGCCCCGAGTATTCGTAGCTCCAGAACCCTGCAGCCAACTTCAAACCAAAGAAATCTCCAGATTCGTTGTCACCTCTGTAACTATTCTGGCTCTCCTTGACCTTCAAATATGTTATAAATATTCACGGAAAACTGTATACATTACCATCACTCTCACTACAAATTTAATCTAAAGGCGGAATTCAATTTATAAATCAGCGTGATCTCCGCTGGCAGTATTGAAATTTTATATAATTTACCACGTGCTCGGCGGCGATGGAAACATATCTGAAAAATGAAAAAAAATTAAGTCATAATACGAAGTTTAATACGTAGTTTAAGTCTTGCAAGTGTCGTAATAAGCAACAGAAGGAAACTAAACCTGGACATGTACATATTTCTGATAACAACAAAAAATAATTAAAAAAAACTGCAGTCAATCCGCCTGCAAAGGGTGGCAACTATAGCAAATATCCCCCTATGAGACAATATATGGGGGAGGCTTATATTCGGCAGTGGCTTTATGATGGGCTACAACGAATTAAAAATTAAAAATCGTTAATTTCGGAACTAGTCTTTATCACATATACACATACATATACACATACATATACACATACATTTTTTTCTTTTCGAAATCAAAAAATTAATCTATGTCAATTTTATTTCAATTACATAAACAAATATTTAAATTAAATTATTACAATTACTTTAATTCCGCATAAAACATATAAGCTGATAAAACATATAAAATAATAACAAACCTAATAATTAGTCGTCCCCCGTTACTCCTCGTGCCCGCTGCTAGGACGAATTTGCTTCAGAACGCACCATTATCATGTTGCTATAAACTATCATCTCACAGGATATTGACATTAATATATGTAGTGAGACGAAATCCATAATTGCAGCATACAAATGCGTTGAAAACTGTAACTTTTTAATTAGTATTTTATTTTACAATCATGTTGATAGATTTCTTAGTATCATTATTTATTAGTCAGTAGTTTTCTTATATTTAGGTTAGTTATAGCATGACATTGGTTTAAGAACTGTAATGATGTTATAATTGCGTAATAAATAAATAAAAAATAATAAACAAAATAAACACAATACAACATATACACAGTTCTAACGTAATCTAAATTTAGGTTTAGATCCGGAGTGTTCAACATGTAACTTAGTCCAATGTCGCATTGTAGGGCAATCCTGATCCATCCGCCAGGCGAACAGTTGCAGGTATCTGTTGGAGCTGCCCCAAGTAGCGAGGCAGCTTCATCAGTGTCCTAAAGACGTTATTGTATAGAATGAATGTGAAGTCAACTACGAGTAATACGCATTAAAGAGGCGATAGATTACGAGTATCTCTTCAATAAACCTGTTAGAAATGAAAGACCATTTTTTCTGACGCTCAACAAATAAATATGTCTCTTTTTCCGTGTTTTTAGGCAATGAAAAACTGCTACAATATCGTTAGAATAAGAAGGCAAATTTTGACAGCTTATAAATGATTACAAATAGCTTAATTGGTGTATTGGGCGGTCACAAAATCGTAATACCATGGTTCGAGCCCAGACCGACCGACTTTTTTTAATTTTTTTTCAAGTTCCTTTCTTTTTTGAGAAAATCTATTTTTTCGAGCCTTTTTTTGTATTTTTTAAAAACACGAAAATTTATATTAAACTAATTGCCAATTGCACTCATGATTTTTTATTCAAATAACCAGTTCAGTTTTTTCTATTATGTCGCTAAGATAAAAAAATATTATTTGTATTTCATCAGTATGTAATTTGTATCTAAATATAATTTCCAAAACACACGAATTAAAAAAACCGAGCGAAAAATACCGAGCAAAGCTCGGTCAACCGGTATGTACTTTATATACAGTACGTATATAAAGTACATACACGATACAGAAGTTACTAGAGTGGGAGTTTAAAAAAAAACTTTGAAATTTACATCTATTTACAGAACATTTATTTAGATATTATTTGTTTGTGTGTATTTAGGTGTCCTTCTTTTGTTTTATAGAATGAGGGTGACAAACGAAAACGCAGTCCACTGATGCTAAGTGGTTGCTGTGGCCCATAGGCACCTACATCTATCTTAATTAAGAATCGAAATTCAGATGCGTTGTCACCCTTGAGAACTAAGATGAAATGCCTCATTTCCAGTAAAAAGGATTTCCGGTTCTCTACACTCACCATATAAACATAGCAGCTTTAGGCAGCTATTTTACGCTGATATTCTGTGAGAGCATGGTTCTTTCACGGTCGAACCAATATCGTGCTACAACCATAATAGATGCAGCGTTGCTCTACCAAGAGTAAATGCTAATGTCGGACCTTAAAAATAATGCAATTTCATCGAGTTATAAATTTTTCGACAAATTTTTCAGTTTTCATTGGATGTATTTCAATCAAAATGCAAGCAAAAAAAACTAACTGTCTTGATCGCTTATTTAGTGGCCTTACTTGAACATCTTTATTGATCACCCAACATACAGTCTAATACGAGAATATCGGTTACATCTGGACATGTACAAATGATACATCTAAAATTGCATAACAGCTGATAGATCTCGATACCTTATCTGATCTCTGACTATCATCAGTTTTGTAATCAATGATATCTGGCATCTTAGATCATTTTGATATCCTTAAGCTTTTTCTACGCGTAATTCACTTTTTTATTATTTTATTACTTTATTAAAAGCACTGAAAAACTGTGTAGATTACTTTATCTTTAGATTAAATTACTTAATTGGTATATCAGACGTTAATGTGTGTGGAAAAGATAATAATAGAATCTAAGAGCCATCAAATTTTTTGGAATCAAAACATTTTTTTAACCAAAAAGGTGTTGATGAAAATTGGTTTGGTGATTTTTTTTATTTGAGCTATAAAATTTATTGAATAGAACCACACAATTTTATTTAACTATGTTTTTAAATTTTGAGACAATGTAATGTTTTAATGTTCATGTAATAATATTAATAATATTATATCTTAAATTGTTATGATTTCTGTAACACAAATAAAAATAATATGTAAACGAATTATGAGAAATTTCCATTATAATTATTAAAAATTTTAAATGTGTAGTTTGCACAACGGCTGTATTTTTATTAAATTATTAAGATCTATTGTAACTCACAACATGTAAAATAAATTGTAATGATTTGTTACTAAAATTCTCTTTTAACGCTGGACAGTGTCTTCGTTATTACCGCCGACACTCCTGGTAGGACCTCCCTCTCACTGCGGCCAAGACATCTTTAGTCGTCAGAACCTCTGATCAGTCTTGTGAGTCTGCCTGACTGGCAGTGAGAGAACCCCATCATCTAACCCTGACATCCAGCCTCTGTCCGTCTGTTACATTAAGTCTCATGGTGCAGACATCCCGTATATATCTAATTTATGTATATATATTTATATGGAAGGGTATTAGGGACTGCTAGCGACTGCTAGGTACAGGTAACCTAGATATGGTTTGTAAGGTCCACTACTTCTTCCTACCATATTAATTTGCAGCCAGGTAGTATATCGACGGCTAATTGGGAATCGCAAAGGAATGAAATAAATGAACTTGAATTTTGAAAAAAAAAGAAGAAGAATATTTGCTTAACAATAAAGCTAATTTAGTACATTTGTCAGTGTCATTGTATCTGCAGGCGAACTAGGAAACCTGTGCATCAGCTGTCAGTGCCATTTCCTTACGGTTAATCTAAGTAAAATGCAAGCAAAAATTAATTCATTAAATATCATCTATAGAGTTTGTACTTTATTCTGACATAACCTAGTTACAGTGAAATTTAATAATATTTTATAAACTAAGGTACAAAATAACAATTAATGTTAATTATGCTATTCCTCTCTCTTAAGAAGTGTAATGTAAGAAGTATTTGTGTAATAAGTGTAATGTGTGTAAGCAACTAAACGAGAAGAGTGTGTAAAGTGTGTGCGTGTGTGTATTTTTTTCTGTCTGAGAAGTTTTCACCTCACTATATATACAACTCCTCAGTAGAACACCCACCGTCATGTCATTAAAATGATTAGCAAGGCAATATAATTCACTTTATGAAGTACCGATCTTAGTTATCTGAAGCGACAACTTCCATACAGGCGTTCTTTGTTCAGTAGAATATAATAGAATTTTGATTTAACATGGAGTGGAAATAATAAATATGGAAAGCCTGTGATAATTTTTGGCACTGATAAATTTTCTATCATGGGAAAAAAACCCAACGTGAATTATTTTTAAGGTAACATTTTATAATTAAATAAGTTGTAAAAGCTGAGAGCATAGTTTCAAACTTTTTTATTACAACTCTACAAGCCGCAGGTTCGGCCGCACATGGAATACTGTTCCCGTCTCTGGGCTGAGGCTTCCCAGTGCCAGCTCCTTCCCTTTGATCGCTCCCAGGGCAGAGCGGTTCGAATCGTTGTTGACCGAGCTCTTTCCTATCGGCTTGACTCACTGGCGCTGTGAAGAGATGTTCATCATTGCACCTCTTTACGTTTTTTATCGCATCTACTACGAGGAGTGCTCTGAGGAATTGTTTGGACTAATTTCAGCCGCAGAATTTCACCATCGCACATCATTACAAAACTCGCGATGCCATTCATACCATCTGGATGACTGGCGGTCCACCACTATGCGTTTTAAAAGAAATTTTTTTCCTCGCACAACTTCCTTTTGGAATCGACTAACAGCAGAGATTTTTCCGGGCCGATACGACTTAGGACCTTCAAGAAAAGAGCCTACTCCTTTTTAAAAGGCCCACAGTGCAATTGAATTCCTCTGGTGTTTTGAAATTGTTCATTAGCGCCGGTATTCACTTTTTTTATAGGAGAGGGGGCAAACGAGAATACGGCTCACTTGATGGTAAGTGTTACTTACCATCAGGTGAGCCGTACCACTTATTTTGGTAAGTGTTACTTACCATCAGGTGAGCCGTATGCTCGTTTGCCACCTCTTCTATAAAAAAAATTGTAAGAGCTGACTTACTACATGCTCGACAGTGAAGTAAAACACCGTGAAGAAACCTGCACATCTGAAGAGTAAAATATTTCGATGACATTTTAAAGTCTTTCATCAAGTACTGGAGTAGCGCGACGGACTAAATAATTCAAAGCACCTTAAAAAATAAATGAATTCTATAACTTTATCTATAAATAATAAGTAATAATAATTAAGTAATAGCATTTTAACGTGAGTTATTAGGAGTTGATTGCTTGTTTAGATCGGTTGCTTAAGTTAACTGATAGGTAAGTGAACTGAAAGTAGCGATTTTCAGATGATTAATAAGTGTTTTTCATCCTAAAAGATATTACCGTAAATCGTTCATTACAACACCGTATATGAACAAAGCTTATATTAAATGAGCATTACCACAGATCAGTTCAGTGATCAATTGGCTGTATTGATAATTGTGAATCGTGAGAACGTTGCTTCAGTTTATCTTCAAAACTCATTACGAATAAACTGCCTCTAATGATTTTGTTACTGCGAGCGATTTGTGGATTGGTCAGACATTATAACATTGGACTCGGTGTATATCTATTTTATTGTTTTGATTTTAATAATTATTTACATTTTATCTAACGGTCTATGACCACACAAGACTCTTCCTGTAGATACAAATGAGCTAATAGTTTTAATTGGTAGGACTTGTTATGCCTGCAGCATGAAAGGGACGATTTATAAAAAAAACGTTACCTCCACGTTAGAATTTTTTCCTGTATCGTACATATTATGTTTAAAAAATAAATCTCGCTGGGTAAAGGAACCATAAAGAAGCTGGTTCTTTCCGGGATAGAGGTATTTTCCGAACCAATGGTAAATAAAAAATGACTTTCAATAAGTATAATTTAATAATAGTTATCGAATGCAAGTCATTATATTCTATTCTATACATAACACGACACGACACACGCACGCGTACTTACGCGTGCGTGTGTCAATAAATCGATCGCAATTACTGCGTGGGCGCATCGACCGTCTTCGGGTCAACTTGCACGGCCACGTAATTAACTGCCCCGCCTTTACAGTTAATCGGTTCTAATCAACGAAGAATAGCAGAGTTATTCAAATTCAATTTGTCTCTTCCCGATCTCATTGAAGCAGCGCATGTCATTTCCCTATTACTGTTGTTATAGTATGTTGTGGTTATTCGATAGGTTTTGTTAAGGTTTTATTATAAGTGAGTCACTCAGGAAGATTTACAAAATTAAATATAAGGTCAACGGGTAAAGTTTTTATTACTTAGCATCTCACAAAGGTTTTTCTTACAGGTGGTAGGTGGATGATGTGGTAGGTGGATAATGTGGCCCATAGATATTTATCCTCAATTAAGAATCAAAATGCGGATGTGTTGTCACGCTCGAGGACTAAAACTGAATGCTTTGTTAAAAGTTAAAAGGGTCTCCAGTCCTCAATACTCACCATACGAAACACAGTGGCATGAAGCTGTTATTTAACGATAGTTATATAAAACTATTTACTCTGACGGGGTATCTATGGTATCAATTCGCCTACAAAATCAAAGTAGCATTAATTCCAAATGGTATACTACCAAATGCTTGCCAGAAGTGTTTCCTGCTATGAGCCTTTGACAAAACACAACTGAGCACTCAAAACGGTAGCTTGCCTGGACAGCACACCGGTCTAGTTTTTTTGGTCACCCTCTTAGCTTACTCTCTTTAAAAGGCCGGCTACGCACCTGTAATTCTACTTGTATTACAGTTGCTCATGGGTGGCGGTCGACAGTTACCATCAGGTGAGTCGCGTACTCGTTTACCCACTCTACTATAAAAAAACAAGCCTTGCTTAGCACTTGTGCGTGCTTTTTGTCTCCTAAAACAAAAATCAGCCGAAAAGAGACCTCATCGCTTAAGTTAACCTGGACTAAAAGATGTATGGGGCAACTGGCAAAAGAGTTTCGAAAAACGGTTCAAACGTATGAAACGTGGTAGAACCAAGCTGCAGCTATATTACGATTGTAACACAAAAGATACGAATACCAGCGTAAAATAGGAGCTTAATGCTGCTGTGTTTCGTATGGTCAGTCTAGAGAACCGGAGACCCTTTTTACTGGAAACGAGGCATTCCATCTTCTTTACGGATGACAACGCATCGGCATTTTCATTCGTTGTTACTGATAGAAATAGATTGCGGCTAAATTAGCGCATTTTTCCCGCAGTTTTCGACAATCATGATTCATTAATTATATTAATCATAAAACCACATTTATAATGAAAAATTTAAAAGCGTTCTGCACCGACGTAAAGCCTCAAGATTAGCTCGCATCATATTTCTTCATCAAACACGAATTCATTTATTCCTTAAATAGGTCACCGTAATTTTCTACGTCTTTGCGAATGAGTTACGGTCAAGACGACGCGACGTAGCAAAGACCACTGTTTAGAGTAAGCTTCCAGAAATGCACAGGAATCGTTTCACTGAGCATGGAACGGTTCTAATACTGATATGAATGATATATTTTTATATGAGGTAATGGTAGCTCAAGGGCTAAAAAACTCGCCGTGATGTTTATGAACTCCATGCGTTCGATTCCGACGGTATTGACGAAATAGTAAGTTGAAATTTTGAGTGCTGATTTACAACGTGATCGGTGGAGAAACAAATCATTGTGAGGAATCCTGATAAATAAAACACTCACAGAATACTAATTGGAAATATAAAGAAAGATAGAAAGAGGGAAGGAAGGAAAGAAAGAAATGAAGAAAATGTTTATTTCGCCTCATATTAAACGTATATTAAATAATATTATGTATTGCAGAACGTAAAGAAATGCAGTCACTCTCAGCCACAAACATCTAAATAACGATTATTTAGATATCTGTGCTCTCAGCATTTGGTGTGGCGAACTACAGTTGTATTTGTGTGTGGTCCGTTTCGTCTCTTTCGAGCAGTCGTTTGTTCTAATAAATTTAAGAAAAATTACAGCAGTAAATACCAAAATAAAAAAGTCGCGTCTAGACTAGACTCTACATACCTTGTATTGCAATTGTTAAGCTTAAAATCCAAACAACAATAAAAGGACAGCGATATAACCTAAAAAAGAGAGTAGTTATGGATGACTAAAACAGCAACATTATTCTCTTGTGTTTCGTATATTCAGTGACGAGAACTTGAAGCCTCTTTTTTGAACCGACTTCAAAAAAAGATGAGAGTCTCAATTCGTCGGAATATTTTTTTTGTATGCTAACCGATTACTCGAAGACACCTTAACCGATTTGGAAAATCCTTTTTTTTTACAGGGTATGCTTTCCAGATAGTCTCATTTAAATTTTATCGAAATCGGTCGAGCGGTTTTTAAACAATCAACAATATTTTTTTTTATATTGAAGTCGGTTGCACATTTTTTTTAATTTTACCACTTGTTTTGGCTTGGAACCACATTTTGGCACTTATTAATGATATAAGAGCCGAGATGGCTCAGAGTTAACCTCTAAAATCGCCGCGTTCTAAAATCTCACAGTTCGCGAATATTGTTGTTATTACTTAATGATTTCTTATGTTTGCGCGAACACTACACATTGATTAAAACTACCTTTACGGATTTTATTGCGTTTAATTTACTTGATTTTTAATTCCCTTCATTCTAATTTCAATAGAGAAGGAGACTGGGTTCTACCACCTGCTTGGGGTCCTGTAACAAATCAATTAGTCGAAGTTATTACTTGCAATTTAAGTGCTGATTTACTACATTCTCATAGATGATCTTTTACGTGGCAGAGCCATGCTGCAGCCATATTAGTTGTATAGTTGTTGGCTCGACCGGGGTAGAACCATGCTCTCACAGAATATCAGCGTCAAATAGCAGCTTAATGCTGCTGTGTTTCGTATGGTGAGTGTAGAGAACCGGAGACCGTTTTTACTGGAAAAGAGGCATTCCATCTTAGTCCTCAAGACTGACAACGCATTTTCATTTTGATTCGCAAACGAGAATAGATGTAGATGTCTATGGGCTACCACTTACCATCAGGTGGACTGAAAAACATCGTGAGGAAATCTGCATTATTTTTTTGAAAAGGGTGATAAATAGATATTTAAAAAAAAACTTTTCGAAGACGTGTTAGGTTCGTCAACAAGCATTGAGGCAGTGCAGCGGGTAATTCTTTTCCCTAAACCCTCTCAGAAATGAGAGGAAGCCTAAGCCCAGTAGTAGGACGTATTTTGGATGTAATCTTAATTTACTTTACGTTTAATGAGTGATGACAACGTATCTGTATTTTCATTCTTAATCAAGTATAGTTTCGAGGACAGAACCTATGAGCCAATACAATAATTTTATCGTTTTCGCCAAACCATACACTAATCTTATCCTCCATCCACAGGGTATCTTGTAATATTTCGCTTTTAGCGATATGATCGCCCACTGCTATATATTACTTTTTGCTTTTATTTTTGTTCATATTTATGATTTTTTGAAGTACAATAAAATTTTAACTATCTATGCCTCCATAGGCACATCATTCATTAAGTAACAGGTGGGATGAATGCACGTTTACCTTTGCTTCTACGAGTATGAAAAAGCCGCAAATATAAATAGTTTTGAACAAATCACCATAGTACAGTATTTATAACAGCGTTACATTAAAACAAAAACCTTAGTTTTAATTAAGTTTCCCAGTCTAAAGCGCTAACACTAAAATATTAAAATACGCGCATAAAACAGCGGGAAAAATGCAAGTTAAAATTCTCAACAATTTTTTTCTCGGTCCACACCGACGAGTACGGAGTCCTAGACACCTTGTTTAAGCTTCACAATGGAACCGAAGACAATGGACGAGGCGTTGCGAGCGTGACTCCATGTACCCAACAATGCACAGGTACCTCGCCCGAAATGACTCGGTGTATGCACGAACATGTGTTGCATGAACTTAATGTGGGATTGTTCCGCCTTACTTATGTTATAATTAATTATTATTTTAAACATTGTTATAAACTACAAATTTAGGCAGGTATATCGAATACCTAATTATCAATGGTTGATATCGGAAATATAATATGTAGGTAATTTGTAACATGTACAATGACGTATAAAGATATAAATAAAAACATTTTATTTCCTGCGCCATTTATTCTTTTAAAATTTTAATACGTTTTAAAAATATCAATATTTATTGTATGTAAGTTTAAACTAAAGACTATTTATTAATCTGTGACAAAAGGTTAATTTAAGTATTAGTTTAATAGTTATTTAGACTTATATTTATCTGCAAGTAGCCCTGTACACCCCAACGGAAAGGTCTTAAAATGAACATGGGCAAAACAAAGATCATGTCTAACGTGCACGTCGTTGTTCGGAGCACTAAGCTCGAAGTTCTTAACGAGTATATTTACCTGGGATAAATAGTTCGACTGGGTAAGTCCAACCTCGATCGTGAGGTCTATCGACAAATTTCACTCGGCTGGGCAGTTTTAGAAATTATGACACATCTTCTCGACTGGCATACCTCAAAACTTTAAAACAAGATTGCACAGCCAGCGCGTGTTGCCAGTGATGACCTATGGATCTGAGCCGTGGTCCTTCACAGCTGGCCATTTGAGGATGGTAGCTCAGCCAGTTATGGAGTAAGCTATACTCGGGGGTTTCCCTGCGTGATACACTTAATAAAATGAGGAAATCCGCAGTAGAACTAGAATAACCAGCATAGCCGGTTATTCTAGTTCTACTGCGGATTTCAACGGATCAGTACGCTGAAGTGGCAATGGGTCGGCGACTCTATAAACCGCCACCACTTACCACATGGTGGAATCGTAGTCAAGCGCTGGCTTATAATAAGTTTTACAAAAGATAACAATACCGTTTCAGCCCATATACGTCCCACTGCTGGGAACAGACCTCTTCTTATTTCTGAGAGGGTTTCAGGGCAAGAAAGTGTCTGCCGCGTTGTCCCAGTGCGTGTTTGTGAACTTCACATATCTTCGAAATATTTTTTTTCTTATTTTTCAGACATGCAGGTTACCTCGCGATGTTTCCCGTCATCATCGAGCATGTGGTAAATTAGGACTTAAAATTGCATTTAACAATTTTATTGGTGTCGGTGGGGATCAAGTCCGTGTTGCTTGTGTACTGTGAAATTTACAGCGAGCGCTAGCCGTCTGGGCAACCACGGCTATATAATGGGTGATTTTATTTACTGTTTGGAAAAAAATAGGGTGTAATAGGTGAACGACATAGAAGCCTAGGCCACTGATATTTTACGATTTTTACATATACGTATTACGAAATTGATCTGTCAATAAATACTAGCAATCGGGTGCGTATTATTTTAATTTCCATAGTTATTAATTGATTTTTTTGTTAGAATTATGGTTTTTATTTTTTTTTATTTGTTTATTTCAAATTCACCAGTATATACTAATCTATACAAATAAATAAAATTGAAGTGTATATTAGTAATGTAAATTTGTAATTTAGTGTGAATTCGCAAATGAAATAATTATTTTTTGACAACTTCCGATGAATTTGATATGAGTACAATCAAATAGTTAACAATTTAATTCTGGTACTGCGCGAGGCCACTAATAATATCCCTATTCAATTTATGCTATCTAACCTATTCCACTGCTAATCCATGTAATTATAACACATTAAAGTTATATTTGATATATTAATATGTAAGTTACCCACTAGATGGAATGACGACTTGAAATACGTAGGTAGTCGATGGATGCAGATGGCTCAGGACCACACCTTGTGGTAATCTATTGGGGAATCTATATTTCAAACGTGGTAGAGCCACTCTGCAGCTATATCATGTTGCAGCATGAACTGATCGGCTGGACCGGGGCAGGACCACGATCTCAAGGAATACCAGCGTTTAGCAGCTTAATGTTGCTGTGTTTTGTATGGTGAGTGTAGAGTACCGTGGACCCTTTTTGCTGGAAACGAGGCATTCCATCTAAGTCCTCAGGTGTGATAACGCATCTGCATTTTGATTCTTAATCAAAAATAAATGTAGATGCCTGTGGGCTACAGCATCCACTTACCATCAGGTGGACTGTGTACTCGTAAGTTATTCTATATAAAAAAAACCTTGTAACCTACAGTGGACTTCGGGCTGCATAGTGATAGTAAAGGTTACTTTTCAAGATTTTTAAGAGATTTGCTTTGGTTAGATATAATGATATATTGTAATATACAAGTATATTAATACGTATTAGTTAATATCTAAGATACTCAGAAACGAGTATATCCTACAAGGGAGAGTTTTTTTTTATAGAAGAGGGGGCAAACGAGCATGAGGCTCACCTGATGTTAAGTGACTACCGCCGCCCATGATCAACCGCAACACCAGGGGAATTGCAGGTGCGTTGCCGGCCCTTTAGAAAGGAGTACGCTCTTTTCTTGAAGGTCCCCAGGTCGTATCGGTCCGGAAAAATCGTTGGTGGTAAACTATTCCACAGAGAGGTTGTACTCGGAAGAAAACTCCTCTTGAAACGTACAGTGGTGGACCGCCAAGCATCCAGATGATGTGGATGGTATCGCGACGTTTGCCGCGTACTAGCGTTCACGAAATTTGGCGGCTGGGATTAATCCGAACAATTCCTTAGAGCACTCTCCATGGTATATGCGAAAGAAAATGCAAAGAGATGCAACATCTCTTCGCAGTGCCAGTGAATCGAGCCGATCGGAAAACACTCGGTCGTCGACGATTCGAGCCGCTCTGCGCTGGATGCGGTCAAGTGGAAGGAGCTGGTACTGGGGAGCCCCAGCCCAGAGATGGGAACAGTATTCCATGTGCGGCCGAACCTGCGCCTTGTAAAGTTGCAGGCGGTGTGCCGGCATGAAATACTGTCCCGCTCTGCTGAGCACGCCAAGCTTTTTTATAGGCCAATTTGGCCTTCTCTTCCAAGTGACCACGAAACTGCACGTCACTCGATATGTCGACGCCGAGGATTCCGATACTGGCTGAGGCAACAAGGGGAGTGCCTTGAAACTGAGGAGATACGACAAAGGGGTTCTTTTTAGCAGTTAACGCGCAAAATTGTGTTTTCTGGGGGTTAAACTGGACTAGATTTAGTCGCCCCCAATCCGAGACTCTGTTCAGCAAAGACTCGACTTCAGACACAAGTTTGTCCCGGCACTCGGAGACGTTTTCCCGAGAAATATTGGCTCGGCCGGTGTAAAGAGCATCACCAGTGCTGTCATCTGCATAGCAATGAATGTTACGGGTTTGCAACATATCATTGATATGCAGAAGAAACAGCGTTGGCGATAGTCAAAGCACAGAGTAATAAATAGTTTACCAACAGATACATCACTCCCATACAAAAGCGAAAATACCTACGCTATAATAGCCTACAAAATCTTAATAATAATATCTGTTGATCGCAGCGAGAAGAAAATGTACCGTAAGTACGCGCACGAAGAGTCGGGTTTTTGTTGCCTGCCGTGCGACTCACGTGCAAGCGCGTCATCGCAAGAATGCGCTAGGGTTGTACCTATGACGATTATTGTAATGAAACGAATATTGCGAAATAAATTTTTTTATACATACTAACAATATTTTTATTTGTCAATCAAATATGTGTTGAGTTTTATAAAATGATTTATAATTTTTTTTCATTCTCTGAATTCTCGGTTATTTTATTCTTGGAAATTTTATCGTTGAAGTTTCCTATTCGCGTAAATAATTTTAATAAATAATCATGAGGAAAACAGGAGCAAAGCAGAGAAAAAAGCAATGGTTTGTAAAACAGAACGGTGCTGCCAGACCGATTCATTATAACGTTGTCAAAATTATTTAAGAATGATCTTTCTAATTCTTCAATATAATTATTAAACGGTTCTGGTGGGAATTTTAGCCCACCATAAAAAGATGAATCTTTATTATAAGCTTTGAAATGAGTACACAGTGTTGTTTCGTCAACATTAGGGTTCTCCTGTAACAAAGCATTGAAGCTAGTACAGTTATGTTTTTTTGCATCACTTATATAATAAATATACATTACACTTATTTAATACATGAGTCAACGCAAAAAAAGACAAGTTTTTTTTTTTTTTTTTACTTTTACACCCACCCACTGCACAATAATTACATGGTTTTGACATTTCGACGAGTAAGCGCGGGAAACGTGCACGGCTCTACGTCGGTGCTTGCGGCAGCCCAATGTCGATTGTATCGTGGACGATACATTAGAGCGGTAGGCATAAAACGCGTGGCATAAGGCGCGTGGTAAAGAGCTAGTGACGGAGGCCTGGTCAAAGTAGGTTCACTGTTCTACTCAAATATAGGGTTGTTGGGGGGGGGCTTTTAAAAGGGGGGGGGGGGTGGGGGTTTTTTTTCCTCCCGATGTTAGTTTCCGGGGTCTACCTTTTTTTTTTTTTTTAATTTTTTTTTTTTTTTTATAATAAAAAAAACAAAACCTTAAAAAGGGGGTTTTGTGCTTTTGTCTTTTTTTTCTTTTTTCTGCCAAACGCACGCAATGTCTCATATTCTTTCGCGCACTCACGGCTCGTTTGAATTTCGAATCAGTTTTAATCAAATCATAGACGATATTTTACGTTAAATTATTTCTTAGAGTAGGTACTGGATATACAATATCTATATTTTGTCTTGATGGAGGTACAAACTATATGTAGATAATATATCTATCTATACACATTTCGTATCACCATCATCATTACAGCCCTTCACAAGACCACTGCTGAACACAGCCCCCCTCCCTCCAAAAGAATGCTATAAAGCACGGTCCTGAACTATCTGCATCCATTGACTTCCTGTATGTCTTATCAGGTCGTCACTCCATCTAGTGGGTAGTATAGACTACTACAAGGTTTTGTTACTTTTTCATACAATTTTCCTCACGATGAACTTTTATCGTGAATATTGCGACATAGAGCTACCACGTCACTCGCAATGCCAATGTAGTCGCTAAAAGTTTTCTTTACAAGTGAAAAAAGATTTAAAACTGCACTTTTCATAGTTATGATACATTGCGAAGCACATCGGTTTAATTGCTACAAAGTGTGGCACCAAAAAGGAGGAGTCAAATTGTAAAAAATACCAATTACAAAAAATTCGATCGTTAAAAGCGGTTTCGAGTACGATTAAAAAAGTGTCGCGGTCCTCGTTATTGCAACGCGGTACGCGATTTGAGGAGTTTTAAAAAATAATATTTTCCCATGTAAAAATTTAGATTTCGTTTGTCATACTTTATTTTTAGTTAAGTAATAATGTTCCTCTGATATGTGATATGTGAATAAATTCCAAAGGTATCTCGTTTTGATTTCTTTACAACCAAGATAAAACAAAAAGAAGTTTATATATAAAATTCAGTGTCGATTCACTGATGATTTACTGAGATTCATCTTCCTCAAGAATGGTAAAATAATTTCTACATAATAGCTTTAAAATTTGATGCTTAGACAATGCATTTAAAATTATTCTATATTTTTCTTTTGAAATTATTTTGTATTCCTATGTTGCGGATAAAATAGTAGCTTAATGATGCTATGTTTCGTATGGTCAGTGTAGAGAACCCTTGTAAGTGGAAACGATACATTCCATCTTAGCTCTCAAGGTGGCACTGCATCTGCAGCACCTGAAAATAAGGGTGACAAACGATAACACAGTCCGCCGGGAAGTAAATGGATGCTGTAGCCCTTAGACATCTTCATCTATCCCCGCTCAAGAATAAAAATGCTGATGCGTGGTCACCTCCGAGTTCCAAGTGTTTCAAAAATGTATCTCCAGTTCTCTGCACTCATCCTACAAAATATAGTAGTAACTTAAAGCTGCTATTTCACGCTGGTATTCCGTGAGAGCATGATTATTATTCGGTCAAGTCGAGCCATTTGTGCTATAACCATTGTATAGTTGCAGAATCTTTGCTCTATTCAAAGCTCTATTTAAATATGTCAAAACTCGTTCATCGTTTACAATTTCGTCGATAAGTTCAGTTGTTAGTTCACTAATTAATTTGTGATCCAATGTTAAATAATCTTGTGATGCTAATTAAGCCACTTTCACACACAACATTAACTTTTAGATTTAGATGTAAACATAATATTCTGTAGACTAATTAGTTGCAAAACTTTCGACGTGCATTCGGAGGATATCCGGGTGGCTTTTATTCCATCCAAACGTATTCCTCTGTTTCCTCCAATGAAAATGATACATATTTCAGCGATAAAATTTGTCTACCACTGCCGTGTTTGTTTTTTTGTTTTATTTGTATAAATTATTTGTTTATAAACTGAGAAACTCCCGAAAAACTTAGAGGAGGATTTTGCAATAGTTGCCACTATTGGCAGATGCATTTTGTGTTGTTATCAAGAAGATGCAGCATCTTTTATTTTAGTTTCACTCTGTCGCATTTTACGACTTCCATGGGACGACATGTGGTAGTAGATATTCTTACAACGCCACTACGTGGATATAATTTAACGAATATAAAAATTAAAGGGAAAACATAAAGACATAGCCAGAATCTTTCATAAATAGTTGTTGAGTAAAATCTCACCAAAAACATAAATGTGAAAAAGGGCCAAGTTCTATACACTTGACATCCGGTTAGTAGGTCGATAGAAGAGTTGAAATCTGAATGGGTGTCAAGTTTAAATTAGTTCTTTAAATCATTAATATTAGAATCCCCAACAGCTTTGAAACTGCCAGAGAGCTTACCCCGTTCAGATCTCAAACCTTTCTTTTTATTAGTAGATGAATTTATCAACTTAAAAAAATTTCAAATTGAAATTATAAGAATAAAATTGTCAACCGTTTGAAAGCGAATGTGATAATTTTTGAACTTTTCCTTTGATACGTACGTCTAATGATTTATTTTGATTTTATATGATTGATATCTTCATCGTACACGAGTTTATAAAAACGTGGTAATATAATGACACTTTTCAGACCTTAATCACGCAAAATCTTTAAAGAGTTTATTCATAAAAATTCATGAAAGGTATTCTCTGCATGCAATGGGAGGTATTATTATTAGACAGTATTAGTGTGTAGTATGTAGTTTATAGTTTTTGGGTTATATGTGGGTCAAAAGCTACTCGAAGTAGTTCGTGTAAGTATACACACTATTCCGAAACTTGGCTGATACTGCCGTCTAGATTAAAATCGATCCAGCTTTGGAGGAGGAACACAGGAATTCCAGGTGATAATTTTGGTCAACTTTTCATAGGTGGATCTGACTAATACAGACACTTTAATATTCTTGTAATAATATAGAGAGCCGTGGTAGCTCAGATGGTAAGCACTCGCTGTAAATTTCACAGTACGCGAGCAACCCGGGTTCGATCCCCGCCGGTATCAAAAAAATTGTTAATTGCATATTTTAGTGCTGATTTACCACGTGCTCGGAGGTGAAAGAATGCATCGGGAAGAAACCTGTATGTCCGAGAAATAAGAAAAATAAATACACATTTCGAAGGCATGTGAAGTTTTCCAACACACATTAGACATTTCCTTGCCTTAAACCCTCTCAGAAATTAAAAGAGCCCAGCAGTGGGACATTGTCTTTCGGTTGTCAAGCTCGGTCGTATAGGAACATCGCGACAGATCATTTATTATCACTCATTTCCACTTGAACAACTTAAATACTAGCAGTAAAGGGAATTTAATGTGAAACAAATTTAAGCGTCCATTATTGAACCCCATTACAGTGAAACTACAAAAAGCGTAAAACGAGTACTGCGTGGACCAGTCTTCCCATAAACAAAGCGGCAGCTGTGCTAGATGCGGCAAAAAGTCGCTGCAGTTATGGTTGGTTATACGATCTGTGAATTTGTAGATATGGTACGGGGCCACCGATATTTTTTTATATTCTTATTTCATTCTTCATCAGATCCTAAAAGTGTATATTGCTAGACATGGCCCCCTCTCACTGTGACGTGCAACACAAATACTCCTCTATCGCAATTTGACACCAATTTTATATGTTTGACGAAAACGAGATGGTTATACCACCATCTATCGGAAGCAGAAGGAACCTTTGAGTTTTTTTTAAAGAACAAACATAACAAACGAGAACACAGTCCACCTGATTATAAGTGGATGCCGTGGCCAATTATAAACATCTACATCTACCATCGACTAAGAATCGAAACGCACCTACGTTGTCACCTGAGACTGAAAGGTAAAAAGGGTCTCCGGTTCTCTTCACTCGATATACGAAACATAGCTGCCTTAAGCTGCTATTTTACGCTGGTATTCTGTGAGAGCGTGTGTGCAACTGGGTTGTAGCACGAATGGGTCGAGCCGACCCATTCGTGCTACAATCGTAATATGCAGCATGGTTCTACCGGATACTTACGTACGGCTTATCGAGTAGTCGTCTCTTACGACGCCCACGGGAAGAATTAGGGTGTAAATGAGACATAATTAGTGGCTACATTGCGGCTGAGCAATAAAGGCAATTCACCTGAATTTTACTTCTGATTGTAAATCTCCTAGTGAAAACACTTCATTTAGATTTAAATTCAATATCGAACAGTGAAAGACGCATTTATTTTATATGTATTTATTCTTATAAATACAAAAATCTTTCGACGTTTAACACAGTGATCTGATACGGTACCCACTATGGTAATATGTAATTGATATGAAATATTCTTACATCGCCTTTATACGGTAACTACGTTAATATCCTAAACAAATCTTAGGGTTAAGATTAAAAACTGATATAGAAAAACAACTACATAACTGAAATTGTTACTAATGAAATAATAACCACCGCATCCGTTACCTCATAGCTCGCTGCGATGTCCGCACGTCCACTGTGACCATAGGAGCCTTTTCCCGTTTATACACCAATGGTATTACCATGCGAGCAACGAGTGCTGATTCAATTTGCAATAGCATTTGCATTGTTTTGTTTTATTTACATTGTCCGTACCGTGCGGGTGCTTAGGACTTTATGATAAATTCAAACAGGGTGCAACGTTGTTAACGTTTTTATATGAAATATGATTATTAACGCCGCGCTGCTTGCAGATGTATTTTACAGCTTGTGGCGCTTGCAATGTGAAAATAAATAGAACTATTTGCAATATTTCATTTACTAAAACTTTTTCAATCTCAACTTTATTCTAAGTTTTAACTTTTTACCCATAGAACTCCTTTTGTTGGCCGTATATATTTTTTTATGTTATAAGGGTGACAGGCGATCCATTAACCCACCTGATAGTAAGTGGATGCTGTGGCCCAAATACATCTCCATAATGTATATCAATCGGCCAAGCACATGCCGGACCACGCAAAATATTGTGTTCCGTAGTTGCCCGTCACAATATGTGAAAAGTAAAGGGTGTCGTGATACTATGGCCCAAATGGTCGGAATTAAATTTTTCTTTAACTAAGCGCCATAAAATCCGTGTAATTTGTTTTATTCTAAGAGGTCGTGGTCCGCGAGAAATATTCTTAGATTATTAAAGAGCGGGCTGATCAATAGTAACTTAGTTAACTATAAAATAGATTATATTTTCATCATCTCCTTCTTTCTCTTTCTGACCACCCCGCACCAGTCTAGATAGTGCTTCGCGACTGCGAAAATTATTCACGAATAACGCAAAGCAGATTTGTAGAAAAAATTTGACATAATCGCCTCACGATCGCAACTTTGTTTATACGAAGAGTACGTCTCGCTATTGTGACCTTTTCTTGTGTGTCATTTTAACATCAGTATACGTGATGGTTATACCACTGAAAAATAGAATCCATAAAATATTTCTGGCAATACCTAGGCTGCATTAAAAGTATCGGGAATGGAATATTTCCACTGTTCATTGTCATATTAAAATCTTTTTTAATTGAAAACTCCTTGGTTTTAAAAATCGAATTCCATTTATTTAATTAAAAAAATATTCTCGGTGTAGGGCACTAGTCGCTGAGAAAATGGAATTGATTTGAGAAAATTCGAGAGCGATGATTAATTATGACTTTCGAAGTGGTTTAACACAAAAACAGTGACCGGATGATTTCTGCATTTGGTGATGAAGCCCCATCTAAAACCACAATTTATCGCTGGTATGCTGAATTTCAACGTGGACGTGTCAAGCTCAGTGATGATCCCCGTCAAGGTCGCCCAAAAACTGCAGTCACCCAAAAAAACGTTGATGCTGTACGTAAGCTGATTGAGGAAGATCGACATGTGACATACCGCGAAATTCTGGCAACTTTAGACATTGGCATGTGTCAAATACAAATAATCTTGCATGAACACTTCGTTGTAGCTTTTACGGCGTGTGATAGCTACTAATTAGGTGTAAAAAAGTTGTTTTCCCGATGGATACCGCATTCGCTCTGTGAAGAGCAAAAAGCGGCTCGCGTTACTTGGTGCGTCAGAACTCTCGAAAGATTCCACACAGGATCCTCAAATGCTGTATACAACATCGTATTAGGTGACGAATCCTGGATATATGCGTACAAACCCGAAACAAAAAACCAGTCACGAGTTTGGGTGTTCGAAAATGAGTTAAAGCCAACAAAAATTGTTCGTTCACGGAGTGTTGCAAAAAAATTGTGGCCACGTTTGTCTCCAAAACCGGCCATGTTACGACTATTCCTCTTGAGGGACAAAGAACGGTTAATGCAGAATGGTATGCAAGCATTTGTTTGCCACAGGTCGTTTCTGAACTCCGTAAAGAGAACTGCAACCGCCGCATCATCCTCCATCACGGCAATGCGAGTTCTCACACCGCACACAGAACAAAAGAGTTTTTAGAGAAAGAAAACATAGAATTATTAAACCATCCACCGTACAGCCCCGACCTAAGCCCTTATGATTTCTATACTTTCCCTAAAATAAAGAATAAATTGCGTGGACAGAGATTTTCATCACCTGAAGAAGCTGTGGACGCCTACAAAACGGCCATTTTGGAGACCTCAACTTCCGAATGGAATGGTTGCTTCAATGATTGGTTCCATCGTATAGAAAAATGTGTCAAATTTCGCGGAGAATACTTCGAAAAGCAATAAATACATTTTTAAATAGTAATGTTGTGTCACTTCCTTGATTCCCGAAATTTTCAGTGCCGCCCTCGTACCTATATTTTTTTATAGGAGACAAACGAGCACACAGTCCACCTGATGGTAAGTGGTTGATGTGGCCCATAGACATCTACATCTATCCTCGATTACGAATCAAAACGCAGATGCGTTGTCACCCGTGAGGACTAAGATGGAATGCCTCGTTTCCAATAAAGAAAGTCTCCGGTTCTCGATACAAAACACGGCAGCATTAAGCTGCTATTTTACGCTGGTACTCTGTGACAGCGTGGTCCTTCCTCGGTCGAGCCGACCCATTTGTGCTGCAACTATACAACTAATAAAACTGCAGCATGGTTCTACCACTTAAGAAATATATACCTATACAGCTTTTTCACTACACCCATGGGAAGAAATGAAACAACCATTTGGCCACATACCACCATTATACGACACTATCTTTATTTTTATCCGTTCACTATGCGGCAGCCGGTCCTATTCTTAGTAGGTGCCCGTTTGGATAGAGACCACCCTCTCACCCATTTCTGCTAGCGAATGCCAGTGCTTGAACTGTAGTGTTCTTGTCTGAAGGGTATAGTAATGGGAGCCAGTACAATTACAGAGTGTGAGGCATTCCATATGAGTCTACAGAGGTGACGACACATCTATAGCTTTCTTTGTCTGCCTCGTTGGTCTAGTGGTCGTGAGCGTGGTTGCTGATCCTGAGGTCCTGGGTTCGAATCTCGGGTCCGGAAAATTCGGTTATTGGGTTTTTCTGTCAGAAATTCTTAGTAGCAGCCCGAAATCAGGAACTTGACAGTGTTTCTCCCTCGTGTCTCTGAAAGTACTTATAGACTGCACCAGTGCTCGTGCATACACTTGGATACTAATCGCTTCTCTACAGAGACTAGCCGTCGTCATTGAAATTTGGTCTGGAGGGCTAATAATAATAACTTTCTTTGTTGAAAGTTGGCTGCGGGAGACCATGACCTACCGTAGACACATATTATCAGGTAGACACTTAGTTCTATTGTCAATTCAGTTTTATAAAAATGCTATGAAATTGAGCTAAAACATGAAATTTCTGTTTTGTTTAACTTACTTAGGTTTCCTTAACAATTAGCTTACTCCATCAATTTATTACTACACACGACGTCGAGGTCGATTGGTGCGTTACTCTGACTTTTATTAAGACGAACGGTTCTTCGTTAACTAGCGGTTTAATTGCCCATAAAGTGCGATATGACGCGCCCCTGAAAACTTCTTGTTTTTAGGAAAAGGGACGAACAAAAACAAACTCCTTCATATAAGTATTTATTAATAAATTACCTTTGTGTGTTAATGATGTTAATATTTTCGACTTTTTAGTTGTAAATCCGTCTGATTGTCGTTTAAAGAAAGCATTTAGTTTTGGGTATTCACTTATATCCGCGTTGTCCCTTATTTTCAGTTTACTTTTTACTATAGAAAACCTCCATCATAACGTAGAAGGTTTTATTTTTGCTGAGAGTTCGGAGAAGTATTCCAACATAACATTTTCTGAAAAACTATTTGCTTTTTACTCTTCTCTCCAAGCAATAAATTCGTCGTATGTAGATTTTTGCAATTGTACTGAGTTCCGGTGGTGTTAATTCAAATAAAATATTAATCTACTCATTTTTTGCAACAAAACTAAAGTCCCAAAGAAAATTTTTGGAAAATGACGCCAACCGTAAAAGAATATAAGCAGAGATTTTTTCCATCCAGGCAAAGGGAACCATGCCCATACAGCCAGGTCTTCAGTAGAATTTTTTATTGATATGAAATGAAAATGAAATTTAATGACATGAAATGAAATGAAACCTAACCTAACTCATTGAATCAAATCATTAAATCTGATATTGAAATTAATTAGTAGCTTCTTTTTAGAAATATTTGCATGAATCATAAAAACTGATAGGAATTTTTTTTAATAAAAACTTTGTGGTTGTTTTTTTCTTTTTAATAGACATTATTTTGACAGTTGGGAAAGAGAACGCACGAGTTCGGAAAAGGTAAAGAAAAAGCTCGAGTATGTAATAGCCCACATCCCGAACGCTATACGTCCCTGCAATACGCCACTTTTTGAGCAACTGTATTAAAAATTACTTTTAATAAGGCAAATACGTGTGATCTATATTGAATAAAAATATTATATTCTATTTTGCTTAGTAGATTTTAGAAGGAATTTAATAACAACGATGATAATGATACTCAAAATAATATTAAAAAGTAAGTTCACCACTTTTGAATTTCTTTGCGTGGAACTAGTTAAACAGTTGTAAAGTCAGTATAATACTTCATCGTCTTCATTTGGCAGCTACATTTCGGTACAACCGCATCCCATCAGCCTCCGCCGACTTCATTTTAATGAGGCAATTAAGGCGCCGACTTTATAAACCTGTAAATCGCTTGGGCGCCGAATGAATGTTAAAATTAGCGATACCGCGAATGGCGTGTGCTGTAAAAATATTTGAGTGCATTTCGTAGAGCTGATTAATTTTGTACTGCATTATTTTGCATTTAAATAACCCCTTGATTCAAGTTCCGCTGTTAAAATCTTATTTCTGCACTGTTAAATATAAATTGCTTAAATGTGACTATTATTAAGTAGTCTATACACAAATACTCAGTTTATAAGTTAGTCAAATTTTATTTTATTAACAGATATTATCGATATAGTATATATTATTCTTTTTAACTGAATTGTTTATCTAGTGGTCATGATCACGAATGCTTTGTTTCTAAAATAATAATAAATAAATAAACGTAAGGAATTGACGATCCCATCGCTCGTCAAAACTGCTACGTCAGCGCAGTCGGTCAGCGTATTGCCAAGAGGTGTGAGCGCCGTGCCTCGGCAGAATTGAGGGTGAAAAGGCCCGTTTGTGCTTATGGCCGCACATAATACGGTGTCAAGCTTGGGCGTCTCCCGTTAATTGACGCCCCGTTGATTATTTTATGGATAGTTGACAAAAAATAGTGTGTAAAAGGCCGCTGCCTGGAGGTCGCTAGGGCGCGTATGGAGCTGGCGCTGGACGTGACAGCATGCGGGCCGCGAGCCGAGCGCGAAGCGCTGCAAGACCATCTAGCTGCCCCCCGCATCCAACAACCCCACATGGTGTTGGCTGGGTTATCTCGGACTAAGCAAGCGCTGGTGGAGCACGTCACATGCGTTGATCGCAAATAATGAACGCAAACACATGCGGGCGTACTTTAGGGCAATAGGAGAAGAAACTGGAAGGTTGGCGTATTGGGATCGGATGCATCGCTTTTTCAGAGCTGGAGCCATCATAACCGTCACTGAGCAAAACCTGGCAGACCGAGTTCGGTACTCGAACAACTACGACATGAAAGCCGTTCCCTTATCGGATGAAATTGCTACGGTTAGAAATGCAGTGCCACTAATAGCAGAGCAACCTACATACGTGGTTGCTGCCGTGAATATTCCAGTTGTGGTTGATTCAGACGATGATTGAATAGTCTCCCATGAACTAAAGAAAATGAGCATTGGAAGAGGCTATGTCGGAAGCGCGCAGTACGCCTCTTGAAAATCGACTACTACTTCCCCGCATACTAAGCAACCCCTAAGCAAGCGGAATCGGGTTGTCGTGCGGGCTCTTAACCCAATGCTGATGACCTATTTGGAAGCCAGCCAGGACCTTTGCGAAATGGACTCAATTATTTTTGACGCCACAATGGCACTTTGCCGCATTATTGGCGCCAAACTTCCCATGGCTGGACGCACTACTAGACAAAGTAGCGCCATCCAAGCCTGGAGAAAAAGAATTAAGGACCATATCGCAAAGGCAAGGGCCCTCATCGGCAGACTGACAAGCTTCAGGTCGGGTAATAAAATACCAAGAGTTATGCGCACCGTTAGAATGGCCTTTGATGGGGCAAATATCAGTTTGTCCCAGCCGAATATCACGCAGAAACTAACGGAGCGCATAGATCACCTAAAGCAAAGTAACGCTGCTCAGGAGAAGCAGATTCGGCTATATACCGAGAGGTCACGGTGATTCAATCTGAATCGTCTCTTCCAGAGTGATCAGAAGAGACTCTATAAATCATTAGAGTAGCCAAAGGTATGTGGAGTTGGCCCAATACCGGATCAGGTTGACATTGTCGTATTCTGGCGTGGCCTGTGGTCAGAGCCCGTAAACCACAGCGAGCTAAATCAGGTGATGGCAAGCGCTCAAAATGGATGTCATAGTGGTAAAAAGGATCACATTTTAACCAAATAGCTTTTTGTGCCATTCCTTTTTTGGCACTATTTTTCATAGCTTGCCAGGAGTTTCCAGAAAGAAGACGACTACTGCCATCGTAAGATCGATGCAGTTTTAGGCTACAGAGATCGTTGATATAAGTATATAATAAATAAAGTAGCGCAATAAGCTTCCCTGTGGGACTCCGTATACCATTTCTACATCTTTACTGAAGTACTGTTCCAATTTGAGAGGTAGCGAGGTTAAAATGAGTTAATGGCGTTCCTCTTACACCAACCTTTTCTAGTATATTCACAAGGATAGGGATAGAGACTGTGTCAAAGGTTTTTTGATATCAAGAAACACTGTTAAACATTCATTTTGTTATCAATTTCTTTAATTATTAGCGAGCTTAGGGTAGTTACAGCATCTTCTGCGGATTTACCCGTTTTAAATTCATATTGGGAAGGAGACAAAGTATGATTTTTTTTAGAAATTTTACTAACCAAGTATTCATAAGCTTTTCAAAAAATTTTGATATGCTAGGTAAAATGGATATAGGCCTATAATTATTCACTTCCATCCGATCTCCACCCTTATGTACTGGAATAATAACAAATTGATTTAACAGGGCAGGGAATACTCCTTTATTAATATAAAAGGTTGTCAAGGCGAGTTATAATAGCAACGACATAATTTCTTACAAATTTTAAATACTTTGCTGAGATCAAATGATATATATAAATATATATAAATATATGATTTGATCTCAGCAAAGTATTACTTTATAAATATAAATAAATGATTTGATCTCAGCAAAGTATTTAAAATTTGTAAGAAATTATGTCGTTGCTTTTATAACTCACCTTGACAACCTTTTATTTTAATAAAGGGGTATTCCCTGCCCTGTTAAATCAATTTGTTATTATTCCAGTACATAAGGGTGGAGATCGGATGGAAGTGAATAATTATAGGCCTATATCCATTTTACCTAGCATATCAAAATCATATATATAAATATATCATTTGATCTCAGCAAAGTATTTAAAATTTGTAAGAAATTATGTCGTTGCTATTACATAAGTAAAGTTATTAGAAAGTCATTGAAGTTACTATTGATACTTCTTATATTTAGTGATGTAATAGTGCGGTCATTTTGTTTTACTTGAAAATGGGTAGCAAGCTATAGAGTATTACATTCAATATTACGTGCTATTTTTAAGTTGTGTATCTATTTTTTCTATATTTTGTAAGGTTTCATTCATTTAATATTCTACCCAATATAGACACCTTTTCTGATACTGAATAAAATACGTAAGGTTAATTTACTAGTATATTTGTAGTTTTATTTATACTTATGCCGTTACGCTGAACTATATACTTATCTTTTACATTGTATATTCTTGACAGTGTATTTAATGTGTTTTGTGTATAAATAATAGTGTTATTAAATTATGTGTAAATTCAAGAAGTGTAAGTAAAATATGCAAAATTTATTTATTTTTGCAAGAATATGAACTGATAGAGCACTCCTTATGAGTTTCGGCGGTTCAGTCTTAGCGCTATCTATCAATACCTTCTTTTTCAGTTTTCGTTGTTTTTTTGGTGTCAGTCCTCCGCCAGAGGTTCGCTATTTTGCTTTCTACGTCTTTTTTGTGGGATTTGGGAGATGAGATAGAGTTCACACTAGAAGTGCTGCCCTGTCTGGACCCCCTAGCTAGGACGATAGTTTTCCCGCTATCGTTGCTTTGCAAACTGTGGTTCGATGGGGAATTCCTCATGGCGGGTTCAGTAGCTTTTTTGAAGTAAATCTTCGTCTGTTTGCTTGTTTAGTGTCGTGTGCTGGCGTTAGTTTTAGATAATGGCGGTCGTGCATAGCGTGAGAACAGCGGCAGCCTAGACGGCGACGTGTTTGGTTTGGTTGGCGAAGTAGCCTTTACTGACCGCGGTACTGTTGCTTTTACATCCGGTTCTGGTAAGTCTTTCGGCGGCTTTGAAATAATTAAACAGAATTTTAACAATAACTAAAAATTAAAGAAATATAACAAAGACATAAATTTTAGATAAGGTATGAAAAAACATAACAAAACGGCTAGTCATTTCTCTAAATTGAATTGTTGTACCTGCTCCTCGCTTCTAATGGTGAATATAGGCGAAAATTAGTCCTTTCTTACGTACATTGCCATATGCAGTCCAGCAGAACTTGTATGCTATTACTTAACTTAACCAGGTTTCTCGCAAAGAAGAGTAGAGTGCTCTGATAAAAAGATGATGTGTCTTCCTGTACTTTAAAAACCAGAAGCTTAGTACGCAATTTACCTTTTTTATTGTAAAAGCTTTACCCATTTTTAAGACTTCAGCCTTAAGGATCGTAGAAGCAGTTTCTACAACAATTGGTGTATTTTCTATTCCGATGATATCCCGGACGTCAGTCTAAGCGAGATTAGAATGGCTCTCCAGCACCTTAAAAACGGCAGAGCCCCAGGCGAGGATGGAATTACAGCGGAGCTTCTGAAAGCAGGTGGAATACCGGTACTTGAAATCCTTCAGAAGCTCTTCAATTCCGTCCTCCATGGTGGCACTACTCCAGAGGCGTGGAGCAGAAGTGCGTTCTTTAAGAAAGGCGACAACGCTCTCTTGAAGAACTACAGACCTATTTCCCCTTCTTAGCCGCGTCTACGTGCTGTTTTCGAGAGTCATTACGAATCGTCTCGCACGCAGACTCGACGACTTCCAGCCTCCCGAACAAGCCGGTTTCCGAAAAGGTTTCAGAACCATAGACCACATATATACGCTGCGGCAGATTGTACAGAAGACCGAAGAGTAAAATCTGCCACTTTGCCTGGCGTATGTGGACTATGAGAAAGCCTTTGATTCCGTCGAAATTTGGGCGGTGCTACAGTCCCTTCAGTAGTGCCAAGTTGACTGTCGGTATATCGAAGTGCTGAAGTGTTTGTACAGTAGGGCTACGATGGCTATCCGAGTACAGAACCAGAGCTCGAAACCTATCCAACTGCAGAGAGGTGTAAGACAGGGTAACGTTATATCCCCGAAACTCTTCACCGCTGCGTTGGAAGACGTTTTCAAGCTACTGGACTGGAAAGGATACGGTATTAACATCAATGGCGAGTACATCACTCACCTTCGATTTGCCGACGATATAGTCCTTGTGGCAGAATCGCTGGAGGACTTAAGCACTATGCTCAATGACCTCAATAGTGCCTCCCAACGGATAGCTCTTAAGATGAACATGGACAAAACAAAGATTATGTTTAATGTCCATGTCACACCTATGCCGGTATTTGTTGGGAGCACTATGCTCGAAGTTGTTGACGAGTACGTTTACCTGGGACTAGGTAAGTCCAACTTCGACCGAGAGGTCAATCGACGGATTCAACTCGGCTGGGCAGCGTTCGGGAAATTACGACGCATCTTGTCGTCAGGTATACCTTAAAACCTGAAAAATAAGTTGTACAACCAGTGCGTGTTGCCAGTGATGACCTACGGAACCGAGACGTGGTCCTTCACTGTTGACCGTATGAGGACGCTCAAAGGCGCTCAGCGATCTATGGAGAGGGCTATGCTTGGAGTTTCTCTGCGTGATAAACTTATAAATGAGGATATCCGCGGTAAAACCAGAGTGACCGATATAGCCCAACGGATTAGCAAGCTGAAGTGGCAATGGGCCGGCCATATAGCTAGAAGAACCGACAACCGTTGGGGAAAAAAGGTTCTCGAGTGGCAGCCTCGTACCGGTAGGCGAAGTATAGGGCGACCCCCCACTAGATGGAGTGACGACCTGGTAAGACATGCAGGAAGTCGATGGATGCAGGTGGCTCAGGACCGTGCTTTGTGGTATACCTTGGGGGAGGCCTATGTTCAGCAGTGAACTTGTGAAGGGCTGTATTGATGATAATGATGATGATGAAATTAAATAATTCCTGTCCTAGATAGATGTCCAAACGCAGACTGGCTGTATTGACCGAAATTTGGTTTGGAAAAAATTACTATTATTCATTTTCAATTACTTTACAAAAACAGCCATCATCATTATCGCTATTATTATTGTTAACATAACGGACCATTACAAATCCACTGCTAAGCTCAGGCCTCACCAAGGGCCAAATGCCACGAAACACGGTCCTAAGCCACTTGGGTCCATCGAAATCAAGCATGTCTTATCACCCCGCTATATGACCGACATGATGATCGTCGTGAAATGGTCGTTACTCTATCTAGTGGGGAGCGGTTTTAGTATATCACTAACGGTCCACACCGGTTTCACACGGATGATTGATGGACTTTTACAACAGCGTCACTTACCCGGTCCAATTATATATATATATATATATATATATATATATATATATATATATATATATATATATATATATATATATACAAACAACAAACAACTATCTCAAATACACATAAAAAGTTACATCCAAATCGGTCGAGCCGTTTCTGAATTTATGCGAGACTAACGGACTGCAATTGAATTTATAATATAGATACCGAATAACCTGTTTTACCATCTGGAAAAAATAAAGTATAATATGTGAACGGAGTAGATGCCTATGGTACTTATATTTTACAAAAAATTTGATTTAAACGTTTGAATTTTTTTTTTAATCAATTACTTTGTCCTCTGCCCTTGAGCCTGTGACCCTGTGAAGTGACGAGATCAAAAATGTGTACTAAATTTATTGTTTTTCGTCGTTCGTAAAGTAAGGTGGATATGATTTGAATTTCGACAGATTTTAATTTATTTAATTCAAAAATTTTGCTTTTATCTTTTGTAAAATATCAGTTCCATAGGCTTCTACTACGTTCACATGTTGCACCGTATTTTTTCCAGACGGTTAAAAATGTCAAGTAATTAAAGTAATGCTATCGGGAGGATATATAATATATTATATAATACCGGCGTGCGTGTGTTCGTGATTCTTCTCCTCTCAAGCACCGATACGGTAGACCGATTTTGATGAACATTTTACGGTATATTTAAGGGATCACTTGGATGGCTCTGAGCTACAGTTAGACTCCGTAGATGGCGCTAGTGTCGAGATCCAGAAATTACCCGTAATGGGCCGGGGCAGATCGCTAATGTATTATAAAAGTAAAGTAAAGGAAAATTACAGCCTATTTACGCCCCACTCCTGGCGATATGATTCCTTTAATTACTGAGATTGTTTTAGGGCAAGGAAGAGTCCAGCGCACTCCTTAATGCATGTTGGTAGACTATATACGCTTTTAAATTTTAATTTTTCAACTTGCAGCATAATACACTTTATATTTCAACGAATTTCTGTTAGATTCATTGTCCAATAAATATTTTTCTACCTGTTTCTCTCAACCGTGTTGTGCGTTGTAAGGATATCTACTAGCCCATATCCTCCCGTGGGTTTCGTAAGAGACAATAGAGAAAAGAAAAACAGCGATTGCCATTCCGCCTGCCTTTGAGACAATCTATGAAAGAGGCCTATGTTCAACAGTGGGCTTTCAATAGGCTGTATTTTCAGCGGTAACTATTGAAGAAATAGAGTGAGAATGGAAGATAAAAACTGTTTTATAACATAGGATACTGTCCAGTAACAGTAAAAAGAGGAATACCAGAAAAGTACCAGCAGAATAAAAAAAATAACAGAGTATTTATATGATTATTTAGATTATGGAAGATTCATTTTTCCTTGATTCGTTTTTCCTATCGGTATCGTGCTTACGGCTTTTTTCTCAACTTACGGGTGACTATATCGGCGGTAGAATTTACATTTACCATTAAATAGCATCGAAACAAACAAGTTAAAAGACCTTTGCCTAATATGTTATTATTTTAATTTTTATATAACGTTCACATGTTTACGTGAACACAGCGCTATTAATAGCATGTCGGTATTTTAAAATAGCTTGATGTTATTTTTACTCTGTGCACAACATTTGCAGCGCAGTGGCTGTGTGATTATTGTTACAAGCTCTTTTATCAACTTTCTTTCTACGTATGTTTTTCCAAATTCAAATTTTTAATCAATTTTAAATATATATTTCTAATATTTATGTAATATTCAGTGATTAGACGTATTAATTAAATAATTCAAACAAATTATTGAATATTAAAACAAAATTTTAATAAAAAAAGTTAAATTCGTAAGATATTGTTTGTAAGTATACAAAACTTGTTAGAGTATTAAATTATTATCACAATATATTACATATTGTTATAACAATTTAATAAAAATTACTGACTGAATCTATATACTTGTTGCATATGTTGATTATCTGATAAATATATTTTAGAATCAATATTTTACACCTCAAATAGGTAAACTGTATTGCAAAAACTTACAGAAAATTTAAAATAAAATTAAAAAATAAATAAAAATCTTATTTAATTTTATCTGTAGTCCAGCAATTAATATTTTTGATTTGATTTGAAATCAAAAATATTAATTGCTTGAAATTTGGCTTTTTTATAGCATTAGGTGACAGACGAGCACACTGTCCACTTGATGGTAAGTAAATGCTGTGGCCCATAGACATACACATTTATCTTCAACGAAGAATCAAAATGCAAATCCGTTGTCACCCCTGAGGACTAAAATGGAACTCCTCAGTTCCAGTAAAATGGGTCTTCGGTTCTCTACACTCACCATACGAAATATCGCAGCTTTATGCTGTTATTTTACGCTGGTATTCTGTATGATAACTAAAGCTTCGGAATCCAGAGGAACTTCCTTGTCCCAGATGAATAGCACCTAGGAAAGCCCCTTCAAAAACTAAACCAGGGATGCCCCTTCAACATCCGAAAAGAGTCGTGCCCACAAACACAGCAGAAAACAGAAGAAACTTAATAAAAACTTTCCCAGTACGGCTCATCACCGTGGGGTTTGCAGACGACCACCCTCCAAACCTCAAAAAAATATTAAATTGCAACATTTCATGTCAGATCAATAGCTAGTGATGCAAGAATAGTGTAGTAACACATGGATGACATCGTCGAAGTAGCTGGTACACTATGACCAAGATTAGAGCAAGACAGAATCAGTTGAAGTAATTTGGAAGAGGCTTTGTGTGCAAAAGGCGGCCCTCAGAACTAACACACAACTAATAAAATTAAATATTAATACTTACAAACACTACTAACAAACAAAATAAAATAAATAGATACTTGCTTTTCATTATAAAGAAAGCTAAATAAAAATGAAATAAAAATTCCGTGTGAGCGTTGTCCTTGAGCCAAATTATTCGTTTTGGAGCTGCAATACTGTGCAGTTTTAATTGTTATTCTTTGGCGTAATTCAGAAACTATAGTGTGTTAGCCCATTTCCAGAAATTTTAGAAATGTTTCAGAAATCTTAACAACTTCATTGGTATTGGGTAAGCAATGTGTAGGGTAGATGGAGTGACAATGTGGTAAAAGCTGCAAGAAAACTATGGATACAGTTGAGGTTCAGGACCGTGCTTTGTGAAGTTCCTTGGATGAGGCCCATGTTCATCAGTGGACTTGTGATGGGCTGTAATGATAATGATGATGATGATAGTTAAGTTGCTAGCGCATATCTCTTGAAGTATCTCAGTCTCCAATTCAGGTGGAAGGTTTCAGAAAAATAATACAGTATTTATCAGTCTACTTTATTCGAAAGTAGAAAACAAAGAAATAAAGAGAAAGAAACTATTCTGACATAGACCATTGACGCCATTGACCTAAATTTGATAAATTTCAGTCTGCATGTAATAATACTACGTAGGTAAAATCTAATACTTTGTGAGTAGCCTTAGTTCAAATCGAGAAAAATTCTTACTACACAAATTTATTCCACGCTAGACATTTGAGGTTAGCCGTTATTCACTACAAATGAAATTACCCAAATCTATTTTGATAAATAATCTGTTAGAATCGGACGGACGAACCGAGCGTCGTCAAGTTGGCAACTCCTGACAACCGTATAAATTAGTTCAGTCACCCGCTAATTGTTATTCCAGACACACTTCTAAACAATTCCTAGGGTTTATGCTAATATCAAAGGAAAGTATTTACTCGCGTTATCTGAGTGATGGATAGAGGAAAGTGGATGCACGCGAGCGTAAAAATGTTGGCCACTGTCCACGGATACTATCGGGATTGAACGACTTAATAAATAAATCTAATTTAATTCATACGCTTAATTTAATTCCTTAAGAAAGAGTGAATAGGCTTCTCTTAATATAAGACAGTGCGAATTACCATCTAGGGCTATATCACTACTTAACACCAGTTGGAATTATGAATTATGGAAAAAAAAGTAAAGTGCGTGCCCTACTTTGCCAGTGCTACAGGCGGTTGGTATTTTTTTTTAATATCAAGGCTGTTCGCGGACTTTTTAGTTGGATAAAGTATATAGTAACGTTTTAAACTATCTTCCTTCTTCTATGATCCTCTTTTGCCTTATACTCCATATATTACCATAAGAAATACAGCAGCATTTAGCTGCTATCTTATGCTGTTTTTCTGTTATAGGTTGGTCCTTCTGTGGTTGAGCCAACCCATTCATGCTACAACCTTCATATAGCTGCAGTATGACACTCTAATATTTTTACCAATATATCTAAAACGTATATTTATTCGTACGTATAACTTTAAATCTTGTCACTTAAGAGTATATAACACTAATAACTTTCGGAAAGAAAGTTAAACATTAATATTATATTAAAAGCTAAAGCGATCAAATAAAATTTTAATATAAAATTAAAAGCTTACTTCAAAAAACTAAAAAGTTGTTTATGTATGTTATGTATGTATATGTATATGTTCTAAAAACTAAAAAAGATTTAAATTATTTTCTCAAAAAAGCTTTAGAAGCTTTTTTTATAGGATAAGGATGAGAAACGAGCACACAGTCCACCTGATAGTAAATTAATACCGTGGCCCATAGACATCTACAGTGATCCTCGATTACGAATAAAAATTCAGATACGTTGTTTCCCGTGAAGACTAAAATGGAATGCCTCGATTCCAGTAAAACAGGTCTCCGGTTCTCTACACTCACCATACGAAACACAGCAGCATTAAGCTGCTATTTTCCGCTGACATCTTGTGAGAGCGTAGTCCTTCTTCGGTCGAGTTGACCCATTCATACTACAACCATAACATAGCTGCAGCGTGGCTCTACCACATTAAAGACGAGAAGTTTAGTGAAAAAAAAAACAATGTGGCGAGCTAATCGCCTAGACAATTACAAAACGTAGTATCCTATTCCATAATTGGTTCATTATTTTTTTATTATTTAGAGTCCCAGACCAAAATTGAAGTTATATATAAATCTAAATCACAAAATTGCCTCGTCACCAATAAACAATACAGAATGAATAGTACCTAAATAATGAAATGTCAGTAAAATATGAATATATTTGTAAAGACAACTCTTTACTTTCTAGTCAAACACAATAATACAAAGAAATCAGCACAAAGCTCCAACACGTAAGATAATGCGAAGGAAGCCTTAATAAAATTTTCAGGCCCGCGAAAATTTACTTTCAGTACAGTGTGCAAAGTCGGGCGGGCGGCAGTCTACCGAACGACGTCGCGGTGGGCGGGCGCGAATCTTCGCCCAACTTTATCTAAGTAAATATCCACTTCACGTGTTGTGCTGTGAATGAATCCGAGAATCGAGTGACCGAATGATTCTATTTTAGAAACGGCGCTTCACTCTACCCGACAGCTGATTTTGGCGTCCGAGGTTATTCGAATGTATGCAAATATCGTCTCTCGTTTGTGATTGCCTTGTGCTGCCACTGACAGTTTTGTGATTGGTGAGTGGAAAGGATTAAAATAACTTACAAGTTAAGGATATAACAGGTTACTCTACACACTACAAATGTATACGTGCATAATTTAAAACTGGTTATTATTTAAAACGTATGCTCAATATAAGTGATATCGAATCGTATATTATGTATTTACTTGAGAAAATACTTGAGAAACGCTGATAATATCTAAGCCATTATATCTTGTACATAGAGTATACAGATTTATATAAAAACAAAAGTTCCACCAAATTTATTTAGATTTCCTTTAAGTTTGATACAAATGTAGTCAGGGTTAAATATGGTTTACAAAAATTTAAATTTGAATATTTAGTTTATGATATATTACAACTAACATAAACAGAGTTAGTTCAAAAATAAAAAAGCTCAAAACTACAGAGGAAACAAACTAAAAGTTCATTGACATTTGGAAGCCAAACAATATAGATGAAAATAAATAAGGAATTTTTCGTTGTAGCCCTTCGTCGCGTCGTTGATATTATTACCAAGGTCTGTTTAATCCTTTCGTTGTGTAAATAATTGATAGGTAAGAATTTATAATATAATTAGATATAGAATTTTACAACACCTTGTCAAACGTTTGTCTTGTTAATTGATGTTTGACTAACATATCTTAATAAATATATATTAATCATGCACGGATCAAACATTTGTATGACATACAAGTAATTGTTACGCGTCTGGATGTTTGATCATGTGCAATTCATGTGAACCGCCCCTTGGACACGACACGAGAAATTCTTAGTGATGGGAAGGTGGTTTTTGAATCGTAAAATTTTAAATTTGTATATAAGATGGTGTAAGATAATATTACAATATTCCGACTCTCTTCGACTGATGGTAAAATATTTGTTTAAAAACTGAAACTATTTGTTAAAAAAAAGAACGGCCTTATCAGCTTAGTTTTAATGGTTAAACCTTACAAGTAAAATTAAACAAACGGCGCTTTTTGAATAAAGATTATTATGAAGTGAAAGATAATAAGCAATAAAATTTTTAATTCATCATCATTATTATTATAGTCTATCAAAAGTCCACTGCTGAGCCCAGGCCTGGGGAGGCTTGGATTGCTTCTTAGGGGGGATATTTGCTACAGCTGCCACGCTTAGAAGACGGCTTAGCAACCTTCGTTTTTTATTATTTAGTTGTAATCAGAAAGATGCTGCCGTCCGCCTTCTATTTTGCTCCCCTCTGTCACCCACGTAAACTATATGGGCTAGTGAACCTTTTAACCATTACTACGTATCAAATTTGGATAAAGCGTCTTCTTCAGCAGCTCATAAAGTCTTTTTAATACGATTTCATTAGCTTAAACCTGTATATATGTATGGATGCAAGTATGAATTCAATTGAAAATTATAATTGAGTTTTCATTAACTTTCGTCGGATAAAGAACGTTCCATGTATTAAGAACCAATGGCAATACAATAAATGCAATGAAAATTATCTACTATTATCACCAACTACCACGACAAGCATGTTTATTTATATTCGTATAAATAAACGTGCTTGTATATCTTTTTAAACTCGTAAACTATCTAAAATTTTTACATACATAAATACTCACGCCTGTCACCCAGGGGGGTAGGCAGAGACTACAGACTTCCATTTAGCACGATCCTGATATACCTCTCTCGCCTCTTTCACATCCATATACCTACGCATACATGCTCGCCGGTTAAGGGTACTCTTTTTATTAGAGACAAAAGAGTATACGGCTTACCAAATGGGTAGAACACTGTCGCCCATACACAACTGTAACACCACATGATATTGCAGGTGGACTGGCGATATTTTAGAGTTAAGAAAGATATGGCGGCGTTTTCGTCGCGCCACAAGCAAAACATACCGAAGCCTCAATCGCGCTATTGAAATTCCGAAGTTACCGCGGTATATATAAAATAACTGTGAACTACCACACGGAGCGTTGAACGTTCCCCGGGCTGAACATCTTGCCCAGCAGAAAATCTTCCCTTTTACTTCCACCACCTTAGGCACCTTCAAGAAAAAGTTATTTTATAAATAATAATACTAATATAATAATAATAATAATAAATAATAAATAAAAAAGGATGGCATCGTCGACATCTGTCGAGCTTGTCGCCATCCCGGTGAGTCACTTAGGCATGTTATCTCCGGTTGTTCGGCGCTTTCTAACTCTGAGTACTTGCACAGGCACAACCTAGTAGCCAGAATTCTACACCAGGAGCTCGCTCTGAAATACGGTCTCGTGGATCGGAAATTGCCGTATTACAAGTACTTGCCGGAAGCCGTGCTCGAAAATGATCGCGCCAGGCTCTATTGGGACCGGGCCATCATCACAGACAGGACTATTCTTGCGAATAAGCCTGATATTGTGCTGATGGACCGGGCACAGTCAAGGATATTTTTGGTCGACATTACCATTCCGTATGACGAGAACCTCGTGAAAGCCGAAACAGACAAGCAAACAAAATATCTGGACCTGGCTCACGAGGTGACCGACATGTGGGGTGGTCTGCCGACCGAAATTATTCCTGTAGTCGTCTCTGCAAACGGGCTAATCCCAGTCAGCCTCTCGGGTCATCTGAGGCGGCTGGGACTACGTGGCGGACCGCTCCAGGTTCAAATGCAGAAGGCGGTGCTCCTCGATACCGCCCGCATCGTCCGCCGGTTTCTTTCCCTTTCCCCCTAACCCTCGGCCGTTTGGTCTCCCCTGCCGAGGGCCTCCATCTGGTTGGGCTTTTATTTATTTATGTACTTTTATATTTATTTTATGTTATTGATATTTATGTATATTTGTCTTTTCATTTTCATTTATAATTATATATTTATAGCACCCAACCAGATGAGAAAACTATATAGATACCGCAAAATAATAATAATAATAATAATAATATAATAATAATAAAAGGCGTAGGGAAGTGACGACCCCATCGCCCGCTGACGAAACAGTTAAGTGACAAAACTGCTACGTCGGTGCAGTCAGTCAGCGCCTTGCCAAGAGGTGTGAGCGCCGTGCCTCGGCAGTACTCAGGGTGCAAAGGCCCGTTTGTGCTTACGGCTGTACAATAATACAATAAAACGGTGCCGGGCCTGGGCGTCTCCCGCTAATTGGCGCCCAAAAATGGATGATGGATAAGATTGGAAAACGTATAGGGCCGCTGCCTGGGGGTCGCCGGGGCGCGTCTGGAGCTGGCGCTGGACGCGGCAGCATGCGGGCCGCCAGCCGAGCGCGAGGAGCTGCAAGATCACCTAACAGCCCCCCGCATCCATCATCCCCACCAGACGGCTTGATGTCGGCAGGGTCCTCTCGGACTCGGCAAGCGGCATCCGCCGCTGGTGGAGTGCGCCGCATGCGTTGGACAAGGGATATGAACGCAAACGCAATGCGGGCGTACTATAGGGAGAAAGGGGAAGAGACTGCGGGGATAGCGTATCGGGCTCGGATGCATTGCTATTTTGCTGAGCTGGAGCCGTCTATTCCCGTCACGGAACAAAACCTGGCAGACCGAGTTCGGTACATCATGCGCTCGAAAATATTCGACGATGCCGAGCTCGAACGACTGCGACGTGAGGCCATTCCCTCATCGAATGAATTGGCTACGGCTGGGGATGAGGCTCCTCAGACGACAGACCAGCTGCCACGCGTAGAAGCCGCCATGGATCTTCCAGTTGTGGGTGATTCAGACGATGATGAAATGGTCTCCCACGAACTAGAGCAAATGAGGAGTATATTGGAAGAGGCGATTTTAGAAACGCGCAGCATGCCTCTCGAAAATCGACCGCGACTTCCCCGCATACCCCTAAGCAAGCGAAATCGGGCTGTCGTGAGGGCTCTTAACCCAATGCTGGTAACCTATTTGGAAGCCAGCCGGGACCTTTGCGAGACGGACTCAGTTCTTTTTGGCGCCGCAGTGGCAGCTTGCCGTATTATTGGCGCCAAACTTCCCATGGCTGGACGCGCTACTAAACAAAGTAGCGCCATCCCAGCCTGGAGAAAAAGAATTGAGGACCGTATCGCAAAGGCAAGGGCCCTTATCGGCAGACTGATAAGCTTCAGGTCGGGTAATAATAGACCGAGGGGTTGTGCGCACCGTTAGAATGGCGTTTGCTGGGACAAATATCAGTTTGTCCCAGCCGGATATCACGCAGAAACTAACGGAGCGCATAGACGACCTGAAGCAAAAGGTTGCCGCTTGGGGGAAGCGAATTCGCCGATTTACCGAGAGGTCAAAGCAGTTCAACCAGAATCGTCTCTTCCAGAGTGATCAGAAGAGGCTCTACAAATCATTGGAGCGACCAGAGGTATGTGGAGCGGGCCCAGGACCGGATCAGGCTAACACTGTCGCATTTTGGCGTGGCCTGTGGTCAGAGCCCGTAAACCACAGCGAGGGCCCTTGGACGGAAGTTGTGGCGAGTCAGTGTGCGAGTATTACGCCCATGGACCCCGTCATCATAACGCCGGATGACGTAGCTGAGGCGGTCCGTAGAGCCCCGAACTGGAAAAGTCCGGGACTCGACGGACTGCATCACTACTGGCTGAAGGGGTTCATGGTGTGTCACGCTGTGCTCGCCCATCAGTTTCAAGAGGCTCTCAACCAGAAGTCGCTCCCTAGCCTCTTCACTACTGGGATCACTCATTTGGTTCCTAAAGACCAGGTTACCACAGACCCGAGCAAATACCGCCCCATTACGTGTCTACCCACCATATATAAGACACTGACATCCATTTTGAGCGTGAGAATCACTCGTCACCTGGAGCTAAATCAGGTGATGTCACGCGCTCAAAACGGATGTCGGGGCGGTGGTCGTGGAACTAAGGAACCACTCCTCATTGACGCGGTCATTGGCAAAGTGGTAAAACGCAACCGTCGGAACTTCTCCACCGCCTGGATAGACTACAGAAAGGCATTCGACTCGGTGCCCCATACATGGCTAAAGAGAGTCCTCGAGCTGTACAAGATAGACTGTACAGTGAGAGACTTCCTCGAGCAGTGTATGGGGCAGTGGAGTACGATCCTTTGTCATCTGGGTGAGCGGATGATGGCTGCGGAGAACCACACAAGGATAAGAAGGGGTATCTTCCAGGGCGATTGTCTGAGTCCAATCTGGTTCTGCCTCTCCCTGAACCCTCTCAGTACCTTACTGGAGGGATCCGGGAGAGGATTTCAGCTACGGAAAGGAGGGACAAAAGTGACCCACTTTTTCTATATGGATGACCTTAAGTTATTCGCCTCCAGTCGCTCCCAACTTGTGGAATTGCTAAAAATCACTTGTGAGTTTAGCAGTTCCATTGGAATGGAGCTGGGGACGGATAAGTGTGCGGTCCTCCATGTTGAGAGGGGAAGGGTTGCTAACTCTGAGGGCATAGATTTATCTATGCCCGTCAACTTAAGGACCCTTTCCGAGGCTGAAACATACCGATACCTGGGTATGTCACAGAACATCGGTATCGATGAGGCTGGTGTGAAACAGTCAGTTTGCGACGTGTTTTATGCACGCTTGACCAAAGTGCTTAATAGCCTTTTGTCCGGTGTGAATAAGACACACGCATATAACGGTTGGGTCATGCCTGTCCTTATGTATACCTTTGGCATACTCAGGTGGACTCAGACTGAACTTAACGCCCTGGATAGAAAAGTCCGCACTACCATGACGTCCCATAGGATGCATCATCCGAGATCGTCGGTAATGAGGCTGTACTTGCCGCGAAAGCATGGTGGGCGTGGCTTTCTAAGCGCGCTCACTATGCATAATCGTGAAGTGTGCAGCCTCCGTCATTACTTCCTGGCGAGATCGGATGATCCATTCTATAATGACGTCATTTCTAGTGATAAAGGGCTTACCCCTCTATCCTTGGCCAACGAGCAATGGCAGGACCCAGCAGTGCTTAGCATTTCCGACCGGGAGACCGTATGGAAGGAGAAGGAGCTCCACGGGAGGTACTACAGGGTTCTACATGAGCCCTTCGTAGATACAGTCGCCTCCCTCAACTGGCTACGTTTCGGTGACCTCTTCGGGGAAACCGAGGGTTTTGTCTGTGCAATACAGGATCAGGTTATTAAGACCAACAACTATCGGAGATACATCCTAAAGGATGGCACCGTCGACGTCTGTCGAGCTTGTCGCCATCCCGGGGAGTCACTTAGACATGTCATCTCCGGTTGTTCGGCGCTTTCTAACTCTGAGTACTTGCACAGGCACAACCTAGTAGCCAAAATTCTACACCAGGCGCTCGCTCTGAAATACGGTCTCGTGGACCGGAAATTGCCGTATTACAAGTACTTGCCGGAAGCCGTGCTCGAAAATGACCGCGCCAGGCTCTACTGGGACCGGGCCATCATCACAGACAGGACTATTCTTGTAAATAAGCCTGATATTGTGCTGATGGACCGGGCACAGTCAAGGATATTTTTGGTCGACATTACCATTCCGTATGACGAGAACCTCGTGAAAGCCGAAACAGATAAGCAAACAAAATATCTGGACCTGGCTCACGAGGTGACCGACATGTGGGGTGGTCTGCCGACCGAAATTATTCCTGTAGTCGTCTCTGCAAACGGGCTAATCCCAGTCAGCCTCTCGGGTCATCTGAGGAGACTGGGACTCCGTGACGGACCGCTCCGGGCTCAAATGCAGAAGGCAGTGGTCCTCGATACCGCCCGCATCGTCCGTCGGTTTCTTTCCCTTTCCCCCTAACCCTCGGCCGTTTGGTCTCCCCTGCCGAGGGCTTCCATCTGGTTGGATCTTTATTTATTTGTGTATTTTTTGTATTTATTTTATTTTATTGATATTTATGTATATTTATCTTTTCATTTTACGGTATGTATATTTATCTTTTCATTGTACGGTCCAGAAAAACCGCTACCGTAAATTACACAATATTGTCGTAGAATTTTTTTTGTATCTAGAATATAGGGGCTGTGAAGGTGCGGTGTAAGAATATGAACTACGTAATCATCAGTTAACAAGCGACAGAGGGAAACTAACCAGGAGATAGAGACAGGGCAGCAGCGTCTTTCTAATAGCAACTTAAAAAAACCTGCCATTGCCAACCCGCATGTTAATCGAGGTCACTATGGTGAATATCCACCCTATGAGGCAACCCATGGGGAGGTCTATGTTCAGCAGTGGACATTAATAGGCAGCAGCGGCAACGGTAACTACGATTTGCAGGCATATTAATGATCGCAGAACCAGATGTCGCGCACCTGTAACGCAAACATCTAGCTTCTCGGGGGCTCCAAATGTAATCCAGCAGTACTTTGAATTCTTGATTCTTTATATCCTGATACTGACTGACTGGTTAGTTCATAATTAGTACATCGGATAATACACTAGGGATTTTTTATAAGGGTGATAAACGAGCACACAATCTATCTAATGGTAAGTGGATGCTATGGCCCGTAGACATCTACATCTACCCTCAATTAAGAATAAAAATGTAGATCACCCGTGAGGACTAAGATGAAATGCCTCGTTTCCCGGAAAAAGTGTCTCCGGTTCTCTACACTCACCATACGAAACACAGCAGCATTAAGCTGTTGTCTAACCGTCTACTGTTTAATCTCCAGTTCAATCTTGACTTAAATGAACACCTAGGTAGTGCCACCACCTGTATCGATTGTTCCTAGTGTTAAGCCACTGGTTTTACTAATGAATTGATTTGACACCCTGATTCGCCAATTAGTAGGTGAGTGGTTACATTTCTCTAAATAATAAACACTTTGTTAAAGTTTAACGTTATCTAATTCTGTAGGCGTTTCATTATTTTAAATAACATAATATTTAAATTTAAGTGTAAATATTGGATACCGAAATTTAGAAGTGCTGATATTTACGCAGATTAGAGGAAAACTTAAATATTAGATTAGTTGACCCAATAAAAATATTCTGCTGTTTCTTTATTCAGATTACAGAAAACTTGAACACTAGATAAGTTGACCCAATAAAAATATTCTGCTGTTTCTTTATTCATATTACAGAAAACTTGAACACTAGATAGGTTGACCCAATAAAAATATTCTGCTTTTTTAGAGAATAGGGTGACAAACGAGCATAAAGTCCATATGATGGTAAGTGGATGCTGTGGCCCATAGATCAATTAAGAATCAAAATGCAGATGTATTGTCACCCCTGAGGACTAATATGGAATGCCTCGTCCTTTCCAGTAAAAAGGTTGTCCGGTTCTCTACACTTACCATACGAAACACAGCAGCATTAAGCTGCTATTTCACGCTGGTATTCTGTGAGAGCAAGCGTATTTGGTAATTTTGTTGTAGAGATAATAGTAATTTTCTGTAAATCGCGTCTTATGTTTTATGAGCGGTGGTAACACTCCTAGAAATGTCATATAGAAAACGACAATGTACTTCAAAGTGCCTAGTTACTTACGCTGACTTATTAGTAAAGAAACCTCCAGTGGCAGATTTAAATTTGAGTTGAGAGAGTTATAAGCAAAATTTCTTAATTTTTCTTTAATACCCGAAATAAATTAATAAGAAAGAGGGAATATTAAACAATATATGTTATGTAAATATTTACGTTTATTTAATACATGCGTTCTTTCTGCTATCACAGAAAATAAATGTGGAAATATCGTTTAAAAATTGGGAAGTTTTATATTGTTTAATTACGAATGATAATAAAATGATTGAAATGGAATGATCTCGGTTTTGTTCTCTAACGAAAGAAACGCCTCTGTACATGCTGACTGTGGACCCTTAATGAGCAAACGTAACACTCTGGGAACTGTGCTCCGCCCAGAAGAAGTAAAATTGCTCACAGCTAAGCAAACTCCTTTAATCCGTTGTAGACATAGGGCTTAACAGTGAACTATAGCCAAAGCAGCGATCACAATAGATCTTTTAGGTCTCTCTCTCTCTCTAGACCTGCATAGCTGCTTGCACAAAAAAAAAAACTTCGCGCAAGTGCGAGCAATAAGTTAACAAAGGTTTATCAGTTTAACCGCACTCTGACGAACGGTATGGCAGCGCATAAAATACGAACAAATAAATATAAATTTTTATATATTACATTTTACGTATTTGTTAGCAGAAAACACACATATGATTAGTTAAAAATCGAAGTAAAAGCAAAGTTGCAGCCTATATACGCCTCACTGTTGTCTAAATTTTGGGTAAGTTATAGAATCCTCCAGTGTGTGCGGAACTGACAAATGTCTTTAATATATTTAATTTCTTACACATGTAGGTTTTTTTACCGGTTGTAAAGTACAAGATAAATAAACAGACAAAATTACAATTAACAATTTAATTAGTCCCGTCGGGGGTCGAACTCGGTTGTTTGCATACGAAAAACGATTAATCCCTGAGCTACCGAGTGTCAAAACAAAAGTTACAGTTAAATTATACAATTAATTATTCACATAGTAAAGATATTAAAAACGGAAAGTACTTGATGGCAAACTTAATATTTTGTATATATGCCTACGCAATTTGTTCAACAAACTCGAACAGATTTTAATGACTTTTTGGGTTATCTCTTTAAATTGAAATGAAAATATTTCACTTTTGATGTAGAGAAAAACTGGAGGAAGATTTTAGTGTCACTATATAACGAGATTCTGTTACCATAAGCTTGTGATGTTAGCTTAGTCAACTACTAAACTCGTAAAAAGTATCAATTAATTAAAATTAAATAAAGCGGAAACCATTTTCAAAATATTTAAAAGACTACAATAATATCGATGAATTTAAAGTCCCGATTTCAAAAGCTATTAAATTATATTAAATACATTTTAAATTGTTTTCACCTTTATGAAATTGAATTATACTTCTTTTTAATGTTACTATCACTAAATTCAGAATACCAATTACGGAACTTAGGCTGGTTTGAGATAATAGTGACAAACGAGCACACTAGCAACTTGATGTTAAGTGGATGCTGTGGCCTATAGAAATCTACATCTATCCTTGATTAATAATCAAAATGTAGATGCTTTGTCACCCAGATGGTACACCTCGTTTCCAGTCTCCGGTTCTCTTATTGACCATACGAAACATCACCATTAAGATACTATATATTAATGGTGATGTTTCGTATATACCGATCTATTCACTTTTTAACTATAAGAGCTGCAGCATAGCTCTACCATTCAAACGTAAGTGTACAAATATTGAGTGAGTTGCAAATCCAGCTCCATAGTTAATTGAATTTTAGAGTTTGTAGATATTAATAATGAAAATATAGATATTAATATGTTTCGAAACCATAGTTTTTTTATAGAATAAGAGTGACAAACGAGCACACAGTCCACCTAATGATAAGAGGATGCTGTTGCCATTTACATTTATCATCCATTAAGAATCAAAACGCAGCGGCGTTGTCACCCACGAGGACTAAGATGGAATGCCTCACTTTGAGTAAAAAAGGGTCTCCGGATCGTACGAAACAAAACAGTATTAAGCTGCTATTTTACGCTGGTATTCTGTGGGAGCATGATCCTTCCCCGGTCGAGACGACCCATTCGTTCTACAACACAACTATAGCTGCAGTGTGGCTGTACCACGTACAAACTTTGTCTGATGGTAAAATTGTGAAAGTATCGTCTACATACCGCTTGTATTGTAGTTCTTTTCACTTTTTTATTATTTCAACGAAATAAAATTACTTTAATATTGAGATGATTAAAATATAATAACGTGTAGTGGCTAATGTAAGTATACCCACCACCCCATATCTTCCCGTGGGAGTCGTAAGAGGCGACAGAGGGAATCAAATCAGGAGATGGGCAGCAGCATCTTCCTTATAATGACTAAAATAAAAAAACCGCGGTTGCTAGAAGTGGCAACTATAGCAAATATCCCCCCTGAGGTACTATGAAGAGGGACTACGTTCAGCAGAGGCCTTTAATATGCTGTATCGGTATCGGTAACGGAGATGATAAAGTGACAGTTCATCCACTTATTTTTAATTATTCTAAGCCATTGCTTAGCTACAATCCCACCTGATGGTAAGTGGTGATGTAGCCTAAGATGGTAAAGCGCACTGACTTAACAAAAATCTATTCACTCTTGTCGGATGGAAAGACAGATGCTAGATATAGTTGGAAGCAAACACTGATTAACATAAAACATACTCACATAGGATGTTGGGTTAAAATAAATAGACCTTTGAGTGCACAGAAGTTATGAAATTCATAATAAAGTGCTCGTTAAAATGAACCTGTAGGGATTAAAAGTAACTAGTGTTGCTTTCAAAAAAGTAATCCACGTTAAACAGACTGATGATGATTATAGTCGACTAGCTCGCCGACAGACTTTGTTCTACCCTTTTCGACGATTACTTTTTTCTTATTATAAATATTTTGTATCGTAAGCATATTGTTTTAAATTACTTTTAATCAATCGAGCGTTGAATGCCTGACACCACGTGGCATTATTGTATAGTAAAGAAGTTTAAAAATTAATTAGTTGCAATCCACATGATAAAATAATACAAACAACAACCGGACAAACCATGCAGATTCCTTGTTAAAACTCTTCTTGACTTTCCCGTCTATAATTCCGGTTTTTACTCCCACTCCTTTTCAGTTCACGCGGTAAGATTATAGAACTCACTACCGTCAAATATAAGAAATTCAGAAACTTTGTTTGTATTCAAGAAACTTCTTATAGATAACTACTTTGCATCCTGTTAATTTATAAATATATTATTCTATTATATTAGTTTTAGTTTATATATATCATATGTAACAATCGTATTTATTATTATTGTTATTTATTGATTTATTTTATTTTTATTTATTGTTTTATTTTATATAATTTACGTAACATTGTGTATATTATTTATTTTTTCGTAGTACTAATGTATGCACTAAGTTTGCAATTTCAATATAATTTCCTTTACGGGTCTACTGGAAGATATTTCAGCTAATTTGGAATAAGTAGAACCTTTGTACGAAATTGCTATAAGACTGCTTCTGTATCTTAATATGTTGCCATAAAATAAATTAAAAAAATGATGTATCTTACCTAGTTTTGAGAGCACTTCACATCCTTCCTCAATTGCGTGCACTATCGCCGTCATCACAACTTCCAACACCACTACACTAGGAAAGACACATCACTGTCGATAATACGCCTCTACACGAGGTGAAACACGTGTCACACACACATACACAACTACATACATGACAGATATGCGTTAGTGAGTAGTTCTTTATTTATTAATTTTTGTTTTCTTAATTTAAGTATGTAGTTCTGTTTAATAAATTATAATGTACCTTATGTTACAGCTTAAATTAAGAGTGCAATGTTATGGCAGAAGCCACTGGTTCCTGAAACACAGTTTTACATTAGTTTGGGACCCTATGGGTTAAATGAAACATTTATTGTAATTGTATAATAATACTTTTTTTTTTTTTTATATATATATATATATATATATATATATATATGGGTAGCATATATATATATATATATATATATATATTCAAAATAAAGTTTCATTTATTTATCCTCAGGCGGTGACTAACCGCTAAGTATTTTATTTCAACTAATCGATTTTAACATCTTTAATATAATGGATTTGCGCAAAGTAACGCCTGATTCTATGACTGAGGGTTACCAATTTTCCGCTCACTAGATGTCGCTATTTGGAATTGAGGTAAAGTTTTTTTTTTACCACATTGTCATTTAATTTAAAATTTAGTTTTAAGCAAATGTTAATCAATTTTATACAAAAAAAACAATGTCTTAGTGGCTTGCTCTATAGTTTTTTGCACATTTTTAAAGTTTTCTACTTCTTGGAACATCCATAGTTTGGTTTATTCAGCATTTACTGGACGTCAACAGGCAAAAAAGTCCTCTTATTTGTACAATTACTTAAACAAAGATTTGAATATTTATTCTAAAACAAGTAAATAATGTAAAATAATTCTCATTGAGTGACTCAATTGAAAGATTTGAAGAAGAAGAAAATTTGGTAAAATAACACGACTTAGATAGCACGCAAACACGCGCGCGCGCACACTCATACGTTCTCATAATTTTTGTATTTTTTGAAAGGTTTTTTTTTTTGTCATTAAGGAAGAGCGTTTTTGTGAAAATAGCTTTCGGTTGATTATTAAAATTTTTTATTATGAAATATAACTAATATTATAGAAATAAGCATTAACCTTTACATTTTCTAAAACATAATGATGCCCGCTGTGAAATCTGTGAAATATATCACCTCGTTCGAAAGTGGCGCCGCGGCGGCGGTGGCAGAAATCATGGAAGGCCTCATTATAGTACAGGCTCAAGCGTGCATTATGATGGCACTCGGTATTTGCAACGGTCTTAATAAAACGCTGCATGAATCATACGTTCCCTCACGACACTGTTTGATTTACGCTCTGTACGATTTTAACTTATGTGGTCATTTGTATGTTTGATGGAGAGTGTGTTGAACCTTATTATAAATAAACAAACACATCATGTAGGGTAACTAAGTGTCAGAAGCTGCTAGTAAGTTTATATCAAATGATTTTTATTGAATCGTCTATTCATCCATCCAATACAACCTAAAGCCCTTTGTTTAACATAAGCCTCATAGATCATGGGGGGATTATGCCACTGTTGTCATCATTAGTAAACAGGTTGTCAACCGCATGTTTTTTTATTATTTCGGGCTGTTATCAGGAAGCTGCTGCTGCCCATCTCCTGTTTCAACCTCCCTCTGTCGCCTGTTACGACACGCACAGGGCGATATAGTAGTGGATATTCTTACACCGCCTCTACACGTTAGTTACAGGCCTGGCGAGCGGGTTGACAACCGCATGTTTTTTTATTATTTCGGGCTGTTATCAGCAAGCTGCTGCTGCCCATCTCCTGTTTCAACCTCCCTCTGTCGCCTGTTACGACACGCACAGGGCGATATGAAGTAGTGGATATTCTTACACCGCCTCTACACGTTAGTTACAGGTCTGGCGAGCCGGTTGTCAACCGCATGTTTTTTTATTATTTCGGGCTGTTATCAGGAAGCTGCTGCTGCCCATCTCCTGTTTCAACCTCCCTCTGTCGCCTGTTCGACACGCACAGGGCGATATGAAGTAGTGGATATTCTTACACCGCCTCTACACGTTAGTTAGTTACAACCTATATACGTCCCACTGCTGGGCACAGGCCTCCTATCATTTCTGAGAAGGTTTTATGGAAAGGAAGTGTCAGCCACGCTGCCTCAATACGTATTGGCGAACTTCACATATCTTCGAAACATATTTTTTCTTATTTCTCAGACGTGCAGGTTTCCTCACGAAAATTGCAATTAACAATTCATTTGTGCCGGCGGGGACCGAACCCGGGTTGCTCGCGTACTGTGCAATTTACAGCGAGCGCTACCCACCTGAGCTACCGCAACCACTACACGGTGGCGGTTTTATTGAATAATATTTTGAAGCCACTTTTTTCTCAAAGAAGGAGCATGAGAGTAAATAAATGCTGTAGAAATGCGGTCATTACGAAAATTTTTAGGGGTTAGTAAATGATAGGATAAGTCAAAAAGTTGTCAACCGTGTAGTGACGCCGTCCATCAAGAGATGATAAATAAAAAGTGAACCGAGGGATGGGCGGGAGAATCTTCCTAGTAACAGCTGAATAAAATTAACAAACAGCTATCTAGTCGTGACAACTGTGGCAAATATATCTTCTATGAGGCAATTTCAACCATACGTGGTAGAGCCATATTGCAGATATATTAGAAATATAGTTGCAACGACCGGGGAAGGACCACGCTCTCACAGAATACCAGCGAAAATAGCACCCTAATACTGCTGTGTTTCGTATGGTGAGTGTAGAGAACCGGAGACCCTTTTTCCTGGAAACTAGGCATTCCATCGTAGTTCTCAAGGGTGATAACGCATCTGCATTTTGATTTGTAATCAAGGATAGATGTAGATATCCATGGGCTACAACAACCACTTACCATCAAGTGGACTGTGTGCTCGTTTGTCACCCTATCCTATAAAATGAAAAATAAAACAAGTAATTATTTAAAGATATAGTGACCGACATAGCCCAATGGATTAGTAAGCTGAAGTGGCAATGGGCCGGCCATATAGCTCGAAGAAAAGATAACCGATGGGGAAGAAAGGTTCTCGAGTGGCAGTTTCGTACCGGTAGGCGTAGTGTAGGGCAACCCCCCACTAGATGGAGTGACGACCTGGTAAGATATGCAGGAAGTTGATGGATGCAGGTGGCTCAGGACCGTGCTTTGTGGCATTACTTGGGGGAGGCCTATGTTCAGCAGTGGACTTGTGAAGGGCTGTAATGATGAATTATTTATAGAGAGCCAAATGTTTAGCACTGGATATTTGATAGACTTTAATAGAGATAGTAGCTGTTCGGAAGCAGATTTTTTAACCAGTACACAAACTTTTTTAAAAGTAACCAGCTGCCCCTCCAAACAATACGAAGTTAATCATGTGTTTTTTTTTCAGGTGAGTGGTGAGTTTTGGATACATTCTGCTTAAAAAGACCATACATGCTGTGTGACCGGATCTAGTATTATGCACTACACTCAAGGTAGGTTTTTTAATTATAAATCTCCTGTTATCGCATTTTATTTCAGTTTTTTTAAGTTAAAACGGTAAGAATATAGAACCTAGAGAGAATGCGGGGCCCGGAGTAAGTGGAGCTCTTATTTTATTGTAGGAGAAGTCAGAATGTAACAAAAACAGCACGTACAGCAATTCACAATGCTGGATTAGCGCCTACTTTAACGTATGGTGGTGAAAATTATTGTACATGAGCATTAATGCTGTAGAAATGCGGTCAGTAAGAAGTATGTTAGAGGTGACTTTTAATTATAGTAATAAGAGAAAAGTTATGTTTGCAAGATATTGTGACTAGGACTACGAAACGAATGTTTCCGTGGTTTGAGCACGTGGAAATAATAAATGAGAAAAGAGTGACAAGTCAAGTGGCAGATTTGTCAAGAGGCGTTTTAGACGAAAGTTTATTCAAAATTGGTGATATAATCAACAAGAGTGTGAGTGAGGTGTGTCATATTCATGCCGAGTAAAAGTTTGTAATCTCTACCTGTCCCTAAGAAAAAATCATTTTTGTCCTTAGAAGTGTTATTTTGGATGTTTGTGCGGATACATTTAAATCCTTGTTAAGTTATTGCATACTATATATATATATAAGAAAACTAGTTGGGCAGTTGCAGACTCGAGTATACACTTACTACGTATGTTGGTTAGTTGCTGAAGCAAGAGAAAAATTCCAAAACAAGTGGTATTTTCTCGATCTTCACCAACTTGGCGGCTAATTCGGCTGCCACATTATCCCGTGTTTGTATTCCCTTTTTTCCGGGACTCGTTGTCGTAAATTATGGCGATAAATTGTCCGGGACACATTCCCGTTCCCCAGGATTAATTAAACTCTATAACCGGTCTGTTCCACGCTGCTTTTATTATTTATTATGTATGTATGTGTTTAGTTTGTCTTGCTGGTGTTTTACTGTAAAGTAGCATTTCGAGCAACAGTTCACTTATTCGCATTTATAATTAATTAATTCATTATTTCATACATTCATTACATTCCATCAAATGTCTATTGCTGAATATCGGTTTACCTCATAGATCGTTTCAAAGATAGCTTTGCAGGTGGTTTGGCAACTATAGTTTTTATTATTATTCTATTGTATATCTCCTATTTCAGTGTTTATTTGTCGCTACTTATGACAGCCATAGGATTATATTCCAATACTACCAAGGAATTAATTTTGAGTTTGATTGACTTTATACTTTATATAGTCCATGTGATTTTATGTTCAGGGTTACTGATTTGTTTGTAGCAGTTTAATGTATACTTTTTGGTTTTAGTTTCTTCTTCATAACCCCGTCCTGTCCCGACTGTCCAATGTTGCAAGGCCTCGCAATCTTTACTTGACAGACGAATAGATACTCCCAGTAAAATATGTTGAGAGTAGTACAGAATAAGTAAAGTTACTGCCTATATACGTCCCACTGCTGGGCACAGGTCTCACCTCATTTCTGAGAGGGTTTTAGGGCAAGGAAGTGTCCGCCGCGCTGCCCTAATGCGTGTTGACGAACTTTACATGTCTTCGAAATATTTTTTTCTTATTCCTCAGACATGCAGGTTTCCTCACGATGTTTTTCTTCACCGCCGAACACGTGGTAAATCAGCACTTAAAATTGCAATTAACAATTTCATTGGTGCCGGCGGGGATCGAACCCGGGTTACTCGCGTTCTTTTATATTTACAGCATACAATATATACAAATATGTTGAGAGTTTTTATCAAATTGTTTTGTTAAATTGAGTGTTATTTATATACATTCCATGTTCATAAGTGTAATGATTGATATTTTGTTATGAAAATTGTGTTTCTGTGTTAGGCAACATCCGCTACAGTAAAAAAAAAAATATTATCTCAAAAGTAGTTCAACTATGACTACCATCAACATCCAGTCTCATAACACTGCGACAGTTATATCTGCTACTAAATTATTAGCGATGTCAACACCAAAGCTATTCACTGTGGTTTTTATAGCGAAACGTTGTAATTCGTTTTATTTAAGGGAGTGATAGTAATAAATAATATTTTTTAAGTAAAATTTCTTACATAATAGACTCAGAATTAGGGCGCTCATCTATAAATACCGTGATTATGACGTCCAAAACCGAGTTTGATAACATTTTAATTCTTATTTAGAGCTTTAGGTACATACACATACATATTATACATACCTCACTTAGACTTAAATTATAATGCATGGGAAGAGCAGAGCCACATAATACAAGCATTTTTACGTGCTTCCTGGGTGGGAAGACTGTTACTAAACAATGTTAATAAAATAAAATACTTTTAATTTTTAATTAGGTTTTAATGATTGTGGATCAGAATTGTCTCAGCTTTAAGTTAGTAAACGCAAAAACAACCCTTATGTTGACCTTAAGTGTAACCGCTATGTGTGTCGGTCGGTCTGTCTGTGTGTTCGTCTGTGGCACCTCTTAAACGGGTGAACCTATTTGGGTGCGTATTTAAAAAAAATTATAAGCACGTTTTCTAGCGGTGGTTTTAAGACATGTTTTATCAAAACTCAAGTGCGAACGTACCAACAGTCCACCTTATAGTAAATGTCTAATACAGTCTACGTACAGCAAAACAAAAAAGGCTTGAAATGCGTACACCTCTGAGGGCTCAGATGAAATGATTCACAACCTATAATTGCTGGCTTGCTATTTCCTTCAGACAGGAACGCTGCAGTGCAGGCACTGCTATTTGGCGTCAAAAAAGTTAAGAAGATGGTACTTATCCAGATGCTTAGGCAGAAAAGGAAAGAAGGCAAGTGTCGATTTTCCATGTAACAGTATGTACCACGTAGCTGTAATATAACTGAAGCACGAATAGATCGGCTCGAATAGACAAATACTACGCTCGCATAGAATACGTGTGTAAAAAAGTGAGTACCGTATGGTGAGTGACAAAAACCAGAAATCCCTTTTACTGGCAACAATACATTCCCTATTTATTCTTCTATCTATTATACTTTATACTTTTTTAGAGTCAGATAAAAATGATACTCAGGTTCCGATTGAACTCCAGCTCCTGATCTAGGAATTCTGTATATCAGAAGCTTAACGAAGGGACTCAATTTTACATTTCATTCTATTTTATTCAAATTAACTTATAGTCCAAGAGAAATCAAATGGAAGTACCGAAAACTATTCCACCTCAATTTTTTATACGATTCTCTTCAAATTGTCCTACGGATAATATACATGGAGCAACTCGGTGCCATATTGTTGAAACCGATTTTTTTTTCAACGGCAAGGAACTGTTGTTTTCGAAAAGGAAATTTTTTTATATTCTTTGTTGAAATAAGAATAAAAAGGCCCTACGCCTTTTTACGATACAGTTAATATTTTCGGAGTTAAGAATTTTTAAATGTTTGAAAAATCCCAAATTCGTACACTTTTGACTCATTAAAATACATAAAGAGAAAGAATAAAATGAAAAAGATATTTTAATGGTTTAAATTTATTATAATATTATAAATTAAAAGTAAATTATTAAATTAAAAATTAAAGTTCTTATTATTTTAAATATTGAAAAAAGAAAATACAACATTTAATGTTGTATTTTCTTGAAACAATACGATAAAAGTGTGAGTGTATTGTATGAGTTCTGTTTATTTTAATGTGAAGTAGTTCGTGTCTGAAAGTGATTGTAAGAGTTAAAAAAGATGTGTTTCATCAATTATTTAGTATTTCCGTTCAATAATGTATAATAATAATAATGTCCTCCAGACCGAATTTCGATCACAGCGGCCAACGTCAATGGGGACTAGCCATCGTCGCAGTACAGGATTATAGTGGCCATGTATATGCGCAAGCACAGGTGCACGCTCTATTCTATCACTTAAACCGACACGACCGGAGAGAGATCAGGCGCAGGACCAACGGCTTTATGTGCTTTCCGAGGCACAAGTGTGAGACACCGCAAACTTCCTGCTTCCGGGCAGCTACTAAGAATTTCTTGATGGGAAAACTGAATAAACTGATTTGTTGGCACGACCCGGTGTTCCAACTCGGGACCTTACGATCATCAGTTTCACTACTGCAACCAATAGACCCAGGAGGCAGTTAGCATGTTATATAAAATTTATTAATTATAAAGTTTACGATGCCAATGATAATTTGACTTATAATGGTTTTGCGCAATAAATACCCAATGTGAATTTAGCTAAAATAGGAATCCTCATGAACATGGGTGGTGTAAAGTACTCGAAGCGTGGGGAATTTAAAATAAGTTAATATACGCCATAAAATCCGTAAAGCTTAGTTTCATTTAATGTATAGTAGGAATAGTTCCGCTCGGCTACTCTGTAGTATACCGTCGTAAATCGGTAACATAATGTTGCAAATGTTTAACCGAGTAAAGTAAGAACCGCAATTTTACTGGTTACGTGAAATTCTATCTTAATACTTAGGGGTGTCGACGTATTATTTTCATACCAATCAAGATTAAACGTAAGTGTCTACGAGTCACAACATCCACATACTATCAGGTGGACTGTGTACTCGTTTGTCACCTTTAATGGTATAAAAATTTTATCGCTTATTTTTTAAATTTTTGTTTGGTAGATTTTAAGATAAGAATATAAAGTAGATTTAAATCAAAATTAACAAAAAATTAGTTTTACTTTAAAACTATGTAGTTTAGTACACAGTTTTAGCGTTAAAATTAAAAACAGAATTCAAATAAATAAAAAAAATTAAAAAATTAAAAAATTCTGAAGTCAGTGTTTTAATTCTTCAAAAAAAGAAACTCTTAGCACTGACTTCAGAATAAAAGGGTAATTTCTTTTACCCTTTTGAGTGGAATAAGACATCAGACACACATAAGACATCAGAATCTCTAAGTCGTCTAACTAGTTCTTTTAAAAATTTCATCCCCTATATAATCACCTTTAGGAGCAGATTGTTTTCTCTTAATATATATGGGAACACTTCCGAAAAATCATCAAAATCAGTTTACGATTTACAAAGATTTCCCGAAACATACAAATAAAAAACATACAGTCGAATTGTTTACCCCTTTTTTTTGAAGTCGGTTAATATTAACCAACCAAAATGAAAACTTATATGATAAAGTGTTTTGTTCCAATTATGAAAAAGTTCCATATGTTTAAATTTAAAAGTATAGCTGTAAATTCTTAAGAAAATTTCGTCTGAGAATTTAAATCTTTATTGAGATTTATGCTTCGCTTTGTTTATCTTGAACGTCGTGTCAGTAGCTGGACTTAATGATTCTACTCCATCTCGGAATAGAATAACTTTTTAAACTCACTACGAATTCCAGAAATACTTAGCGTCTATTTTCACGTTCAAACTACCTGCATAACTCTGAACATTACATGTCTAATGCTATACATAATATGTAAGTTAATTTCAATCTTACATGGTATAGTCCCGCTGCATTTAAGTTATGGCTGAAATAGGAATAGACAGATTTGATAGGATAAGGATCAGGTTTGCACAGAACAATAGCGTAAAGTAGCAGTTTAACGCAGATGTATTGTCGTGGTGAGTGAAGAGAACCGGAGGTCCCTTTTCTTGTTAACCAGACATTCTATTTTCCTTTTGGGGTGACAACACAATTGCACATCATCCACCTACTATCAGGTGGAATGTGTTCATTTGTTAAACTTTTTGTATAAAAAAAATCTTATTGCATAAGCGTTAAGTATTTTTTAAGTAAGTGCCTCTGTCTAGCATGTATACTTGATGTAATAATGTCCTATAGAACGAATTTCGGTCACGGCGCGTTGGATTATAGTGGACGGGATTATTGTGCAAAAGTGCCAACCAATTCGTGCTACAATCGTAATATAGCTGCAGCATCGCACTACCACGTATAACACATGAATTAAAATATTTTTATACCTCAGACATGCAAGATATTCTCAAGATGTTCCTCCACCACCGAGCGTGTGAAAAATCGGCACTTAATTAACAATTTCCCGGTGCCGCTAGGAATCAAACCCGCGTTGTTCGTCTTGTGAGATTTACGAAAAGCCCTGAGAGTCCTGAGTAATCACGGCTCTTATAAAATAAAATTGTACTCGAACTTTAATACAATTTTATTAATTGTTTAAGATATAAACCGCCGGCAGATCTAATCAAATAATTAAGTAGATTGGGGCCTTTACAAATCGTAATATCGAGAAAGGAATAGTAATTCTTCATATAAGAAACGAATACGTAAAGTAAAATAGTTTCTGCTTTCTATTTTATGTACTTCAATACGGCAAGTTTTTATGACCTTTTCATAATAAAACATGCTTTTCTAATGAAAAATAAATTTGTATCTGGTAATTTGTTTCATAATGTTCGCTTTTCCCACTTCTTTTATCGCGTCGACTTCAATTTAGCGTTCCATGACAATTTGGGATAACCTTTGTAAACACAAGTCAACAATCACTCTGAAGCTAGTGATATCAGTTTTTAGACTCAACAGAGTCAGTAATTCGTTCATGGGGCAATATATACTACGCTATATTCCCATAATATTATATGGGAATATAGCGTATACAAAGTCTCTATATTAGCATGTTTAAATATTTTATTAATCAAAACTGTATAAAAAGGGCGATTATGTTGTCAATGAATACATGGTTGATAATAACTCCTGGGAATGAGGTAGTCGCTTCTAAGGTGTTTCTTAAATAAGATTTATAAATAGTTTGTGTGAAGTAGAAAAAGGCAAAAATAACTTTCAAGTAGATTTACTTGTAATCTATGTATATGGATAAAAAAATACTAGTTGTCAAACAGTGAGTTTGACTTGTGTGTATCTTCTCCTCAGAGGCATGATAATTTATATTGGTAAACGTATGTGTACTCCGTAAATTTATACAAAGTAAATATAAAATGTAATGATATACGAGCAATCTTGTCTATATTATGTAATGTTTTTGACACAAAACCAACATTATCCTTGTGAATATGAGTCAATTTGGTCTATAAAATTAGAATTTGATAGTAACTTGATTACTTGACTACAGCGTCATCTATCGGATCTTAGCTTAACTACGAACCATATACTCTACAAAACAAATATATTGTGTGAGTATGACTTCAATCTGCCTAATGTTTTGTTTTGTAGTGTTCTATTTTTACGTGGTTGAGCCACGCTGCAACTGTTATGGTATAGCCATGTTATGGTATACCATAACAGTATGGTATAGCACGAATAAGTCGGCTCGAACGGGGAAGGACCACACTCTCACAGAATACCAGCGTAAAATAGCAGCTTAATGCTGCTGTGTTTCGCATGTTGAGTGTAGAGATCTGGATACCATTTTTACTGTAAACGAGGAATTCTTCCTTAGTTCTCAGGGGGGATGCATTTATTAGATTCTCATTCTAGAATGGATATAGATGCCCTTTTGTTCCTTAAAAAAAATTTAGTTTGTAACTTGAAGGTTCCATCTTTATTTGGAGTATGTAACAAAAATAATGTAGTAATTGTATTACATGCTTAGCATCTTGACTAATTAGGAATTAGATAGTCTATAATCACAAGCATACGAGTACATGCATTTCTGAAAGGGTTTTTGTAATGCCTCATTGCGTGTTGGTATATTTCAAATGTTCTCCAAATATGTATCATTTAAAAAGTCATACATAGAAATTGATCTTTGTTTTGGAGGCAAGCTCTTATCCCCTGAGTCACCATTCCCTAAAGCCTATCAAAACTATTCCCATGGATTGTCTGATAACTACCCCCCGTATTTTTATTTACCATGCTTGGCAGGCAGGTTGACATCTCAGTTTCTATTTTCTAGTTGCAATCAAGGTGACGCTGCCACAAATTTGTTTCATTTTCCTCTGTTCTGTTTCTGTTCATTGCCTTTCACGACATCCAGGGGGATGATATAAGATACTGGATTTGGTTAGCGGCTCACATTCACAACAAGATCATTTAAGATTACCGTACATTGAGCCATAATAGGGACTCCGCCATATTTGCCACGCTTTGCAGGTGGGTTAACAACAGTTTTTTATTCAGCTGTTATCAGGAAGATTCCACTGCCTATCTCCTGTTTTCCTTTGTCAGCTCTCACGACACCCACAGCGCCACTGCACGGTTACATCATTTTTTTAATAAAAAAATTTACTAATTTTGTTTTAGCTAAAGTGCTGGGTACGCACTCGTCTTAAATTTCTAAGAAATTCATCCGTATTCAATATTTGATGGTGGTAGTATGTACTTATATCATTCAGTAAATATTTAAATGATCACACAAGTTGGACGTTTAAGAATTCTGTAAGTGCATTTGATGATACTGCATTACCTTTTCAGGCTGTCAAAAATAAGAAATATTTTTTGACTTAAACTGGAGCCAATCTAGCTACATTAACATTATATACAGCCAGTCTCAACTGATAATAGACATTTGCAGGACAGGAATATTGTGCATAAGACATAAGGAGTACTTACTTACTTACTATAGTTACTCACTATTTCTTTACTAGCCTATTCCGATGAGACGACAATCCGACACGATCCTAAAGAGAATGAAATCAGGCGTATGACGAACGGTATTATATGCTTTTGGAATCACAGGGGTAAAACACTGCCAACTTTTTTGCTTCGGGCAAAGAAGTTTGGGCTGCTGCTTAAGATTCTCGGCCGAAAAATTAAAATAAATCATTTTTGAACCGATCCAGAATTAGAATTCAATACTACATGATCAGCAACAGCGCTTATACGACTAGAGCCCTTTATAAGGCCATTGCTGAACATAGGCCTTACCCAAGGACCCCACAAAATACGGTCCAGTGCGACCTGCATCCATCGTTTCTATCTAGGGGGTACCACTACGGGTTTCTTTCTTACAGCATTACATAGGTCTTCCCCATAGATTGCTTCATAGGGGGGATATTTGGCATAGTTTTCCACGCTTGGCAAGTACGTTGGTAAGCGCATTTTGTTTTTGTTTTTGTCATTACTAGGAAGACGCTTCTGCCCATCTTCAGATTTGTTTTCCTCTGTCGTCTCTTACGACAACCACGGAATACGAGGTACTGGATATTCTTACACCACCACGACACGTATATACGTATTACGAGAATTATAAAAAAAAACTAATAATGTAGCTAAAGTATAAGTTCAAGTAATTATTTAAACTAATACTTACGGTGCAAAATATACTTGTGTACCAATAAAGGCCTGTGAAACGAGAAGCACTCGGTGGGGACTCTCTTGATCGTAACATTTAGAGTTTATTAAGGCCATCAATGAAATGTTTGCTCACTTATGTCGTTACTGCTACAAATTATAGTGCAACATTAGACATGATTTGTATAATAATAGTTTATGAAAGCAAATTTTGCGTCAGGCGAATAAAATGGTATTTTGTGTCAAAGCGCAGGGTTTTCTTTTTTTTATATAGAATAAGGGTAACAAACGAGCACACAGTCCACCTGATGGTAAATGGATGATGTGGCCCATAGACATCTACATTTATCCTCGATTAGGAATCAGAAAGCAGATGCGGTGTCACCCCTGAGGACTAAGATGGAATGCCTCTTTTTTAGTAAAAAGGGGCCGTATCTCCGTATCTCTACACTCGCCATACAAAACACAGCAATGTTAAGCTGTGTTTTGTATTCTGTGGGAGCGTGGTCCTTCCCCGGTTGAGCCGACCCATTCGTGCCGTATAGCTGCAGCGTGGCTCTACCAAGTATAAGAATTTCATTACGGTCTTTGTAATCTTTGGAAATAAATTGGCGGGCCAAAACATTAAACGGCTTTACCGCCTTGAGATAGTTTAAGTTTTAAAATCGTTTAGTTCTACTGGAACAGGGCCAGCTACTTTTACCGTATATCTGAAAATTTCGGGAAAAAAACTACCCCCCCCCCCCCTATTTACACGTGATAGAGCCATGATGCAGCTATATTATAGTTCTAGCACAAATGGGTCATCTCGATCGGGGAGAGTTAAATAGCAGCTTAATGATGCTGTGTTTTTTATGGTAAATGTAGAGAGTCTGGATACGAGGGATTCCGTTTTATTTCTTAAGGGCGAAAATGCCTCCGCAATTTGAATCTTAATCCAAGGTAAATGTAGATCTCTATAGGCTACAATATCAACTTACAATTAGATAAGCTGTCTGATAGTTTGTCACCCTTATTCTATTTCAGCCATTCAAACCCATGTAACAAAGAAACCTTACAACAGGCTAAAATTAAGGTAGCACTGTTCCTTTTATGTTTTGTCTTTAATGCTGTGCAGTTGCGGCGTCAGAGTTTTCTTCAACCCATATGGTCCTGTAATAGTATATACCGTAATTTCGGATTAGTAAGGTGAAGTGGCAATTGGCCGGCCATAGAGCGCGAAGAACGGACTACCGATGGAGAAAAAAGGTTCTCGAGTAGCAGCCTCGTACCGGTAGACGTAGTGTAGGGAGACCTCCCACTAGATGGAGTGACGACCTGGTAAGACATGCAGGAAGTCGATGGATACAGGAAGCTCAAGACCGTGCTTTGTGGTATTCCTTGGGGGAGGTCGATGTTCAGCAGTGGACTTGTGAAGGGCTGTAACGATGATGATGATAATGATATGGTCCCGTTGATGTTCTAAAAGGCGACAAAGGAACCAAACTAGGAGATTAAGTAGTGTCTTCCTGATAGTAACTAGAAAGTGAAAGCAGGAGTTGCCAACTCGCCAGCCAAACGTGGCAAACTATAGCAAATATCCCAATGAGGTAATCTAAGGGGAGGTTTATGTTTAGTATGGTGAATTTTGTTAGGTTTTGATGTACTCGTATGAATAAATAAAGTCAGCACATTGTAGCACAAATGCCACACGGGATAAGAAGTTGAGTCGATCAGCAGCTCCTGTATCGTGGAGGCAGTTTACGAACATAAATTGCACGAGGATAAACATCCAGACCCGGAACAGTTATTTGTAGCCATACAAATACTTGTTCCGTGCTGGATTCGAACCTTTAGCCCTGACGCCCTGAGCGCCGCAACCTACTGCGCCATAGAGCCGTTGTTTGACCGTCGTGCGGTCAGTGAGTCAGCTACTACGTCTTTGAAACGGATATTAGATGGACTGTGTGCTCGTTTGTCAATTTTATTCTATAAAAAATACAACTAGTTGGTTCGGCAAACGTTTTCTTGAAAATAAATGGTATTTATCTCTTTTAATACAGCCTATATCAGTAGATTTCCATATCCCCAAGCTCAGGAAGAGATGAGGGAAGCATTTGTCATGTGAACACATGTTGGCGATTTTGATGGATCGAGGTGAAACTGCTTTGAACGTCCTGTATGGTTTATGTTTTATTTTCGTAATCCACTCATATATTTACTAACTTTTATCACCTTTTAATTTTTATGCAACTATTCCATGAGGTGTTCAGAGATTTATTTATTTATTTGTTCTAATGTTAATATAAAATTGTTTACGGATTTTAGCGCGTTTAATTTTACTTATTTTTAATTCTCAATATTTCGGGTGGTTTCCAGCCCGCATTGTCAAGAAGCGATTGAAGTTATCGATGTCCGTTTTTAATAAGTCAAAGTCAATGATAAATAGTATTTATTTTCAATGCTATATGTTTGAATAAAATATAAGAAATCAATATTATATCGAGGTTGACTACAATCTTTACTTTGTGTACTTTTATTTTTGTTTCTCTGTTTCATTAATCGTTGTCAAGACAGCGTATCTTGTGCACCTGGGTTCAAATCCCGGGTCGATTAAAATCAGTTATTGGGTTCTTCTGTCAAAAAATCCTAAGTAGCATCACTAAGTGAGGAAGTTAGCAGTGAGTCACCGTCGTGCCTCTGACAGCACGTAAAGCCGTTGCTTTTGCGCCTGAATTCACTCCGGTGGTGTCCCCAATGGTTTACGAGAGTAAGGGAATAGATGGTGCACCTGTGCTTGAGCACTCACTTGTGCATTATAATGCCCTTCGCAGATGGTTAGTCTCCATTGACACTATCCACGTGACCGGAATTCAGTCTGGAGGACATTACTTTATTAATGTATGTGTTTGATAAATACGAATTCACAAATGCTCACACTCGTAAGACACAGTTGCAGATTGTCCACATACGTAAGATACAATGGCAGATTGTACCATTTCAGATTGGGGAGGAATTAAAGATATACATTGGTACGATCTGACACTTTGTTATTATTAGTATGTGTTGTTGATTGTCGATATTCCACGCATTAGATCAGAACGGTTTTCTTTGTCTTTTGTAATGTGTACAGCAAAAGGGAGGAATAATTTGCCGGCGTCTATCTTTCCGTCCGCATTAAATCTGAGCATCTTGAAGACATGAGTAGACTTCTACACCACTCACCACCAGATGGAATTGTCAAGCGCTGGCAACAAGGTCCATGTCCAGCACTTGGTGGTGGTGTGAGCATTGGACCTCTACAGGCTGATACAGGAGAACCAGAAGATAATATCTTCTTCACAAAATATTTTCTCGAATTTTTTTTTTCGTTTAAACGTCTCCACCTCTCTTACAAATTATGTTATTTTCAGACAGCGAACGTAATAAATATTCCCATATACTCTGAAGCGATTGGAATGCCACCAATAAAAGGAGTAATTCAATAAAAATGCAACCAATGTGAATTTGTTCAAAGCCTCCCATAAAGCCTGTAATCTCCTTTTTTTCGCTTGCTTGCCATTTTTCTTGATCAAAATAAAATAACAAATCTTACACATTTCGCAGATATTGACGTAGGTAACAGAATTTATTACTTATGCTTTCCTTCCTAAGTTTGTTTGGATACATCTATAATCGTTTTTGGATGCTGCATGAGAAAGTTTTGAAGAATTTAATAAAAAGAGGTTTTCTTAATATCTTTGTGACATATTATATTGAAACTAGGATATTCATAGATGTAGTGTAGTGGCAGCGTAAGAAAATAAATAATTAAAAAACTTCGTGACACCCATGGGCTTATATTAGGAAATACCCACATATCATCAGCCCATGGGTATCACGAAGCAAAGGGAAATGAAACGGAAGATGGGTAGCAGCATCTTCTTTTATAGTATAAGTGTGAAGAGCGAGCATACAGCCCACCTGGTGGTAAGTGAATACTGTGGGCCATAGACATCTATATGGAATAGATATAATGTCTCATTTCGAGTAAAATGAGTTCCAGTTCTCTAAGCTCACCATACGAAGTACAGATGCATTAAGCTACTATTTTACGCTGGTATTCTGTGAGAGCATGACTCGAGCGGCGAGCAATCCGTGCTCCATCCATAGCACAGCTGTAGTGTGGCTCTACCACTTGAAGATGTTTTCCAAACGATAACACATCATAATTAAAAAAAAAACATGCTTGCTATGTTGTGCATATGCATGCACATGAAACATTAATCTAATATGTACTACATACTAGAATAGACACCGCAAACAAAATCTGTGTGGTAGGGGGATCAAAGTAACTTTTTATGGCACACACTAAGTACGTGAGTCTGCGGGCTATAACGCGCGTTGCAGCCAACTAAGTCAACTAAGTCTAGGTGTCTCTTCTAGGATGTAGTACATTATTATTTGAATGCATGAAACGGTGAAATTTTGCGCTGTGTAATATAATCTACACCTCTTTAGTACATCTCCGCTACGGGACCACGCTCTCACAGAGTACCAGCGTAAAAAAGCTGCTGTATGCCCGCTGTGTTTCGTATGGTGAGTGTAGAGAACCGCAGACCCTTTTTACAGGAAACGAGGCATTCCATCTTAGTCCTCTGGGGTGCCAACGCATCTGCATTTTGATTCCTAATCGAGGATAAATGGTCAACAGCATCCACGTCAGGTGGACCTTGTGCTCGTTTGTCACCCTTATTCTATAAAAAAAAAACATATAAATAAAATTAAGACGTCTGTTTATAATACCGAAACAACTGACTTTCATTGAACTAGGGCATTACTTACATGCCAATAAGTCATAAATAACCATTTTAATTTTTTTATCTGTCTCTTTGTCCGTTCGGTTTTATCTTCGAAATAGTTGTACCGATTGTAATAAAAGTTTACGAGCAAATACATAGCAATACCAGGAGTGATGAAAGCTATATTTTGTCTAAAAATCTTAGAGATTTTTTCGTGAAAATGAAAAAAATATTATTCTTAAGATCACGCTGCTGCATATCTCTTGCTTTGTTTTCTTTTGGCGCCTCTTAAGACACCCACGGGCAGATATGGGGTAGTGGATATCCTTTCACCGACACTACACGGTACGGGGCAGGTCTCTTGTTCTGAATAAGAGCGGTGATCTGTCATCTGTCTGGCAAACCTGCAGTATTGGCGTTTACAAATCTGATGTTCACAGACTTTCGTATAAAATACTGGAAAAATTTCATATAAAAAATTTTGTTACGACATTATACGAAAGGCTTTTGTCTCTATAATTAATTTCTATGTTTTAGAGTTTTCTATGAGTAGAACACTTTTATCGGTATGAATTTGATCTGTTGTTGAAGGTCAAGCTTGTGTAGGACGCTACGTTAGTAGACACTTAGTGACCTCTCATCCTCTTGAGATATAGATGTCTTGTTGACCTTTCTTGATATAATATTCTTTGGAAAAACGAACAAGATGTGCTGTGTATGTGATTATTTACTAATTTGGCGAAATGTTATTAAGAATATGAAATTAGAAATAAAAATTTGGAAGCTGCGGTAGCTCAGAAGGTTAGTCTCGCTGTAAATTTCACATTACGCGAGCAACCCCGGGTTCGATCTCTGCCGGCACCAATATTATTGTTAACTGCTGATTTACCACGTGCTCGACGGTGAATGAAAACATCGTGAGAAAACTTTCATGTCTGAGAAATAAAAAAAAAATTGAAGACATTTGAACTTCGCCAACAAACATTGGGGCAACACGGCGGACACTTCCTTGCCATTAAACTCTCTCAGAAATGAAGGGAGGCCTGTGCCCAACAGTGACACGTATATAGGCTGTAATTTAAATATGAAATTTAGTGTAGTATAAAACATTCTGGATTTTCTGAAATTCTAACGAAAACTCACGGAACGGCAATATGATGTTTTTTTTTATAGAATAGGGTGACAAAGAGCACACAGTCCACCTGATGGGAAGTGAATACTGTGGCTCATAGACATCTACTTTTATCCCCAACTGCAAATCAAAATGCTAATGCGTTGTCACCCCTAAGGACTAAGATGAAAAGCCTCGTTTATAGTAAAAAGGATCTCCGAATCTCAATACTCACCATACGAAACACAGCAGCATTAAGCTGCAATTTTTCGCTGGTATTCTGTGGAGCGTGGTCCTACCCCGGTCAAGCCGACCTATTCGTTTCACAGGCATAATATAGCTGCAGCAAGCCTCTAAAACGTATAAAATATTCTGGATTTTCTTAAATTCGAACAGAAACTCATGGAAAGACTATATGATGATGAATTTGTTATGCCATATCCATCTGTTTTTCCATTTATTTGGCGATCCACCACACATACACCACAATAGGCGTTGTGCTGTTTAATATGAGTTTCCTCCCTCGCACGACGCTAATTTTCAGGACCGATACGACTTAAAGACCTTTAAAAACCCGCTTGCGCTTTTTTTAAAGTCAGCAACGCACCTGCAATTCCCTTATTGTTGTAGTTGTTCAAAAGGTGAACCGCATGTTAATTTTCCATAAAAATACTTGAAAATACGTTTGCACATTGTTATTTTCTAAAAGAATAAGTGATGAAGAAAATTAGAATTATTTTTTCTTTTGATTTTTGTTGGTAATCATTAACATTTTTCGTCCATTAAAAGTTTAACTCGATATAACTCATACTCAAAAAATACAATTTAATTTAAAGGTAAAACAATAGCAGAACGATGGCTCCAAGCCAGGAAATCCTTAATGACAGTCCGAAATGTCAAGTGCCTGCAGTACTCAGTTACTAATTGAAGGACATTTTGATCTAGGTCAGTGTACTGAGGAAATGAATGAATTTCAAATGCTTACACGGATTTATTTTGACGTGCTTTCCTTTACTTTTAAAAACTATTGTAAATGCTGCGAAATATATAGCATTGCTATCGTGTGTGGACTTGTTAAACATGATTAAAGACATATCGTTCTTACTAAGTTAGAGTCGTATTTTTATGTCTGTCTGTAAGTTTTACGTGGTAAAGCCATGCTGCGGCTACATTGGTTGTAGCACGAACGGGTCGGCTCCAACGGGGAAGGGCCACGCTCTCACAGAATACCAGCGTAAAATTTCAGCTCAATACTAAAGTGTTTTGTATGGTGAGTATTGAGATTCGAAGATCCTTCTTACTGGAAACGAGGCATTCCAACGTACTACTTAGGGATAAATACACATCTGCATTTTGGTTCTTAATGGAGGATTGATGTAGGTGTACATCGGTTACAGCATTTACTTTCTGTAGGATAAGGGTGACAAATGAGCTCACAGTCCATATGATGGTAAGTGGTTGCTTTAGCCCATAGATTTCTACATCAATCCTCGATTACGAATCAACATGCATATGCGTTGTCACCCGTGAGGACTAAGTCGAAACCCATCCTTTCCAGTAAGTAGGGGAAGAATAAATTGATTGTGTGTTAATGAGGGTTGTTTTATTTTTGTTGTGGCGTAAGAGAAACCGCTACAACAATTCGTACTGCGGGTGCGGTATGACTACTTCAGAAAGATCTCAGCATCAAAGTTGCAAGACGTCTTGCAATTGGCAATCCACTAAGCGTGGCAATTAATAATAATGTCCCCTAGCTGGAATTTCAGGCACGGCGGCCATTATCTACGGAGACTGACCACGTGCAAAGAACAGGATTTTAGTGTCCAATTTTGCATACGACAAGCACAGGTACACTCACTCTTATAGTCCATTGAAACGATAATTCTTCACGACCGGAGAGAGATCAGGTATCAACGGATTTACGTGCTTTTTTGACAGCAAAATCCGCGAGTTGATTTTGACCCAACCCTGGATATGAACCCGGGATCTCATGACCGCGTTTAAGACTACTAGACCATTGAGGCAGTTAAAACAATATATTTTGGATGGGAAAGCTCATGTTCAGCAGGAATCTTTTGAGGGCTGATGAAAAAGAAGCTTTCAGATAAATATGTCCTAAGCCTAGTTCGACTGATGTGCTTGGAAAAATATACCATGAAGTGATTAAATAAATGATATTCATTCTATAAATACTAGGAACAGACACAAGCTAAAAGTATCAGTTACTCGACTCCACCAATCAGTACATGATTCTTGGGATGTACACCTATGCTTTTACAACAAAATCCCAGAAAATATGTCAGAAAATTTGACCTGCACAAAGTTCAAAAACTATAATAGACGAAGTTTGTACAAAAGGGGTTATTATATTATTAAGGAATTTATATATGATAACAACCCCTGGAAAGGGTGGTCGCTACCAAGATAATTGTAATTTGTTATGTGTTGTTAATTGTAATATATATGACTGTAAGCTATTACTTTTTTTAAAGTCCCGCTGGGTTTCTTGATAGTTCTTACCAGGATAGAGGTTATTTTCCAAACCACTGGTAAATTAAAAAAATGACTTTCAAATTATTTATAATCGATATCGAATAAAAAAGTTTCTGTTTCTATTTCTTATCCACCACTACACGGTGTAAATACCACCACTGACTGGAAATATAGCTTCTATTGGTTGGTTGAAATATATCTACAAAATTACTTAATAAATATTCAAAAGTAAACTTATTGAAAATTTTATACCGTATCTTATATACTTTTTAGTAACCATTTGCGATTGTTTTTTGATTATTATAAGTAAATTGCATTAATGCATTGTGTAAGCAAAAGTATATAATTACTACCTACAAATTATTATGAATATAAAAAATACCTATATTCTATAGAGACTTTGAAACCGTCCAAATGATTTTGATGAAATTTTTTCTATGTGCTTGAATGGGTCCCTAGATGGTTAGTATTCACATTTGGACCCGGTACATGGCACTGTGGTCAGAATATAGAAATAACCCGTGCGAAGCAAGTTCGGATCGCTAGTATTTTAAATCTTTATTTACTATTTTCTCGTTTATCAAAAAAACCTATTAAATAAAAGAAGTTTACACTTCAAGCTCGATTCGTGTTCCAAGCTTATTGGAATCTCTATCACAGCCGAAATTGATTTCGATATTCGTAAACCGAGCAATAATTACACGCTTAATATTCAATATTACACCTGTAATAACATAAGCGATTAGAGTAGTACGTCTGCGAACATTGCCAATATTCCACGTATCTGCTAGTCGGTCGCTGCGCAAACATCAGATATCTTTGTTTGTTTGTTTGTCGCCTGATATTCTAACATGAACTTGGTAACTTGCTAAATTGGATTTTGACACAACTTTAGTTCCAAACTAACAAATAAACTTCTATTAAAAATAAAAGCTGAATTGAAAAAATTAAAAATAATAATAATTTCACATTCTGAAGTCGGTATTAAGGACATGGTGTATTAAAATAATTCAAGTCTCAAACTCAAATGTGTGAAATTATTCTATTATTCAAATGAAGTCTTAAGTTTCACGGATTATATCGCGTATATTAACTTATTTTTAATTTTTTAAATTCCCGACGTTTAGAATACTTTACAGCACTTACGGTGTTAGACGGGAGATGAGGCTGCAATCGTCAACAGATTTGACAGCATACAGGCAACTGAACAGACAGATCTCCAAATGCATGCGGCGAGACTTACGCAACTTTAATACTGTTCGTATTAAAGAAGCGATTGAGCGGAACCAGGGCTCCAAAGTCTGCCAGAGATCTGTCTGCCAGCAAGAGCCAACTGTCAAAGCTGAAGACTGAGTGTGGCAGCATCGTTTCCGAGACACCTGAGATTTTGAGTGAGATTGAGAGGTTCTATGGGCAGCTGTACACATCATCGTTGGAGCCACGCAACTACTAACTAACTACTATTCCGATGATATCCCGGACGTCAGTCTGAGCGAGATTAGAATGGTTCTCCAGCACCTTAAAAACGGCAGGGCCCCAGGCGAGGATGGAATTACAGCGGAGCTTCTGAAAGCGGGTGGAACAACGGTACTTGAAGTCCTTCAAAAGCTTTTCAATTCCGTCCTCCATGGTGGCACTACTCCGGAGGCGTGGAGCAGAAGTGCGGTGGTCTTGTTCTTTAAGAAAGGCAACAACGCTCTCTTGAAGAACTACAGACCGATTTCCCTTCTGAGCCGCGTCTACATGCTGTTTTCGAGAGTCATTACGAATCGTCTCGCACGCAGACTCGACGACTTCCAGCCTCCCGAACAAGCCGGTTTTCGAAAAGGCTTCAGTACCATAGACCACATACATACCCTGCGGCAGATTGTACAGAAGACCGAAGAGTACAATCTGCCACTTTGCCTGGCGTATGTGGACTATGAGAAAGCCTTTGATTCCGTCGAAATTTGGGAGGTGCTACAGTCCCTTCAGCGGTGCCAAGTTGACTGTCGGTATATCGAAATGCTGAAGTGTTTGTACAGTAGGGCTACGATGGGTATCCGAGTACAGAATCAGAGTTCGAAACCCATCCAACTGCAGAGAGGTGTAAGACAGGGTGACGTTATATCCCCGAAACTCTTCACCGCTGCGTTGGAAGAGGTTTTCAAGCTACTGGACTGGAAAGGATACGGTATTAACAGCAATGGCGAGTACATCACTCACCTTCGATTTGCCGACGATATAGTCCTTATGGTAGAATCGCTGGAGGACCTTAGCACTATGCTCAATGACCTCAATATTGTGTCCCAACGGATAGGTCTTAAGATGAACATGGACAAAACAAAGATCATGTTTAATGTCCATGTCTCACCTATGCCGGTAGTTGTTGAGAGCACTATGCTCGAAGTTGTTGACGAGTACGTTTACCTGGGACGAATAGTCCGACTAGGTAAGTCCAACTTCGACCGAGAGGTCAATTGACGGATTCAACTCGGCTGGGCAGCGTTCGGGAAATTACGACACATCTTCTCGTCCGGTATACCTTAATCTCTGAAAACTAAAGTGTACAACCAGTGCGTGTTGCCAGTGATGACTTACGGATCAGAGATGTGGTCCTTCACTGCTGGCCGTATGAGGACGCTCAAGGTCGCTCAGCGAGCTATGGAGAGGGCTATGCTCGGAGTTTCTCTGCGTTATAGACTCAGAAATGAGGATATCCGCAGTAAAACCAGAGTGACTGACATAGCCCAACGGATTAGTAAGCTGAAGTGACAATGGGCCGGCCATATAGCTCGAAGAACCGATAACCGATGGGGAAGAAAGGTTCTCGAGTGGCAGCCTCGTACCGGTAGGCGTAGTGTAGGGCGATCCCCCACTGGATGGAGTGACGACCTGGTAAGATATGCAGGAAGTGGAAGGATGCAATTGGCTCAGGACCGTGCTTTGTGGCATTACTTGGGGGAGGCCTATGTTCAGCAGTGGACTTGTGAAGGGCTGTAATGATGATGATGATGATGACTTACGGTGACGGGTGACGGAGATGTTGGACGTCCTAATGTCATAGTTAGCCACGGCTCCCTTCAGTTTCAAATAATTAATTTTTGGTCCGATCTACGCTGGACGAGCTTATAATATTTAGAAGTCTTGCAGATGTATGCTTGGGTTCGAAATTTAATCCACTGTTGAACGTAGATCTCCCCTTTAGATTTTTTAATATTCTAAGCGTGTGTTTGACTACTATCCCACCTGATGGTAAGTGGTGAAGCAGCCGAAGATGCACTTAACAAAAATCTATTTACTCTTGCCTTGAAGACACCCACACTGTCATCAGATGGAAAGACATGAATCCAATCCTTTGCTGTACGCAAGACAATCGATGAAGCAGACGACGAATATGAAAGCTTCTCCGGCAGAGTTTCCTAGTTTTTCAGTGCTAGTTCAGCTATCCTAGTTTCAATCTGGCTTTTGGCCTGGACTCAGCACAACCACTGCACTTCTCGAAGTCACAGAGAACATTAGGGAGGGCATGGAGAATGGAAAGATCACAGTACATACTTGTATTGATCGATTTAACAAATGCGTTCAACCATGATATCCTCCTTGTTTTACTTCAAAATCTCAAACTTTACTCTACTGCTATAGACTGGTTATCTTCCTACCTTCGTGGCTGTCAGCAAGCTGTCATAAATGCGACGTATCTGACTGGTGTCAAGTCTCCACTGGCATGTCACATGGTAGAATTTTATCTCCACTTCTGTTTTCTATTTTTAGTAACGTTCTCTCTTCTTAACTAATCTGCTCTTACAATCTTTACGCTGATAACTTGCAAATATACATTCAAGCAGATGTCAACCCTTTATATGACGCAATTGCCAGATTCGATATGGATTTAACGAATCTTCACAATTAGCCTCGTAAGTTTGGTATTAGTGTGATAAATTCCAAGCTATAATAATTAGTAGTACTCAGCACTTGTAAAAGCATTACGTAATAAATTACCTGTAAAACATTACAAAATTGCAAAGCTTGACGTAAGTTGCATTCCGCCTGTCACTTTGATAATTCTATCATATCGTATTCTGATAGCGTTAAAAATCTAGGTCTCTACTTTGACACAGCCATATATTATTCCACCCAAATTCAGAATATCAGTGGTTCTGTTTTTGCTAAGCTCAGTGCTTTAAACCCTCTTAGAAACTTTTCTCAGTCAAAGTAAAGATAACTCTAGTGCAATCTCTTATTTTCCCCATTATTGATTATGCTGATGTATATTTTTCTGATCTTAATGAGTTTTCCTTGATAAACTAGATCGTCTCGTCAATAACTACTAAAAATTTAACTAACTAAAAAATTAACCCTTATTGTTTATGTTGGTAGCCTCTGTAGTTTTGTAAATCTGTAGTAACATCTCAAGTTATGTGTCTTCAATTCGCTAATTGACACAAACAGAATTTAATATAATGTATGTATGTGAATGTGTACATGAGTATATTGTATGTGTACTTAGTAGTATATGTCTATACTTGCCTATATGTATAAGTGTTGAATTATAATATTGTTATATGTATATGTGTCTATGTGTGTGCTTACATATGTTAATATTATCCCATTGAAGCATAAATAATTTCCTAGATCAGCCATGACAAACATTTTAAATTAAGTATTGCATTTGATCAAAGGTTTTGTAATTTTCTTTCAACTTTTTATACTTCTGATTTGTGCTAAATTGTGAAAAATGGATGACTATTATTGGTCCTATGTAAAACATATTATATAAGTTTTTTCTTTCACAGAATGAAGGCTGTAGTTATCTCTAATAAATAAACAAATAAATAAACTGTTTCCGTTTTTTTATGTCTTTGCAAGTTTGATCATGTATCCTCATTTCACACTCAGCTTAAATAGCTTCCAATTCGTCAGCAAAGACACATTAGGATACATAGCACGGTTTTTTATTCGTTAACCACTATTCGCTTTCTGCGTAACCCTCATGACAGACAGCTTTGTTCATCGGAGACTCTTACTCTCTCTATAACCCTTCACAATTCGAGTTGTATACCTTCATCGTTTTCTGTTTAAGCCTGGAAAAAAGTAAGACAACCTACCTGCAAACAAATATTTAAGATGAATGTTCGGGTTCATTTTCTAAAATTACTTTGTTTTGTAATCTCTGTATAAGAAAATATAAGATAAATAAAGATACTTAATATACTTATGAAACTAATCAAGTAAAGTAATAAAACCAAAAAATAAATGAAAAGATGAAGACTGGCTGAGCTTGTGGTGGTCCGATGGTAGAAAGGAGGGGGAGGAATTAAGTTATGCGATTCCTGCGCACACTCTCCGAAAGGCATCCTGAAAACCGAAATACTGACTCCTGTGTTTGAGTGTGATGAGATTGGTTTCAACCAGATTTGGGTCACCAATAAGCTTTTTAACACGCCTCTCTATTGCGCCGAAAGCTGCTAGGCGGTATTTTACAGCATCAGCTCATATATGGGATAGATGTTAGCCTTATAGTACGGACTTTGTCATAGTTGCTGGACAAGTTGCCCACCGCAGTTTTATTATTTGCTGCCCGTCTCGCTGTTTAATTTCCTTTTATCACTTCTTACGATTCCTAAGCGATGATATGGGAAAGTGGATTCTTATGCCGCCATTACACGAAATAACAAAAAGGTTTTTTTATTAATGTTATGTGTTCCCAAAATAAACAATATGACAAAATAAACATAAAATATGGTGCCAGCGTAAAATATAAAAATAATGGTGACACTGTGCACGAATATAGGTCTAAGAAAAATGATTGTTTATGGTACATATTTTATTTTGACAAAAGTACCTTGTACTATTAAGTATTCTATGGAAAAATAAAGAATAATCTTTATGGTCTGAATGTCACATAATATATGTTTTAAACATTGAACGCCATTTTAAAATAAACGTTAGGCGATAATTAAAAAGAGAGGTCGGTTTTTTCATCATTGGTCTATCATCATCATTACAGCCCTTCACAAATCCACCGCTGAACGTAGGCCTCCCACAAAGATTGCTACCTTTTGTATCTATCGACTTCCTGCATATTTTTTCGTTATTTTATCTAAGCTCGCCTTACACCAGCTAACCTGTAAAAGGCTGCCACTCGGGAACTTTTCTTCCTCATCGGTTGTCGGTTCTTCGACCTATATGGCCAGCCCATATTCATTTCAGCTTACTAATTTCTTTCAGTATTTGTTACAGTAATGAAATGAATAAGATAAAAAAAATATATAAATCTTGTATGTATTATACAAGATTGAAAAAAATTTATATAGGAGGGTTAAAGAATAGGGTTAGAGGTTCATCTGGGTTGGTATCAATCTTCAATCTATTTATGCAGTCAAGTACGTATATTTGATAGTAAGAGATTTAATAGTAAGAGAGACATAAAATTACAGGCTGTGTTCTCAGATCAATAAAGATAAACAGAACCCTTTGTACTTTGTACATTTCAAGTGAAGCCGAAACCATGCTCAATTTCTATTGCTAGACATAATACGTACCTATAATAAGTACGTACACATAACATGTGCATGTTGTCAGTTGCTAATGATTTTGGTGCATAATTTATGCGTGAGTGCACGGCACTTTCTCACAATAAGCTGTGCTTGGTTTTGGATATCTTTAGATATCGCTGGATATGTAAGTTGTACTCTATCTTAGACTGCTTCGTCGGTTTAGTGGTCATAAACGCGGTTCTGATCATGAGGTCCCGGGTTCGAATGTCGGGTTGAGCCAAAGTTATTGCGTTTTTCTGATACGAAATTCTCCGGAGGCAAGAAATTGGTGGCGTTTCTCCCCTGTGCCTCGGAGAGCACGTAGAGCTGCTGGTCCTGAGTCAGATCTCTCTCCGGTCGTATCGGGTAACCGTCCCATATAATTATCAGGGTGTGTATACAGAGTGCATCTGTGCTTGCGCATACACTCGGGCACTATAATCTTGTCCTGAGCAGACGGCCGGAGCTGCTGTGACCGAAATTCGATCTGCAGTGCATTATTATTACTCTGTCTATAGTTGTTGGCTGAGGCCACTGACTTCTAAAATATATACATATAGAGGTCAGTGGCTGAGGCTGCCACATTTTATTGTAGTCTTTATTGGTGATAACGCTGACCTTCTTTTTTGACGACAGTTGCAGGTGTCCTCGAGCTGCAGTAACCATTTTTAAACACGTTTGCCACAATATATAAAAAATTAGACATGATTTTCATATTTCATTTTAATTATCTTGTAAATTCTTCACAATATACATATAAATAATATTATGGAAGTTCTTTTTTTATGTTTTGTAACACTGTCTGTAGTAAAAGTTATCATAGAGCTCCTTTATGAGTTAGCATCACTATAAATCTTTCATTTAACACTTTCTTCGAGTTTTAAAATCTCTTTACATGTTGAAGTTTTAATGCTGGGGCCATTTGTCATTATATCTAAGTTGGCCTAGAAAGAAGGGTCGGACTCTCGTAAATTTAGTTTAAAAATAAAATTAAGACGGATAGTTAGTTAACCGCACTTTATAGTACTTTTATACTGCTGCAAACTTTTAAGTTGTTAATAAGTTTTTTTAGTTAATAATTAGCTAAACGATTGAAACATTTATTATAATTGCTTTTGTAAGTTACCAAAATACGCTAAAAATCCTAGTTTTTTACGTGGTAGAGCCACGCTGCAGCTATATTAAATGTATAGTTGTAGTACAATTGGGTCGGCTCGACCGGGGAAAGACCACCATAGTGAAATATGTGCTCGCTTGTCAGTCACCTTTTTTTATCTATTTTCTTTTTTTTTACAAAATTTTTATTTTGTCACTTTCTTGTTCGTCTGTCTGTAGTTATGATAAATCTTGCTACTCAAATTTCGAGAACTTCCCGATGAATTCAGAATCGGATGACAATGTAGGAATATGAATTTGAAACGAAAACGTGGTGTATTAAATTTTTTAGCACTAAATTACACATACACACTATATATATATATATATATATATATATATATATATATATATATATATATATATATATATATATATATATATATATATATATATATAATCCTTTAAAGGGTTTTTTCATAATAACATATTATCTACTTTGTCCGAATTTGTTTATGAACTTTGCTCACTAGTACAATATGGAAGATTTAAAAACTAGCAAAACCGGTTTATTTTGTATGGAGTAGTAACGGGATCTTTTATAATGGTTTATAATCGAATATAAATGTAAGGGCCTCAGCACTCCCACTTATCATCAGACGGATTTCATGATCGTTTACTGTACATAACGCTTATTCTATAAAATAAATACATATAATCCTTTAACCGGTTTCACAGGTGTGATGACTTTACCGCTGAAAAATAAAATTTGTAGGAGAATAAATATAAATGAGATTTTCATTTTCACATTAAACATCCAAAATAACATAAGAGATAAGTGTAGAAACAATTTGGTTTTAAAAAATATTACGAGACGTACTTAAGGTTGTAATATTTTTCGTCTTTGTCTCGTAAAATTTTAAACTAAAGTTGGTGCTTTTAAAAAGCACCAACAAATGTTAGTTTAAAATTTTAGCCTAGGTTTCATTACGTCGTCGTGTATATGTCATAGCCAACTAGTCCAACTTTTTGAAATTAATCTTCTTTACGAACGCTTGACTTGGGAAGTGAACTGGCAAACGCGTGACGAAAGCGTTACGAAAAGTGTGATCGGTCGAGGCGAACGGGATTTGAGTGGGGGATATAAATAAGAGCGCAAATTTTCTTTCTCTATTTCTCTCATAGCCAGTTATTTTTTGTAATTTTATTTCGTTTCGAACAATTTTATGAATTAATATTTTGTTGAATACATTAAATATTCTACGTTTAAAATGATTAAAATTGTAAATTTATTTTAAAGATCATGTTTTGTGAATTTTCTGGTGTAAGAAATTATGAAAGGAATCAGAGAGTAAATTTAAATATTTGTAGAAAAATAATATATGTATACGTTTATACATGTATATATTATTCATATATGCATATATAATTTTACTTCAGTCGTGTGGTCTTTTTTTTTTGTTTTACATGGGGAATGTCCTACGCATATCCGCCTCTCGGGGGCAGGGACGGGTTATGTCGGACTAGCACCGACTAAAACTCCATGGTGTTCCACCCTCTTGCATATTGGCAGGGCCACATGATTGCTTTTGCACACATCTGCGGCCCCAACAGCGCTGGAAGCCCTATGGCGGTCGCTCCTCGGGAGGAGACTACTAATTACCCATTTCCTTGTCAGTTAAGGCGCTCCAAAACACATGGCGCGCCCTCCTACGCGACCTCTAACTTAACGAGTCCATCCTACTGTTACCGATATTTCAAAGTGCAATGTAGTAATAGATGCGTCGGCTCAATATTATGCGTCTGTCCACAACCTTTAGAAGGTTTCTATTTACATATAAACAGGGTTACATTCAGGGTTGGACATATGCGCCAAAGCGGGCATTTTGGCCGGGACAGTTGAGAGGATAAGAGAAATCGATGTCATAATTATCACACAAGGTAAAGGGTTAGAAAAACCATTGCAATATTACTTAAAAGATGCTCATAATTTTCTTATTTCTCTTTAGATACTTACTTTGCAGCATTTACGAGCCCTGGCGTACGGTAATGCGATCGTAAGATGTTTTTCTAAAATATTTTATTCGCGTAATATGTAGGTTTACTTGGTAGAGCCACGCTGAAGCTACCTTATGTTGTTGCACAAACGGTTCGGCTCGATCGGGGAAGAACAAGTTCTCACAGAATACCAGCGAGAAATAACAGCTTATTGCTGAATGTAGACAGAAACGGAAATCCTTTTTACCGGAAACGATGCATCCTCCTAAGTTCTCAGGGTTGAAAACACATCTGCATATTGTTTTGTTAAGTGAGAAGAAATGTACATGTCTATGATCCACTTAAAAGTTAAAGTTACAGCCAGCCAGTTTATATAGGTCACACTGCTGGGCACAGACCTTCTCTCATTTCTGAGAGGGTTTTAGGGCAAGTAAGTTATTGCCGCACTGCTCCAATACGTGTTGGTGAACTTCACATGTCTTCGAAATATTTTTTCTTATTTCCCAGACATTCAGAATTCCTCACGATATTTTTCTTCACCATCGAGCACTTGGTAAATCAGCACTAAAAATGGCATTTAACAATTTCATTGGTGCCGGCGGGGATTGAACCCAGGTTAATTGCGTACTGTGAAATTTACAGCCAGTGCTAACCATTTGAGCTACCATGGCTCTTCAGCATCCACTTACCATCAGGTAAATTGCGTGCTCGTTAGTCATCCTTATTCTAAAATAAAAAATATTAATACGTAGATTTTAGTGTCATAACATTTACAAATGCTCTTCAAGTGAGAATGTACTTTAAATTTACAGACCAAATTCACTCATCTTTATATTAGGCGTACAGGATTTCAAAATTGAATGAAAATATTCCGAGTCATCTCTGAAATGAGATCTGCGTCGATAACTTCGAGTCTGCTAGCCATGAACGTTCGATCCCACGTCATGCATTTACCAAGTAATGGTAGAAAAAGTTATGAAATACGCATTTCAGGCTCGCCCTCCACCGATGAATGTTGCATTTTGATAGAATGCTTAGTGAAGAACGCGCTTCGGTATTCTGTGCTCCATTACATGATTAAACAGTTGCGTACAAATTTTGAGCGTTAAATGTGATACCGTTGCTATATGGATATGATATCTAAATATCTTATTTTTCTTATGATTTTACATGCCATGCCGAATAGTGTTGGTGTAAGAGAATCTGCTGGCCCTAATCATCCATGGGGTGATAAAAAAAATACATTGTTTAGTGATTTAAATTAATAATTAGTTTTTAGGCTAAGAATTATTTTTAATTTTTTTTTGCATTTTTACTATCGAAGTACCTAAAAGAGAGGAGGTCTATACCCAGCAGTGGGACTTATATTATAGGCTGTAACTTTAACTTTATTGAAGTCGCTTACCGCTTAGTGGCGATGTAAGCATATCCACTACCCCATATCATCCCATAGCTGTCGTAAGAGACGACAGAGAAAAAAAAGGCAGCAGCGTTTTCCTAATAACGATTAAAAATAAAAGACTGTGGTAGCCAACCCGCTTGCCAAGCGTGCCAACTATACCGAATATCGGCTCTATGAGGCAATATATTGCTGTTTACAAACTAATTTTAATATACCTACGATTATATAAAATATAAATTACTTTAGTCGCTTTAAGTTATAGTCTATGTTTAGTTGTAAATAAATCCATTTTAACTATTTAGTTACTTAAAAATTTTAAGTTTAGTTACTTAATTAATTTCTAATTAAATATTAATAGTTAATTAATACTGTTGTGACAGTGTGTGTCACAACACTGGGAGAGGCCGCTGATCCCTACGATACAGACTCGTCTAGTTTGGGGAGCAGCTTCATTTTATTATTGTACATACTTTTATTTAAATAAATGATTATTATTATTACAAATATAGGCCTATGTTCAGTAGTGGAGTTTAATAGGTTTTAAAGGTAACGGTATTAACGTAGCTATGTTAAAATTAGAAATAGCTTCGTAACGATCTCCTCATTCTCGGAGATTATTATAATCCATAACTACCATACTATTATAATAACAATTTTAAATACAACCTGTATTCGAAAGTTACATAATAAACTTGGCATTTTGTATGTTTTCAGAGATTTCCGTGTATATGTGGTAGAGCCACACTGCAGCTATATTACGGTTATAGCACGAAAGGGTCGGCTCGACCGGGTAAGGACCACGCTCCCACAGAATACCAGCGTAAATAGCAGCTAAATTCTGCTGTGTTTCGTATGTTGAGTGTGGAGAACCGAAGACCCGTTTTATTGAAATCGAGACATTCCATCTTAGTCCTCAGGGGTGACAACGCATCTGCGTTTTGATTCTCAATCGAGGTTAAATATAGATGTTTATGGGCCACAGCATCTACTTACAATCAGGTGGACTATGTGCTCGTATATCAACCTAATTCTACAAAAAAAAAATTAAAAAGATTTTTATAAAAGCCCAAATCACTCAAAGAATGATTTATAGACTCTATGGAGTCGAGTAACTGGTAGAACTAGCTCGTAGCTGTTCCTAGTACTTACGGAGTGAATATCACTCATTATTTTAAAACCACTAATACTTTTGAGTACATACATTACATTTTTGGATATATATTGTGAGGCCAAAGTTATTAATGAATTAATTATCCAGTAAATTTCCATATTTTTTTTTGTATTTGCGGCTCTTTAGGTTCTAAATTATAGATACCTCTTATCCCCTCGTCTGTCCAAACGCCATATTCTGGCGTCTCAAATAATATGCGCATCTGTCAAACGCCATAATAGGGCGTCGAGTGATAGCAAACTATTTGTAACATATATATGTGATATATATATATATATATATATATATATATATATATATATATATATATATATATATATACTTAGTATACTTCTTATATACTTACATAGTATAGTTCAGAAAAAATATTATTTCAGTAATGTGTTCATAGCGAAATACCGTAAGATATTATACTTTGAAAATAGCTGAAATAAACTAGTCTAGCTCAACACTGTTAAGATTTCTAATCTTTTTTATAGCATATGCTGACGAACTAAGTCTGCTTGCCTGCTTGCTAGTTTTGATATATGGGGGCCTCATTGAACCTTCGCGTCTAGTGTGATTCTTAGGAAGACTTAACTTCTCCCCATTTAATATCACTTTAATATTTTGATGTTTGATATTTGGAGCTTGGACTTTTAATAAACTATAACTATAAATTTTATTTGTGGTTTTGAAATTATTCAGGACTCGGCACACTTTAAAGTATGTTTTCTAGTATGTTAAACTTTATTAGTATGTTCGGGCAATCAAACTTATATCTACTGACGCTATTGGTACACACACGTTTTTACCAAATCCTCAAAGCAGTAGGCGGTTTCAGAATCAATTTCTACTTGATATAATAAGCCTGTATTTTTACCTTTCAGAATAGATCCGCCGACAGCTGATGCCTTTGATTACATACATATAAACTATATATTTTGGGCAGAAATCTCTTTGTAATTGGTATTGCTGTAGTTATGTATGAGTTTGTATTTCATTTACGCGGTAGATATTATTCATTTCCATTACCATTATTACTAAATATTTAAGTGATTTAAGCATATTTTGAAGCTGTTCAAAATATCTATCCTTAAACACCTCTTTGATACGAAGCTTAAAACTTTCGAATCTAGGACTCGGTGGAGAGGTACTATATTAAATACATTCGGTTATATATACTCTCGACTATACTATACTTTACTATATTTGCGCAGTCGAGTAAAAAGAGGGACTGATAAATATATAATGTCGTTCATCTGTGTGTGAAGAGACTTACAATAATTTCACAAGCAGGACACTTACTGTTCACTGTTCGGAACACATGAGTCCTCCTTACTCTGCGGTTCGACTGTTTACGAATCACGTTAATTTAACTAGTTGTATTGGATAAATGTGCCGCTCATCGCATTAATTCAACTCATGATCGCGGACCACGGCTTATCAAGTTCAATAGAGGTCACCTTGAACAATTTTTTAAAATTTTTGTTATGACGGCATTTGAGCTGAATTTTTGCTAAATTTCTGAAATTAAGTAAATGCTACAATATTTACTTAATATTACTTTTATTAAAGTCTTCCGTAGTAATGATTTTTCAAGCCAAGAAGCGTAGTTGTATCCATCCGATAGTTTACTAGCAGCTGCTGGCAAGTGTTCATGGGCGTTATTAGGAGCTGCATTTTACAAACTACTACTACTAACTGGTTCTCTTTTATAAAGAGACTCTTCATCATCTTTATATCACCATAGCCTATCAAAGCTACTGCTAAAGATAAACTTCTTTCATTGATTGCCATATTTGCAATAAGCTGCTATTTCACGCTGGTATTCTCGAGAACGTGGTCATTCTCAGATCGAGCCCACCCATTCCTGGTCTTCCAAAGCGGGAACGTATCCGTAGCCGACTTTGTTTGTAACGTTCACGAACTTCAATAGCCACTTACCATCACACGAACTGTAATTTAGTTTTCAACTTCAATTAAAAAAAAAACATGTTGTACAACATAGGGCATTAATAATTTTAACCATCTTCAGCAATCTGACGTCAGATCTCTATCTGACTATCAATGTGTTCCGTTGGGAGGCAAACGTCTGTCAGTCAGATCGCATTATAATCAATTACCGTTCGTCTCGCTCGTCGATTTACGACCTTATTATTGTTTACATTCGTTCAGACTTAGTGCGGTTCGGAGTAATTTTACACGTCTTTTTTATACTGTATTAGCTGCGACTCAAGACATTGAGATAATGAATAAGATTTTTTTTTTAGAACATCAAACTTCACTCCACTTATTATGATTTCCATCGACTTTGTTCGTCTATAAGTTACAGACCTCTGACGTTTTATATAAATGTCATATAGACATTTTAAATAATAAATAAAAATATTATTTTAGTTTTAGCCGTAGAGTATCAATAAGCAAGTTAATTTGACCTATTTGACGTTTGACTTGAAATTCTAGATAATTAAAAATATTTTTTACCCATAGAATATCCATAAATAAGCTAATTTTACCAGAGTAAACATTAAAGAAACTGGTCATTTATATTATATTTATTTGCATTTTATTTAAGCTTATACCCTTATTATTTATGAACTAAATAAATGAAGTGATTGTTTACACCCGCCACAGTTTCTCAAATCATCCAGGGTTGACTGGCAAATAATGCCATAAGGTATTAAGTCGACCTTTTATATCCCTTAGCATAAGGTAGATATTAAAGGTTAAATAAATAAATATGTATTAGGAGAGAGGTAATGGCCTAGTGTGGGATGACACTTCGGCAGCCTCTCATCTCAGGGATACTTCGTATAGAGCCGGAGCGGCATCAGAGGCAGCTGAACTCAGTAAGTGGCTCATATATGAGTCTCTGAGAGATGACTACATATTTGTGCCATTTGCTGTTGGGACTATCGGTCCGTGGGGTTAACGTGCGGTGAAGTTCTTAAAGGAACTGTATTCCTGACTGGTCGTCGCCTCTGGTGATAAGAGGGCTGGTAGTTTTCTCGCTCAAAGGCTGAGTATAGCTATTTAGCGAGGAAACGCGAGTAGCGTTCTTAGCACGATACTGCGGAGATTAGGATTGTGTGATAATTTAAGCTTTTAGTTTTAGTTTTTCTTTTAATTATGGTTTTTTCATATTATATACACAATATTAAAAAACTTTTAAAAAATGGAAACATGCACTTTTAAAATTATTTTCCAATTTTCGATATTTGGGTTACTTTGTATCTAATGTAACAAACCCAGCAGCAAGCAAGTCGTAAAATTCCGTTTCTGTTTAAGAGTCCGTCTGGTAATCTACCATCCTGTTTGCTATTCTTGCCACCAAATAGCAGTGGTTGCAATATTTTGCTGCGGTCTTAAGGGCATCGAGAGTTATTACATTTAAATGCTGTGGGGCATTCCATCGTAATCCTAGAGGTGTCGAAGCATCAATAACCTCACTATCATTTATAGTATAAGTGTTATTGTCACTTATATTTTATAAAAAAAATAAAGACAACACATCTGGATTTAAATTCTTAATCAATTATATATGTGCATGTATATTTAATTGACGGAAAACCTTTACATCCAATTAATCAAAACAATAACTGGTCACAGTTCTTGTTTTGTAACTCTTAAAAGTATTGTAAAGTTACAGTTTCCTACTGTTGGACACAAGCCTCCGCTCATCTGAGAGAGTTTAATGACAAGGAAATGTACGCAGCAATGCCACGATGAGTTTTTGCTGATTTCACATGTCCCCAAAAAAAATTTTTTTTCGTATATTCTTAGACATACCTTTTTTCTCACAATGTTTATTTTGCCGCCGAGCACGTTGTAGGCCTAGATTATAATCAGTACTTACAAATGCAACTAACAATTTCGTTGGTGCCGACGGGAAACGTACCAGGGTAGCTCGCGTACTGTGAAATTAACAGCAAGAACTGTCACTCTTACTTGTATAAAAATGCTAGTACAAATAGCTCAAGGAACCGTCTTTATATTACTCTGTCGGACAAATCTCTGTCTATAACAAGTGTATATACATAATTATATTCAGTGTATAACCTAATTATGTTCGCTTAGTTGAAATATAATGCGCTTAGGAATACATTTGTCAATTACATAGTGCACGTACTTTACTGTATTGTACCAGTACCCGCAGACTAGTCAAATTACGAATTGTCACATGACGAGATTCCCTATAATATTTCTAATTTGAAAACAACAAACAATAAGGGATATTTTATATTAGGTGACTTTTAATAGATAAAAATGCATGCACTAAATGAGCTCCCTAAAACTTTTTTACTTATGTATATATTTCATAAAGATGATTTATAAGTGGTAGAGCAACGCTACAGCTTTATTATGGTTGTAGCAAGAATGAGTTGGCTTGACCGTGGTAGGACCACGTTCCCATAGAATGCAAGCTATCAAAAGCAGCTCAATGCTCAATGCTTTTTACTGGAAACGAGGCATTCCATCTTAGTCCTCAACGATGACAACACATCTGCATTTTGAATCTTAATCTACGATAAATATAGATTTCTATGAGCCACAGCATCCACTCACCATCAGATGGACTGTTTGCTCGTTTGTTACCCTTATTCCATAAAAATATATGAGAGAAATAGTCTACTTGTGAGTTTCTTGCCGCTTTTTCTTACAAGGACTTGTAGAAGCGACGGTGTATCATTTGACTATCAAAGAGTGCTGGCAACTTATTCCACTCCTTTGCTGTACGTATTGACGATGTAGCAAACCATTTAGTTCGAATGCGTGAAAAGTCAACAAATAAAGGATGGAGACTGGCCGAACGTCTGATTCTCCGAACGTTAAATGGAGAGGGAGGAATTAAATTATGCAATTCATGCGCACACTCTTCGAAATGCATCCTGTAGAAAATCGAAAGGCTGGCTACTTTGCATCTACGTTGGAGGCTAAATAGATTGGTTTTAACCAAGTTCGGGTCACCAATAAGCCTCTCAGCATGCCTTTCTATTGAATCCAAAGCTGCAAATGCTGCAAAATGGTGTACACTACAATATATATATTTATAATTTAAAATGCGAGAATTTTATAGTTCGAATTCGCACTTCGTAACGCATACCAAAAATGGTTATCACTCATCTTGATCTACGATGAATCCACTACGCTGTTTTTCAGTAATGACCTAGACCTTGGAGAATACAGTTCCGAGACTTTAAAATAATCGTATATACACTTGTAATAAATAAAATATTCGCAACTTGGAACTGATTTCGCCGGAAATACAAGACCATCAGGTATTTACATACTTTCCTTATAATTAATATTATAATTAATATGGTGCTATAATAATAAGTAAGATTAAAATATAAAAGCACAAAGAGAAACTAATACGTGGTTGAACTTTTTCCTGCCTATGAACCAGTCTGGGTAAGTAAGCTCTTTCCTATTTCCATAGACAAGCAGTAGTTCATACATTGCTGTTTTCCGAACTAACGGGCCAAATATAAAGGGAGAGCCAGTGCCTATTAATGTAATTTTAAGAATTTTTTTTACGGTCACTGCTATGCTTTTGTGGAACTAATTAACTCTTCACATTCGTCGTGCTAAATCTATTCATTCTTTCAAAAACCTTGTTTAATCGTATTACTTAGAACGTTATTAGATATATTAATTTTCCTTTTTCATACTCTTTTCATTTTTTTATAGAATCAGTGTGACAAACGAGCACGCAGTAATACATGGTACCAACTAATGGTAAGTTGATGCTGTGGCCCATAGACGTCTACATTTAAGAATAAAAATACAGATAGGTTGTCACTCCTGAGGGCCAAGATGAAATGCCTCGTTTTCAGTAAAAAGGGTCCAAATCTCTACACTCACCATACGAATAACAGCAGTATTAAGCTGCTATTTTACGCTGGTATTCTGTAAGAGCATGGTCCTGCCCTGGTCGAGCCGACCCATTCGTGCTACAACTATAATATAGCTACAGAATGGCTCTAACACGTATTATATCATATTATATATAATTTTCACTTATCTTTATTTATGTGTATTTTCGTATATTTTTGTACACCCCCTCTATTTTAACCATTGTTTTCATCAGTACTCTACGCAAAGGTTATCGGGATGAGATCATTTTCAGAGTAATAAGACCGCCTGTTGTACATGTTATACTTTAGATTTAACTCTACTTGTTATTCTGTTTCTTGGTGTACAATATACAATAAATAAATATCGTTACAGGCTGTGATGCATTCCATCTCACTCCTCAGGGGTAACAAAACATATGTAGCCTTCTGTGTTTAAATGTGGCTCCAGGTGCTCAATATACTATTACGACTAATCCGGTGGAGGTGTACGCCCCGCAGTGGGACTTATATAGGCTGTAACACTATTCGATATTCGGTATATTTTAACGTAAATTCACTTTCCATTTCGTCCTTTCTAAACTCGCGTCAAAATCAAAGTATACATTGGTTAAGAAAGTACGAAGAAGAACGAAATAATGATACTGTGACTTCATCTTTATTTCCTGTTATTGATTTTTTTAAAACATTACCCTACAGTAGGATTTTCTCCTATATCGTGGCAGTAGTTTACAGACGTAAATTTAATAAGGACAAACATCCAGACCCGGAACAATTATTTGTAGGCCATACAAATACTTGTCACCTGCGGAATTCGAACCCGTGGATCTTAGCGCTACAGTTTATTGCTAAGCCTCTGCGCCACGAAGCTCGTCAAAACTCATTACTGCGCTGCGGAGCTCTTCCAGATAGCTCATAGCACCCGTACGTCAAAGGTCTCCTAAGTGTTACGAGCATGCTACAAATAACTTTTTTATTTAAAAAAATATTATTAATTCTTCCAGGCACTTTTTATAAATGCACATTTACTCGTATGCATTTATTGGACGTTTGGATAAATGGGTGCATATCAGAAACAGACAACATTCGGAGAGTCTTTCATGAGTTAATGAAATCTATTCCGGACTTCGAGAATGTGGATTCCGACAGTGTACTGAACCGTTTGAAATACATTTGCACCAAGATATCTATACTTTGGAAGGAGAGTAAACAATCAAAGTCAGAGTGCAAATGAATACCTATATGAATTGTTTCTGATCACGCGTCGAATACTAAAGCATAAATAGGTTACTGTGCCTCAGATGCATCGATATCATCATTCATGGCGAATGAACCCATTCAAAGTGGCCGCAGTCGCTGGCACGGGTGCGTGGTGGCCGATATCATTGTTGCAGTACGTACCTACAGTCGCAAACACAACCACGTACTATTATTAACAGATTCCGTCTTTATTATTATTCTTATTTCTATTTTGTACATTTCGTGCATGTATGTTTCGTTTGGTAAATAAAGATAATCGGAGCCTTTTAAAAAAAAAACGTAACTTTACTATTTTAGATCTTCTAAATCGGCCTTTACTTTTCCATACAGGTTATTTTTATAACCTTTTGCGTAAACTAAGAAACAGCAGAATCGCGATGCCATCAAAATAGTTACATTAAGAACTTCTACCCACTTGGGTGGTTTCTGCATCAGCGATCTCTTAATGATGGAATTTTTTCTTCAATATAGAAAAAACCACCACTGAAGTAAAGTCAATAAAGTAAAGTAAAGATGCAGCTTATATAAGTCCCACTGCTGGGTATAAGCCTCCCCATATTTTTAAGAGGGATTTTGGCCAAGGAATCGTCCGCCGCGCGTGTTGTCGAACTTCACGTCTTCGAAATATTTTTTTCTTATTTCCCGGACATGCAGATTCCCTCACGATAATTTCCTTCGTCGCTGAGTAGATGGTAAATTAGCACCTGAAATTGTAATTAACAATTTAATTTGTGCCGGATTGAATCCGCTCGCGTACTGTGAAATTTACAGTGAGCGTTAACCATCTGAGCTACCACGGCTGAAGTATAACTTAATAAATATAATCCAGTTCTCAATTGAAGAACATATTGTGTAACATACATATAAATATATAATATCGAATTTTAAACCTCCTCCATTTTTGAAGTCAGCTAAAAATAAAAAGAAAGGAACTTTGTTCACTGTTTTAAATAAGATGTTTGCTGTTATACATAAAGGCGTCATCACACCACCAACCGTTCGATTGTGGAATAGATTAGTCGACTTCAATTGATAGTTTCTACCACACCGATCTATCGATAGCATCGATCGATTGCAAAATGTATTAGTCGACGTCGATCGATGATCGATGATCGATCGATTGGTGTAGTAACACCGTAATGCATAAAATATGTAATGTGTAAAATATGTGTGTATTTCACATATGGATTTTGTACATATGTTCATTAAGGAGATATGCTTTTTAATATCCTAAAAGTAAATTCTTGAATGAACATTACCAGGAGATGGCGGTAGATTGTTCCAAATAATCAAATCTGCATCTAAATACAACTCACCCCGGAATACAAAACAAAAAACTGAGTCAAGTATTTTTTAATGAATATTATGTTCATGCGAACAGGTAAGCCCCTTATATTCAGGTGATTTGGTTTTAATAATACCGAAAAATTTAGCCCTCAATGTCATAATGTGAATTTTTTATTTATCAAGATATGACGAAATATCCTATACCTCGGTGGAATCTTAAAGCAATGGCAAGCTTTCTTTTATATGTTTCCCTATAAAATGATATTTACTAATCGAAATCTCACGGTGGGTGTCTTAGGAAGCAACAGAGGGGAAACTGAAACTGGAAAAAAGCATCTTTAGTGTTATAAAAAACTGCGGTTGCTAACCTCTCTACCAAACGTTGCAACGATGGAAAAATCTTCCCAGTCAGGCATTCTTTGGGGAGGCATATGTTCAGTAGTGGACTTTTATAGGCTGTAACGAATTATAGAACGAAGTAATATGTTGTTATGTAATAAGTATTATTTAGCAATGAATTTGTATTTTGTTCTTGCGTGTGTAATGAAATTACCACCTTAATTCCAACAGAAAGCACATTAAAACACATATCAGAAACACATTGTGTCCCTGAAGCGTTTCCAAGCCATATCCGCCATGATGGAGGCAGCGATGCGCGAACTGTCACCAACAAATGCAGGCAGCCTCAAAAGGCTGTCGCATGCCCAGGTTTCCTCGAAATCGTAGCGATATTGTACAGCAGTAATGTTTTACTTAAAATTTTTTAGATTATTTTTTAAGTTATATAATATTTAAAATATATCTGATATATATTTAAAATATATCTGATAACTTTGTTCACGTATGACGAGAACCTTTTTAACATGCTTTAATTAGCCTCGCGTGTATCTTCATAAGTAACGGAAGGAAGACGGAAATTTACACGTTCGTTTCAAGAACCGATGACAATACAATTTATACATATAATAAATCTTGGAAAAAACAATTCCAGAGGACTAAATAAAGGACACTAAAACCATATTAGTGGTTTTTAGAATATTTGCCTGCCTGTCTGTGTGTGTATTCAAGATTCACGTAAAAACTACTGAACAGGTTTCCATAACATTTTGTGTGTAGGTAGTTAGGGACCCGGAGCAATTTATAGGCTACTTTTTATTCGATTACGGAACTTCAAAAAAGGAGGGTCAAGCGTATTTCTTCCTTTAGATGTTAATTTCTATTTTATACAGTTGATGTGTTTGTGGCGGCGCTGTCGTCGCACCACAAGCGAAACACACCGAAGCCTAAATCGCGCTATCAAAGTTCCGAATCATAAACAGTATTTATAGAACAGCTCCAAACTATCACACGGAGCGTAGGCCGCTCCCCGGGCAGAACACCTTGCCAGGTGGAAGATCTCCCCTTTTTCTTCCACGGCCACAGTGGTGACCCAGACGTGATCTGAACACGCAACCAATAACCTTCGGAAACTACAACTTCAAGCCTCCGTCATTATCCTCAAGAACACCTACCATTCGCTACTGAGAATCGTCTTCAGCAGTCTTCAGTTCCTGCAAACCAGTCCAACATGTCTTCATCTCGACTCACCGCAGATTTATATGGCAGACTTCTGGTACTTACTCCGGCCCATCTTTCTCACCGGCATCATTTACCAGTGCGTAGTACGGCATGCATTACACATCGGCATATCATTCGCACCGGTTTCACTTGCCCTTACGCACTCAGCATGCATTCCCCACCGGCATTAAGGACGCACCGGCAATCGGACTGCACTGTCAACCTCCGGTTTGAGCAGGGGGGGTGATGTGGCAGCACTGTAATCGCGTCACAAGCGAAATACAACGAAGCCTAAATCGCGCTATCAAAGTAGAACAGCTCCGAACTTCACACGGAGCGTTAGCCGCTCCCTGGGCAGAACACCTTGCCCGGTGAGAGATCTCCCTTTTCCTTCTATAGCCACATGTTTTAGTAAAATAATTAAAATATTTATAAACAAAATCCAAAATAAGTTTTAACCGTTGCTTAATAAATTGAACTACACTGACAATCTACGATGTTATTGCTGTATTCACTTTTTCAAGATAGTGCAATCTAACGTAAAATATAAAAAGTAGTAAAATTGTGCCTCCAGTTACTAATAAATTAAACAGTATAAATAGCTTACATTTAGATAGTAATTTTGTAACTTTCTCCTAGTATCCTAATCAGGATGGCCAGTAAAATAAAATAATCAGCTTAGGTTTCATGCTTGTTGTTTAGGTATTTCTAAAGGTCTAATATTATTTAATTCTTCTTTACAGTCGAAGTGTTTTAATCCAAAAATTTCATAAAAACAAACATCCAAACCCAAAACAATTTGTGTAACAAATGTTAAAGCTCTGTAGCGTAGTGGCTAAGCTTTGGTCTCAGTACTGAGAGGCCGCAGGTTCGAATCCCGCACATAAGAAGTGTTTTTATGGCCTACAAATTACTGTTCTTAGTCGGGAAGCTTACTTTTTATATAAATGGGGGCAAAATAGCGGCTCACTTGATGGTAAGTATTGACTGTCACCGATGAACAATTGCATCACCAGGGGAATTGCAAGTGCGTTACCTGCCTTTTAATAAAGAGTAGACTCTTTCCTTGACTTATGTGCAGTTTATGTATGTAAAACGCTTCAACTGTTTTAAAAACAAGTTAAAAAATTGAATGGCAACCACCTATGTATGTCCTATATAACAGTGTGTTAGTCGTCTGTTGCAATGTTTCATGTTCAGTGGTAAATCTTTAACCTAATTGTAGAAACTAATATCAATTGATTGTCTATTTAAAGTTCAAATTACGTCATATTACGCTCTCAGGCGAACAAAGAAGGATAGACGGAGCGCTGCTTAGACTTAAGTGATGCCAAAGCCATGCTCGAGCCAAAGCGATGCCATGCTATGCACTCACGCACACATATTTCTTCTTTCTTTCTTTAACCACCTGGAAAAGTTAACTGCTGGACGCACACATATGCATAAAACCTAAGCATATGATTGAGTGAGTGCATGTTCCTACAATACGTTGAGCATAGTTTTGGCTACGTTTTTGATTCACTTGAAACACAATGCTCCGTATTTCGTTCATTACACCTTATTTATTTGATTTGGCAAGCTGCAGCTATAGGTATTGTGATTGTAGCACGAATGGATCGGCTCCACCATGGAAGGACCACGCTCTCACATAATATTAGCGTAAAATAGCAGTTCAATGTTGCTGTGTTTCGTATTTTTTATTATTGTGAGCGTAGAGGTCTAGAGACCCTTTTTAAGTGGAAACGAGGCGTTGTATCTTAGCCCTCAATGGTAACAACGCACCTGCGTTTTGATTCTTAATCAAGGATAAATCTAGATGTCTATGGGCCGCAGCAACTAATTACCATCCATTTACCATCAGTTGGACTGTGTGCTCGTTTGTCACCCTAATTCTACGAGTATTAAAAAAATTGATTGCAAGTAATCATGGAATGCGGTAACCAATTACCATCTGGTGGACATTTCGTTTCGTTCGTCGGCTTATTTGACACTTACTAATTTAAAAACAAAATATATTAATGTCTTTATCGGAATATAATATAATCTTAATAAATCGTTATCATCATCATGATTACAACGTCTCAAAGTCCATTTCCGAACTTCGCCCTTCCCCATAGATTGCATCATATGGGAGACAATTAATATAGTTGTCACAGGCGGGTTGGTAACTGTAGTTTGATTATCTATTTTGCACCGTTTTCAGAAAGATGCTATTATCTATCTACCATTCCAGTTTCCCTATGTCATTGATATAGGTAACTATATGATAATAACACTGATGAGCGTCCAATAGAGAAAAAATGACGCATTGAAATGGCCATATCTCCGACATTTACTCAACCTTTAATTACCTAGAATAATTGAATATAATCTCCAACATCTCCATTTATACATGGTAGAGCCATGCTGCAGTTATATTTGTGAGGGTAGTAGTATAGTTGTAGTAAGAATAGGTCGGATCGACCGGGGAAAGTCCACGCTCTCACAGAATACCAGCGTCAAATAGTAGTTTAATGCTGCTATATTTCGTATGATGAGTGTAGAAATCCAGACACCCTTTTTACTGGAAACGATAAATTCCATCTAAGTCCTCACGGGTGACAACGAATCTGCATTTTGACTCGTAATCAAGGATAGATGTATGTCTATGGGCCTCAGCAACCACTTACCATCAGGTGGACTGTGTGCTCGTTTGTTACACTATCCTATAAAAAAAAAAACATTCCTACTCACGAGTTAGTCCAAAATGAAATTAGTTTGACAACTAAGTCACAAAAAATAAGGTGACGAAACGCAGGGCTAGGGCTACCAATGTGGTCAGAAAATTACAACTTAAGTAAATAAGAAGAATCTGTCGCAATACAAAACCCACCGAACGATATGGGGTGATGGATTCTTTTACTACACCACCCCACAGCATCGTAGTAATACATCTTGATAAACATAAACAGTCACGCCTGTTATCCAGATGGGTAGGCAGAGACTACGGACTTCCATAAGGCATGATCCTGACACATCTTTGGCTCATTTTCAATAAATCACCAGTTTGGTCGATAAACTCTCGTTTAGGGCATCTCATGCTGATGCTGCCGTTCACTTCTGCAACATAAATTTATTTTGTCACTCTTTAATAATTAAAATATAAATAATATAATAATAATTCTTGTTATTTAAAAAACAAATTCTCCTTCACATATAAGATATTGAGAGATTTATCCTTGCTGTATCAGAAAAAACGATCCAGTAAAACAAATACCATCGACTGCTTTAATTTGCAAATCGGAAAGTAAAGTACGTACGTAATAATATATACTATAACCGTGAAGTGAGACAGCCTACGTCATCCATCACGATATTACAAGGGGCGACGACTCAGCCCGCGGATGATTCTACTAGGCAAATATTTGGAGACGGCACGACGGCGCGGCGCCGCTCCATTGCCTCTCACGTTACGTCAGAGTAGAAGATATCTTATTTATGGTTACTGCAACCGACTCGTTTTCTCACTCGCAATATTCAGTCATGTATTAGAATAACTAGGGAATCCAGTTAACCCTGCGCTTACAGATATGATGTTGCCAATACAGAACACATTTTCCCATTGGTTGTAGGCTGTTCAAGTAATAAGATCGGTTAATCTGGTTTTACTACAGATATTTCATTACATATTCTATAACATGACAGAGATACCGGAGGCTCAGGAACGTTTTTGTAGCATATCTTGGGGGATACCTTAGCGGTGGACTTGTGAAGGAAGTCGATCACGAATCCACCCCTTGAATTATGGATATAAAATCTTTAAAACTTCAAACTCAAAACAATTTTTATAACCTTCTTAAAACTGAGGGACCTTTAAAGGAAACGTTATAAGCTATTCATCATTATTATCGCCATTATCATTAGTACGGCCCTTCAAAATAAATAGGTGTTTCCCAAAAATGGTACAAACACTATTTTAATAGAAAATAAAGGACTTATAGGCAAGGTGTAAGCCTTTCGGTGCCTTCACCACCAAAACCGAACGCATGGGTAAAACCCCCGGCGATTGTAAGCGCGGCTGCCTTAAGGCCAGCGCCGGCTCTCTAGACCCAGAAGCCCAACCCGCCGCTCAGTACCTTCAAACGTTGCTGCTGACTTCTCGTTAATCTACAGCTTCATCAGCAACATAAATGTTTCTGAAATCATATCCCTGGCACGCAAACTTTGCGATGCCTAAACTGCTCAAGATAAGCTCACCATTCGCTACCATTGAGAATATCAATTCCATCGACGCAATTACCTTCTTCCAATGCGCTTAAGCTAAACATTTTAAACCAAAAATATTTAATAAAATATATAAAAATAAGGAGAACATATAAATAACGTACAACAATGAAAACGCACAATCTCGTCTACGTTACCACCGTTAGCGGAATCTAAAAATTTGGAATATCCCCTTCTTTAAGTAATGTTATATTACTTTCGTTCATGTTTGATCGTGAATTTATTTTTGTTTTAATACGGATAAACGGTGCGCTCAATGTTCGAAAAATCTTTTAGAGCCTACTGCTAAACATAATTATATTATAATCTAACGTAATAGATACATAGGTTACAATATAATCTATGTGGGATCTATATTATAGGATAATATGCTGTAGTTGCCAAGCTTGGCAAATAGGCTGGCAATCGCAGATTTCTAGGTTTTTCGGTTTTCATCAGGAAGATACTGCTGCATATCACATGTTTTAAAATATAAAGTTAAAGTTACGTACATAAGCCTATATACGTCCCACTGTTGGGCAAAGGCCTCTTCTGAGAGGGTCTTATGTCAAGGAAATGTGTGTTGGCAAACTTGACATGTCTTCGAAATATTTTTTTTTATTTCTCAGGCATCATCTTTCCTCACGATGTTTTCAGCATATTGAGCACGTGGTAAATCAGGACTTAGCCACCAGCCACTCTTACACACTTATTTTTAGGTACCACGGCTCTCATCAAAATGAAATATAAATATAATTTTTAAAGTATAAGCATATATTTATTTTATTTTATTCAAACCAAGTGACACGTTCAGAAGCTGAAACAGTAACAGTCCGTGAAAGCTTATTCGCTTTCTTAAGACTTTTAGCTTTATCGCAGAACGTATTATGCTTTCTCAAGAACGTGCCAGCAGTAACTCATTTCTTAAAATTGTTGCTCAAACTTTACCTTTATAGGGAATCATGTTGTTGAAGACTTCCACATCTTTTTGGCGGCAACCAGGGCGGTGCCACTTTGCAATTAGTTGAAATATTATACAAAACTCTTTATTTTTTCTTATTTTAAAATAACGTTACCTCCTCACTTTTTTTCTGCTGTATTGTGGGGGCTGATAACATATGTAAATTTCACAAGAACAAACATCCAGACCGGCACCGTCTTGCAAATACATATACCGTGCGGGATTCGAACCTGCGGTCCTTAGCGCTGCGAATCATAGATAACCCACTGCGCCACGAAATCGTCCAATTCTTAGCGTAGAAGAAAATTCACAGAGAAGTGTAAAGATTAATGTGTCCTAGAATAACGATAAATGTTGTATGAGAAATAATTTAATAAATAATAAGAATTTAGAAGAAAACCCCTTCTTAAATATATAATTTTATTTATATTTACTAGAGGTCGCCCAAAGGCCGAAAATCGGCCGTGTTTAATAAAAAGAATTACGTATGTTTACTCTTTCAATTCTCAGTTTAAATATGTATATTTGACTCGGAAGTGAAAATGTAAATATAATGGAAAACGTCTGTATGCATAGGAAATACCTTGCCCAGAAAATATTATAGTTCGATCTTCCACCTTTTAACCGGAAGATGTCACGATCGTAACCGTTTATTGTTACCACATCGTTTAGAGTTCGTTCACAGCGCCCGAAAACTCTCAAGATTTACCAAATCGAACATAATAACGTTTTATTTATTTAATCCTAAAACATCCTCAAGTCCTCGAGTTGTATAAATAGAAAGCCATTGAGTTAATGTCTGAATAAACCGATTAGGAAAAAATGCAATAATGGAGTTTACTAATGTAGACTTCAATCCTGTGTTATTGTACGCCCGTTGGACGAATATAACTCGAAAATCCGAGAGCTTTGAGGACTTCTATAATAATCTTGTTTCAGCGTCGCTTCAAGAAACACTGCCAATACAAACTTATATTTATAAATTACTTCCTGACTTTTGTGGCTTAATCTTTATAAACCTCCGGTTGATATGCGTTGGGTTTTGTTTATAGTTCAACGTGTATACCTTTAAACGAGCAATTCTTGTATATATATATAATCGGACTCTCGGAAACGGCTCCAACGATTTTCATAAAATTTTGTGTGCAGGAAGTTTCGGGGGCAATAAATCGATCTAGCTAGGATTTATTTTTAGAAAATGCCCTTTTGTCCGTGTTTTCAGGCAATAAAAAAACTGCTACAATATCGTTAGAATAAGAAGGTAAATTTTGACAGTTTATTAATGATTACAAATAGTTTAATTGGTATATTGGGCGGTCACAAAATCGTAATACCATGGTTCGAGCCCAGACCGACCGACTTTTTTTTTAATTTTTTTTTTCAAGTTCCTTTCTTTTTTCAGAAAATCTATTTTTTCGAGCCCTTTTTTTAGTATTTTTTAAAAACACGAAAATTTTAATTAAACTAATTGCACTCATAATTTTGTATTCAAATAAACAGTTCAGTTTTTTCTATTATGTCGCTAAGATCAAAAAATATTATTCGTATTTCATCAGTATGTAATTTGTATCTAAATATAATTTCCAAAACACAGGAATTAAAAAAACCGAGCGAAAAATACCGAGCAAAGCTCGGTCAACCGGGTACTTGTTTTTGATAGAGGAGATCCAAACTAGTTTCACCCAATAAAATTAATGAAATTTTTGGTTATCGTTGTTTAGTGATGATTCCAGATTACTTTTCCTGTGGAAAACTTAAATAACATACATTAATTAAAACTAGTTTTTGCGGAATTTATCGCGCATATTAACTTACATTCCCGACGCTTCGAGCACTTTACATTACCCATGGTCAAGGGGGCGGGAGGGGGGAGGTGACTGAGATGTTCAAGGTCCCAATGTCATAGTTATACAGCTACCCCCAGATTATTTATTTTTTACATTAAAGCCTATAAAAGTACACTGTTTATCACATGCATCTCCTATAGATTGCCTCATATACGGTAGATTTTTCTCTAGTTGCCACGCTTGGCAAGCAGGTTTGGTAACCGCAGTTTTTTTCAGTATTTAATAGAAAGACTCATCTGCCCAACTCCTTGTTTGTTTCACTATATCTTACGACACATTTGGGGCGATATACGGTAATGGATTTTCCTACACCGCCATCACACGGTTTAACTTTCCAATCATTTAATTCACATAATGACTCCTTTTTCGTTTACCTGTTGACCTAAATTTTGACCGTTGACCTAAAACTTGTATGAAACTATTTCATTCGCAAAAAGAATATCCGCAAAAAAACAAGAAAAATAGACATAGCCCAACGGATCAGTAAGCTGAAGTAGCAGTGGTCCGACCACATTATATAGCTCGAAGAACAGACAAAAAATGAGAAAGGAAGGTCTTGAGTTGCAGCCTCGTACTGGAAAGAACAGTGTTGGATTAACCTCCATTAGATATAGTGACGACCTGATGAAACTCGCAGGTAGTCACACATTAAGATTCAGGTACATATTTTGCCCCTTTTACGTCGTGACCGTCTGGTTACTGTGGCTCATAGACATCTACATCTATCCTCGATTAAGTACCAAAATGCAGATGCTTTTTATTATTTATATTAACAAGGCATGCTTCGTTTCCAGTGAAAAGGATCTCTATTTTTCTACACCCACCACACGAAACAAAGCAGCGTTAGGCTGCTATTTAACGCAGGTATTCTGTGAGAGTGTGGTTCTTCCCCGGTCGTGCCGGTCCTTTCTTACTACAACCATTATATGCTTAACTATACCACGTAATATAAAAAAAATAAAAGTAATGTTATAAACCTAGTAATGTTATTATCCCGAGTAAGCTAAAATGCTCGTGTTGGGAGATAGTTCACGTTCACGATAGTTGTCAAATGGCAGATACAAACTTACGATTTCCTAGTTCTGGGTTCATGCCTATAACTTAAGGTTACTGCCGCTTAATATATATAATAAGTATATGATTTAGCGCATACACTAAACCAGTTATCTAGAAAATTAGTTTCATGTTAAAAGACGGTTTTAATTGAAGAGTATGTTCATATATTTTTTTTAATTTAAGTATCATGCAAAAGGAACACTGTATGAAAGGAATTTAGACACCAGATTAGCCCTTTACAAAACACCCGCCATTATTAAAAATCAACAAAGCGAGTCCCTATTAAATTGCAACCGGATTCCCTTCAAAACAGAAAATAATGTCTAAAAAATAAAAAAGGGTTCGTCTCGAATTAGCAGGATTTTGGCGTTAAGCTACTGTTACAGAATCGCTTTAGTTTGGTTAGGCGATCTGTATGTTGGAAAACTGGAGTCGTATTTTTTCGTTTCCAAAATTAGTTTTTGATGGTGATGTCATGATTTTTGTCGATATGTTGGTTTAATTACGGTTCTCGAATTCAACAGAACTCACGGAACTTAAGATCATCGTTACAGGCGTTCCAGTTCCCTGCTAAACATAGGCCTCCCACATGGAATGCCACAAAACACGGTTCTGAGCGACCTGCAATGAAAATAAGTGATTATTTAATTTTTTAATGATATAAAATTATAGAGTAACTAGTCAGTATTCTACCTGAAAATAGGTGCCTACTGAAGACAGTCGACTCTAGCTACGACTGCAAGTGCATTGTCACCACTAGCAACTAAGAACCAAGGATTTCTCCCAGCTAATTATACCGACTCTCGTACTGTTGAAACCAAAACCCGCTAATGAGCTCACTGCAACTTAGCGTCGTTCAAACAGAGTAAGGATAATAGTTCGTCATATAGATAGATCATATAGTTCATCCAATGGTAATTGGGTGTTGTGGTCTGTAGACACATTTATCCTCAATTAAAAATCAAAATTTAGACAAATCGTCACTCTTAAGGACCATGATCGTATTCTTTATTTACCAGTACGAAAGGTCTCCGGTTCTCTATACTCACCAAACGAAAGAAAACAAACGGGTGTGCCCCTTCTTTGATCGAGCCGACACATTTGTCATGCAACCATGGTGTAGCTGTAGCGTGGCTCTACACCATGGTTACCACTCTCACCATTTTTACGTGGTACCGTATACATAAAAATATAAATTAATAATAAAACGATAAACATTAACGTTATTAACTAAACTCTCTAAGATTATATAAAAGTATAAGTTTTAATTTTACGATTACAGTCATTGGTTCTACCCTATTTCTTAGAATATGAAAATAATTAAAAGTAAATATGTAAGAATGATGTGACTCTATAAAAAATATTTTATGATATTTTTTGTTCCAACATGGCGCCGGAAATAAGAATAAAATCGTTTTACTACTCTCAGAAACTAAGAGATTCTGAAGTGTCCATTCGGTTGATATAATTGATATTTAAAGCATAAAAAAGTTATTATTTTGGTATACTAGCTGGTACGCGGCTCTACAAAGATGCAAAAAAAATATTGTGGAAATACCGTTTAAATTTGGTAGAGTTTTTTGTTACTTTCAAATAAATTGTCGCCACCTACCGTAAGTTATTAATATATTGCCTATAACCTTCGCGCAAGTGCAAGCGATAAGTTGACAAAGTTTTACCTCAGTCTGATGAACGGTATGGCAGCGCATAAAATATGAACAAACAAACATAAATATTTTATATTATAGAATATTTTATACGTGTTAATCCATAGGCTATTTTGAGCTCTTTCCTTTACATCTTATAAACGTTTTACTGTTAGGCACAGTTCAGTTGATTACTTTATAATAATATCAAGAAAACTTTATTTTGGCAAAAAAATTATTTAATCGTTTGTAAATATGTAATAATACAAAATGATTAGAGTAACACTATTTACAATAAACCGAAATGCGTACCGAAATTTGTACATAAATGTGAAGGAAACGAGAGAAGTATGTTAGAATCTTGCCAATTAGATAGTCTCTGCCTACCTTTCTGGGAGACAGACGTGAAAATTTACCTTACGTAACGTTGTTGAGAATTCTACTCATAATTCTAGCAAAAATAAATCAGTAGCGTGTTTATCGATATTGAAACGTCGATATAATTAAATCACTGGCCCAAGCGCGCGATAGGGATGAGCCAAATTGATTTTAACACAATAACGAGCAGTACCCATTGAATGAGCGACCCCTATTTGTTGCTGCGATGACACACGGAGTGATCCATCATCCGCGCCTTTATGGGGTACCGACTGATGTCAGCCGGCTTTAGGTCTGGCCGTAATTTGTGGAAATAAGGCCACTGCTGCATTGTGACAAATACTGTAACTGCTTTGTAAAGATGAATAAAAAAACATCATGCAGAGTCGATAGCCATTTTGTTACTATATATTACTGTCTCAATACTTACATAATTAAGTCAATACCTTTTTTTTTAATAATAAGTCTCTTTTGTCGTATAATTTTTATACGACAAAAGAGATTTATATTTCATTATTTCTTCTTAAAATATACAAAGAAGAAAGATACGAGATATATAACAGATATAAAAATTGTTGACTTTTCATGTTCAAATATTATTTACATATATAAATACAATTAAAGGATCTGAATGCAAATGGCTTCTACTAAGCTCAGAAAAAGCTGTTAAGACATGTATTTTTAAAACTTTTGCCTGCCGTCTCTCTGTCCGGGTTAATTCAGAGTTAATTCAGTCCGGTTCAGAATGACTATATGGTGATACAATTAGTGGTTTTTGACTCTCTCAAATCTACATAACGCCACATTAATGAATACTATCACAGCGAAGACGTGGCGGGTGCTAGTAGTAACTAAGTGTAGGTAGCTACTTATACATGCAAATTCTCTCTGAAAAAATGATGGCCTCGTTGATCTAGTGGTTGTAGTAGTGCTACTGTTGAACACGAAGTCCGGGGTTTGAAACCCAGGTCGAGCCAAAAATTCAATTATTGATTTTTTCCGTCAAGAAATTTTCATTAGCCGCCCGGAGTCAGAAAATTAACGGTGTCTCACCCCCATACCTCGGAAAGCACATAAATTCGTTGGTACTGGACCTGATCCCTTTCCGATTGTGTCGATTTACCGTCCCATCGGATTATGAGAGTGACGGAATAGAGAGTGCACCTGTGCTTGCGCATACACTTGGGCAATCTAATCCTGTCCTGCGCCGATGGCTAGTCTCCGTTGAGGCTGGCCGCCGTGACCGAAATTCGGTCTGGAGGACATTATTACGCGAAATTATTTCAAGTATCGAGCCAGTACTTCTTTCAATTAATATGGTCAAAGTCAGTTACCAAGCTTAGCGATGTCCTTAAATCCTCTGTTTGGGGGAAATCTGTGTCTGGCACAATAAATATTGCACTAATTTGATATCTGAGAGATATTTCTAAAGTATGCTGATACTTTATCAAACGTATCAGCATACTTTAGAAATATCTCTATTTGCTTGATCATATATGTATGTAATATAATAACTTGATGACTATGATCCACTTTTGACCGCTCCGTGCCAGAGTGGCTTTGCAATGAGTTACATATTATATTACATGTGGCAGGGCCACGCTGCAGCTATATCATGGGTGTAGCAGGAATGGGTTGACTCGACCGGGCTAGGACTACGCTCTCACAGAATACTAGCCGTAAAATAGCAGCTTATTGCTGCTGAATTTCATATGTTGAGTGTAGAGAACTGGAGAGGATCGTATTACTGGGAACGGAATATTCCGTCTTCATTCTCAGGTGTGACAACCCATTGTCATTTTGATGCTTAATCGAGGATAATTTTTTTTCTATTCTATAAAAAAGTTGCGTTCATAAAACTCCTTAAAGACCGCAATGACTAAAGAACAATAATAGGGTTGACAAAAGTTTATAAAGCGATAGTAGCCTAATAGCAGGGTGCGGACCATGAACTCAAATGGTCGTGGGTTTGAATCCGCCATTCGATTACTACCGTGAGCCACTCCTATCACAAGCATTTTAAGCTTGCTAGTAGTGCTAGTACACACTATCGGTGTGTCGCCGTTTTCTATTCTGAACTTGGCTGATGCACTGCCGTCTGTCTAGATCAAAAGATGTTTTTGGTGTCAAATTCCATACTACACATTTAAGTTCCCATATTTTCCATTGGACTTCTTTATCGAAAAATAAGTTTAAATCTGGATTCACTTCTTTTTACTAAGAGGGGTTATGTTACACAAATACTTATATAAGTGGTAGAGCCATGCTACAATTATATTATAGTTGTAACATGAATAGGTAAGCTCGACCGGGGAAGGACCACGTTCTTACAGAATACCAGCGCAAAATAGCAACATAATGCTGCTGTATTTTGTATGTTGATTGGAGAACCGTAGAACTTTTTACTGGAACCCAGGCATTCCATCTTAGTCCTCAGGGGTGAAAACGCATCTGCATTTTAAGTTTTAATCGAGGATAGATGTAGATATCTACCTATGGGCCACAGCATCCACTCACCACTAGGTTAACTGTGTGCTCGTTTGTCACTCTTATTCTAAAAAAAACCTGCTTTTAACCAATCTTAATGACCTCATGACTTCTTTGTGGAATGGTTTACCACCGGACCGATACAACTTAGGAACCTTCAAGAAACCTACTTGCTCATTTTTAAAGGGCCGGCAATCAGCAAAACCATGTGTAGTAATTGTTCGTGGGCGGCGGTCAATACTTACCATCTTTTCAACCACATGTTCGTTTGCCCGCTCTTTTATAAAAATATCGTGTAAACATTTTTGAAAGTTAGAATCGTAACATTAGGAATATTTAAAAAAATGCTGTATCCAAAAGCACATACCTCGATCCCTTACATTAATAATAAAGAACTTTATTTCTAGTAGTTGATCAAAACTGATTAATTAGTTGTAATAATATATTTTTCTTTAATCAAAGCTTCAACGATTATGACTTAAAATGTCATCTGCTGTTGGCAGTTCTACTAATATTTTTTTCCCAAACATTACTCTTTCTCTTGTCCCCTCTGTAAAGTATCTACCAAATTACAATAATTTGTAGTTCACAATATAACGTAACTATTTATGGACCGTACAGACCCCTAACCGTGCAAAGTTACATTTTGTAAATTACCCAACGTCTGCCAAAACACAATGGAGCCCCCTTCATACGAGGTCTATTATAAAGGACCCTATTATTTATTATGTTACAATTTTGATGTAATTGTCGAGCGGTCTGTTTGGGTACGTTCTGATTTTTCGTTAAATTTAGTTTTCTTCCCCATCAGCCCGCTAAAGTAAGTATACGTGGTAGAGCCACGTTGCAGCTATGTTATGTTTGTAACACGAATTGGTCTGCTCCACTTGGGGTAGAACCAGGCCCTAAAAAAATACCAGCGTGAAATAGCAGAATTATGCTGATGTGTTTCGTTTAGTGAGTGTAGAGAATCGAAAACACTTTTTGCTAGAAACGAAGCATTCCATCTTCATCCGCAGGGGTGACAACGTGTCTGAATTTTTAATCTTAAATCTGAATGAATGAAGATTTCTGTGGGCCTCAGCATCCACTTACCATCAGGTGGATCATGTGTTAGTTTGTCACTTTTTTCTATAATAAAATCGAAGATCGTTTTTTATAGAAGAGGGAGCAAACTAGCATGCGGCTCACCTGATGTTAAGTGACAACCGCAACCCATGATCAACCGCAACACCAGGGGAATTGCAGATACGTTGTCGGCCCTTTAGATAGGTGTAAGCTCTTTTCTTGAAGGTCCCCAGGTCGTATCAGCCCGGAAAAATCGCCGGTGGTAAACTATTCCACAGAGAGGTCGTACGCGGAAGAAAATCTCCTTTTGAAACGTACATTCGTGGACCGCCCGACCGTGGTGGACTCGACTTCAGACTTGTCCCGGTACTCGGAGACGTTTTCCCGAGAAATATTGGCACGGCCGGTGTACAGAGCATCACCAGTGCTGTCATCTGCATAGCAATGAATGTTACGGGTTTGCAACATATCATTGATATGCAGAAGAAACAGCGTTAGCGATAGCGCGCAGCCTTATGGAATGGAACACCAGCATTAACAGGCTTGTAATCGGAGCTTGCACCGTCTACAACGACCTTGATGCTCCGATCTGCAAAAAAGCTGGTGATCCAATCGCACAATTTCTCAGGAAGCCCATATTCTATTTCGTTCACCCTTTACACCCTATTTTAAAACGGTAAAAACGGTAAAAAATCATCTGGTATATATATTTTTTCTTAAATCATCCAGTATATTTTAATATTAGACTAGAGACCTATCACGGTTTCGTGCGAGTGATTTCTGAATCTAGATAACAGCACCAATACAATCCAGGAATCAACTCAAACAAAATCGAGTTTTTGTGCATAATTGATTTTTATATATATAGGTAGTGGTGTGCGATGCAAAATACTATTAATAAGTAATCGATTTTCTGCCGAGCAAACGTCCCTCTCAGATGTCATTTTTGTAAGCTCCCCACGGCTGATTTTACTGATTAAATTCCGGATTATCCCCAGCCCTATCAGACGTGATGTCATAAGATTATTGTCACTCCATTAATCCGCTGTCTGTTTAATTAGATTACCTTTATTTCGTGCCACACGTTACTCTAAACTATGTTGAATAATAGCATAGCAGTAACATCGCTTTTGTGTATTACATAATGTGTTTTTTTTTTGCTTGTATTTTGTATATAGTGTTTTCTTTTGCTTGATTTAGGGCTCCAGTTTGACAACACGCTGATTATAATTTAACGATTAGGTGATTTATGCCTAAATACTCAAACTCTACTCAATTTTGAGATGTCGTTAAGCCTCGTGACGTCTCAGTCACTTTGACTTAAGGTATTTGACAATTAGATACTAATTTCCCAATAGTTTATTCTAAAACAACTTGTATCCTAGTGGCTGCGTAAGAGTCCGCCTTTACATGTCGTATGATGTTTTAATAAATAAATAACTCACTGTTACATAACATTATCCCGTAATAGTAAATAAATAACTCACTGTTTCACAACATTATCCCGTAATAATAAATAAATAAATAACTCACTGTTTCACAACATTATCCCGTAATAATAAATAAATAAATAAATAACTCACTGTTTCACAACATTATCCCGTAATAATAAATAAATAAATAACTCACTGTTTCACAACATTATCCCGTAATAATAGCATTAGTTCCGAAAGAGGCGGCAGAAGAGAACTGGAACAGGAGATGGGCATACTCAGAGTACTCATACTCTTTATAAAAGCTTAAATAACAGAATCGCTGCGGTTGCCAACTCTGCCAAATCTACAAAGCCTGTCAAATATGGAATATATCCACACTATGTTTACCACTCTGGGCTATGTTTCATTTATAGAATAAGGGTGACAAACGAGCACGCAGTCCACCTGATGGTAAGTGGATACTGTGGCTCATAGACGTCTATATTTACCTTTAATTAAAAATCAAAATGCAGATGCGTTGCCCCTGAGGACTGAGATGGAATTCGTCGTTTCCAGTAAAAAGGGTCTCCGTTCTCTACGCTCATCATACGAAACAGCAGCATTAAGCTGCTATTTTATGCTGGTATTATGTGTGAGTGTGGTCCTGCCCCGGTCGAGCCGACCCCTTCCTGCTGCAACCACAATATAGCTGTAGCGTGGTTCTACCATGTAAAAAGTTTTAGTGTTTAGCGGTAGACTTTTTATAGGTTTAAATGATGACTTTGATAATGATGATGATAACGATCATTAAAGTCTATCTAAATATACCCGGGAAAGTGATATTGCTATTAAGTTTATTATCTCCTTAAGTAATAAGGTTAGACGTATAGTTCACGTCAATTCAATAAGATAGAAAAGTTGCGTAATAGTAGCCAGGGGACATCTCAAAGAAATTAACCTACCTACCCTAATATTAGCAAGTATTAATAAAGGAAACGATGTCGGTTATGCAACGTATAGAAAGGCACCCTATCCAATCAGATGTGACTTACGCATTGAGGTAATTTTCGTCAAACCAATTCTCAAAAAGGGAATAATATGAGATTACGTTTATGGAACGAAATGAGCAGAAATTTGATATGTTAAATTAAAATTTCGGGAATAAGGGAACGCCTGATCCTTGAATAAAGTCCTTTACAAGGTATCTTGTTAAGTTTGATTAGGTATTTTTTGTGTCGTTATTATAATGTTTGTATGTTTATGTTAAATTCAGGTATAAAATATTTTTTATTATATACTTGGGGCATCTGAAGTAGATACGTAATAAGTAATAATTGCCTAAAAATAAATTTGAAATTATTTATGTACAAATAAATAAAAAAATCGGTTGTATATTTTAAATATTACAATTAGACAAAAATATACGTGGTAATAGAGCCACGTTGCAGCTATATTATAGTAGTTGTATTTATATTATTGTATTTGTAGGTCAAATGGATTGGCCCGACGTACCAGTGTAAAATATGACCTTAATACTGCTGTATATTGTATGGTGAGAATTTGAAAATTGTGTAGAGAACTGAAGATCCTTTTAACTGGAAACGAGGCATTCAATGTTATTAATACTCAGGGGTAGAAATGCATTTGCATTTTCATTCTTAATTGAGGATAAATGTAGATATTTATGGGCTTCAGTAGACTATGTGCTTATCACCCTTTTTTAATTTATATAAAAAAAATAATATCTGTAAATTTTACGGCTGCTTAAAAGTAAGTTTTTATTTTTTTATTTCGATGTTGTATAAAAGTTATGGTAACTGTAGCCCACAGATAACCTATTTTCAATTTTAAAATTAAACAAGGTAATGGTTACACTTGATGACTCGCTGGCAATCGTTATTTACTATCTATAAATCAACACGTGAATAAGTAATTTCTTCTCCTTTCGCATCACTAATATCAGTATATTAATCTATAATAAAAAACAATACCTCATTAATAATGAGCTTTATAGTTTATCACTACAGCTACCACTTCTGAACATGGGGCTCCCCCATGCTATACAGGGGAGATTTTGCCATAGTTGTCATACTTGACATGCGGGTTATCAACGGCAGTTATTTATTACTTTGAGTTGTTATCAGGAAGATGCTGCTACCCATCTCCTGTCTCAGTTTCCCTCTGTCGCCTCTTACGACACCCACGAGATGATATGGAGTAGTAGATATTCTAACACCACCACTACACGGCCCAGTAGTTTAGTGTCATGTAATAAGTATAAAAATCAGGAGACAAAAGTAAGGCAGTTAAATATCTCCATGATCTCTCCTTTACCGTGAAGGCAGTTTACAAAACACATAATTTACACAAAGAATTATATTCAGATTCGAAACATAAAGGCTTTACATAAACTTGATCCGTGAAGGATTCAAATCCACGATCCTTGGTATTTGCGCAGAGATGCGAAGAGCGCTATAAACATTCGGAATCCTACGAGTACATAAGATAACTTAAATGGAATGAAATTCGTAAAATAAGTTTTATTATATTTACTTGGACCTTTATCGTTACTTCTATTGTTCTCTTATATACTATCTCATTGGGGGTATGTTTGCCATAGTTGCCACGCTTGGCAGGTGAGATGGCAAACGCAGCTTTAGACGCGAGCGAAGAAGCTGCTAGTTTGAGACGCGAGCGAAGACGCTGTTAGTTTGAGACGCGAGCGAAGTTTAGTTAGTTTTTGCGTAACTGAAGCTTTTTTAGAGAATAAGGGTAACAATCGAGCACACAGTGCACCTGATGGTAAGTGGATGTTGCGGCTTATAGATCACATCTACATCTATCCTTAATTAAGAATCGAAATTAAGATGCGTTGCCACCCCTGAGGACTAATAAGATAGAAAGCCTCACATTCAGTAAAAAGGGCTTCCGGTTCTATACACACACCATACGAGACACAGCAGCATTAAACTCCTATTATTATATTCTGTTAGAGCGTGGTCCTTCCCCAGTTTAGCCAACCCATTCGAGCTACAACTACTATTTAAAAAGAAATTTGAAACATTGTAATTTGAGACATACGATCGATGAATTTAAGGATTATGTCATTGTTATTATAACCCTCGTTACGGTTTCAAAGCTGAAATCTCAAGTTAAATCTGAACTGAGTCTTTGCTTGCGATAACATAGAAACGAATAAGAGGTTAAATTGTACCTGTAATTGTTTTTAATAGATGTTAGGGCTCCTTTTACAGTTGTTCTAACTCTGATTAACTGAGTTACTCTGAGTAACTTCTTGGGATTCTATTTTTTTATATATATAAGAAAGAGCAAAATGGCATGCGGCTCACTTGATGCTAAGTAACGACCATCAACTATGAACAACTATAACACCAGTGGAATTGTAGATGCGTTACTGGTCTTTTAAAAAGAGTAGACTCTTTTCTTGAAGGTCAACAAGTCGTATTGGTCCGGAAAAATCGCTGAGAGTAGCCGATTCCATAAGGAAGTTACGAGAAAGAAAATTTCATGTAAATCGTACAGTGGCGGACCGCCAATCATCCAAATGCTATGGATGGTATCGCGAGTTTAAATTTTAGACTAGTTATGAACTTGTTTTTGTAATAAGAATAGAATATATGTCAATAGCGAAAATGTTATCCAAAAATGTTGTATGTGTTTTCCACATCAAGCCTAAGTAAAACAACTATTTTGAAATAGAAAGATTTATGCACAAATTAAAGTAATTAATTACTTAACTTATTCCTTCGGATCAAGACAAATATGTATGTCTCCGTTAGCTTTTTTGACAATAGTTATGCTGCTTACCCAATCCCACGGGCTTTCTACTTTGGCTATAACTCCTTGTTTCTCCATCTCTTCCAATTTGTTATCTCTTATCGCGAACGGTAATTTCCTAGGAGCGTGAACAACCGGTGAAACATTTTCATTTAATTTTATTCTGTATTTCCCCCGGTAAGCACCCTATACCCTGAAAAACGTCGTCATTCTGCCCTAAAATGAGGGTACTCCGCTATCCTCTTGTATCGACGTCACACTCCTCACCATATCCAACTCACTGCACGCAAACCTGCCCAAGACCGGCATAGACTTAACATCTGCTATATTAAATTGTGTGTGTGATTTTTCCTACTACTTTTATGGCGGTACCTGAGTAGCCAGATAACTTGGTATTTTTTTCAGCAAATCTTTATCCGAGACCCCAATTTGTGGCAAATAATACAATGGCTATATATTAAGATCTACCCCAGTATCTAATTTAAAGTTGACAGACTTGTTATTTATCATAAGGTTAACATTCCACTCATTACTCTATTTTACAGTATGTATTACCTGCTCATCAGATTCCTCGACATTGAATACATTAGCACTACATACTCTGGCAAAGTGGTTCATTTTCGAACATCTTAGACACTGCTTGGCATACGCGGGACACTCAAACTTTTTTATGTACAATTCTACATCGCTTCATCCAAGGCGTCGAACCCGTGGAGGCACGCTCGCCACGAGCGCGCGGCGACGGGCGCTGGGCCGTGCGGGTTGCGCCGCCGCGTACGCCGCGTCCGCCTCTGCGCGCGTCCTCGCTTACGCCACCTGCCACCTGGCCTGGCCGCGATATCCTCTCTTCGAATCCATCCGGTGCCGCACACTCCAAACATTCTCATCATTTTCGACCGCTTGATTATTATTGATGAAACATGCTGATAACTGCTCCTGTTTAATGTTATCCGCATACACCCTCAATACTATTGCGACTCGACATTTCTAATGCTTTACTTAAAGTAAGATCGTCCTTCCTTAGTAGCCGTTCCCGACTAGCTGATTTGGATACGTCACATATCGGCCTATCTTTTATAAGACCGTCGTTTAAAGCCCCGAATTCGCACGTTTGCGCCAATTTCTGCAAGTCAAAAACATAGTTATGATCTCATTGTAAAAAATGTTTCCACTGTAACATTAGGTTTAAATTAAAATGTCCATCTAATATTTTTAACACAGCTTCCGCAGTATTGCATTTCAAAATTGAATCTTTGTTTTGGTCATATATTGGTCATACATTTGGTATAATAATAAAAATAAACTAAAATAATTAAACGCGATAAAATCCGTAAATAATAGTTTTATTCAATGTGTAGTGTTCGCGTAAATTTAAGAAATCATTATGTAAGTTCGTTTTCATACAAAATTATTATTTTACTGTAGGATCACTATAACAGATGACATCGAAGAACTCTCGCTGAACACCCTAAGAACTAAATAAAGGTGATGCTATTAATTGGCTCCGTGAGTAGTTTTTCAACAAGTATTCGCGGTCGTACCTAATATTCGTCATCCCCATTAAGATCGTTATAGTGCAGAGCGGAGCAGTTGGATAAAATTTACGCGGCGAGATGTCGAGGCTAATTGGTCGTGAGGACGCTTCGGATGTGCACACATCGCCTCTTGATTGCATCCTTCGAGAAAGATAGTCGTAAGTGTAGACTGTCTTTATTTTAGCTATCACGTTCACCCGTTGTCTCGCGGTTGAGTTGTTTTGACTGTTATTATTATAGGACTTTGGATACAATCTTTGTAACCCTCAATATTATTTATAGTTTATTCATCTATCCATCTAATTCCAGGCTAAGCCAACTTCTTTCATACAAATAATTTGAATTTCAGTCTCGCCGGCCAGTCTCAAGGGAGACTAAACATCTACGAAGTACAGGATTATAGTGTCCGAGTGTATGCGCAAAAACAGGTGCACTTTTTATTCCCTTACTCTCATAGTCTAATGGGACGGTTACTCCCTACAATCGACATGCTTTCGGAGGCACGGGGGTGAAACGTTGCCAACCTCCTGGCTCTAGGCTGCTACTGAAAATTTCTTGACAGCAAAACTGATTTTTTGGCCCGCCTCATGGTTTGAATCTGGGACCTCATGATCTGCAGTCGCATTTATTGGATCTTTTTGTTAATAAATTCTCAGTAGCTTGATGTTAGAAAGTTAGCGTTAATTCACCCACGTAAAACCATTGGTCCTGCACCTGTTATCTTTCACGTCGTGTCGGATTACAGACTCTTCGGGCTATAAGAGTGAGAGAAAGCTCACCTGTGATTGCGGACATGATTGCTATTCTACGTCAAGACTGGCCATCGTGATCGAAATTCGGTCTGGAGAAGTTTCGTTATTAATAATGGTAACGCTAATATAAAACTTTTAAAATGAATGGAAACCATATATCTGAACATAACGTCACGAGACTCGACGTTGTTTATATTTAAAATTAAACCGAAACCGTAGGAACTTAATGAAATAATTACGTCTCTTTCTCTTTCGCTCTCTCACGGATTATAATCTATCTGCATTTTCATTGTGGGTCGAGGATAAATAAACGTGTCCTTAGGGTACAGTATCCACTTACCATCTGTTGGACAGTCGGCACGTTTGTCACCCTAATTTGTTTAAAAAAACAAACAATCTAACCGTTCCTTACTGATTAACCGCGACTTACCTGATGGTAAGAAGTCACTACAGTCCACAAATACAAAATCTAAGCCAAAAAAGTCTACAATTGGGTTGTTATCCCTTAGTCTTTTGGCTCTTTACTGCTTTAAATTGAAACAGAGCAATGATTACAGCAAGTTTAAAATAAATATATAGGTCAGTAAATGGTACTAACTCAGACACCTAGAAGTAAAATAGCCTTACATCCTCTAAGTTAATAGTAATTTTAAACGTAATTGAGTCAGTCTGCAGTTATATAATGGTTTTAGCACGAATGGGTCGGTCGAAGAAAGACAACGCTCTCACAGAATACTAGTGTTAAACAGCAGTTTAACGCTACTGTGTTTTGTATGTGAGTGTAGAGAAGCGGAGACCTTTTTTACTGGATACGAGGCATTCCACCTTATTTCTCAGGGATGACATAGTATTTGCATTTTGATTCTTAATCGAGGATAAATATCTGTATGTGTGTGGGCCACAGTATCCACTTATCATCAGGTGGAAAACATAGTCATCATCATCATCATCAGCCCGTAGAATTCTCTTCAACATGGACCTCTCCCATTGTTGCCCTAATCGTCAAGCATGTGAATTGACGTTTGCAGTATCAGATATCTTGCACCCTTGCACCCATGTCAATGCTTCCTCTCGCCTGTCTGGATCATCCACGGTCAGCGAGACAACTAGATGGTTTAAAAAGTTACAATAATTATCTCTTACATTTTCGAGATGAAATGGGGTGACGGGTTCTCTTATGCAGTCCGTTCTTTCCATGCAGTGCAGCCCAAAAACATCCCCTGCTGAACATAGGCCTCTTAGATTGACTAGTGGGGGAGATTTCGCCATAGTTGACACGCTTGTCAAACGTTTTTTAAGTTATTTTGTTTTAGTTTCTGTCGCCTCTACAACACCCATGGAACGATATTTGGTGGTAGATATTCTTACACTACCACTACACAATTCTTTATGCCATTATATCGTATCTAGTAAAATAATATCAACTAAAAGTTTACACGCTACACACATAACTGAAAACTGTTTTAGAATGCTTTACAACGTACACGAAATAAACAAGAGCTACGTTTTTTCAGGGTACCGGAGTAGCGTAAATAGGTCATCTTTTACCAGGTATAAATAACTAGTCCGGCTTTAATGAAACCCGTTTTGACTTATATGCTTTGAGCTCGCACGTTATATGGTAGTCTAAAGGAGAAACGGTAAACAATTTAGGTTTTTTTAATGTAAAACATAGCTTTATACGAAATTTCAAACGTAGTAAAATTAAAAGATATGAGGTTACTTTCACAAAAACCCACCAAGCAAATGAGTATTTCTTTAGATTTTTTTTATATTTTAATGGTGTTCCCCTTTCATTAATATACCGTTGAAGTTCACAGCTATTGACGAAAATGATACCCATAACTAAGTTCAACTTGTTATTACACAACAACTTTTTATGATTGTACTGGACGAAAACGAATGCGCAGTAACGAAACGTTTTGTAGACCGCGGGTTTGAATCCCGCACGGAATTAGTATTTGTATGTATGAAAAATAATTTTCTCAGGTTTAAACATATATCCATACGAAAATTATAATTAACTAGCTTGCCAGACAGACGTTGTTCTGCCCTTTTCGACGTCCCTTTGTCATGTCCCATTAAGAATGAAAGAAAAAAAGAAAAATATTTATTTGGTACACAGACGTAAAAAACACATAAAAGACGTAAACACAGTAATTTAGTTACAAAGAGAAAAAAAAATATTTTATGCTATTAGTGCACCAAAAGGTTTCCACTCAGCGTTAAATTCACGAAGTTTAACACTAAGAAACTTTATAAAAGCTGATTTTCAGTGGAACCTTTATATAAGAAGGTAGGTAGTTAAAAATCCTTAAATTCGCAAAAAAATTGAAAGTCACTTATGAGCAAAAAAACTATCCTATCTCTCAAGTTGCACCAAACGGCACACCGTGTGCAAATTTGATTAAATTCGGTTAAGTAGTTTAGGAGTCCATAGCGGACAAACAACGTGACACGTAATTTATATATATTAAGATGTAAAACACCTTTACGATACAGTAGAAATCTAAGTTTGAGTATAACTTTTCCTTTACGAAAAAGGAAAATAGATTTTGGATTATCATAAATTAACCCAAACACATTAATCCATCTTCACACAGTTACAGCCTACAACATCCTACTTCTGGGCTCAGGTCTCCTCTCATTACTGAGAAGTTATTTAGGACTATGAAAAGTCCTTCGCGCTGTTTTCCAATATTTTTTTTTAATTTCTAGAACATGCAGATTTCCTCACGATATTTTCCTTCGTCTACAAGCACGTGGTATATCGGCACTTAAAGTTACATTTAATAATGTCATTGATGCGGCGGGGATTGAACACAAGATTCTTGCGTACAATTAAATAAATGTCGTTTGCGCAGCCCCCGCGATACAATGACTTTAAGATTATATTAGCCGGAAAATAAATTGTAAAATTAAAATTATTATATAATTATTGAAATCGATATGACAACGGAATTTAATGACCATGTGATGGTAAGTGTGTAGTCTACAAATACTTGCAACAAACATCAAAAAAAAAAAGGATACAGACATGATGAACTTTGAGGACGAGTATAAATATAGGCTGTGAGGCATTATTAACGAGTTTTTTTAAATTGAACTGATTTTTTTTAAATATAGGCCGTGAGGCATTATCAACGATTTTTTTTTAAATTGAACTGATTTTTTTTAAATATAGGCCGTGAGGCATTATCAACGATTTTTTTTTAAATTGAATAGATTTTTTAATATGGGCCCTGAGGCATTATCAACGATTTTTTTTTAAATCGAAGTGACAGTCCATCTGATGTTGATTTCGAGTGCAGCCCGTGGACCACTAAATTCTTAAAAAATAAAAATTATTAATCTGTTAAAGCACCACGGAGTTATCACGCATCTAACTGGATATATTAATAACCTCATATTGAAGTTACTAATACATCCTTGTGGGATAACGTCCCAAGTTCGATGACGATGTATGAAAAACCTACTTTCTTTATCAGATTTTCGGGAAAACGTAAAGCTTTTAGTTGATAGGGCGACAAAGGAAAACTGAAAAAGGAAAACTGAAACAGGGCTGCAGCATATTCCTGATGACAACTCAAAGTAGTAAGAAACTTCTGAACATAGGCCTCGCCCAAGGAATGCCACAAATCACTGTCAACTAATCTCTAATAAATAGGTATACATGTGCCTTGTCAACTCTGAGGTCTAATATACAATGCCTCACAGCCGGTAATTATACTCGCCCTCTATATCTTTTTTTTTCATAGAATAAGTGTAGTAAACGAGCACACAGTCCAACTGATGGTAAATAAATTGTGACCCATAGACATACGTATTTATTCTCCATTAAGAGTAAAAATACAGATAGCGTTGCGTTGTCATTCCTGGTGAATAAGATGAAACGCCTTATTTCCAATAAAAAGGGTCTCCTGTTCTCTTCTCTCACTCACCATACAAAATACAGCAACATTAAACTGCTATTTCATACCGGTATTATCCGAGAGCGTGATTCTTTCTCAGTCGTGCACTACAATATAGCTGCAGCATTGCTTAAAAGGAAATGTCTCACATTCTGTGATTATACTAGCTGTCTACTCACACTCAGGGTGCTGGTGGCGCTCCCGCGCCACTGTAGTGCATCTGCGATGTACAGACTGCTTCCACGTCGTGCTGGCACCGCATCGCCTCGCTGATGTTCCGTACGCGGGGGAGCCCTAACACCATCCTGAACGTGCTCAGCTACAAGCCTGACTCTCCCCTTCTGCGGCACTGGTTATAAACAAAAATCCATGTTTCCGGTACCCCAGAGTGTGGCAGACACTTGAATTAAATTGTAAATTAATATTATTGACGTAATTAATATTAAGTAGTTTTTATGTTAAAAAATCGAAGTAAGTTAAATTTAATTGAATTAAATTGAATAAGATTAAATTAAATTAGATAGGTAGATTAGATTGAATTGAAATTAATTATAATGTATGTCACTTATATGGAGTCTGTCTGAAATAAATTAATTCTATTTTTTTATTATTATGTATTATACCTGCTGTGTTACGGACAAAGCTGTTCACGCACTGCTACTAGGTGGTAGAAATTGGTAGCAGGGTGCTGTAACCTTCACAAACGGACCCCTAGGCAGAAAAAAATTACTATAATCTAGTATTTTATTCTTGTTCTTAAGAATATGTGTCACGTAGCAAACTATACTGGTATTTAAAACAAAAGTTACTTTCCCTCCGTAAATCTCAAAGTACGGGTGTGTATGTATAAAAAGTGCTTTAGTACGTGAATTCATTAGTACAGGAATCCACGAAAAAACGTGTAACTACCGAAGAGTAACGAAGAAGAATGTAGAGTTTGAGTCGATTTATGTGTTCCGGAACGAAGGTTAATTAGTGCGTGTAGGCCGCCCATTGAATGTGCGACCGAGTCGTACGACTGTTTAAAGACCAATAGACTACCGTTTTTTTTTGAATAAGATATCTAAAATAAAATTGGTCTCACAGATAGATGCAGGTGGCTTAGGACCATCCTTTGTTGTATTCCTTGGGGGAGTCCTATGTTCAGCAGTGGACTTGTGAAGGGCTATAATGATGATGATGATGATACGACCCCTAGTGCCATAGGACAATTGTACAAATTGTAGCAGATCTTTATTAACAAGAACTCTGGTCACTCATTGATCAGATCAGATTAAATTATAACAAATCCTTCCATCTGAGTCGAAGGACTATTTCGCGATGAAAATATTTGTACGAGTAATCTCTATGGCTAAATATTCAAATTCTTCTTTTATATCATCATTATCAGTTCATATAAGTCCACCGCTGGACATGTACTTTACCCAATGTAGGAGATGTGTCTTAATCGTCCCGCTAATCAGGTTGTGACGATAACAGTATCAGACGTTTGACTTTTTGACGCTGCTTTCTGTCACTGGTCTGTTATTTTACGAGTATATGTAAGCTCTGACAGCGCGCGACATGTTATACTCCCGTTCGCTCGGGACCGTAATGGCGGCAAAATTTGAAAATTAGCAAATTTTTTGCTATATTGCAAATTTTGCTATATTTTCACTTTGAGACAATATTTATGGATAAAACTTACAGGAATTCTTGTTGAATGTATAAACTATCGAATAAAATTATTTTTGGTTGCTAGAAATTGTAATAAAATACGTAAATTACCCTGTATAGCACAGTAGTAGTATGTACTTCAATTTTAGTGACAAAATTACTACTAATTTGAATTCTACACTTTTGTTTTTGGAGAAATTTATATCAAATTGTTTGGAAATATGTATATTTTTATGTTTTATGTGTTTCCATTCGTTACTCATACCAAAATATAAAATATAAAGAAATTAAAAAAATTAAATATTAATATTTTATCTGTGTGACATTTAGAACAATATCTCTAAAATAGTTTTGTGTGAATTTGAAATAAATACAACGTCAAGTTATTTGAAATATGTAAGAAAACTATTTTTACTTACATTTTACACTAAAAATAAATGAGAATGTGAAAAATACCACATTTATGACCCAGCCGCCATAATTGGCCTTCCAGATTTTGAAGCACTTTTGGCAATTTACTTTTCACTTTTTATACCACAAATTATATATATATGTGTTCACTATATTACAAGGAATATAAAAAAGTATAATACTTTCGTTTTTAGTCCAGACACAAATATAAAATTCTATAAAAAAGACGGAGCACATTTATCAAAACGGCACGTGGAACGCCGAAAGTTCAGAGTGATTTCTTTTTTTTTTTCTAAGAAACATTGCCAGGTTATGGTTTAAAATAAAAGAGCATATCTTTGTCTTTGATACTAATATCTATTGCATAGTGTCATTGGTTTTGTTTAAAACGAAAAAATAGTTTTTTCATAGGTAGAGATGTTTACATAATTCTGATCTAATTCGATCACTACTTGGCGGGCGTAAGGTTGGTATTGCGCGATCTAATGTGAGCTAGGCTTGGTTAACAGGTTAACTAGATAGTTACTAACCGTGTAGGGCCAGTTTATGAATGTTCATTACGTCATGTCGTCTCTTAGGCATCGTAGTGGAGATAGAGAGGATCAAAACAAGAGATGAGAAGCATCGTCTTCCCTATAACAACTATGAGTCTATGGGGGAGTCCCATGTTCAGCAATGGACTTTTTATAGTTTGCAACGGTAGATGATTATACTGCCATCTATAGAAAGAAATAAGGTCTTTTTTAATTTACATTTTTTATAGGATTGGATGACAAACGAGCACACGGTGCACCTGATGGTAAGTGGTTGCTGTGGTCCATAGACATCTACATCTATCCTCGATTATAAATCAAAATGCAGATGCGTTGTCATTCTTGAGGACTTAGGTGGAATGCCTCGTTTCCAGTAAAAAGGGTCTCCGGTTCTCTACACTCACCATAAGAAACTCAGCAGCATTAAGCAACTATTTGACGCTGGTATTCTGTGAGAGCGTGGTCATTCCCCGGTCGAGCCGACCCATTCGTGCTACAACTATACTACTAATATAACTGCAACATGGCTCTACCACGTAGAAAATTGCCTCTTACTTCACTTAGTGAACGTAATCGGGTGATGGGTTCTATTACGCTGACACCACATGGCTAAAAACTAATAAATTATAAAAATTGTATTAAATATGAATAAGTTCATACAATACAGATCCTTAAGTGATAACTGATCGTTTGTAGCATGCCTAAACTGACACGCTTCGGTTTTTGCCGGCGTTTTAACAAAATATATCGTTTTTCTTTTCGTAGCCGGATTCCGTCCGTTTGTTTGTGCCTTCACCTCACGTAGGTCAGTGCATTTGTTACGTTTCGTCTAATGCTTTGCTTTTTCATTTTCAGGTACGTAAATGGAGACTGTTTAACTTAATGCTTTCTTGAGTGAAAGTAAGTAAAAGACGTTTCCAATTCTTTTGGCTTTTTCAAAACACTTAAGACGGAAATTTAAGGTAGATTACTCATCAAAGTCGCCGGGAGAATTTTTCCAGGCCGAATTTCGGTCACGGCGGCCAGTTTCAATGGACACTATAGTGCTAGAGAGTGTGTGCAAGCACATGTGCACTATCTATTTCCTCACTCTCTTAGATTGATTTGGGTGGCAAACAGATACGGCCGGAGAGATATAAAGCATAGAATCAACGGCTTGCTTTTTGAGGCACTGAGGTGAAATACCACCGACTTCCTGACTATGAGGTGTTACTAAAAACTTCTTGAATTAAAAACCAAATAACTTATTTTGGCCTGACCCAAGACGACCAAAGACCACAACTTACGGTAAAGTACAGTTGTCTTGTTTAACTTTGATGTTGATAACAAATTATATTTACTATGAAATAAGCTGTGGAATTTGGAATATGCCATAAAACTTTTAAAAGTATAGGAAGCTGTGATATAAATTGTAAAAAGGCGTATCTATGGTATTAATTAAAAACACATTATAAGATAATCTATAATGTACCTGTACCGAAAAAAGTGAACATTTATCAAACCTGATAAATGGGAACAGTAGAAAGGGATGTAGGAAGCAGATGCAAATTCTGCATCTCTGTTACTGTACTAATTTTATTGCAGTACCGTTATAATGAAATTTTGTAATGCAACTTGCGTTTGTTTACCATACAATTGTATTACTTAATTCAAGGGGACAAACACTTACCGCAAAATTTGATAGTATTTTCACAGTTTAAAGACAGTATCTCTAAGTTATGGTATTGTACTTAAGGCGAGTTTGATCCACATCGGCATCAATTGAATTTTTAAAACGTGTGGTGACATCGTAAGGGGAACCGAAACCACACTTAGCCCCGTGGGTGTCGTAAGACGTGAGTATGAAAAATATTATGGCTTCCGATATATTGCGGAATAACCAAATCGGTTACCGTTACACCATACATCCGGACTTCTATATCACTGTCAGATCGAAAGTGGTCTTCTACTTTCGACTTATTGAATCTTTCGTTCTTTAATCGTTGTTCTTCCATATGTTTTTCGCTTCGTTCGATCATTCGGTATCAGTCTATGCATTATAAACGAATGCGCCGTAAGTACAGTGTGCGACAAGGAGTGCCTGAGGCAGCTGTGAGAGCAATAGTTGGGCGCTGGCGATGCTCTAAGTGATATCACAACTCTTGATAACGCTTCTGAAGCATTTGATCTTGGTATTACTATTGTTAAATTGGACTCTGCACCATCTAGGCCGTGGAGTTTGGCGACTATAGCGGTGATATATGGTACTTTCTGAAACACTTGGACTTCGGACTTTGGACTCGGTTTGTTATTATGTTGCGGTTCTGACGTTGTATTTATGTTATATACGTTTTTTTTTCGTTTTTTTAACTTTATACAGCTGTCTCTGCTGCTGACCGAGCAACTGTAGTGTAATAAAATATATATATTACATCTGATAGATGACCTAATTAAGAAATGCTAAAGTGAACAAGGTATATTTCTTTAACTGTTTTATTGACTTAAAACATTAAAAGATTGATTAGACCGTGTTAAGAACGATATGAATATAAATTTTAATCCTAAGTAAATAGGCTGTAGAAACTATTAGTTATAGTTAACAACAAATTTTCATAAAAGTCGGTCAATATTTATATAACTTGAAAAAGAGCTAGATTACATTTATCTGGTATAAAATGGACAAGATTTATTTTATATATATATATATAAATAACTTATGTTCTGAAGCAATAAAGTTATGCCTCAGGAGTGACAACTCATCTCCATTTTGTTTCTTAATCGAAGGTAGATTTTAATGCCCGCAGCCTGCACTTACTACAACGTGGACTGTGTGCTCATTTGTCACCTTTACTCTATAAAAAATGCCACCAACGCGCATGATCCAAGCCCGACGGGTTCTTTTCTGCTCCAAAATTCCTCTCAAGGAGAGAGAAGGCCGCAGTGAAACGTTTACAGATTGTTACTTTACTTACATTTTCTATTTCATTTTAGATATATTACGCCGCTTAAAACGGATTTGTATATAAGTTACAAAGCGATGGCAGTACAGAGTGAAAGCTTAATTCCAATACAAGCTTAATTTAAAACAGTCCTGTATCCGGGCTTGATTGATCGCGCGTTCCTCGTAATTTATAGCCGCTGCCCGGCACCGGTGGAAACGCGCGACAAATTATGAATAACACTATTATGAGAGAGTGTGCAACACTATACCGTTGATTTTGATGGATGGGACGATCGTTTTGTTTGCGCGTCATACGTCGACTGCGTCGGTGGCAGCTGCTGGGTTTACGTGATAATTCTTGAGTACCTCCCTCTAACTATATAAAAAAAAAAAATATACAAACATCTAGAAGGCTAATAGGCTGGCCTAGTAGTCGTTTTTCTATCTTTTTCGGAATGTAGCGCGTGAGTCTCGCTCCTGAATTTTTACAATATAAATATTCATTCAATCATTATAGTATATCAAGTCAGGCAGGCATATGCTTCGGGCTTGGCAGCCGTAATTTTTTATTATTTTGAGTTGTACCAGGAGTTGCCGCTGCTATTCACCTTCTGTTGAATTCTTCTGCCGCCGATATACGGCGCTTAATGAAATCTCTTATTTTTCTATATATAAATAACCTTCTTTCTTTTTATTTCATAGTTTTTCATCTCTTTTAAAACTATAGCTTTTCTGCCACTTTGTGTACAATTAAATTAATAAATAATTTGCATTAAAATAATGATTAAAAGCACATGTCAAATTTGTCTATTTGTGAAACATCCGGACCGATCTCTGTAGACAAGCAGACAGGTGTCAAAAGTCGTTTAAAGTAGTCGAGGAATCATCGAGTCCAAGAATAATTCGATCATTTCCCGTAACTTCGATGTTAGATTGACAGATACGGACACGTTTTAACGGGCGCATTATCACGTCAGTTTTTGTACTTAAGACAAATTTAGGTTGGATATAAGCACATACAATGTGTAAAGTTTAGTATTTAGTCTAAATACTTAATTATAAGTAAGAGTAGTCTTAGCACTTATTTATAACTAGTCTCATGTCCAGGCTTTGCTTGGATATGATCTATTAATGTGGCGTTATATGGATTTTATACAATCAAAGATCGTTGTTTTCATCACCGTAACCGTTACAACCTATTAAAATCCACTGCTGAACATATGCAGTTGCCACGCTTGGCAAGCGGGTTGCCAACCGCAGTTTTCTTTATTTTTAGTCTTTATTAGGAAGACGCTGCTGCCTATCTAATGACTTGTTTTCCTACGTCGCCTTAAATACACGCATGAGATAATATAATGTATATCCTTACATCACCACTACACGGTTTATATATTTTTCGTTTTCTTAGATCCCCTTAATATCGCTCTTTATACATTGTAAAAGTTTTCTTAAAATTGGTTCTGGCATTCCAAAGATTAGCCCGGACCGACAGACAAAAAAGTTATAACGGTTATTTAAGTATTAATAGCGTGATTATAACCCCCTGAGCTTAATAGAAGCAAGTTATTTCAACATTAAACTCACACTTACACTTTAATTATATTTATATGTGTATATGTTAGTTACATTTATATGTGTATGTGGCCAGTTTTGTGATAATTAACTAAAACAGCGCTGTTCATTTAAGTAGTCGTGGTAGAGCCATGCTATATTATAGTTGTAGCACGAATGGGTCGCCTCGGCTGGGGTAGATCTATGTTCTCACAGAATACCAGCGTAAAATAGCAGCGTAATGCTGCTGTTTTTCGTATGCTGAGTGTAGAAAACCTGAGACCCTTTTTACTGGAAACGAGGCATTATATCTTAGTGTAGCATTTGCATTTGGATACTTCGTCAAGGTTTGATGTAGATGTCTATGGGCCACGGTATCCACTTACCATCAGGCGGACTTTGTGCTCAGTTGTAATTCTTATTCCGAATTTTTATTATAAATTTTTGATCCAATCTACGCAGTATGGGCTTACAGTATCTTGAAGTCTGGCAGTGGTATGCTTGGCTTTGGATTTAATTTTATTAATTATAGGATCCCAAGCAAATGGTAGTCCCATCCATCTTCTCTATAGAAATTACGATGTTTTAATTTCAATAGCCTCGCGAATCATCCTAGGTACTATTCGTGCGGTTAAAGATTGGGATTGAAAATGGCGTCGCCTCTATTTATCTCTCGCTCGCACACTGTCCCTATCTATACTCACAGCCACCGGTAATGATTAAAAAAAATTGCGATATGCGTTTTACGTACGTGCTGTAAGTAAATAAAAATATGGGAAAATTTGAAAGAGGAAAGTAACAATTAAAATGACATTGAATATTTTATAATTAATATTGGGCTGAACAGCAATTGTGAAAGCGCTAGCTGCTCCGATTCTAACAATTGTCATGAAGATGACGATGGGACGTCCGGAATTAATATGTTCTGAGACGATTCTGGTAAAGGTTGAAGTTGCATGATTTAATTTTCAAAGATTACTGTTACTTACACTTAAAAAATAAATGTCTATAGAGTTTCTTGCCTGTCTCTCCTATTTGAAATATTTTTAACTGATATTTAAATTAATATAAACTTGATTTAAGAAATACATTGATTTATTTTATAGTCTTCGTGAATTATTTACTAATCTATACTTGCAAATAATTCAATGTTATCCAGGCGAAGGCAGTGCGGGTCTACTTGTGTATATACACAATTTTAATCCAAATATTTTCCCATTAGTAGAAAATTTCCAATTAACCGAATGATATACCTAACGTTTTAATTAACATAATTACGATAACAGTCGTTAGCGGGTTTTCGTTATTGCATTTTGCATGTTGACGGTACGGGCTCGATGAGCTGCCATATCTAATCCCATTCTTTATTTATTTATTTATTTAATTCAAAATCTCTTGTGGCTTACAGAAAATCCAACACGCACACAAGGTTAAATTTTACATGGGTCTATATCCGTACGGGCTATAGGTATCGGAGCTCTTTTGCGAGGGTTTGTGGTCTATCAAATCTGCGGGGTGATCTTGAACATGTTCACAGATTGCAGACTTTCCGAAACGTCGGTACTTCACTTCAGCTATATGTTCTTTTACTCGGGCTCTTCTAGATCTTTTTGTTTGTCCTATGTCTGAGAGAACACATTCACAGTCAAGCTTGTACACTTCTGCATCCTTTAGAGGAATATTGCTCTTGACGGTAAAAAATTACTAATCACCTTTGGCGGTTCATAGTAAGTTTTAATGAAAACTCGCTTCAAGATGTAGCCAATCTTGTCTGTGACTCTTCTAACGTATGAGTACACCAGGCACATGCTCGACTGTGGCCAGTTTAACTCGGCGAGGCGGACCTAGGCGAATTTTGGTCGGTTGCGTAAGTTGTACAACGCTTTAAACTCGTTTTTGGGGAGATTTAGTTTCGGCGCTGAACTTCGATGTAACAAGGGCGAAATGTCGTGACGTATGGTCTCTTAATCCTCCTTACCGATATTATTCTTAAACAGAGAAATCTCAACACGACAGGTAATTTCTTCGTACGAGATTCTGAACGATGTAAGTGCAAAATTCCCCTAATCAAATCTAATTTTAGAAAATTCTTGGTAATATTTTCACAAATATTTTCCACTCGCAGCTGTTAAGGAAAAATAAGTATGCTAAAACAACGGCCTAAAAGCGGCAGAGGAGGGTTGGAATGGAAGATAATTTATAGTCACGTTGACGGGCTAAGAAATACCCATCCGCTACATGCCTAAACGTACCAGAGGCGCGGCTACGGTTACTAAGCTGTAAAATTATTTGCCGGAAAGACTCGTAGAAGATTTTATACAAAAGTAAAATTAGGTGTATTTATTTTTTCAAAAACTTTACAATTTTACAGATAAAGTGTAGTCTAGATCCCTCCTGATATTGGTCTCCATCTGTTCATAAGGTTTCATTATAATCGGTTCAGCGATTTCGAAGATTAGCCCGGACAAACAGACTGACAGTCAAAACATTTAGTGATTGAGACCATCCATCGACCAGAGAAGAATATCTATTACCCCATATTATTGTCGTGAGGGTGCCGTAAGAGGCAACATGAGAAAAGTAAAACGGGAGCTGGGCAACAGCATCTTCCTGATAACATCTTTAAATAATAAAATACCGCGGTTACTCTCCTTATCATACACACCTAAGCGTGGCAGCTATGGCCAAATCCTCATTTTGGGGCTATCTATGGGGGTAGCATATATATAGCAGTAGTCTTTTATAGTCTGTAATGGATGGTGCGTCAAAATTTAATAAATTCCTTCCGGCTTACCCGTTCCACCATTGGACAAGCAGACGCTTGTCATGTTTCCACTCATTTGTAGTCGACATGCCACTAATTCGAACTAAAAGTTTGTAATACCTACAGCAAAGGAGTGTTTGTAAGCATCTGTTTTTCCATCCGACTACAATGTCTTCAAGGCAAAGCATTTTTAATTGTTGAAATAAATTTAAAAACATTAGTCTTTTGTTTCGTTAAACCAGCGCGTTTGTGCACCTTCGACTACATCACCACTTAACGTTAGGTGACGCTATAGTCAACACCAATTTATATTAAATAAAGAAAACAATACAATATACTTATTACAATCAGGGCGTCTTCAAGGCAAGAGTTAGAACAGGGTTTTGTTACGCTAAGACAGTGCGATTTACCACCTAAGGATACATCACCACTTACCACGAAGTAAGATTGTGTTCAAGCGCCATAAAAAACCCAAAAACCTAACTTCTTAAGTAATTAATTAAATATTTAAAAACGAAAAACCCGACTGCAAAATACCGAAACCAGATTTACAATAGAAAACAAAATACGGCGGGACCCAATTGTAAATTATAAACCGAAAGAAAATTTGCGTGTTCGGCTTGCTACTAAACTTAATGCGAGTATTTAGCTTAAGCTTTTAGCTCGTCTGTTAACCCGAAGTAGAGTTTACTTTGTTTATAGTTTATTTTATTTTGGTTTCTTATCTTGTTTCTGTCGGTCTTTTTTCATTTAAAATTCTTAGTTTTTAGTGCATCATTTAAAATTCTTAGTTTTTCTGTTGGGTTTTTGATTTTTTTAATTATTTATTTTATTTTAGACATTATAGTGTCCCGACACACTCTTATGAACTAAATTTCATATGATAGCACGAGTTCCCACACAACCATGACCCATTTTACACCATCATAAACTTTTTAAACCAATTTATTATTGAATAAAACCACTTATACGGATTTTATCGCGTTTTGTGCTTTACAGCACCCATGGTCACGGCGGACTGAAAAGTTTGATGTCCCAATGTCATAGTTAATTTAAGAATTTTTATTTCTGTTCCGATCTATGATAGAACGAACTTAAACTGTAAGCTCGATCTTGCCTGGGTCGTTCTCGGCTGGACGAATGGGTCGGCTCGACCGGGAAATGACCAGGCTCTCACAGAATACAAACGTAAACAATCAGCTTAACGCTGCTGTGTGGTATGATGAGTGTAGAGGACCGGAAATCCTTCTTACTGAAAAGGAAACATTCCATCTTAGTCCTCACAACGCATCTGCATTTTGATTCGCAATCGAGGATGTATATGGGCTACCGACTGTGTGCTCGTTTGTCAATCTTATCCTATTAAAACAACGTGTCTCGATTTCATTTTATTAATATCTTCAAGATACTGTAAGCTCGTTCTGCACAAATCGGACACATAAATAATATTTTAAAACTGAAGGTAAGGCTAACTATAAAGTCAAACATATAAGTTCCACCCGTGTCCATGGGTGAAGTAAAGCACCCGAAATGCCGGGAACTAAAAATAAGTTAATTAAACGCGATAAAATCCGTATAAGTGGTTTTATTCATTGTGTAGTGTTCGCGTGAATTAAGAAATAATTATGTGAACCAATTTATTATTCCTAATTAAATTTAAACGTATGACTAATATATAATTTTATAATTCTCTTTATTTTGATACCCTACTGGATAGGTTTGGTTAACGCCTTAATATTTCGCGCCAAAAATCCGCCATTTTTTCAAACAGCTATCTAAGAATACTTGAGTTTTTAAGCCAAATTTAACGACAACTTAACTGTCAAAATCCATCCAGCGGTTTGGAAGATAAGTGGTAATAAAGAAATTTACAAACAAACATACATACATGTTATAAGATAAGCGCGAAAAATATAACCTTTCCTTGGCTGTCGGGTAAAAAACATAAATGATTAACGATTTCTTAATTTTACGCGAACACTACACATTGAACAAAACTATACAAGCTTACACGTTCAAGATCGTCCCCACCATTACATCAGATTTGATAAACCGCAAATCCTCGCAAAAGAACATCAATTCCGGTAGGAGGTAGGAGGTAAGTTGGTAAACGATCATACGCGAGGCTATTGAAATTAAAAAACATCCCAATTTCAACAGAGAAGATGGATGGGTGCTGCCATCTGCTTGGGATCCTATAATTAATAAAATTAAATCCAAACCCAAGCATACCACTGCAAGACTCAAGATACTCTAAGCTTGTTTTGCGTAGATCGGACCAAAAATTAATATTCAAAAATTGAAGGTAGCCGGACTAACTTTGACAATGGGACGACAAATATGTCAGTACCCCACGTGACCATGGGTGCTGTAAAGCACCCGAAACTTCGGGATTTAAAAAGTTAATTAAACGCGATAAAATCCGTATATATAGTTTTATTTAACTAAATGACATCGTTAAATGCGTATATAAATAAACATTTTTTTATATATAACTAAAGTAATAAACGGACTTACTGTTCACCTGATGATATGTGGTATGATGGTAAGTGGGTTTTTTTTTAATTTATAGGAGCATACGGTTTACCTGATGATAAGTGACTACCGCGGCCCATGAACAACTGTAACAGCAGGAGAATATTAGTTGCGTTGCCGGCCTTTTAGAAAGGAATAAGTCTTTTCTTGAAGGTCCCTAGGTCACATCGGTCCGAAAAAATCGCCGGTAGTAAACTATTTCACAGAGAGGTCGTACGCGGAGGAAAACTCCTTGTGAAACGTACAGTGGTGGGCCGCCACGCATCCAGTTGGTGTGGATGGTATCGGGAGGTTTGCCGCGTAGTGCGGTCATGAAATTTGGCGGCTGGGATTAATTCGAACAATTCCTCAGAGCACTCCTCTTCGCAGCGCCAATGAATCGAGCCAATCGGAATTCCATACACCTGAAGCTGGCTTTCAACAAAGAATGCTACATATGTATTGTTACCTCTGAGTACAAAGATGGATTGTGTCCACAATCTGTAATTGTACTGGATCTCTATCTACCCTTCAGACCGAAACAGAGTTGTGCAAGCACTGGTATTTGACAGTAGAAATAGTGAAGAGGATGGTACCTACCGAAAAAGACTCCTTGGACCTTTGGACAAGGCCACATTAACTTTATTTACTCCATCCTGTTTGCTCTTTGCCGTATAGTGCCAGTGTAAGAATATCCACTACCCCATATCATCCCGTGGGTGTCGTAAGAGGTGACAGAGGGAAACTAATCGGGAGATGGGCAGCAACGTCTTCGTAATAACAACTAAAAATTAAAAACTGCGGTTGTAACTGTGACGGTAACGATTTGCACTTTAATCAAAATAAAAAAATTGTGTCGTCATTTAGTTAACTTACATTATAATAGGAATTTGAACTAAGAGGCTTAGTCTGCCAAAATATTATACAAATATTTATAGTTATTAGAGTACTTTATATAAACAATCGCTAATAAGGAAGCAAGCAATCCATCAACTTCTGAAGGTTTTTCCATGGCTTTAGCTTTAATGGATAGACGCAACGTTTACGTGGTACAGCCACGTTGCAACTATAATAGTAGTATAGCTATGCAATTGGTTTAGAAAAATACATATACAATTATTACAACTAGTTTAGAAGGCAGTGTTACATTTAATTGTTAAAAAATTTCGTCAAATAAATCGTTTATTATTATTTTTACTTTAATCGGGGCGTTCCGTCTTAGTCCTCATGGGTGACAACGCATTTGTATTTTGATTCTTAATTGAGGATAAATTTGGATGTCTATGGGCCACAGTATCTACTTACCATCAGGTGGACTGTGTGCTCATTTGTCACTCAATGCTATAAAAATAAACCATGAGAGTGAGGGAATAGAGCGTGTACACTCTCGGGTACTATAATTCTGCCCTGCGCAGATGGCTAGTCTCCATTGAGAAAGGACATTATTATTATTACCAACCTAAGTGAGTTGAAATTGCTTTGCTGCTTGCAGTGCCAACACACTGAGGCAAGCAGTATTTGCAAAGCACTCCTCTCCCTGGACATCAACAAGTCGAGTGGGCCTGACGGAAACCCCCCAATTGTGCTGATGACGTGTGCTCCAGAGTTGGCACCGGTATTAACGCGTTTTTTCCGGTACTCCTACTCCCTAGGCGTAGTCCCAAAATCATGGAAGACGGTTTTCGTCCACCCGATCCCTAAAAAAGGCGACCGCTCAGACCCGTCCAACTACCGGCCTATCGCCATCACCTTGTTCTCCAAAACTATGGAGTCCATTGTAAACTGCCGGCTCATGAGGTACATTGAGGATCACTAGCTGATTAGTAATCGCCAATAAGGCCATGGTCGGTCATCTTCTGGTCTACCTAACTCACAGATGGGCGGAGGCAGTAGAGTCCAAGGGGGAGACATTGGCCGTTAGTTTGGACATTGCGAAGGCCTTCGATCGGGTTTGGCACAAAGCGCTTCTTTCGAAGCTCCCTTCCTATGGGCTTCCCGAGAAATTGTGCGATTGGATCACCAGCTTTCTTGCAGATCGGAGCATCAAGGTCGTTGTAGACGGTGCAAGCTCCAATTGCAAGCCTAGTAATGCTGGTGTTCCACAAGGCTGCGTGCTATCGCCAACGCTGTTTGTTCTGCATATCCATGATATATTGCAAACCCGTAACATTCATTGCTATGCAGATGACAACACTGGTGATGCTCTTTACACCGGCCGAGAGAGATTACATGCCGGCACACCGCCTGCAACTTTATAAGGTGCAGGTTCGGCCGCACATGGAATAATGCTCCCATCTCTGGGCTGGGGCTCCCCAGTACCAGCTCCTTCTACTTGACCGCATCCAGCGCAAAGCGGCTCGATTCGTCGATGACCGTGTGCTTTCCGATTGGCTCGATTCACTGGCGCTGCGAAGAGATGTTGCATCTCTTTGCATTTTCTTTCGCATATACCATGGGGAGTGCTCTGAGAAATTGTTCGGATTAATCCCAGCCGCCAAATTTCGTGAACGCACTACGCGGGAAACGTCCCAATACCATCCACACCATCTGGATGCTTGGCAGTCCACCACTGTACGTTTCAAAAGGAGTTTTCTTCCGCGTACGACGTCTCTGTGGAATAGTTTCCCACCGGCGATTTTTCCGGACCGATACGACCTGGGAACCTTCAAGAAAAGAGCTTACTCCTTTCTAAAGGGCCGGCAACGCACCTGCAATTCCCCTGGTGTTGCGGTTGATCATGGGCGATGAGCCGCATGCTCGTTTGCCCCCTCTTCTATAAAAAAAAATTCTGGGTAGAAAAAGAGATGTAGTTCTCTAATTTTATTACAATTCTGCTATTAAAAATTAAGAAATTTAAAATAATTTTTACTAGTCCGCTGCTGACCGTAGGCCTCTTCTAAGCAATGCCATAAAACACGATCCTGAGCCATCTGCATCCATCGACTTCCTGTATACTTTACTAGGTGGTCTCTCCCCTCTAATAGCTTACTGGTACGAAGTTGCCATTCGAGAACCTTTCTTGTTTCTTTATTATGATAAATTTCCGCGAAGTAACACTTTTTTATACGTATTAATGAAAATTTCGGTAAATTTTTAAGGTATGATTTTTTTAATAGTTATAATTCAAAATAGCGACCATTTATTAGTAAATTGAGGTGAAGAAGCTTCAAAGGTGCAAGACGTCCTCTGATCGTGACGTTTACGATATTTTATTCATTTCTAAATAATAATAACGATATTTTACGTAACGGCCAGTCCTCCATAGCTAGCATGTGGACAAAATCGTATATTAAATCAGAACTTACAGATAACGAACAATGGAAAGTGGATGACGAGATGCGAAGACGAAGATAAATCATCTCGCGTTGTCATGGTAACCGCGACAATTGGGGGACGAAATTAGAAATAAATTTCATTCGATATGCAGGGGTTGATTCTTTCCGTTTTATTGGTGTATTTTGACTTGAATGTGACGCATCAGGTGCGAAAAATGGTGTCGGTTTCCGCTCGATGAGTTTTTACAGCCGAGTAAGCAGTGGGCTTTTCTCTTACTGAATTGCGTTAATTTGATTATATATATATATAAATATATATATATATATATATATATATATATATATATATAATCAAATCGTATTGTACTGGAACGACACTTTGCATAGTACCGATGTAACTGAATTGTGTGAGTCGGTGGCGATAGAGCCGGCACTGTTGTAACACGCGGGTATATAATAAACCGTTATTTCTAACAAGGACCTTTTTCATTTCTATCACACTATATTACATTAGTTAACCTACTATAAAAATATCAAACAAAGCATTATTGCATAAAATTGGAAAGTAAAAGTTTATGTAAGTAATGTATCTAAGTTTCATCCAAATCTTTAGAATCATTTGTATATTGAGAGTCACACAATACACACGCTCACCAGTAGGAGGCAACAAGAACTGTTCACTTAAAGTACCTATGGGGTAAGAGAAAATATGTTGGTATGAATGTTTGTTCTACAATCTCACTTGAACAGCAAAGGATCCTTATAAATATATCGGGCCAACATCAGTTAGAGTAACTTTCTGTCAAGAAATTTTCAGTAGCAGACAGAAGCTTGTGGTGTCTCACCGCGTGCCCTCGTACCATCGGGTAATTTATAGATATTGTGAAATATTTCAAATCTATCAATATTAGGAAACTGCAGATCCAAGGATCTCAGTTAAAGTTAAAGCGTCTATAAAAGATGAATTCTCATCCCAATCGGCTATTATTTTTAATACTAAGTAATATCGAATCTGGTGTGTTTCTGAAAAAATGTAACATAGTAAAATCTTACTTTTAATTAAATCAGTAAAATAGACTACACTAATTTTAGACCTGTTTCTGTTCTATGAACCACCAGTAAAATTAAAAAAATCTATATCAAATATTAGGTTTTTTTATGTATCTAAATTGCTCTACAAAAATCAGTTTTGTTTTATAAGGGGTCATTCGATAACTGAGGCCGGTGTTATGCTGATTAAATATATTTTCTGTGCAAGGGAGATCTCAGATCTCAATGTCAGTGGCAGAAGAATAAATTACACAATAATTATTATTGTAATCTATATTATATAAAATTATTCTATTCAATTCAGAAAGCATCTAATATAATCTCTCTCTATGGTCATGTCAGATTACATTCCAAACGAAATATGAGGGAGAGGGAATAGAGAATGCACTTGTGAACTATGATTCTCTCCTGCGCATACATCCGGTTCAGTCGAGGTCGAGACGGGCTGCTTCTGGAGCACATTATTATTATTAGGACTTTTATTTAGGTCATAATTTTGAAATATATAGTAAGTGGTATGTGAGTCAAAACTTATCCGTTCCGACTTTGAACTCAGAACTCACTACTTAAGAGCCGAGTAGACTCCTAACCAATGGGCCACTCGGTCATCAATATTTGTACAAAAGCTTTTCAAGGTCAAACTATAAAAAGTTATACAAATAATCTTTACTTCACCCTCAAGTTCCGAAGTCAATTAGTAGAAATAACAACAGCTGTTAGGAAATGAGGTCGAAATTCGAGATTTTGTGTCGAGATGGTATCCGCTTACGTTTCTAGTCGTATTTTTTGTAACTAGGAAACCTTGAGCTAAATTTTGAAAGATAAATACAAAAGCATACGGGTACAAATGTAAAAAGAGCAATCTTGTGGTAATTAAATTGAACATATACATAGTGGACAATATTAGTAGACAGTATATACGAGCCTTAGTGAATATTGTTCCTGTCATTCAATTCAATATCTATCGTTAATAATTCGTTTACGATTGGTCTACGATTAGTGAATTAATTTGGTAATTTTTACTTCCTTTTCTTTATAGTTGAATGTATTTTTCCCTTTGATTTTAATGGACCACTGCACTGCACTCATTTTAGTAAGTCTTGACTTATTAAACCAAATTAAAATGGACACACATTTTTAATCATCAATTTTTGTAAAGAAAAACAGAACTCTATACTGCTTGACTTTGACTCACAACACGATTCTTGGCATGTGCTACTTATATTAACTCACATCTTGACCTTACAAATTATTTCATTTCTTATGCCGCGGTCACATTTTTAGACGAATATGGAGTAATATCGCTGCAAAAATAAATTTGCGAATGAGCCATTGGACAATCGGCAATTAGCGACGAACCAGGTAACATTTTATGCAACTGAAGTGGCGAAGCTTAGACACTTAAGGAAGCATTGGTCAAATACTTGAATAATAATACTGATACACGATATTCAAACGTCGTCATACGAATACACCATGATGTTATGTACACTGAATGCAATCAGACACAACGGCCTGCTCGAGGTCACCATTAAGCCACATAATAAACTATTAATGATATAATTGTTTCGTACATGGAGCCATGCTGCAGTTATATTATGTTAGTACCACGAATAGCTCGGCTCGCCCGGGGAGGGACCACGCTCTCACAGAATACCAGCGTAAAATAGCTGCTTAGTGCTGCTGTGTTTCGTATGGTTAGTGTAGGGAACCGGAGACCCTTTCTACTGGATCGAGGCAATCCATCTTGGTCCTCAGGGTTGGCAACGCATTTGCATTTTGATTCGTAATCGAGGTTAAAATGTAGATGTCTATGAAATCATCCACTTGCCATCAGAGGTATATAATAAAATGAAATCATGTCAAAAACAGTATAACCAACAAACACGTAGTGAACTACAATTTAATAATAATCAAGCCATTATAATGTATCTCGCGTGATATAAATCCATTCGCAAATATTTATAGGTCCCTCTAAATGTGACAATGTGTCCATGGCCGACGCTGACTTTGTGCATCGGACACGAACTAACGTTATCAAAGGGGACGATGAATGGGACCACGTCGCTACACCCTTGTTGACAGTCTTTCAGTTGTTTGACTCTTTGCAACACCATTTGATTCGTACTATAATAATAAATATTAAATAATAAATGTACATTTAAATCATCAATTCAGAGCACTTTAGCGAAAGATCTCGCTGCCGTATTGTGAAGCCGCGTGTTCGAATGCCTCACATAACAAGTGCTTATTGGCCTAAAAATAACCTTGTAGGATCCATGTTGCCCAAGTAAAATTTATTTATGTATTAGGCATCTAAGACATAGGAGAAAATACTACTGTAAGGGTAACTTTGTAAATAAAAAAATAATATAATTTAATGTGGAAGCCACTAGCCTCGAAAAGAGAACAACCACATTTAACACAACTAATACAACGTAAACAAGCTTAAAGGTTAAAACTGTAATAAAAAAATAGGACTAAATAAAGATTTTACTGAGAAGAGAAAAAAATTACACTATGTGTCATTTTAATGCCTAGGCCTAATCTAAAGACACCCCTTGTGACAAAATCCATTAAAGGTGTGCCAAAGTAGACATACGTACATACATATATACACTCGGAAAACATTACCCTTCTATGGCAATCGGGTAAATTGCACAGAAATATTGTTGTGCTGAGGTCGTGGCATTCACTTAAATCAGGTTCATCAGTGCGCTCATTTGTCATGATTGACTTTATAGATAAAAATACCTAACACTTCAGCAATACTCATAAGAATTCCCTGTAGACTAAGATGGAATAACACGTTACATAGTTAAAAGCGTCTTATTCCACAAATTATTCACTTTTCATAAACTTCTTTCTACCACGAATATTAAATGATATTACAAGACAATCCTATTTCATTTATTATTAGACACATTAGGATAAAATCAGACGCTCCGAACGTAGCAAATTTATTTTGTCGCTTGCGAAACAAGGGGGCGAGTGTTCCCCGTAAACGCAATAAGGATCAGTGCTACCCATCGAGTCGTCAGCCGACATCCATGGATTTGACTCGCCAGCGAAATCCTTCTCGTGGAATTTGTGAAATCTTAATTTAATTTGGGAGCAAAGTAAAGGGAGCGCTAAACGGGAAGAATTTAAAAGCGGAGTGGTATAACTCTCGGCTAGCCAAACATCGGGCGCTCCATGCGACGAGATTTGTAAGGTTTTATTTTCTTTGCGGGAACCCTCAGTGTAATTAATATTTAACTTAATTATACATTTATTCACTATCTTTGGATTTTTTTTAATATTCTAAATAAGTAAGTGGTGATGCAGCCGAAGATGGTGAAGCGCACTGATTTAACAAAGAACTTTGAAAAACTTTGAAAAATCGGATAGAAATCAAGATGACAAAGTTTGTATTAAAGGGGTTATTATAATACTAAGGGATTTATGGATGATAATAACCCTTGCGAATGAGGCGATCGCTACCAAACTATTTCTGTTTTTTTTTTGTGTTGTTAAGTGTGTAAAATATATGATTGTAAGCTACCCTTTTATAAAAAAAATGAAGGATTTTTACCGGTTCTTCCCAGGACAGAAGTTTGTTTTTCCAAACCATTGGTAAATAAAATAAAAGAGTGACTTTCAATAAGTATTATTTATTATCTAAATTAAATAGAAAAGTTTCTGTTTCCACTCCTTTGCTGTACGCGTGGCGAACGATGTAACTAACCGCTTAAATTCGAATATGTGGTATGATGACAATGTAGGGGTGGATACCGGCCGAGCGTCTGGATGGCCGATGGTGGAAGGGACAGGGTGGAATTAAGTTATGCAATTGCTACGCGTACTCTCCAAAATGTATCATGTAGATAGCTATTACCTGCTTATGCATATACTATCCTGTAGAATGTAGAATGTTGGACGCCATTACCTTAGTATGGATGGAAAAATATTGATAGGGAGCAAACAAGTTAATTTAAATCAGTTGTAAAATAAACACGTTGGGCTTTGTATATTTTTTGCTAATTTATAGAGGAATGGGTCGGCTCGACCGGGGAGGGACCACGCTCTCACAGAATACCAGTGTAAAATAGTAGCTTAATGCTGCTGTACTTTGTATGGTAAGTATAGAGAACCGGAAACCCTTTTTATTGGAAACGAGGCATTCCGTCTTATTCTTCACGGGTTGCTTCACGCATCTCCATTTTGATTCACAATCGAGGATAGATGTAGATGTCTGTGGGTCACAGCAACCACACACCATCAGGTAGACTGTGTGCTCGTATGTCACCATATCCTATTAAAAAAATCATACATTTCGTAATGGTCCAAATTATTTCGAAAAAAACTAGTATATTTAGGAATTATTTTTTGTGCAAGCAACTATGCAGGATAAGTAAGCTGTATTTATGTATGTTTTCAATTAATTGAAGGAGTTGCTTGGCTGTGAGCAATATCACTTCTGGACTAAGTGAGTAGTTTTCCAGATGAGTGTTAGATTCCCGTATTAAGGCATGGTAGAATAATTAAAGTCTTGATAAGTGAAATTGCCGTATAGTGGCGACGTAAGAGATTTATCTAACTGTATAAAGTAAAGATTTTCTAAGTGTTATGACGCCTCTTCTGCCGGATCCGTCTGGGTAGATACCACCTTCTGAAATATTTCTGCTGCCAAGCATCATGCAGCAGTAGAATGTGAGCTGCTGCATTCCGGTGTGAAGTGTATATATAGTAAGTATATTTACAGATTGCAAAGCATTCAATTTTCATTCTCAACGGTTAGACGCATCTGTAGGCTACTTTGTTTAAAGTTGATTGCAGCTGCTCTTGGGCTACAGTAGTCGGTAGTTAGTAGTGCTTACCATGAGGTGGACTGGTTAATTCGATTTTCACTTAAATTTTACGAAATACATTAATTGGAGTAAGGTGTCCTCTCTGGAGTAACGACGTGTCAAGACATTGCAGGTGGCTCACGACTGAGTTTTATGGCATTCTTTGAGAAGTCCTGTTTAGCAGTGGACATGTGAAGAACTATAGAGGTGATGAAAATTGTAATAGAATCAACCAGATTTCTTATTATACGCTTAAAACAAAAGTTTTTATTTTTATAGAATTAAGGCGATAAACAAACACACAGTCTGGTGTGGTCCATAGAAGTCTACATTTATCCTGAATAAAGAATCTAAATGCATTAATAGCCCCAGAGGACTAAGATGAAATGGCTCGTTCCAGTAAAGGTCCTCCGGTTCTCCATGCTCACCATACGAAACACAGCCCGATTAAACAGCTATTTTACGCTAGTATTCTGTAAGAGCGTGGTCCTTCCCCCGTCGAGCCGATCCATTTGTACTACAACCATAATATAGGTGCAGCGTGGCTCTACCGTATATTTTTTTATAAATTATATTAATGTATTCTGCAAAATAACGTGATATGCATTCACGATTCATTATATCCATATCTTTACAGAATAAATCAACCGTGGCCATTAGATAAAAGTAAAAACAGTAAAGCAAGTCATCCTTTAAATGTACCTCGTTTATATAAATTCAATAGTGATAAGAGAACGGTTACGTTTAAATTTTGTCAATGAAATAAAAGTAAATACAGAAATGAACAGTTCTCGAGAGCAACAGCTAGTTGAAGCTTAAAAGGTCCGATGAAGCGTGTCTAAGTTCCTGACATTTCTCCATCGCCTCACAATAGAGAGCGTTTGACACTTGACAGCTTGCTTCACCGTTTGTAAAGGCATATATTCCTTTGAGATTTTATGCAACATTCAACCTTGTTACAACCATTAATGTCATAGTTTTGATATAAAACGGCATTGCGCTTACATCCTTTTCGGCTGTGTATCCATTCAGGTTATGGATAGTTTCAGATCGTGCACCTCTAAAGGCCTACGATGTCGTGTACGTGTTATCATTATGCAAGCGCAATTTCTTTGTTACCGTCCGTTACAATTATTTGTCATGTAATCAAGTTGAACTGTTCGAATTGAATGAACTCATTCCATTATAAGAAGTATGTTTACAATATATATGGTTATTTCATAAATGATAGACATTTTATCTTTGCAAGAACCTAAATTTATGTTACTGAATAATATGGTGCTAGGATAGACTCATTTTCTGTAAAGCAGTAGTACTGTGTAATATTTTGAAAGGTAAGCATGTTTTTAGCGTAATGGTGACATGCTGCAGCAGGAATGAGTCTGCTTGACTGGGGAAAATGAAGGGGAGCAAGAAAATTCACCATAACGTTGCTATGTATCTTATTGTGAATGACAACAGGATACCCTTTTAATTGGTATTTCAACTTAGTCCACAGGGATAAAAACGCATCGGCATTTTGAATCTTAATCGAGGATAGGTGAAGTGGTAAGTATAATAGCTCCCTTTACCATTCAAACCTGAACTCAGCAATGCAGACTTTACTTATTGGCAGCAGACACAGTAGAAAGTGTATTTTTAATAGTATAAGGGTGGCAAACGAGCACAAAGTCCATCTGATTGTAAGTGATTGCAGTGGTCAATAGACATCTACATCTATCCTCGATAACGAATCAAAATGCAGACGCGTTGTCACCCGTGAGGAGTAAGATGGAATGCCTCGTTTCCAGTAAAAAGGGTCTCTACACTCACCAAACGAAACACAGCAGAGTTAAGCAGCTATTTGACGCTGATATTCTGTGAGAGTCCTTCCTTCCCCGGTCGAACCGACCTACTGGTGCTACAACTATACCAGTAATACAGCTGCTGCCTGGGAACCTACCCGGACTCACTCCAAGGCAGTGAATATGTCCAACCACCTAGTTAAATATCACCTCGGCAATGTATAAGGAAAACCTGTGTTCAGTTATGAAATTTTGATGGGCTGTAAAAATGAAGGAATTAATAAATACTACTATATTAATACATAGCCCATTTGTTTTAGTACCTAAGCACTAACCGTTGACTTCTTTTTATGGGAGATCAGGCAAACGAGCATGCGTTCATGAACCTCTGCGACTCCAGTAGAATTGCAAGAGCATTGCAGGCCTTTTAGGAAGGAGAAGGCTCTTTTCTTGAAGTTTCTAAGTAGTTGTTCTTGTTTGTAACCATCTCTGTCCTAAATATCGGTCGAGTAGAAGCTTGCATAAAGTATTTTTTCATGTTCTTGTTTGTAACCATCTTGTGTAGTAGAGCATAAGTATTTTTTCATGCCATATGTCCACAGCTGAACATAGGCCTCCTCCAAGGAATGCTACAAAGCACGATCTAGAGCCACCTGCATCCGTGGACTTCCTGAATATCTTACCAGGTCGTCACTCCATCTAGTGAGAGCCGCCCTACTCTTCGCCTACACATCCTCCTCACATTAAAGATATACTTCTTCTTAATTTTATATTCTTGTAATTATTAAAAATGTCCACCAACTGGTGTAAACATGAGCTTCTTTCAGCACGGTGACCAACATCTAGATCTAAATCAATAATTCAAAACCCATTTAATACAAACGTACCTGCAAAGGCCCAATGAAAACAAATTACTTTAAACCTATTAAATAAAAAAATATGTATACGATACGTTTCAGTTTATTCGAAGTATTATTATGTAATATTTTGCAAACAACATATTTTATGGTGTCAGTGCATGTGTATACACTCTTCTTCTTTCTATCTAGGTGGAGATGACGGCGTGGCCATTAACAAAGAATAATACAGTGACACACTCACACCTAAAACTCACATACATAATGACGTTCGTTTAACGAAGGAACATAATACGAGCATACAACATATATAACAGGGCAACATAAAATACACCATACCGGGGATTTTTTAATCCACTTGATCAGATCGGTAGGGAATAATTTTATGGCTTCAAATTTGCTCTAAATTAATTTGGGCTCCAAAAGCCAGCCCAATCCGGATATTGTTGCCCTAAATTTGGGGATAAAAGTCTTAAATTGGTAAGCCTGTCCCCTGGTAGGGAGGATCGTCTTTAATTCTCACGATTGGCAAACAGAAAAGCGTTTAAAGTACCAGACGAATTTTACGTCCGGCTTAAACGATGACTATAGGGTCATCTATTGGAAACCGTGAGATTTTTCCAATAATTCTGGCATATCGCCTCTTACGACATCCACGGGACCACATAACATTGTTTTTGGTGACATCAAATATTTTATTTCATAACAATTTAATCTCTAGCAGAATTTTTCTAAATAATTATTAAGTCTCATCGCACACGCATTAATCAATATTTATGATCGTTTTCTGATTTTATAGACAACCTTATTAATAGTAAAGTTGAGGACAGTACTTAAGAATTTATAGTTGTAGCACGAACGGGTCAGCTCGCCCAGAGAAGGATTTTATATGGTCAGTTTAGAAAACCGGAGACCCATTTAACTAGAAACTAGGCATTTGATCTGTGTTTTAAAGGGTGACAACGCCATTTAACTGAGAATGTGGATATCTATAGGCCACAACATCCTCTTACAATTATGTGGACTATGTGTACATTTATTCTATAAAAAAACATTATTTTCACCATTTTTTTATTTTTAACATTAAAACATTACAAGTTACATCGGGAGACGGCCTATTTTAAAGTATTTTCCCACAAATAAGTAGAATAAGATAATTTGCTAATTTTGATAAAGAACAATAAAATGTCGTAATCTATCTTTCCTTTATATCGCTTAAAGTCAGATTATGTTTTTATCGAGTGAAATATTCGCTTAAACGTTAGATGTAAGGGGTACAGCATTCGACGACTTTCCAATCAATCATCGCTATCAATTTCTTTCATAGCTTATTTATGTACAAAAAGGGACGCTTAAGTGTAGGGGATCACTTTACATAGAGCGTAGAGATAGTGAACATTGCTTCCATGTTATTTAGTACTAGGATCTGTTTATTTTGTGCTTTTTTTAACAACCGCGTGGAAAAGCAAAATGTTTGTCGTCAGTGTATAAACTGAATAACAAATGTACAGCAGTAAATTTATTTCGCACGCTTTGTTGTCGTGCCATGTAACCCCTAAGGCCTCCCCCAAAGAATGCAAAAAAAAACCGTCCCACCTCTTGCATGCATCGTCTTCCTGCAGGTCTTACCGAGTCATCGCCGTTCGTCCGTCCTTTCCGTGAATGCTCTTTACATGTATTAAAGACCTTAAATTCTGCGATTTACTATTTTCGTAATTAGCTCTTACAAAAACATAGGAGTACCATGTAACAGCATAAAACTAAATTGTAAAGTTTAAAATGTCATGTATGCGTCTTTAGCACTTTAAGTTTAAGTTAGTGATCGCGTAACTTCTGAAGAAATTGACCGTTTGAGATAATTCACGCTATAATAATATATTTTAATTAGTCAAGACGCTGGTTTACAGCTGTGCTAGGGCCAATAGGTGACGCTGTAGTCAATTTATCAACAAATTCTGTTTATGGAAAAATAGGTTCGTACTCCGGGTCGGGCCAAAAATTAATTATTGGGTTTTTCTGTCAAGAAATTCTCAGAAGCAGACCGGAGTCAGGAAGTTATCGGTGTTTCACCACCGTGCCTTGGAAAGCACGTGAAGCCGTGGGTCCTGCGACAGATCTCTCTCCGTCCGTGTCGGATTACCGTCCCACCGGACTATGATAGAGAGGGAATAGAGAGAGCACCAGTGCTTGCACATACATCAAGCACTGTAATCCTGTCCTGCCCAGATGGTTAGTCTCCGTTGAGACTGGCCGCCGTAACCAAAATTCGGTCTGGAAGACATATAGAGTCGAAGAAGGTTTATGACAGACAGACAACGAAATGACCCCAAATTTGGCATGAAACACTAATGAAGTTAATAATGCAAATTCTACGTGAGCAAAGCCGCGGAAAAAAGCTAGTAATAATTAAACATGACATAATTATTTCATGCCGAATTTTTGACGTCTTCTACAAATATATACCAAATGTTATAATACGAAACACGCAAGATATTAAGTTAGACGTGACGTCAAGCGACTCACGTCGACACAATCAGAACGAGAATAAAGTCGCGCGTCTTCGGCCACCCTACTACACGTTTTATAAGCGAGCATTAGGCAGGCTGTGCACGTACGACATATTAACGTACACCGCGCGACAGGGGACGTGCCGAGAGTTGTGGTGGGCAAGGGAAGGGAGATTCAATGAACACTGCTTTGTAGACTGCGTAAAGATTTTTTGTTTGGTGCACGGTAGACAATTTTTAACTTCATTTATCTTGCCATATATTACGAGTAGGTACAATATATTTTTGCTAAAGAATATTTGTTATGTATTTTAAGCATTATACTTGGTACATGCAATGTTGTAATGTTATATGTTTAATAATTGGCAGTTTAATTATTTTTATAAAAACATTATTAATACTAAATTAAATATGACAAAATCCGTAAAAATACTTTTATTCAAATTCTTTACTTTGCAATGGATATTCAAATTATAACGGCAACTGCTGAAAACCTTCAACAAGCAAACATTCAAGGTCAAGTTCGCTTTGATGTGATATCTAATGAATTCGTTAGACGTGACACGCTTAATTTACTCCGGTATTCAATCAACACAAAATGTAATTTAATTTTACCACTATGTTTAGATATTTATGATTTCATTTTTATGCAAAACTCTTTAGTAAGTTTTTCTCCTCTTCACTAGCTTGTAAAAGTTTAATGCTGCAGGTTTATAGAGAGAAATGATCGCTTGCCAGGTGGGTTGACGATGCTGTTCCCCCTCACCAGTCTAGGTATTTTACACCTGAGGGAAACATGATGATTATACTGCCATCTATCGGGATCTATAATATAATTTAGTGGCATATCGACAACGTACGTAATGGAGTGATGGCTTATCTATAACCTTTAGCAAATGGCAGTTTTCAATATGTTATTAGAAGACGCTAGCTCCTGAAATAAGGGTCATGAAATAAACTATTATTATTAATATTATTATATTTTATATTATTTTAATTGGTTAATTTTATTTTATAGGATAGGGTTACAAACTCGCACACAGATCACCCGATGTTAAGTTGTTGCCGTGGTCCATAGTCCTCCTCTCCTCTATCCTCGATTACGAATTAAAATACAGATGCTTTGTCGCCCGTGAGGACTTAGGTGGAATGCCTTGTTTCCAGTAAAAAGGGTTTCCGGTTCTCTACACTCACCATAAGAAACACAGCAGCATTAAGCTGCTACTTTACGCTGGTATTCTGTGAGAGCGTGATTCTTCTCCGGTCGAGCCGACCCTTTCTTGCTACAACTATACTAATAATATAATTGCAGCATTAATATTATCACTAGTATGTTATTTTTCTTTATCTTTATAAGAGTCGGAAAAGACCAACCAAACCAACCAAAAGATGTAATTATTCATTGCAATTATTAAGCGTAATAATATCAAAAAACATCAAATCAAAATATCAATCAATAATATCAAAAAACTGGCATGTCTGAATGATAAATATTTTGAGGACGTTTATTGTCAGCCAATGCATTTTGTACAGTGCGGCGTAATCGTCGTTCATATGTGGTAGAGCCACGTTGCAATACTGAATATGACTGCACAAAAATAATGTATATCCTCATCATAATTTATCTTAATACCCGCCCTGCCGATACATTTAACCTAGCATTAAAATATTAAAATTGTATTTTTTTTCGCATAAATTGTTAAATCTACTAGACTAGTATGAGTGTGTTTTCCATAATTAGTAGATAAAGCTAGTAAGTTGAGTAATTCATTCGTTCTAAGCGTTTACCAATTCGAACCCACGACTTTTTGAGTTCGCGGTCTTCATCCTGCAATTAGGCTATAAAAACTTGGATGTTTGGCGGTCCACCACTATGCAATTAACTAGGAGTTACCCTCCTCGTACGACTTCTTTGTGGAATCGTTTACCACTGGCGATTATACCGGACCGATACGACTTATGAACCTTCAAGAAATAAGCTTACTCATTAAATCTACTTTTACGAATTTTATCGCGTTTAATTTTAATTATTTTTATTTCCCGACATTTCGGGTGCTTTCCAGCACCCATCGGTCACAGGGGACTGAGGTGACTGACGTCACAATGGAAATAATAACGCGGAGTATCTTCAACTTTTTTAATTATTATTTATGGTACGATCTACGCAGAATGAACTAATTTTTTGAAGTCTTGCAGGGTTGTTGTTTATTTTTTTATTAATTACAGGGTCACAAGCAGGTGGTAGTACCCAGCCTCCTTCTCCAAAGCAATTCAAATTAAACGTGATAAAATCCTTAAAAGAAGTTTTAATCAATGTGTAGTGTTTGTGTTATTATAAGAAATCATTATGTAAGCTTACTCATATTTAAATTTAAAAACTCAATTTTAAATTCCCTTGGTTATCGCTATTGATTGTGTTCGACACTGCATCATGTGAGCCGCAAGCTTGTTTGCCATCACTTCTAAACAAAAAAAAATATATACTTATGGTTCTTGTAATAGCTTGTGAAATAAAGCCCGCTTTACACGTGTATAATGCACTTATAAGTCCATTGTATCGTTTTGTCTCGTCCATGGCATTGTCGTCTTGTGGGGCGGAAACGGATGCGGGGTCGCTTTTATCGGCTGCAGTTGTTTTAGGCGCGGCGGTAATGACACGTGGTGAATTGACGGTGACGAGAGTGATCTCTACGACAAACTGATTGCTTGTCGCCGCTTCATTGATTCTTTTTTAAAAAGCCGAGATTGATGGGAAACGAAGCATTGTTTGGAATGTTGTAATAATTTTTTTTAAAGCAGCTCTTATAAGGATATTGTGTTGGCGTTAATTCTTTATAAAACTTAAATGACAACAAAATTGAGTAGTTACTTACCATCAAGTGGACTGCCACATAATGGTAAGTGGTCACTGCAGTCCATGAATATTTGCAACCGATTTCTAACAAAAGTGGCTACAGTTTTTTTTTTTAAATAACAATATCAACCCCATACCAGGATTTCCTCCTGTATAGTGGTGGCAGTTTACAATCATAATCACAATAACGAACATCCAGACCCTGAACCTGTATTTGTAGGTCATACAAACACTTTTTCCTTGCACAATTCGAAGCCTTGAACGCCAGCGCCAAAAATAATTGCTAAGTGACTGCGCCACGGAGCAGTCAAAGGATGTTTTGTCGTCTTAGTGGACTACTCAATACAAACGCGTTCCTCTGTTGTCTCCATTAATAATGACATCAGAGCAAATATGTTTACAATGCAATTTATATCTTTCCTTTCATGTTCCTATCTTTTGTTCCTTTCTATTAATTAATAATTTAAAACTAAAACATTATATATTCCTAAAATTACTCAATTATGACACCGTGATTATACATGCAGAAAACAAAATTTAAATACTTAAAAATTAAAGGAAAACGTGTTGATATGGTCACAATCATTCTCATACTGTTGTTTAAAATAATCAATCCACTTTTGCAGGAGGAAACAAGGGAACGATTGTTTCATCAATTTTCTTAGATCGGTCGAATCGTCTTTTTTTATTAACGATATTGTTTTAATAGTATTTGCTGATCACATTTTAGACCCGTATGGATATCAATTAATTGAAACCAATTATGCCATATAGAAATAATTGGCGATGTGGTAAAGTCATGCTGCAACTATATTATGGTTATAATGGGTATGGGGGTAGGACCACGCGAAACGAGGCATTCCATTTGAGTCTTCAGGGGTGACAACGCATTTGTGTTTTGAATCTTAATCGAGGATAGAAATAGAAGTAGATCTCTGTGGGCTTCAGCATTCACTTACCATCAGGTGGACCGAGTACTCAATTGTCACCCTGATTCTATTAAAATTATAGAGTAGAAGTAATTTGTGGAAAATGTCCATTTTGTTGTATTGGAGAACTTATTGTAGAACTACTCGTAGTTGGACTTACACGTATATCACATGGTTGACTAGCTAGGTTGTTTCGGGCACAGCACGACAGCAATTGATGTAATTTATTCAGGGTTATTTTGCAATAACCGACCAAAGCAGAAAAGATTAAGAATAAATGATATAGGCAAATCATCATTATCATCATCATCATTACAGCCCTTCACAAGTCCACTGCTGAACATAGGCCTCCCCCAAGCAATGCCACAAAGCACGGTCCTGAGCCACCTACATCCATCGACTTCCTGCATGTCTTGCCAGGTCATCACTCCATCTAGTGGGGGGTCGCCCTACACTACGCCTACCGGTACGAGACTGCCACTCGAGAACCTTTCTTCCCCATCGGTTATCGGTTATAGGCAAATGGCGAGGAAAAATTAATTAAAAAGAATCCCAAACATTCTATCCCTTTTATCTTTTAAATGCGTAGTAATGTTTTATTTTAACTGATTTTATTGCGCAAGCACATATTTGTAAGGGTTGATCGGTACATTTTTGCTCATAAATGTCATTCAATTTGGGATAAATTTAAATAAATGTAGAAGCCTTATTTACTCGTATTTTCAAAAACTGCATTAAACGATATATCATTATCGCTATTATAATATATACATAAAGATTATAATTCTTTTCCTATTCTTCAAATTTCTCGCAGTCTGGTTATCTCCTAATATAATCTAGATAAGTAAGTGACAGCCATAGGCATTTGCATATTCTAGATTAAGAATCAAAATGCCGATGCGTTGTCACCCCTAGGACTAAGCTTCAATTCCTCGTTTCCAGTTAAAATGCTCTTTGGTTCTATGCACTTACCATAAGAAAACACAGCAGTATTAAGCTGTTATTTTACGCTACTATTATGTAAAAGCGTGGTCCTCCAGCGGTCCAGCCAACACATTCGTGCTAATAACAATTATGTTAGTACCACGAATGTGTCAGCACGACTGATATATTAATAACTGCAGCGTGGCTCCACCGCGTATGCTAGTTATGATGAGCAAATCGAATTACTCCCAAAAGGCCCTGAACATTAGCGTCACAAATAACTTGCCACCTATTATGTGTAAATTATTTTAAGCACGAGCTAAGCCTACATATTTAAGTTGTCACAGCCTCCCATACGCTTACAACTTTCTAATTAAGTTCCGAAACTCTTGAGTTAACATTTAGAAATGCTGATTAACAGCGTCTGAGCGTCACTTGTATTTTATTGTGATGTTTGCTTTTCGGTACGAGTGTTGTACTTAAATATACTTCCTGCAGCCATATTAGCTCAGGAACGAAGGGCGCTGAAAACTCGAGCAAGCTGGGTTCAATCCCGGCCGGCGATCTTGAAAGTTTTCTGAGTTGTCTCAGTTCTCGTGAGAATTTCAAGTGCTGATTTACCACGTGAGGATCATCAAATATCGTTTATTAACGTGTAATTTAATCTCACTCACTTATTCAAAGTAAGGTAAAATTGCAGCCTTTATACGTCCTACTGATGGGCAGAAGAAGAAAGAAAGAATATATTTATTCGTTGCTGTTACTTGTAAAAATATTTATTTTACAAACAAAAATAAAATACCAAAAAAGGAATTACCACAGCGCTGATTTTCTCTCCGAGCCACATAAGTCTCCTTTCATTTTTGAGAATGATTGAGGTCACAAAATTGTCTGATGGGCTGACCCAATGCGTGTTGGCGGAGTTCACATGTTTTCGAAATATTTATTTTAAACTTCCACGACATGAAATTTTATCACAATGTTTTCCTTTATGACCAAGCACGTGGTAAATCAGCATAAAATTATGTTAACCTAATTTCAATCCCCGCCGGCAAGTCATTCAATCAAACCAAACGGTAATCAAAACGACACAGAAACTAAAATGTTGGAATCAGTTTCAAGGTCATATCAGTTACATCTAAGGCAATTCGGAGACTAACGTGTGACGTCACTGGGGAAATCAAGAGCAGCCTTCAGTCAACCCTAGTGCCGTTGACGGATATTTATGGCTAGCCGTCGTGCAACCCGATTGGGTCGCAAGCTTTTCAGAGAATGGAAACATGTGCTGAATGCTGCGGGTTACCTCAAGTTTTTCATAACTCGTTTATAGACTTAAGTATTATTGGTTGTCATAAATTATAAAAGTCACATTACAGTCAACGAGGCAATAAGTTGTATAATTACATAAAATTGTTCTTATATTATAATAAAATTGTTCTTTACATTTCAGCAAATATTATGTTTTTCTAAGAAGCAAGCATTGAACTCGTCTTCCCGTTAAATATTTATAAAGAGGCTGCCAGAAACCTTTTGTTCGACAATAGCTATATTGATTTTGGAACTTAGAGACCCACTGCAAAATGCGATCCCCTGAATATTGTATAACAATGAATTTGTGGAAACTCGTTTCAGGTTTTGTTTGATTTATCGATGAACTTTATGCTTACAAGTATTATGGTGACCAAAGACCTATAATTACCATGGGGTTTTTAACTTCTTTATCGTTCAGCCATCGAAGTCCGCAGCTGGACATAAACCTCTCCCATTAAAGTCTTCCTTATTTGCCCTTTGACGCTTTGCAGCCGGTTTAGAGATCGCAGTACGAGACGTCTGGCACCTATGAAACGCAGGTCTGGTTATTTTACGTCTGGCGTATATATGTTGGCTCTACGCCATCGTTCCAAAGCCATGAGATGTTTCTAGTATTTTCCATAATCGATGGTTACGATACCCATAGGAAGAAATGATAGTTTCTTATGGCACCTTTTTACGTGGTAAAGCCATGCTGCAGCTATATTAGTAGTACAGTTGTAGCACGAATGGGTCGGTTTGACCGGGAAAAGACAACGCTCCACAGAATACCAGGGTAAAATACTAGTTAACTGCCCAGTGGGAAGATATTGTAATGGGTCCGATTTTGCAAATTGGAATTTTTAACCACGATTCAAGGTCTTTAGAGTTGAATAGTATGGTTTTTAAGAGGATGTCCGTGTGTGCACATGAACGTATGTATATATGTATGTATGTTCAGATTCAATTTTCGCCTCGTGTATATAGAGAACAGAGTGATATTGACATGGGATCAGTTTAATTTAACGCATAATTATGTAACTTAGACCTCATTAAATTTTGAGCAAAATCGGTCAAGTCGTTTTTCGTGCCGAATGAAAAATTGTATAAAATATTAAAACATATGATATTTTTTATTCTTTCCACTGGGAAGTTAGTTGTGTGGCGTTTTCGGGTCGCACCTAGACCGCTTTTTTAAGCTACTATCCGTTCAGGCCCACTGAAAATCGGCGCTGTTGTTTCGGCGACAGCGTAAGCTGAGTGAGGTTCGTTTGCCGCGCCACAACCCACACCATGAGGATCGTTTTTTTTCCTTTTTTTAATGTAATCTATAAATATACTAACTTTCAATTTGTTATATGCGTCAAAGTGTATTTTTGTTTTTAATTTTGTTATACTATATTTAAGATGTATTTTTTCTAATAAAAATATTAATTACTTCGCAACCTTCCGCTAACTAAATACAATGATGTGTCTTACCCGGATTGAAGAGCACCTGCCGCCCACCCTCAATTGCGTGCACTAACTCCGTCACTACTAGTCCTAGCACCACTACTCCCAACACCACTACTCCTGGCACCACTACTTCCAACACCACTATTCCAGGTGAGACACACCATCGACGATAATACGACACGTGTTTCGCCTCTACACGAGGCATCCTCAGGTGATGTAGACTCTACGGCGGCTGACCGCTAAGCTTTCCGCAAAGTAACGCCTGATTCTATCAATTATAAATTTTTCTATTCTCTTTCTTTCTTTCTAAAGTAGCAGCTAAACATAGCAGTGTTTCGTATGAAAAGTGTAGAGAACTGGAAATGCTTTTTACTAGAAACGAGGCATTCCATCTTAGTCCCCACGGGTGACCAAGCATCTGCATTTTAATTGGTAATTGAGTATAGATGTAGATGTCTATTGGACGCAGCAATTACCTACCATCAGATGGAATGTATGCTCGTTTGACACCCTTATATTTTAAGCAAACATCATAAGATGATATCTCTTTGGATGCATCAAGCACTATGTAACGTCAAAGTCGGTAATCATCATTCCCATTAACCTTTGCCTTTTTACGTGTACTTCTACTTCAATAATATGCTTATCCAATAATGCACTAGTTCACATGCATTTCTTAGAAGATTCGCTTTTACTGTGTTAAGGAGGTGGATTGTTAAATAGTATAGAACATAATTGTTTTTATGATATGTGATATATGCAGAGCCGATACGCTTACATCAGTAATACAGATTTTATATATATATATATATATATATATATATATATATATATATATATATATATATATATATATATTATTTTAAATGCGTGGTAATGCATTATTTTAACCGATTTTACTGCTGAGTTACACATTGGTGAGGATCGATCGGTAGGCAAAAACCTTGTTGCCCATAAATCACATTCAATTTGGGATAATTTCAAATAAAAATAGAATTATATCATGATTAAAACTACTTTTACGGATTTTATCGCGTTTATTTTTACTTTTTTATTTTTAATTCCCGACGTTTCGGGCGCTTTCCAGCACCCATGGTCACGGGGGACTGAGATGACTGACGTCCCGATGTCATTGTTAAACCCGGAGTACCTTCAGCTTTTTTAATTATTGTTTATGGTCCGATCTATGCAAAATGAACTGACTATGGCCTGAGGTCTTGCAGTGGTATGCTTGGGTTTAGTTTTAATTTTATTGATTATAGGATCCCAAGCAGGTGGTAGTACCAGCCTCCTTCTCTATTGAAATTAGGATGTTTTTTTAATTTCAATAGCCTCACGTATCATCCTTGGTAGGAATCGGTGTTCTCAAATCCTCGCGAAAGAACACCGATTCCTACCAAGGATGATACGTGAGGCTATTGAAATTAAAAAACATCCTAATTTCAATAGAGAAGGAGGCTGGGTACTACCACCTGCTTGGGATCCTATAATCAATAAAATTAAAACTAAACCCAAGCATACCACTGCAAGACCTCAGGCCATAGTCAGTTCATTTTGCATAGATCGGACCATAAACAATAATTAAAAAAGCTGAAGGTACTCCGGGTTTAACAATGACATCGGGACGTCAGTCATCTCAGTCCCCCGTGACCATGGGTGCTGGAAAGCGCCCGAAACGTCGGGAATTAAAAATAAAAAGTAAAAATAAACGCGATAAAATCCGTAAAAGTAGTTTTAATCATGTGCAATGTTCGCGTAAATATAAGAAATCATTAGAATTATATCATTATTTATATATGTGACCGTAAATTTATAATTAGCTGTATATGTGTATACTATATACGACTTTTGAATTTCTTGTAGGCTGTAACGTCATCCAGAACGTGTCTTCGTTCATCATTTATATATTCGAATCATTATTTATATATTTAAACGTAAATTTAAAATTTTATGTGTATATATAACGCTGAATTTTGCCTCCCCAAAATTATTTCGCTAAGCGTGGTCATGATCCACCTGCATCCATCGACTTCCTCTATTTCTTACCAGGTCGCCCATCCATCTAGTGAGGGACGTAATACACATTGCTTACCGTTACAAGACTCGAGAACCTTTCTTTCGAATCGGTTGTCTGTTTTTCGAGTTTAATGATCCTCTGATGATTACTCTGGTTCTACTGCGGATATCCTCATTACGAATTCACATCATTTAATCATTGTTACAGTTCTAGAATATTAAAGTCGTCAGGTGCTGAATATAGATTCAGCACCTGACTTTTTAAATATGCTGGAACATGTTATGCTATTATGACATGAGGTGATGGATATACTTACACCGCCCCTAAACTAGCTTAGTATTTTGAGTGTATATCATAATATATACAAAAGTAGGGTTAAATAAACGTGTTAAGTTTACTGCGAGCTTAAACGAAATGAAAACAAGGCACTTAAGCAATGCTTTAATCTTTAACGGTGCTAGAAATTTCCGAGTTAATTTGCTGAAGAAAACCCACAGACGTCGTAACACTCAAGCGCGACCCTCAAGAGATCTTTCCAGGCTAGAAAACCTTAACTGCAAGAAAAATTCATTGCATTTTTGCTAGCAGCTCTAAGTTACAACGGGAGTTAGGATCTCATTTTATGTTTTTCGTACGTAGTATGGACTTTGCTAAATGCGTCGTCGGCCAAGATATGCCAGGATTTTCTGATAAGGACTTTTAATATATAGTTTATTTTCCAAACTTAAAACATATAACTTAAGGCGAAGTTGCGGTACCTTTGTTAATCTATACCTATAAATTTTAAATAGAAGCATCTCTCTATAATATCGAAATAACTGCCCTTTGTTGAGGGTTATTTGCATGCCATTAAGACATGAATATTTATTTTCAAAATGTCTGTCTGGCTGTCAGTCCGTGCTTTTTTTATTTATTAAATACCTCTCAAACGCCAGGCGTCCAAATTTGACCGCTTCGATATTCCGTCAAAATTCACCCACAGCATTTTAACCCATAAAAACATCTATTTAGAGACTACTTTTCTATGAAGAAGTTTGGCATTATAGAATCAATATGAAATTTTCTATCCTCTAGTGGAATAAAAAACAGTTTCTCTATGGATATTAATTTATATTCTACGTTCATTACGTACGCCATTTTCATTTGGATGTTATTGTGTTGATTTTTGGATTTTTCTAGTCTTTTATTAGTGTTTTACTATAGTGTTTTACTATAGTGTTTTATTATAAAATTGTTACAAAAGTTTTTGTATAAATATAATTTATCTTTTTACGTAAATAATTTCGAGTAATATATAGAAATAATTGTGATTTTTACGCTGCCGACATCCGCTTAGTATGTTTTTTTGTTATCAAAATACAATAAATTCTTTTTGTGATGAAGTAAAATCTAACTTTTGCTTAGACCTTTGGTCGATAGAGAATTTTGTATAAATTTTATAATCCCAAACTTCTTCGTAGAAAATTAATCTCTAAATATAAGTTTTAATGGTTTAAAGTGCAACTGCTTGGGAATTTTATGTGGATTAAAGGTTTAATGCGTATTTAATACAATGTTTGTAAATGCATATTTAGTACAATGTTTGTTAATGCATATTTAGTACAATGTTTGCTGATCTTCGAAATGGCTGAACTAATTGTAATGAAACTTCGCGTACAGAGAAGATTACCAGGAGTAATCTAGGCCATATTTTATTAATAAAAGATTGTTTTTTTTTTTTGATAAATTGGAAAATGAAGAAAAAATTATTTGTCTTTGATTATTACAAATTTAAGTAACGTCACCATAATAGATCCTACCGAAGCAAAACCAGGGAGGGTCGATAGTCTATAAATATAAAAAAAATTAAAGTGAATTGAATGGAAGAATTAAGATACGAATAACCATTTATAAAAAGTTTGTCTGCCCGTTAGTCTGCCTGTCCGGGCTAATGTTCGGGAGAGCTGAACCGATCACAATGAAACTTCAACTTATCCGTGGTTGAGCCATGCTGCAGCTATATTACTGGTATAGTTGTAGCACGAATGGGTCGGCTCGACCGGGGAAGCACCACGCTCTCACAGAATGCCGGCGTAAAACACTTTTTATAGGTTAGGGTGACAAACGAGCACACAGTCCACCTGGTGGTATGTGAATGCTATGGCCTTTAGATATCTATATTTATCCTTGATTAAGAATCAAAATGCAGATGCGTTGTCACCCCTGAGGACTAAGATGGAATGCCTCGTTTCTAGTAAAAAGGGTCTCTGGTTCTCTACACTCAACATACGAAACATAGCAGCATTAAGCTGATATTCTGTGAGAGCGTGGTTCTAACACGGTCGAGCCGACCCATTCGTGCTGCAACATGGCTCTACCACACATAAAAAATAGGACAGTTTGCGGCCTCATAAGAGATGGCGGATAAACATCTTTTATTTATATTTACAGTATTGCGGATTACGGAAATCACGCCTATTATGAGAGAATCTAAATCTAGCTGTAAACTCCTGGCTGGTAATTTAAAAAAATTGACAGTTATTGGATTCTAAAGTCAACTTTAAGACGCCTGTAACCACATACAAGACGAAATAAATTTCCATTAAATTTTACCGTACTCATTAAAGTGAACCGAGTAAAAACTGTCGCCGAAGGCAACTGCCAACCGCGGGGGTGGCGCGACCGCAAAAACAATGAACTGCCATAAATCACCAACTTTAATAAACCCGACCGTTTCCGTGTGACGAGCACTCGAGGTGACTCTCGCTGAATGGGCTTGTATTGTTAGTTTCGTGGTCGTACTATTTTTAAAGCATCTCATCAGAGAACTGTTGTTACCCGTGTAATTTTAACGTACAATATAATTTTATAATTTTTGCTTTATAGCAGAGTGCTAGGACTACAATAACACTGGTACTCGATGGGATGATGATATAATATCCAAAAATTACAGCATTGTTTAAAAAAAACTATATGTGTTGTGAATGGGTTGGTGGCTAGCATATCTTAGGGGTTAGTATATTTTAGTATTAGATTTATTAAAAAAAGATATTAAAAATATTTAGTGTACGTTCATGTATGTCACGTAACCAATAGCGTCAGTCGTTCATTTTTTGTTTTAATTTTTTATCCTTTTTAAGTTTTTTCTTTAGCGTGAAGTTTCTTCTTGGCCAGTATGTTTATACGTCAAAAGTTCAAAAATGTATATGCTGTTCCACGAGCAAGGATCAGAGAGATAAATGTACATGTATATTTTGAATTGATTTTTGGGTAAATATTGAAACTAATGATATTACCGTGCACTACTCCAATTAAGCTTAATAATTAATGCTAATGATGTCCTCCGGACTGAATTTCTATCATGGTGGCCAGTCTTAGTGGGTGCTAGCCTATCTGCGCGAGACATGTTTAAAGTGCACGAGAGCGTAGTTGCACTCTCTGTTCCCGGACTCTCATAGGCCGACAGGACGGAGGACGGCAACCCGACATGACCGGGAAAAGGTCAGGCGCAGGAACAACGGCTTTACTTGCTTTCCGAGACTAGTGGGTAAAGCACCGCCAAGTTCCTGATCCCGGGATGCTCTCGAGAATCTTTTGACAAGAAATCCCAACTTAGCCCTATATTATCAACAACATATTGATCATATTGATCAGCCGTCACTAAAAAGAATTTAAACATGAAATGTTTGCGAACTTAAAATACTCGAGTTAGGTTTGTAATTCAGGGTAGTATTCGAATAGCTGATTTAAACCTACGAACTTTTTTGTTTCGCAGTCAGTCGTAGGCTCCTGTCGCTTGAATATTAGATTTTTTCTCTAAATTTAAGACTTATTTGCGCGCAGTGCATCTTTCTGGTTAAAGTACGAGGCACTGGCAATAGCCTGATGGCGAAAATACCACTGAAAACACCGAACCACAATCTCGGAGACCGTATGAAAAAAATCATGTATAGTTTATACTAAAATTAAATTTTTATAAAAGGCATAAGAATTAATACGAGCTGTTAGTCTACTTATCGATGTTAAAATGTCAACAGTCTATTCTATTGAAATTAATATGGGCAATTTCAATGCAACAAAATGCAACAAATAATAACACAGATACATTGTCACCCTTGTGGACTATGATGAATACCGATTATTAACCACGAAGTCCTCACTTCACCTCTTTACTTAATTATTTAATATTAAGATATTAATCATAATCATTTATACGGAAAACTAGTCAGACGTGTTATAAAGAGAGAGAGAGAGAGAGAGAGTAAAGATGTTACCCGCGTGCCCAATGTCACTATTCTAGATAATATTTGTTTAAATACCTCACGTATTAAAAAGAACTTTGTGTAAGAAAAGTAACATATTTTAATAGTTTAGTGATGTATAAAGTTAAAAAAATATCGATAGTTTTTAGCATTATGAATTGGTCATCAATTTCATAATCTCGTAATCTAGACAGTTTGTTACTTATTTATACATTAACCATTAGTTAAGGTAAAACCTCTGGTGTTGTAATATACATTAAATAAAATAAATTAAAACATTAATTGTTTATGTTTATACTGCCTATGTCAAACACTTAATAGCCTGTGGTCACACATTGTAGATTGGCGCCAAAAAGTTTTAAGATGTAGAAGACGAATGATTACTGACCGATTGACTGAATCAGATCTTTTTAAACAGTCTGTGGAGTATTCATTTGTTGATATTTATTAAATATTTTTGTTTTATTATTTATTATTAGGCATTTGAGAGTAAAATACAGCTAAATGAATACACAAACATAAAAAAAATTATGAATCATGGTCGAATTCCGATTACTAGCCGACAACTAGTATTGAAAAAATCATGATTCTGATTCAATCTTGTGATGATTAAAACAAGATTGGATAATAGTACGACATATTCCAAATTTCCATTTTTTTTAGGTTCAATAAGATAATTATAAGTTACCTTATTACTATAAAATATACTATCGATATCGGCATTGGTTTATCGATATCATTTCCAGCTCTAGCTCAAGTAGAAGAAGACGCATGTAGAAGCCTCGGATATAATGTAGTGCTTTCAAACATTGAGGCAAAGTTTGCCTACAGAGCAGCAGACAAATGACAACGGGCCCGAGGCGGGGAGCTGGGATATTAGATGCCTTTAAGATAGGAAAAATAGCAACTTTTGCTTGCGGTAGGTAGCTTGAGTGTGCTCTAATTCTGAGGGAATAGCGGGGTAAATTTAAACAGAGACTACGTTAGTATATATCGTAATAACTATGGAAAAAGATAGGGGTTAAAAAATCTTCTCTTAATCACCTTACATGAATATCATAAAGTGCAACCAAACGAACATCAATAAAGCTATGCTTAGACAAATTTTGAGATATAGTACAAAATATCTTATTGTTCAACAAGAAAGGTTTAACATAAAACACATAAATTTACAACGCATCTGCATTTTGATTCTTAATTGAGGATAAATGTAGATGTTTATTGGTCACAGCACACACTTACCAACAGGTGGAGGTGCTCGTTTGTCACCCTTATTCTATTTGAAAAAATTGAAAGCTCCTGAAGTTGCGGATAACTTCAATTCTTCGATAACTATGTTTGCGCAACAATTTCAGAAACAATTATATCGAAATTATTTTATTATTTTTAGATGCTTAAAGTCAATTTTACTTTGTATCAAACTTTTTTTTCTATATTATAGAAAATCTCTGCATCATTCATTACCTTTAGCTACCACTTCGTCCACTTAAAAAGTAAAAAATACACATAAATACTATTGAAGTTTTGATTTTGGCTTTGATTCTTTGAGTTTTTACTTTTCTCATTTTATTTATACGGAAGTCAATTTTACCAATAGTTTTATGAAAATGTTACCAGGATACTAGGACTACTAGGATTTTCTCCTGAAACGCGGGGACAGCTTACATACAAACATTTCACAAAGGACAATCACCAAGACCCACAATAACTATCTGTAGACCATGCAAATACTTTTTTCGTGCAGGATTAGAACCCCGCACTCAGCTCTAGCCGTCTATACAGGATGTTAGTGTAAACACCGTTATCCTTGAAAACAGTGGTTTGGTTTCACTTATAGAACGTAAATTCAATGAAAAATAACAATATTTTTTTAGTAAAATCTCACATTTTCCTTAAAATAAAACGATAGAAATTTTTGCCTGTTCTAAGCCAAGATGAAACTATGAAGGAAAAGTTACAACAAGTTATCACAGGTTATGTGTACCTATTGTGTTTTTATTGGAATATTGTGTGATTAAGTCCTCAGGCGCATAGGATATCTATGAATTTACGGACGGTTTCGGACAGAAACTTTTTAAATTTTATGAAAGAAAATAGCGTTTTTTTAATTCGGATAAATATTTTTTTAATAAAGCCAACTAAAACCATAGGGGTTTTAGTGACAACGGTGATTACACTTACACCTTTTATATTTCGTCAATATTTTAAATTTTTTAAATATTTTTACTTTGTATCAAAATTTTATTTTTAAACTTTTTACATCAAATGTAAACTCTCCCGCTGCGTCCCACAACTCACACCAAATTCGCTCTTAAGATGGCAGTGATGTTTCACGCGAGATGCCGTGAGAAAGAATCGTCGACGACATTTGCTACATGAACATTTTAAATCCACGAGTTGTAAACTTGATACGAACTTAAAACGAGATTTATGGAAATATAGAAGGCTTTTTGGATTTTAAAAACTGAAATCAGAATTATTACCATGATTAATAATTTAGGTGAACTTTTTGACGATATTTCAATAAATATTTGTTTATTTGTTCAGATACTTATATAGAAATTTTCTCTCAGCGAGTCAACGATATTTTTCAGGTGTAGTGCAAGGATTATTCAATATCAAAGATGTTAAAAATTTATAAGATAAGATCCGCGTAACGAAATAAAATGAATTGTCTTACCTAGTTGGAATAGCATCTCCTGCCCCCCTAAATTTTTAACATTAACATTATGGATTTCCGCAAAGTGACTATTCTATTAATTAGTCGACATCGTAAAAGTAAACGAAATTTTTTTACGAAAAAACATATCGAAATTAAATCAATGAACCCACTACGAAAAAAAAAACTAAATGGAGGAATGTGTGAAATAAGTACCGATAATATGTATTTCCTTTTATTGATAGGTAATTAAATTATGACTATAGTAATATGAGAAAGAGAAGTGAATTGATAAATAAGGCAAGTGAGTGAAATATAGTTCTCTTTCCCATTATAGGACTCCTTTTTATATGCCGCAAAACACCAGTGCCTACACTGCTGTGTTCTGGTCTGAGGGTATATAGAGCTAGTATAATTAATAATAATACTTTATAGTCACCACTTGCATAACTATCACATTTATAAGTAACTATTCTATGATCTATACTTAGTTCACAAAGAATGATGAAACATGTGTGTGTCTGAACCAGATAAATATATATCTGTATTTCAGATCACAGTGCTTTTCCTTATTACATATTAACGGAATAACATAAGTTTATCTTAAATAGAAGGTACGAAATAATATAATGTGAAACTTAAACATAACAAAATGTGTTATTATACAAAGAAAAATGTTAAAATGTGTATTAATATGTACCTCTTTGTGTATATGTTGAATGCATTAGTGTGTGTAAGTATATATTTTATACTTGGTAGTAGTAAGTTGTAGCACGAATGAATGTACGCGACAGAATACCAGCGTAAAATAGTAGCTTAATGTTGATGTGTTTCGTATGGTGAGTGTAGAGAACCGGAGACCTTTTTTACTGGAAACGAGGTATTCCATCTTAGTCCTCAGAAGAGAGAATGAGGAAGAGTCTTGGGTAAGACACCTACCAACAAGTGTTCTGTGTGCTCGTTTGTCACCCTATCCTATGACAAAAAAGTAGTAGTAAGTAATGCTTCAGTTTCTTCAAAATTTCACTGATAAAGAAGTTCAAATAATTTAATTTTGCATTTTTTTTATTTAAAGTGTACAATTTAGTTCTTTTTTGATTTTGTTATAGAGAAATAGTCCGTGATAAAAATATTTATTAACAAAAGAATGACCAGAAGGTCTATTTTTGCAGGATGTAAGACATAACATCATATTTAATAATCTATGCACATATAAATAAAGTTGGAGTGTTTCCAATATCGAAATTAATAGACTTTATTGAGCTAGGGGGTATTTGCATGCCAATAAGACACATGTTTTATTATTTTGCCTGTCTGTCTAGCTGCAGCTATGTTATATGTTATAGTTGTAGCACGAATGGATCGACCCGGCCGGGGTAGGACCACGCTCTCACAGAATACCCGCGTAAAATAGCAGCTTAACACTGCTGAGTTTCGTATGGTGAGTGTAGAAAACCGGAGAGCCTTTTACTGGAATTTGTATTTTGATTTATATGGACCACAGCATCCACTTACCATCAGATGGACTGTGTGGTCGTTTGTCGCAATATTTTTATACAAAAAGAACAGATAGAAAGCAATGCCCGAAGAGATATAGGTAATACTTTATCCGAATAACTCGGGAATTTTATTTGAGACATCGAAAATTGACAAAATAATTAGTGTTTGACGTTTATTTTAAGACTAAATAACGCCACAATAATAGATCCTACCTATACTAAGCCTGGGTGTGTTGCTAGTTGTAATTAAAGTTTAACTGAAACCAGCAGCTTCTTATAAAGGATACAAGCCATTCCTTTACAAGCAGTGAAAGCAAAGAAGACTACATGACTCGCTGGAAAGTGAACAAACACGAGCCTGCACTGTTGTTTGTAGACGACGTTGGAAGTTAGGGCATGTTCGGCGCATCTTACACCGTAACAAACATTTGCTTATCGCTCACTGGCACAGTGTTGATCGCATGCTTATTTCCACAATATAAGTACTCACTTTTTATAGAATAAATCTGACAAACGAGCACATATCCACATTATGGTAAGTGGATACTGTGACCCATAGACATCTACATCACATATTTATTTTTATACGTGGTAGAGCCATGCTGCAGTTATATTAGTAGTATAGTTGTAGCACGAATGGGTTGGCTCGACCGGGGTAGGACCACACTCTCACAGAACACCAGCGCAAAACGGTAGCTTAGTGAAGAGACGCACACCTGCAGTTGTACAGATATATGGGGTGGTCGGGTGCCCGACTGCTTGAAGTACTATAGCACAATGACTATAATCAATCTTATTTTATTAATATATTGAGTTTACTAACATAAGTCCCTAATATTAATCCTATATTAGGGACTAATGTTAGTAAACTCAATTATACAAAAGCAATACTAATAAGAGAGAGATTTGGCATCGGAGACTCGGGACACCTTAACAAGCGAAGTATGGATTTACTGAAACAAGGTATGGCAAGTGGAATTAATTATACTTACAGTAAAAATAATCCTTGTGCGGCATGTATTGAAGGGAAGCAAAGCAGAATACCATACTCAAAACAATCCTATAGTCGAGCCGCTGAGAAATTAGGTCTCATACATTCTGATTTATGTGGGCCTATGTCAGTTTCCTCATTTAGTGGTGCCAAGTATCTATTAACGTTTATAGATGACTATACAAGGATGATATTTGGTTATTTTATTAAAAGTAAAGATGAAGTTCTGTCTGTATTCAAGATCTTTAAAAGTTTTGTAGAAAATCAAACTAATTTGAAAATAAATATGATAAGAACAGACAATGGTCTTGAATATGTGAATAAACATTTCCAGACATTCCTTCAAGAGCATGGCATCGTGCACCAGACGACTGTACTCTACTCTCCACAACAGAACGGAGTTGCGGAAAGGGCAAATCGCACGATTATGGAAGCCGGACGATGTATGCTACAAGATACGGGTATGGACCACAGATTCTGGGCTGAGGCTTTGAATACAGTAATCTTTATCAAGAATAAATCACCAAGTAAAGCGGTAAGAGGAACCACACCAGAAGCAAAATGGTCTGGTTGTAAAGTTGATTTATCAATTCTGAGAATATTTGGCTGTGTTGCTTATGCAATGATCCCTGATGAGAGGCGTAAGAAACTAGATGCAAAGAGTAAACAATACATTTTTGTAGGATATTGTAATGAGTCAAAAGGATACAGACTAATTGATCCTCAAAATCTCTCCAAATGCATTAAATCTAGATATGTGTGCTTCTTGGAAGGAATGATGTATAAAGACTTTAAAAATGAATCAGAATAACACTACAACTGATTGTCAAATAAATTTTAATGATGGAATAGAAAATGTTGTGAGAACTAATGATGATAACAATGTCGATCCCTCGCCTACTACAGAGTTATCCGAATCCATTACGACTAATTCAACTGTTTCTGACTCCAGCTCTGTGGATGATCCCAATGATGTCACATGGAATCCAGACATGACTCAAGATCAGGATTCTAGTTATTATGAAGACATTGATGAAAGTGTGAATGCTGTAATAGCAATGACAGCAACAACTCATGATGGAGAACCACAGACAATTGAGGAAGCATTATCAGGACCTGAAAAGGAACACTGGAGGGAAGCTATTGAAGATGAATATAAATCATTTGAGAAAAATAAGGCTTGGAGTTTGACATTACTGCCTGAAGGAAAGAAGGCTGTGCGCTGTAAGTGGGTTTTCAAGAAGAAACTAGGACCAGAGGGTCAGTTACTCACGGTACAAAGTACGTCTTGTAGCAAAAGGTTATACCCAGGAATACGGGATTGACTACAAGGAAACATACTCACCTGTGGTACGATATTCTACTATAAGTACATTGATTGCCCTGGCAGTAAATCTAAACTTACACATTGATCACATGGATGTAAAGACAGCATTCTTGAACGGTGATTTGCAACAAACTGTTTACATGGAACATCCAATTGGATACAAGATAAATGGTAAAGAAAACCATGTATTTAAACTCCATAAAGCTATATATGGGCTTAAGCAAGCTTCAAAGGCATGGTATGACAAAATAGATAATGCCTTGACAGATCTTCAGTTTAGAAAAACACTCAGTGAGCCTTGTGTTTACATTAAATCAGACAACTCAGGTTGTATAATTATATTAGCTTTGTATGTCGATGACATTTTAATTATAAGTAAAGATACACCAGAAAAGAAAGTACTCAAGGAGAAACTGATGAAAAGGCTTGAAACAAAAGATCTTGGCCGAGTTACGCATGTATTAGGAATGAGATTAAATCAAAGACAAAATCAAATTACATTGGATCAGAAAAACTATATACAGAAGGTATTAGATCAATTTAATATGACTGATTGTAAGCCTGTAAGTACACCTCTGGAATGTAGCATAAAGCTTGAGAAAGGAGACCAAACTGATATGGATTCCAAGTATAGAAGTCTAGTGGGATGTATTATGTACATAGCTGTCTGTAATAGACCAGATATTATGCATGCAGCAAGTCTACTCCGCCAATTTAATAAATGTCATTCTGATACACACTGGAAAGCAGCCAAACGTGTAATGCGATATTTAAAAGGGACTATTAATTATAACATAGTATATGAAAAATCCTCATTAAGTGTTACAGGATATGTAGATGCGGATTGGGCTTCTAAGACCGTCGCTCATATACTGATTATGTATTTAAATTGGGAAATTCAGCAGTGTCATGGAAAAACCGAAAACAAAGAACTGTGGCCCTATCAACCACCGAAGCTGAATATATGGCATTGTGTGAAGGAGCAAAGGAGGCTAAATTTCTTAGAAGCTTTCTTTATGAATGTTTAGGTAAACATTTATCAGTAACTTTGTTCAATGACAGTCAGTCAGCACAAAACATTTGTAAAAGTCATGTTAATCATAGCCGTAGTAAAAACACATTGATATTAAACATCATTTTGTGCGACAAATTGTAGAAGATAAAATTATAATGTTAAAATACTTATCTACTGAAAATATGCCAGCAGACGTCCTAACTAAATGTTTAAGTAAAGATAAACATTTTAATTGTGTAAAAAGTCTTGGATTACAGATTGTTTAGTTTAAGGGCAGGTGTTAGAACTGGTATAAACCAAACAATATAAGTTGTCATAGTTATCTAAATAGCTCACTAGTTGAAGCTACTGTCTATGCCTTGTTTTATGTCATTCTGTACAGCTGTATAATACTTACTCTTGTGTCAACTGTTTTTTTTTGTCTAACTAGATTATAAATAAATCTCAGTTTACCAATTTAATCCATTGTCATTTTCGCCCAATCCCATCAATAAGCATTATATGGGGTGGTCGGGTGACCGACTGCTTTTTGTACTGTAGCAAAATAACTAGTCTTTGTGGTGAGTGTAGAGAACTGGAGAAACTTTTTACTGGAAATGAAGCATTCCATGAGGTCTAACCTCACGGGTGACAACGCACCTGCAATTTGATTCGTAATCGAGGATAAATATAGATTTCTGTAGGCCACATCAACCATCAGGTGGACTGTGTGCTCGTTTGTCACCCTATCCCATAAAAAAAAAACATCAAACCTCGATGAAGAATCAAAATGAAGATGCATTTTCATCACGCATAAAAAATACAGTCGATTTGAGTAGGTACCTCCTCCTTTTTGAATTTGGTTAAAAACCGACCAGTTTCGCGTAACCATCAATATCAGGACATATAAGAATAACGAATCAATCGTCTACCTGTTTGAATCGCGTAAACAAAACAGTGCATCTTATTTACTTCAAAGTGGGATACATTAATTTAAGAAAATACAGAAGACACATTTTATGTATAAATAGTATTCAGTAATAAGATGGTGGAATTATTTTTAGTTCGTAATGAAATACTTAAAAATTAGCCAATTAAATTTATAAGAAAAATAGAGCTTAGTTTTGCCTCAATTTAAAACATAAAGCAAACGAAATAAAAAATATAGTGGCCTCGTTTTTGGGGTTTCAGACTCGTTTTTAGAATTTCATGTAAATCTAAACGTTATCATTGCCTATATTTAAATTAGTTTTGGAAGCAAGCAAGTTGAAACGAGAAAACAAAGGTAAAAGAATAATGATAAAAAACATTGACCCGAAAACCTACAAATTTACGAGTACTTTATTTTCTTCTATACATATAAAAAAAATTGTGAATTGTAGATGTCTGTAAATTTTATATTTTTGTAGCAAAAGTAATTGAGAGAGATTAAAAATACTGAATACATTTCTATCCTTTTTAGTCTGTTTGTTTCTTATTTTATCAGATATAAATTACCGATTTATATCAAAATAATCGTTAGGAAAATTGTGAAACGTATTTTTGTTTTACATTTAGTCTTCGTTTTACTGAAACCGGTTCATCCTATAAAAAGTTATGATTTATATTTATAGGTATAAATTTGTTAATAGGTGGTGTTGTTGATCAAGAGTACTTTGTAATTAAATAATGTAAAATAGTGTCCTATACTGATATAATTGTATCTAAACGCAGTCAACAAAAATATTAAAGAATAATAAATATTTATAAAAATATATAAACCTTAATATCTTAGTGAAAAAAGTACAATAGTTAACCAAAGTCATCGATAGAGGGTGTTGTGAAAATTATTTATTAAATTTGGAATAAATAGGTTTCACCTGGACAGGGTATATTAATAGAGGGTTGTTTATGTTCAAGATAACAATCAAAGACTATTTATTTTACAAATTTTTCAAACAAAATATTATACCATATATCAAAAAGTTTCTTGGATAAAATAAAATCTAGATCACTCTTTCATCAGAATCGATTCAGCCATTGTGAAGATTAGCCCGTAAAAACAGACAGACTGATGGACATACACTTTAAAAGTGTTGTCTTAGTAGCATGCAAATATTTTTTTACAGAATAACATACGAGCACACAATCCACCTGATGGTAAGTGGTTGCTGTGGCCCATAGACATCTACGTCTATCTTCGATTACGAATCAAAATGGAAGAATAGGTACGATTCGATACGAAACTAAACGAATCAAGATGCTTTGTCACCCGTGAGGTCTAAGATGGAATGCCTCGTTTCCAGTAAAAATGGTCACCGGTTCTTTACACTCACCATACGAAACACAGCAGCATTTAGCTACTATTTCACGCTGATATTCTGTGAGAGCGTGGTCCTTCCCCCATCGAGCCGACCCATTCATGCTACAACTATACTCCTAATATAACTGCAGCATGGCTCTACCACGTAAAAAACTCACTGAGCCTAATAGAAGTTAGTTATTTTAACATTACATATAAACTCATCAATTTTATTTATATGTATTGATTAACCATATATAATGTTCATCTTATGGAATTTTTCCATGGCGTAAAATTCCATATGATATCTATAATGCGACTGACATCGAAGCCATATTTGTTTTGCAGAAGAGAGCGGTACGGGAGATTTATAACTTAATTTGTAATGAGTCCCTTAGAGAAAAAATTGTATTAATCATATTAATTTTGGCATCGCAATATATTTATGAAAATGTAATGTATGTACATATAAACATAAATAAATAGCTTTCATAAGAATAAAGATGATCATGCTTTAAATACTAGGAACAAACATAATCTTGTAATAATAGTTACTGGACTCCACAGAATTAGTAATTAATGTATGGGGCAATGTATACTATTACAATAAAATCCCCGAAAATGTACAAAATTTGTCATTAAACAAGTTTAAATGTTTTATTAAAAAATTGTATAAAGAGGGTTGTTGTAATATCAAAGAATACATAACTTTAAAAAATACCCTGGGAATGAGGCGATCTTCACAATGCTTGTTCTATTAAAATTTATTTAAAACTCAAACAATATTATCGTAAAGTGAAATATGTTTTAAAAAAGTCCCGCTGGTTCTTCCCAGGACAAGGTATTTTCCGAACCAGTGATAAATAAAAAATGACTTTCAATAAGTGTCATGTAATAATATATATTGAATAAAAATTATTCTATTATATTCCATAATGTACCTATAAGTATGATTTAACCTTCTGCGACAGATAGAGATGAAATAAAAGTGGCTACTGAGGCGTCTGACACCGGCTTACGCTTGTACGGCTTCGGCGAGACGGCGAGGCTAATTGTCGTCTATACTATTGTAGTATCGGGATGTCTTTGAGCACCTTCATAATAGTCGAGTAGCTGAAATTGTTTCATATGAGCTCGTAAAGTGAACTTTAAATACGATATAGATGCGTTTGATTACAGTCATTATTTTTTAAGTCACCCCCAAATTAAAAGTAGTACAATTGCAAGTCTTGTAAGACACAATCTTCGTAAATTATGAACATAAATTGGGCCGTGGGTTCGATTCCTGCCCGGAACATACATTTGCATTGCCTACTTATAATTTTGCCGTATTTAGCTGCTGGACCTTGAGCAGTTGCGTCCCTTCATCCATTACAGACTATAAAAGTCCACTGCTGAAAATAGGCCTCCCATATAGATTGCTTCGTAGCGATTTTGCCATAGTTGATAAGCTTGGCTGGCAAGTTGGCAAGCGTAGATTTTTTTATTACGAGTTGTTTTCCGGAAGATGCTGCTGCCTATGACCTGTTTTAATTTCTCTCTGTCGCCTCGTACGACACCCACGACGATATGGAGTAGTGGATACTCTTATATCCTCACTAAACGGTTAACGTACAATCATTTGTATCTAATGTTACAGTTACCAAATTTTTTTCTTGAATTGATTTCTATCCTTTTAAAAATTATTATTTTAAATCATCATTCATTTGAATTACATTATCACCGTCATCATTTCTGCCATCATCTGTCCCCCTCTGATGACATACCAGTACGAGGCTGCCACTTGAAAACTTTGCTTCCCTATAAGTTTTTGGTTCTTCACGTTATATAGCCTGTCGTTAACAATTCAGTTTACTGAACTGTTTGGCTTTTTTAAGTTACTAGGTAGTGCAGATATGTTTAATGAACAATTTATAGACCCGCAAACATAAAAAATAAAATGTTGGAGAAAAAAGAATGGTTAAATTACAAAGACGCGAAGCGTTCATGATCTGTAGATATGGTAATCAAAATTTCAGGCAAATCTCAAAGAGACTGTGAGCATGGCGCGAATGTATACCCTATGGAGTAATTCGCATGACTGATCGTTGGAATATTATCTGTAATTTAACGCCATAGCCATGGGAGTCGTTCTAACTCAGACGCGTTCCTGATTTCCAGTTCCGGTTGTGTAGTTATTACCATAATAATGCTGTTCATACTCGACCAGCAAAACTACGATATTATCAAAATAGTTTTCATGAAAGTTATTTGTCTATTCTCTCCAGTAAAAGTCTCAAACATAATTTAAAAAAAAATTAAAACCGTTCTCAAAACACTAAAGATAATCTTATCATCGGAATCGGTTGACGTGGTTAAAGAATTAACAGTGAGAAATTATGCAAACTCCGTAGCTTATTGAAGATATTGGTGATTTTTTCATGGATTCCAACATCAGATCTTCATAAAACTTATGAGGGATCACTCCTGAGTTACTCTAAAATCATTGAAATTTGACAACGTGGTAAATTTCACCTGATTGTAATTAGACTGTGGTGAATAGACCTACATCTATCATCGATTAAGAAGGAAACGTGAAGGCGATGTCAGTTGTCTCGGTTTTTCTATACTAAATTTATGAAACTAAGCAGCATTGTGTTGGATATCAATTATATTTTACACTGGTGGTATTCTGTGAGAGCGTAGTCCTTCCTTGGTCGAGCCGATTCAATCTTGTTAATAAAGTTTACTAAAAATCACATATTTTACGTGATGATTAGTGGATGCTGTAACACTTAGCCATATATATCTATCCTCGAGTGAGAATAAAAATGCTGATGCGTTATCACCCATGAGTACTAACATAGAATGCCTCGGTTCAAGTAAAAAGAGTTCCAGGTTCTTTACTAAACAAAATACTAGGTATTCTGTGCGAGTTTCCTCAGTTGAGCCGACACATTCTTGCCAGAATTATAATATAGCTGCAGCCTGGATCCAACACGTCTATAGCTTCTATATACTCATCGTATTAAACACAGCAGTATTACACTTCTATTTTACCTTCGATCAACAATACCAACATTTTACGCTGGTATTTTGAGAGAGCGTAGTCTTTCTTTGATCAGAACCATCCATTCATGCTGCACCCATAATATAGCTGCAGCACATGAATAAAGCAACAGATTAATTCACTCATGTGCTCATCATGTAAATGATTTCTTTATTCATGTGGCTCACGTAAACAATTAACCGCCATTTTGAGTTAAATAAAGCACTAATTACCACAACACTGCATTGCGGTCGTCTTTTTAAAAAGTAATTTGTTGTTATAATAAATACGACGCTACAGATAAAAGTTGCAAAATGCAGTGGAAAATAAAATATTACAGCCGACCTCCTAGCGTCTATTGTATTACTTAAAGTGGCAAAGGTGGAGGCTGAAATGGAGTGCAATGCAAACTTAGATTGCACCTCTGCGAAACGCGGATCGTTATCTAAATGGGTATGTTTTAGGAATACAGTTGAATAATTTCAATAAGTATTGTTTTTTAAAACTACTTGTGCGAATTTTATCGCGTTTAATTTAAACGATTTTTAATTCCCGACGTTTCGGGTGCTTTCCAGCACCCATGGTCACGGGGGACTAAGGTGACTGACGTCCCGATGTCGATGTTAACCCGGAGTACCTTGAGCTTTTCAATTAACATCGGGAATTGAAAATCATTTAAATTAAATGCGATAAAATCCATAAAAGTAGTTTTAATTAATGTGTAGTGTTCGCGTAAATATAAGAAATCATTAAGTATTGTTATATTCTACAATGAAAAAAGAAATGATTTTATTGTAATTTTTTTATTTTTAATTGTCTGTAAAAATATTTTAAAAGATAAAACGTGTCAAGAGAATTTGTATTTTTGAAGTCGTCTGTGAAAATATGGTAATAAGTATGATAAATGACGCCACAAATGTCGTTAATAAAAAGGAATAAGGCCGAGGTGTGATTTCATTGGTACATCGGTTGATGGGGTGAATTTAATGGATTTATAACCATTGATTACAACAAGGCTACATCTGATTTTACAATGCATGCTTAACTAGCCTTAAAAGTAATTGATTACCCTAAATACTTCTTTCAGTAATTACCTATAGTGGTATGTATACACGATAGGTGAATGCGGAGAGTGTGTGGATTTCCATTGCTTTCCATACGAATATTTACAAGTAGTCTTGCAACATTTTTTTCCTTTTGGCATATCGTTTAGCATTACAATTATGTACAGTAGCTCTACCACTTTTGTTCGAATAAAAACCGCTTGTACATCTACTACGTAATGTTTAAAAATCTCGTTCATACTCGATCCACTACAAAAGAGGTCCGGTACATTAACGATGAATTTTTGCCGCCGAGTACGCTTCGCAGAGTACAAGATAAATTAGATCGTCAAGTCCTTGAGAATAAGAAATTAGTTGATGTTAATTGGAGGGAGCCTTGGTACTAATTTAAGTTCACGAGACAAAAGCTTTGGCAACTGTTTACATTTATGTATTTCATAATAATATTATGTTCCTTGACAACGCTCTTACATTCTCATTCACAATTATTTATTTTAAATGGTTTTAAGACAATAAATTACTTACCAACTGTTAACGATAAATAACGATATAATTAATAACGATGAATAATGATTTAAATAATTATTTTCCTTTAATGATGTTTCTCTCAAAGTCTATTGATTTTTTGTACATAAATAAATTACAAATATTTCTCTGTAGAATCACCCATGGTTACGGGAGAATGAGGTGACTGACGTCCCGATGTCAAAGTTAACCCGGAGTACCTTCAGCTTTTTAATTATTGTTTTTGGTCCGATCTACGCAGAATGAACTAACTGTATTTTGAAGTCTTACAGTGGTATGCTTGGGTTTAGTTTTAATTTTATTAATTATAGGATCCCAAGCAGGTGGTAGTACCCAGCCTCCTTCTCTATTGAAATTAGGATGTTTTTTTAATTTCAATAGCCTCACGTATCATCCTTGGTAGGAATCTATGTTCTTTCGCTAGGATTTGTGATCTATCAAATCTGATGTAATGGTTGGGGCCATCCAGAATATGATCGCAAACTGCAGACTTCCCGGAACGTTGATGCTTCACGTCAGCTATGTGTTCTTTTACGCGGGTTCTAATTGATCTCTTTGTTTGCCCTATATATACAAGATGCAGGAGTGTACAACCTTGATTGTGATTGTGGTCTCTCATAGGGCAAACAAAGAGATCAATTAGAACCCGCGTAAAAGAACACATAGCTGACGTGAAGCATCAACGTTCCGGGAAGTCTGCAGTTTGCGATCATATCCTAGACGGCCCCAACCATTACATCAGATTTGACAGAACACAAATCCTCGCGAAAGAACCGCCGCCGAACACTGGAACAGATTGTAAGGTGGAAAAGGCCGCTCTTACACCTTACAATCTGTTCCAGTGTTCTTCGTCCAGCTCCGCTAAATAATTGCTCACTGACGATGCTGCATATAAATTTCCCAAAGCTAAATTGGCATTGAAGTATGGGCAGACCCTTTAAAAAGTCACATTTAGGTTTAGCGAATAGGTAATTTAGTACAGCCCTATCACGAACGTACGACGTATACGAACTTTGAATCCAAAATACTCATTAAAGTGTTCGTTTAAAAATAATTAATGTAAACTTCAACTACAAAATAAATAATATAAACTTCACGTGAAAAACAATATATACTTCACTAAAGAAAATGAGTATAAACTGGTGTTAAAAACCATGTGGAACTTCCGCAGTTGGAGCTAGATGTAAATTATGTGACAAAATATAGGTACTCGGGAAAAGGCCGCGAAACTACCGCTTTAAAGAACCATCTTAAAGCGATACACGCCGAAGACTTTGCAAAGTTACTTGAAACTGTAAAACTTTCATCACAAACTAAAAAAATGGTCAGTCAAGTAATTGCATACATATTTGTTTATAAAACGTATTCCTATGTAATAGTTAGTTAAAACGCGTTTTCTCCAGTTAAAACTAGTGTTTACTAAGTGCCTTTTTTACAACTTACAATTGTAAAATTAATTAGGCAGCAGTTATGTTTATATGAGGTTTATATTAAATTTTGTCAAATTTATTTGCAGCATCGCCAGTGAGCAATTACTTAGCGAAACTGGACTTATACATGAAGAACTACTTTTCATAAAATATAACAAACATACCGCCTACTTACTTAATTTTGAATATTTATCAAAAGTTTTTTTAAATTTTTCTATTAAGTAGCATTTCCGTTTCCGCATCCGTTTCTGCAAAAAAATATTGTTAACATCTGTTTCCATTTCTGCTCCAATATGACACTTCCGTTGCATCACTAGAAGATATGGATTCAATGGATTGGATGAACTGATTTGTACAGTGTTATTTTGCAATAACCACCCAAATTGGCAGAGAATGTTCAGAATAAGTAATATAGGCAAATGATACAGCAAAATTATTTAAAAAATCTCAAACATTTTACCTTTTTATCCTTTAAATTTAAAATGCGTGGTAATGCATCACTTTTTAAATAAATAATAATAAAAAAATAATACATTCGTAAAGTTTAAGTTGGCAAGAATTACTTCACCCGCCATACCCGCTCAAAAATGAATAATAATAAATTATTGAGCGGATATGGGCGAAGTAATTCTTACCAACTTTAATATAATCGATTTCCACAAAGTACGCTTGATTCTATTAATTACATTCGTAAGGTTTGATAGGTAGGCAAAAACGTTATTGCCCATAAATCACATTCAATTTAGAATAATTTTCAGTAAAAGTAGAATCCTTATTTACTAGTCTTTTTAAAAACTAAAATAACGGTATAATATAGTTATTTATATATTTGAACTTAAATTTAAAATTTGCCAACTCTTTGAAAAATAACCCTGTATATGAAAAAAAAAATACTTGGTTAAAACTGACAAGAAGAGACCCGCAGACATTGTTTACAAAAACTAGACTATAATTCACTTCACTTTGATGCAAGTATGGTCTATATTAGGTCTTTCTATGTCTACCTATGAAATTGCCGTTTTTTCTATAAAATATATTACCGTATTTTTTTCTATACTTTTTATTTTCGTTAACACATGCAATCGATGCAACTTTGCCAACACAGTGGCAGTTTATTGGTGCCCTTCTTGAAGAAATCAGCTGGAACGGTAGCTAACGAATTCTTCAAAGGAATTTGTACAGCCTCTCGGGTATTGAATTTTTTCCCAAAAAAAATTCCAAATTCTGGAAAAAGTAGAAGTCTGTAGCCGCAAGGTCTGTTGTGTACGGTGGATGACGGAGAGCTTTCAACCGCAGCTCTTGTAACTTGGAGACCGTCTATTGTGCAGTATGAGGTCGCGCGTTGTCGTGCAGAAGCAGCGGTACGAGCTATTGACCAAAGTTGGTTAAAGACTTGCGAGTTTCTCCATCATTGTGTTCAGTTCTTCACAGTACACATCTGTAGTAATGCTCATTCCGTTTTTTAACCCTTCTATCCCCATAAAATTCCCATGCATGCGTCCGTCAAATCACATCACAAATCACAGCACTTTTGACCATTAAAACTTATATTTAGAGATTACTTTTCTATAAAGAAGTTTGGCATTATAGAATTAACACAAAATTTTCTATCCCGTGGTCTAAATAAAAGTCAGCTACTCTATGTATTTTTACTTTTATTCTACTGTCAATTTACGACATATTAAACCATAATACACTGCACTTTAAACCATAAACACTTATATTTATACTTTTCTATAAAGAAGTTTGGCATTATAGAATCTACACAAAATTTTCTATCCTGTGGTCTAAACAAATCAATTACTTTGTGGATTTTTATTTTTAATCTACGGTAAAATTGCGCCATTTTCGTATGATCGGCAAATGTCGTAAATTGACAGTAGAATAAAAATAAAAATACATAGAGTAACTAACTTTTGTTTTAACCACAGTATAGATTCTGTAATGTTAAACTTCTTCATAGAAAAGTAGTCTCTAAATATAAGTAAGTATGGGTGAAAGTGCTGTGGGTGGGTGCGGTCGGATCCGGCCGCTTGAATTTTGACGGAACATCGCCTTGGTCGGATCCGACCGTGTGCCCATTGAAAAAGGGTTAAGAAGCTGTAGTGAATCACACCGCAGCTAAACCTCCAAACAGTGACAATCACTTTTCTAGGGATAAGTTTTCGTTTAGGGCATTGTTTAGGTGCTGACCCAGGATTCAACCAACTTGCTATCCGCTTGCGATTGTCAAATAGAATCTATTTCATTTTTCGAGTTTCGTTACGATGTGCTATCATGAAATTGTGCAGCTGGAATTAGTCCGAACAATTCCTCAGGCAACATCGTCAAGGACGCGAAGAGCAAGAGAGACCCCAGCAGATCGGCTATATCCTTTTGTGGCATGGGCCCGTGAGTCATCTTCCCTGTGCAGAAATGGGAGAGATGGTTGAGAGAAGTTCCCTCGGACGGCATTGCTTAAGGAATTCGAAAGTTTCTCGCCAATTCTGCTGGCCTGCTCTCACGTTGCCTTGGCAATGATACTTTTGAAGAGCCTGGATGCTGAATTATACTGCTTTTTAAAAGCGTTGGTAGCACTTCTGTTTATGGTGTGATGCGATTTTGTATGAGCGAGCACACATCATGGCTGGGTTCTACATCCAATAGGTATGACAGATGATGGCATAAAAAAGTTCCATTCCCTATACTACATCAGTGACAGTATTAGCAACAACACTGGGATCATTCGAAGAGAAGCGAACCAAGGGTAGTATTAAAAAAAAGATCGCATCCCGACCCAATCAGCTAACCTATAGCCATGTAGCTATAACCTATAGTGCCAAACATCGCGGAAAACTGCAGAACGCAACCGCGAAATTGGATTGTATTGGATGCCTGTCTTTAAAGCCACTTCATTTCATTCGGAATCTCCGTGTTTAGAGACTTCACAATATGTTTATGCGTCACATTGCGAAGTTTTTGGGAGATTTTGACGGCAGCCTGAGCCAGTTACTGGTTCAATCGATGACGACAGTATCTCCAGACGCCTAAGCATACACATTGTTTTGAGATTCACATCACCTTGCTGAGCACTTGTTTCATCGTTTGCACTAATAGTTCACATGCGCAGACATTTAATACACAAAATTGTACCACTTTTATGTATCAAAATCCACTTATCCCCATTATTTATACAATAAAACAAGAGCAGCCATTCGCCAGCGTCAAATTCCCCTATAAAAAAATTGCGGATAGCGTTTTGGACATTTGATGCACAGATTAAAAAAAATAATTTTAAAGCTGAATTATAAAATTTCTAATGCTTTTTTATGAAGATGAAGATCAAGAGATCATCATTTCTCATTTACTTTTTTTAACGTATTTTTTTATTTTTTCTTACATGGTGCAAAATACTCTTTTCCAAGACTGTACAAACTACAACCACAAAAAATCGATCGCAAATGTCCGAAGTAATAATAGAATTTAATACTATGACGCAAACCGAAACTAAAATGTTTCGCCCGCCGCACTTAAGGGCAGTTTGTATTCAGATTCGATGTGAATATATCGATTAACGATATTAAATGCAGTTTGTACACACCGTGGCTGTCACTGTGTCATTATTGCAATACGAAGCGGATCTACGCTTAGCAAAACACCTTTTGTTACTACATTGGAAAGTCAACTCTCTTACTTCGAAATGGAGAATTCAAAGTATGAATTTCGTGGTATTATTTGATACGCTTCGCTAGTGATGTAAATGATAGTCAATAAAGGCGGCTTAGCAGCGTCGATAACTTTGTGTTTTGCTGTATTTATGCGTTCCACTTCGAGTTGCGACACCTGTTTGTATGTGTATGTTACTGTTCTGCCTAAAGACATTTACCGAGACTGTGAGCCAATGTACTACATTGTATTGTTCTATATTGTGTGCTACTTAAATCCCGATATTACATTATTTTATACAGCTTGACTGCGAAAGGGTGACGGGTCTAAATATCAGCGTGGTGTTTCTCGTATGGTGAATAACGAAAACCGTAGACACAATTCCCAGGGATATAAAAGATTATGGGCCACTGAATCCACATATGAGATCATCGTCGGGTGAGCTGTATGCGTGTTAGAAACCCTTAGTTGATCTGTTTAGGTTTTTGTGGCTTATAAAATATACGTGAATGAACCTTGTTTGTATTTAGCACTGATTGGTGTACTTAAATCGTGAGTCATGACTGTAAATTTTGCTTTTTGCTCGCATGGTAAAGCTCGTTGCAGGATCATAGATCGTTGGAAAGAGTGAGATAATAATATGAATTACGGCACGTTGCTTTTAGCAAACTATAAAGGATAACTATCTGGCTCGTAAAAGAAACGGCAAGCTGTGAGTACCCCTTTCTAAACTACCGGCATGGGACGACGTTCACCTTAATTTACACCGCAAAATTATTACTTGCCCGTCGATGAGAAATTTTTGAGGGAGCCGCTATGGAAGTCTAGCAGGACCAATATCACTGCGACCAGTATGATCTATTATGATCGCTGTTAAGCCATATATCATTAATGAATTCAAGGAGTTACTTTACTGTGAGCATTTGCCAGTCTCTCTGAACTTTCTCATAGTTTACTCTTAGACCCTAACAAGACGAAATTTGGCCATAGATTCATTTACGTCACTATCACATGACATTTTCAAATTATTTATTTTATTTTGAGACTTTTAAGTGTCCCGACATACTCTTATAAACTAAATTTTAAGTGATAGCACGAGGATAGGAGGAGGAAAACTTTTTAAACCATTTTATTATTCTTAATTAAATTTAAGCATATAACTTATATATATTTTTGTAATTCCCTTTTAATTTCCTTTAATTTAATATCTTACTCTATAGGTTTGATTAATTTGTTTTATGAACGTCTCGCACCAAAACTTAGCCTTTTTTTGAAACAGCTATCTACGAAAATTTGGATTTTTTAGACAAATATAACGATAACTTAACTGTCGAAATCCACCCAGCGCTTTGGAAGATACGAGGTAATAAAAAATTACAAACATACATGCATATATACAAGATACGCGCGAAAACTTAACCCTTCCTTATTAGTTGGATAAAAAAAGGAAAGGTAATGCCTAAAGTGGTAAGTTTTTCAGCTTTCTAAGCTTTATAAATTTTAAAAAAGCCTTATAATCAAGATAAGCGTTCTTTGAATTTTATTCAGATATAGTTTTAAAGTACTAGTTTAAAGAATTTTTTAAATTTAGTTTCGTTTTAAAAATTTTTACTTGAATTTTTATGTCTATCGGAGAAATGTTTTTTGATTCCTTTGATATGTTTTAAAGTTGTTATAATTTTCCTACATTTTTTTAGGTAGGTCAGTTTAATAAAAAGAAATTTGAGAGGAAAATTCATTTCCTTTATGTACAATTAGAGTACATATCTATTTATAAGGTATTTTATTTTAGGCTCTTTCAAATTTCCGTTTCAGTGTTTTGCGTTAATCATTTCATAACATATAGAGCGTAAATCCTTTCATGTTTGTGGCCCAGTTTAAAGCAAAAATATTTTGAAACAGGACTTTTTTGAAACAGGACTTTTCTACTATATTAGAGAACACATGTTACATTTTAGTTATAGATAAATATTTATTATAATGATTTAATTAACATTTTAATTAAATTTATACAAACGACAACCTATCGTTGGTTTTGCGGAGGAAGCTTTTGGTACAAACCGATCGATGAAAAACTCAAAAATTTTTTAAAAACCCTGAACCCCATTCTTGCCAATAAGAAGGTATTAGCCCCGTACTCATTAACATGCCGGTGCGGTAAGATCTTACGAGTAATTCATACAAGCGTATTCTTTGAATGGCCTAAATCCAGATGTTAAATTAAAAAGACAGTAAATATTTTGTTTTACCATGTTTTGTGGTAGCTCGGCTTGCATTTGCCTTAATATTTTATGGAAACTGTATTGTAATTTAAAATACTAATTTAACGGTTGAAGCAAATCATCCAAGGCGTGGAAACTTGGCGTGGAAAAGGGTTGCTGAAGATGAAGAACCATATAGCGGCGGTGTAAGGATACCCACTACCCCATATCGTCCCGAGGGTGCCGTAAGAGGTGACAGAGGAAAAATTAAACCAGCGATGGGTAGCAGCATCTTTCTTATAACAAAATCAAAATATTAAAAAATGAGGTTACATTGGTTTCCATAGTTGCCACGCCAGGAAGCGGATTGCCGCTTCCTGGCGTGGCAACTATGGAAAAATTCACCGATGAGGCATTTTACGAGTCAGGCCTATGTTCAAAAGTAGACTTCAATAGTTATTTATGATTAAGGTACTGATTCAGATCAAACATACAAGCACAGGACACACACATGTGCACACACACACACCCCACCTACACATACGAAAACACATACACAGTATGTTGTTGTATGTACAGTGTGTATTGTAGTACCGTCGAAATAGTTATTCATTGCTTAGTATTTTTGTACCGAGAAAGAAGCATTGCTATTTCATTTAAATAACTTACGCACACGCACAGGCACACGCACACGCACACGCACACGCACACGCACACGCACACGCACACGCACACGCGCACGCGCACACGCGCACACGCGCACGAGAAGGCACGCGCACGCGGCACGCGCGCACGCAGGCACGCACGCACGCACGCACGCACGCACGCACGCACGCACGCACGCACGCACGCAAGCACGCCCGCCCGACGCACGCACGCACGCACGCACGAACGCCCGCACGCACGCACGCACGCACGCACGCACGCATGCACGCACGCACGCTCACACACGACGCACTCACGCACGCACGCACGCACGCACGCACGCACGCACGCACGCACGCAGGAACGGCACGAACAGGAAACAGGGGAATACAAATATGTTGCGACTTCCATTGTCTGTCTCAATTACGAGTCTGGCTTGATCATTCGGGTACAGTGCGTCAGATAATAATTTAGTTAAAAATAGTTAAAAACTATTCATCAAAATTCTGGTACATCAGATATCCTCTTCAGCGCAAACAAATTCTAAAAGTTAATTTTGTTCAAAAATAAATGAGCACTATTGTAAACTATTGCACGTACGTGTATACAGAGCAAAAGTTTTGCAGCAGAACTAAAACCGCACGTGGCGCTAATGTGCAAGCAGACTTTGAAGCACATTTGTTGGTATTTTACACCTACTGGTATTACATGTATTAAGCATAATTTATTTAAAAGTTTTCAAAGAAGCGTTTATAATCCAATTAATAACTTGTTTTTCATCACAGTTTATTCTAAACTTTTATTATAATAACTTTTTAGTTTAGAAATAAAATAACGCAGTAGCCATGGGCTGTAGTGATGCTGGTGAGATGAGGTGATGATGAGCTGGAGGTCGTATTCATCAAGTAATTTTACTGTTATTTGTTTCATTTTTTCATTTTTTTAACGGCTCCATGAGTAGTAGAGTAGTAGTAGTAGTCGCAGTAATTTAGCAGTGATTTGCTGCTGATGGTTGGTACCTGATTCTTAAAATAGTCAACGATTAATGATCGCAATAAGAACTTTATTTTGATAGTATAAGCTATATTATTGTTTTGAATGTAAAACTTGAAAATCTCTTCACACTCAGAACGCGGACAAACGTCACCAGTCTGTGCACTTTTGGTGGAGCTTTTATTTCATATACCACCATTCTCACCTCATTGTGAAAATCCCAGTTAGGGCTCCTAGAGCTCAGCTTCGACAGTTGGCTCTTTCTGGCAGACAGATCTTTGGCAAAAACTTTGGAGTCCTTATTCCGCTCAATAGCTTCTTCAATACGAGCTTTATAAAAGTTACGTAAGTAACGTCACATGTATTTGGAGATCTGTCTGTTCAGTTTCCTGTATGCTGTCAAATCTGCTGAAGACTGCAGCTTCATTTCCCGTCTAACAGCCATGAGATTAAGATTGTGATCGGAGAGTTTTTATGTTCTTTTGCGGCGTGTCTTGCAGAACTTAGCTCTGACCGCATGAACAGTTTCCACGAGCTTGTCATTCATATCGTCCACTGCATTGCAATCTTCTAGGCCTCGAAAACGTTTATACGTTTTATAATTCGAGCTGAAAAGTTTCGGGGTCCTGGATTAGAGCTAGAGAGGGACGGAGCGTCGACTTCATTAGACGAGACATCTCCAACTACGCGTTTAGGTTCAGTATGCCTCTAACCATTCGGTGATCGTTGCTGGGTGGCTTTAATCCTCACGATCACTGAGATATCACTGAACAGTTGGCATGTGGTTGGCGTCCTCATAATGAAGTCAATCTCTTTTTTGTTGAAACGTCGTGTTCGAACGGGTCTAGTTCCTGTGGCACCGCTTTTGGAAGAACGAGTTCATCACAAAGAGTTCATCTTTCTTCATGAAGTTTGCCAGCTGCTGGCCCCTTGAGTTCCGTTGCCCTATTCCAAATTCTTTACCTTAAGCTCCCCACTTTCTCTTGTGCCTAGTTTTGCGTTAAGTCTGTCATCAACACTGTATAGTGGACTTTGGAGGAATGCATGGTTCTAGAGGTATTCTCATACATTTCCTCCACCTCTTCATTGGGATGTGCCGAGGTTGGTGCGTAAACCTGTATGACCTTCAGCTAATTCCGTTTGGTGGATCTGACTATCAGATACGCAACCCTAGTCGAAACACTCCCAATGTTGACGAGAGACTCGTGGACGATTAATCAGACGCTTCCTTGGGACAAGCGGTCGCCCTCCCGGTGATAGAACAAGTTGCCGGATTCGAGAATCACCGTGTCCTCCTCTTCTTTCCGGAACTCGGATACTCGTAATGCTATAATATGTCAGCGCAACAAGTCTACCTTTTCTTCCAGCTCCAGGATCTTCTCGTTAATCCACAGGGTGCGTGGGTTATATATATATATATATATATATATTATGTTGCAAGGTCGAATCGTCTAAGGTAGCAACCGAATCTTCACCGGAGATTCTTAGCACCCACTGCCCCACCGTTACCCAGGTCGCCACCGTAGCCAGGAATAGCGGTACCGCCGGAGACTGGGAGCCGTTTGTTGGTATCGTTGCTCATGGGAGGATGTTGGTCATAATTGCCACGATTGGCGAGCGGGTTGGCAACCGCAGTTTCTTATTGCATAATTTCTGTTATCAGGAAGATGCTGCTGCCCATCTCCTGCCTGTCTCCCTCTGTCGCCTCTTACGACACACACGGAAAGATATGGGACAGTGGATATTCTCAACCGCCACTATACGAAGTAATATATCTTATTGTAACAAAATACGATATATGTGAAACTTTTAAAAACATAAAAATTATTATACCTATTTTAGAGTCTTAGGATGTGCAACAACCGATTATTTTAATGCATACTGCGCTATATTTGATCGGTTTTTTCGATTCGGTTGCTGGTTGCCATCTAAGGATTTCAAATATGTGTGTCGGTTAGCTTTACACTACATTTATGATTTAAACGATTTGTAAAGATTTGTTTGCACTGTTTGCACTTAATAGCAACGTGAGCACTGTTTTTAATTTTATCACTATATTATTTTAACCTCTTTAATGATCTACACAATTTTTCCTCCAAATAGTAAGAAGTCAATCAAAGTCTTTTTTTTATTTCAGGTGAGTGGTGAACTCTGGGTGCATTGTGCTTAGAAAGGACTGCAGATGCTTTTTCACCGTATTTAGTATTATGCACTACACTCAAGGTAAGCATTTTTCAAAACTGATTCTTATCTGATTGCGTTTTGTAAACTTTATTTTTTACTAAAGTTAAAGCCTTATCTATAATATATTATATGATTTAATGGATTCAGTAGCTAGGTCTGTATGCTCTACGCCTTTAAATTAATGGCGTATAGTTACTTGGCGACAGAGATGTGTAAGACATCGCGTTTAATTTTTAGATCATCTTTTGTACAGTCCATTATAATTCCATAAGCCTTCCTATAGATTGCTTCATAGACAGAATATTAGACATAGCTCCATCTAAGGTCTATTAATAGCGGCCATTTTAAAATAATGGTAATTATGAAACGTAAACCTTATTACCCACCAGGCACCGTCTTCTTGCTTCCTTCCTCATTCCTGGGTAATTCAAGACAATTTGTTGTAACGTTTTTTATTTTAATGTTCAAGCTTTTTTAATCATATGTAGCCTATATCACTTCTGGCATTGCTCTTTTTCCATTTACAATAAAGTTTTGTTACAATCGGTTTAACCATACGATACGACTTAGGGACCCTTAAGAAAAGAGCGTACTCCTTTTTAACCCTTCAATCTCCATAAAATTCCTATGCAGACGCATGCGCCTGGCAAACCCCGACCCACAGCACTTAAAACCATTAAAACATATATTTAGAGACTACTTTTCTATGAAGAATTGTGGCATTATAACATCTATACATACCTGCTGTTCTTTCTGAGCTAGCAGGATAATTCTCTATCTTGTGGTCTAAACAAAAGTCAGGTTTTACTTCATTACAAAAAGATTTTATTGTATTTTGACAACAAAAAAAATATACCAAGTGGATGTCGGCAGCGTGAAAATCACAATTATTTCTATATATTACTCGAAATTATTTACGTAAAAAGATAAATTATATTCACACAAGAAATTTTATAACAATTTTATAATAAAACACTATAGTAAAATACTAGAAAAATCCAAAAATCAACACAACAACATCCAAATGAAAATGGCGTACGTAATAAACGTCGAATATAAATTAATATCCATAGACTAGCAGTTTTTTCATTCCACTACAGAATATAAAATTTCATATTGATTCTATAATGCCAAAATTCTAGAAAAGTAGGCTCTAAATTTAAGTTTTTATGGGTTAAAGTGCTGTGGGTGGGTGCGGTCATATTTGACCGCTTGAATTTTGACGGAATATCGAAGCGGTCAAATATGGCCGCTTGGTGTTTGAGAAGTTAAAATGTTGGCAACGCATCTGTGTTGCGGTTGTTCGTGGGCGGCGGTAATCATTTACCATCAGGTGAGCCGTATGCTCGTTTGCCACCTCTCTTATTAAAAAAAGGCATTCCGAATAATAGCCCGGGAGGCTAGATAAAATTAATAATTTAAAAAAGAGATATTCATCTCTTAATAGTACGCAGGTAACCCCTGAGTTTAATAAAAGCCGGCAATATCAAAATGATATTACATAATATAGACACTTCAATTTTAATTATGTCTATAGTAAGTAAAGGAATGAAAATACTACATACTTATACTTTTTAATACTAATACCTTTATCATTTGAAAATCATGCGTATATAATGCAGCAAAAGTATCTAAAATTAAGGCCTATTTACGGCCCATTTTAGGGCACCGGCCTCCTCTCATTCCTGAGATGGGTTTTAAGGCGAGGAAGTGTCCACTGCGCTGCCCCAGTGCGTGTTAGTGGACTTTACATGTCTGCCAAATATTTATTTTAATTTCTAAGACATGTGGGTCTCCTCACGCTGTTTTCCTTCACCGTAGAGCTGGTAGTAAATCAGCACTTAAAATTATAACTATCAATTTTATTGGTGCCGACCCAAATTGCTCGGTACTGTGATATTTACAGCGTACATTTAGCCCCTGAGCTACCACAGCTCCATACATTATCGTGAAAGAAGATAAAATAAAGATTTTACACACAACATGATTTTTACTCTCAAAACGCTTTAAACAATTCAAAGAAAACATTTTTAATATTTGTTTTATTATCTAAGATCCCATCTGATTTAAGTGATATATGAGCTTTCCCTACACGGAAAAATTTTATGCAAGCAAAATACTAATAATAAACTAATTTTGACCACAGATAATACTAGTTATATGTTATTTATACGACACGAAAAATTAAGTTATGTATAGTTATGACAATTAGGTGCATAATGGCTGACAAAATTTCATAAAATATTAATTTTTCGGTTTCCAAAATTATGGTTGTACATCCCCAAAGTTACAACTTGAGAAATAAAATTAAAAACAATCCAAAACTTACTGTTATAGAAATATATACAAAGAAATACACGAAGTTTAACTGTATAGGTGCAAAAAGGGAAAGGCAGTAAACGCTGCGTGTTCAACGTATGGTAGAGTAACACGCCTCGCCGGCTCGGACCGGCCAGACGCTCGGCGCGTTGGTTGATTTCACACAATTCAGGGGCAATATATTGTCGCAATTAGAGGGGTGGCGTCGTCAACACCAGTGAAAGCGATGCTGAAGTTGAGCTTTTCATTTATTTATTCATTCAATAATAGTGGTCACTGAGAGGTCGAAATTTTTTCTAAAAAAGGACATCTACGTTTACATTTGGATTTTCTCCTGTATCGTGGGGGCAGCTTACATACATAAATTACCCGGAACAACTATTTGTAGACCATGCAATTACTTGTTCCGTGCGGGATATGAACCCGCGGCCTTAAGCGCTGCAACTTATTCCAAATCATTGCGCCACGGAGTCGTAATTCATTTAATTTTTGGGTCTGTATTTAACTCTATTTCTGTTTCTACAGCACATTGACGACAACCTCTTGGTGCTTTTTGACCGCAGACTAATAAGTTTTTGACATTGATCTTAGAGTAATACTTACTCTGAGACACTGTCAGTATGAATGGAAACTGGATGATCATGGACATGAATGGATATGAAAATAGTTACTCGACTCCAAAGAGTCATTAATTCCTTCATGGGGCAGTGTACACGCTTTTACAACAAAGTCCCAGAAAATATGCATACCTTATATACCAAAAGACTTAAAATATTTAACGTTAACCATCTGAGCTACCACGGCCCGCTTAAAATATATGTTAAGCAAAAATTGTTTAGTACGGGTTATTATACTACTAAAGAGTACGTTATTGATAATAACCCCTGGGAATGAGGTGCTACTCGCTACCATGCTGTTTCTAAATGTTTTCATAACAGTTGTATAAATATTATATTGTAATTTATACCTGTAAAAAGTCACCCTGGGTTTCTTGTTAGTTCTTTTCCAGAAAAGAGGTTTTTTCCGAACCAGCGGTAAAAATAAAAAATGATTTTCAGTAAGAATTACGTGTAATCAACATTGAATAAAAATTTTATTCTATTGTATTCTATTTTATAATGTTTGCTTTTATTTTATTTTAAGTACATATTTGTAACACATATAATAAATCAGAAATTTTTGCATTCTCCGTTCCTTCTTCATATAAACTTCAACTATGACAAATCTCCCACTCTTCCGTACGCGCAATATGCTTAAAAAGGGGAACAAAGTTCCTTCACGTATTTAGTAAATATACCTATTTGGAATACAAACAGTAAAAATATAACTTTTACTTTATTTTTTGTAGTACGCAGTATCCACCAAAAGTTTTAAATGGCCTAGGCCGCTTTTTGAATTGTCAGATAAAATTTACTGAAATCACACTGAATATAAAAGTGAAAACAGGTCATCTATATAATTTATCGAAATGTCTGTCTATATTATATTTTGCACTGTTTTAAATAACTTTATTTGATGATCAAATTATGAAAAATGTATAATTTACTCGAACCCTGTTGTACTCGTATTGATGTATTTTATTTTCCTTATTAGAGAGTTTAGCAACAGTTGTTTTTATATTGGGATAATAATGAAAAATAATAAAAAATAATTCATAGAATCCGGCGTTACTTTGCGGTATTCCATTTTATTAAAGATTTTAAGAGTTATTTCTTAATCATCCACTCAATAAAATAAAATGATGTGTCTTACCTAGTTTGAAGAGCACCCGCTCTCCCTCAATTGCGTGCACTAGTCCCGTCACCACTACTCCCAGCAGCACTACTCTAGGAAAGACACACCACCGACGATAATACGACACGTATTTTGCCTCTACACGAGGCATCCTTTAGGTGATATAGACTCTGCGGCTAAGAAGCTTAGCGGTCAGCTCTAATATAATAAAAAAATGGGTGTGCTTATGACCTCACGACTGAAGTAAAACTTCTTCCACTCCATCTGTACACACACATATATATATATATATATATATATATATATATATATATATATATATATATATATATATATATATATATATATATGTATACAACATGTAAATATACCATAATTTTCTACAAATAATTAAATGTATTATCAGCTTCCTTCCATAATTTGTTATTATTCACCGAAAACTGAACCAAAAAAAAAACAAAACATGAACTTTAAAATTAATTTACAATTTTATTCACTTTAAACGTAGAATATTTAATGTATTGAACAAAATATTCATTCATAAAATTGTTCAAAACGAAATGAAACTACGAAAAATAACTGGCTATTAGAGAAAGAGAGAAAGTGAATGTGCGCGCGTACTGCTCTCTCTTGCTTATATCCCCCACTCAACTCGCCTCGCCGGATCACACTTTTCGTTACATTTTCGTCACGCGTTAGCCAGCTTACTCCCCAAGTCAAGCGTGCGTAAAGAAGTTTTACTTCAAAAATATTTGTTCTCACTTCTCCCACTTTCACACTCTCAGTGTTTATGTTTTCTCTGTCTAACACTTTCAATGAAGGTATCAATTTAGGATTTATGAAATATTTCTTATACTATATCAATCAATTTTTCTTTAATTCATGACAGCCTATCAAGAGTCCACTGCTGAACATAGGCCTCCCCCATAGATTGCATCATATTTGCCATATTTATATGGTATATTTTCCATAGTTGCCACGCTTTTTATTTTTTGTGACAAACGCATTTTTATGATTTTCATTTGTTACTTAACTCCCGTTTCATTTCCCTCGTCGCCTTTCACGAAGTCCACGGGATGATATGAGCCTTATACAACCACTATACGGCGACAAATCAATTCCGTATTTTATAATTAAAGCGTCAAAATGTATCGCATGCCCTGCAACACTGCCCTAATTTCCTGAATGCAAACTGCAAACTGGATATTTAAAGGGGGTGTCTGCAAGTATAGGGAGGTCGTAATCAGTACCTGATCACGTCCTAAGCAACCCCAAATGCAGGATAAGCATGTGGAAGATAGCCCTTTTGTTTCTGTATCAATGCATACCTAGCGCGATATTGGTTTATGGCGACACTAACTTCAATTAATTACCTCCGACATTGGAACGCTTCTGTGTCGAATACGTAGAAGTCGATATGCGTTTGACGTGTACTGGTCAGACTCGGAATTAATCTAATTTACTGTAGCAGTGATTTCCTCGTAAATTTAATAATTTGCGTGCTCTCAAAGCGTTAGGCGCGCAATCAATTAATTCGCTTGAATTGTGATTTCAATTATTTGTTTCATCAATAGCTCAATTGAATTTGGACATCAAAATAAGTTGATTATAACCTGGAAAAATCTTAAGGATACATATTATGTTTATTTTAAAAATATGTATACCTTTAAGATAGAACTAGCAGTATGAATGGGTAGGCGTTTTGATTTTAATAAGGTTGACAAACGAACACACAGTCAGACATGGTGGAACGTCCTGAGGAAACTTGTGTATCTAAGAAATGGGAAAAAAATATTTCAAAGAAAGTTCACGGACACTTCTTTGCACTAAAACCTTCTCAAAAATGGGAGGAAGCCTATGCCCAGCTGTGGGAAGTATATAGGCTGTAACTTTAACTTATATACACACTAAATTGTGTTTCCAAATCGCCACTCCGAAGTGTATTAACTTTCTAAAACTAATTAAATATGTTATTATTTGTAATTACTATATTATATAATTATTTATACATGAATTAAAATGTACCTTGGGAAGTGACAACTACCATGCTGGTTCAATCATTATCATCATCATTGTCTCCACCATCACAGCTAATCACATTCTACTGTGTTTCGTGTGGTGAGTGTAGAGAACCGGATACCCGTTTTACTGGAATTAAGGCATTCCATCTTAGGGGTGACAACGTATCTGCATTTGATTCTTAATCAAGGTTTAATGTACATATCTATGGGACACAGCATTTACTTACCATCAGTTGGACTGTGTGCTCGTTTGTCACCATAATTTTATTAAAAAAACTCGACCGTGTTGTAGCTGTGTCAACACAGTCGATAAATGCATTTTTTAATAGAATTATGGCAACAAACGAGCACACAGTCCATCTGATGGTAAGTGGATGTTAAAAACGGTCAACCTGCCTGCCAGCGTGGTAACTATGATGGCACATATTCCACCTATGAGGCGATCGAAGGCACAAGAAGGAAGGTCCTTTTGATATGTTGACAGTTAATGGCAGAATTCATCGCCTAACTTATGTTTATTAGGTCGTCATTGTTCGCCTACCAGCATGAGGCTACCCTTTGAAATTCTACCAGTATAGTCATTAAAAATACTAAACCCTATTCTACGCATGTCAAACGTGGCAGATCCACGCTGCAACCATAATATGGTTGTAGCATGAATGGTTCGGCTCAACCGGGGTAGGATCATGCTCTCACAGAATACCAGCGTAAAGTGGCAGTTTAGTGCAGGCATTCTATCTTAGTCCTCAGGGGTGACATCGCATCTGCAATTTGAATCTAAATCGAGGATAAGTAGACGTCTATGGGCCTCAGCATCCACTTACCATCAGGTGGACTGTGTGCTCGTTTGTCACAATTATTATATTTAAACAAACCACGAATATTTTTAATTATTATTATATGAAATATTTTGATCTAATTTCTTTAAATTGTTCACCTGATACAACAAAATTACTTTCACAAAAGCGGTACGGCCTGGTAGGTGTTCAAATTTAATACTTGCGCGTGTCTTCTAATTGCTAGATAATTTGTCACTATGTTCCGCCGACTGTATTCTAATTCTCCTTAATTTTCCGCGATTTATCACTGCTCACTGGTTAATGTTTAATAGCAATATCATAGAAGTTTAATGGAAATTCCACGCTTTGCGGTCGCTTTGCTACCGCATTTATTACAAGGTGTACATACTTGTAAAATGTAATTAGATACGTAACATTATGATATGTTTGGGACATTTTACATTTTTTATAGAATAAATTATTCAAACGAGCTTACAGTCTATGTAATGGTAAATGTATGAAGTGGCTCATAGATATTTACATCTATGAGGACTAAGATGAATTACCTTGTTTCCAGCAAAAATAGTCTCCAGTTTTCTACACTTACCATACTATCTACGCTGGTATTGATGATTTCTTTTGTTTATGCGAACACTACATATTTAGAATTATTAATTTTAATATTATCAATTAGGTTACGGATTTATACAAATTTTTAACGTGAGTTTTAATTATTCAATTAAATTCCGCCAAAAAAGAACAAAGCTAATTTGAAGAATTGACGCTACGGGAAGTCTGCAGTCTGTGAACACGTACAGGATCGTCACTGCAATTGCGTCAGATTTGTCAGACCACAAATTCTCGCTAAAGGACATCGATAACTTCCAAGGATGATTGGTGAGGCTACTGAAATCAAAAAACCTCCTAATTTCAATAGAGAAGATGACTAGGTGCTACCATCTGTTTGGGATCCTATAATTAATAAAATTAAATTCTAAGCCAAGCATACTACAGCTAGACTTCAAGGTTACTTTACGCTCATTCTGCGTAGATCGAACCAAAATTAATAATTTTAAACTGAAAGTAGCCATGGTTAACTCATAGATTTAGTATAAACGTTAACTACCTATAACAGTAGGACGTCAAACACCTCAGTCCCCCCTCCCCATGACCAAAGATGCTGTAAAGTTTTCGAAACTGAATTTAAAATAAGTTAATATACGCGATATAATCTCTAAAACTTAGTTTTATTTAAAAATATACGAGATATAATCCGTAAAACTTAGTTTCATTTAAAAGAGTTGTCCTTCCCCAGTTGAGCCAAGTCATTCACGATACAACTATAATATAGATGCAGCATGACTGTACTACAGAGAAACTAATGTATTTATGATTTCTTTGTTTAGTAGGACCCTTTGTGGGAGGAGTTCGTTTGCGAAGGCACCGTTTCTGCTGAAAATTCCTGAAATATCAGGCGCCAAGCAGAAATGAATGCGTTGATATTTCTGATGTTTATAGAGGTATTCATCATAACAGGATGTGAGGAATTCATTCTAGGTATTTAGAGGTGACAACACATCTTTCGCCATTGTTTGAAGTTGGTTGCAGATGTTCACGTGCTGCAGTAGTCTCTCACCATCAGCAGGACTGTAAATTCGTTTGTCACTTCCGTTCTATATAAAAATGTATTTAGTTAATTTGTCTCAAAATATTGACAGCTAATGTTGGAGGGTTTTTTTTAACAACAAATTATAATTTTGAATACTGTGATGACGTGATCAAACAGGACGTAAGTTATCAGCTTTGTCGTATAGTGGCGGCGTTAGAGAACACAAAATCTCAAAGGTCCACTGCTCGACGTGCCTCTCATGTTTTAGGCAAGGTTTGATTTTATAGTAACTTGAAACCGTTATAACCATATATATTAGATAGTTACCATTATAACTACATTGTTTTTCATAGTATTGTTCTTTCAAAAATATCATCATCATCACCATCATCGTTACAGCTCTTCACATGTCCATTGCTGAACATAGGCCTCCCCCAAGGAATGCCACAAAGCACGGTTTTGAGCCACCTGCCATCGGAAATATATATGTATATTTCCAAACCGAAAGCTCACGATTTGATCGTATATTATAACAGTATTCCCTTGAGGTAGTAAAACAGTTTTTTGCTATGGAAAACTCGTGAAAGTGAAAAATATTTTCGGGTCTAATCCCGGCAGGCTTTCGTAAAAGTTTATAATATTATAACTACAACTAAACAAGCTTCTAACTCCTAGTTTCAGATGCCAGACCACTTGAGACGACCCTAGCTTGCGAGAGGGTGCGAAAAGCGTTACGAAAAGTTCAAGGTTGTGTTTGCAATCTTTAAATAATTTATGAATAGCCTCTGATTGGCTTCATTTGCGTAAGGCACGTATACCAATTACGTCTCGGACCGTAAAATGATGTTGTTGGATGAAAATACTTTTTAATAATCTGTTTATTTCGGTAAATTGTACGCTCTTTTTTACGTTACGCGGCTTTAGCTTTATGTTCAATTTGACATAACTTGATTTCCAATTAAGGTTAAAACAAATAAAACCTACAATTGAATAGCAAACGTGCACACAATCCACGCGATGGTAAGTGGATGCTGTTGCAAATAGACACCTACCGTTACAGCTACCGGCAAAAAATTGTCTACTGCTGAAATAGGTACCCCCATAAATTGACTCATAGGGGATATATTTGCCATAGTTGCCACGCTTGCTTCTTTATTTTTTATTTTTAGTTGTAATTAGGATGATGCTGTCTCTTTCTGTCGCCTCTAAAAAAACTGACGGGACGATATGAAGTAGTGCATAAATATCCTGTTCCGTACTCGTGTTGTTAATATTCTACTTCATACACATTTATATCAAAAAAGAATGAAAATACAGATGCGTTGTCACCCCTGACTAAGATGGAATGACTCGTTTCCAATAAAAAGTGTATCCGGTTCTCTATATATCTCTCTAGACAAGAGTCTCACTACATGAAAACACAGTACGCATTATGTTGCTATTTCACGCTGAAAAATAATGATATTATTGCTATGTAACTGACTTCCGTCTAATTATATAACTATATTTGCTTAACTCTCACTTTACTTCAACTTAACACTAATGATAATATAATCTTTTTTAAGTGAACTTTTATAGGTGTTGCTAGGGCCAGTATCCAGGTCCAACATCAGTTCAGCGCTATGGTTTTATTTTATTGCGTTGTCATCTAAAATTTGACAAATTCCAGCTTAATCGGATGTCAGGGAACGTTTCAAAAATTAAAAAAGGATTAAAGCGACAATAGCGTTACGGCGTCGTGGGTTCGACCCGCCACTAGAATTCTATCGTGAACCACACCTAACACAAGCATTTTAAGATTACCTGGATTGGTCAAAAGGGAATATAAAGCAATTTTAATAGCATTGCAAGTATTTTACAAAAAATATGAATACAAATTTTAAACAGTAAAGACACATGAAGAGTGAAATTTATTACAATAATTTGTAAAACAATACTAAACGACAGCTCTATTGTTATATGTTAATTTTACGAGAGATATTTTTGGTAATTTCTTAAAAAAAAAAACTTTTTTAAGCATAATAATAGTATCATTTAATAAAAATATTTTGTAGCGATTTCCCGCGTAATAGCTTTTCACAAACTATTGATAAATAGCGACTTTGTTTGGTTGTAATATTTTTTGCTTTATAACTGAAAAGCAGGTCGTAGGCCGTGGTTCAGTCTGCGCATGCATTATTGAGTGCCACTGAGTGACGAGACGCGTCCCCAAGCAGCGTTGGAATGCTCGAGTTTACTTGATTGAAAAGTGTTGCCTGCTTTCAAATTCAATTTGATATTATTTGGAAATTATAGAATCAGGCAGAAATCTATTACATCATTGATGTTAAAAATTGAATTACAAAGATCCAGCACCTCCAGCACCCCCATCCTTCCTCCATTGCGTGCACTACCCCCGTCACCATTTATCCCAGCACCACTACTCCTAACACTACTACACCAGGAAAGACACGCCACCGTCGATTATACGACACGTGTTTCGCTTCTACACGAGGCAAACTCAGGTCTTCACTTGAGTTTGCCTCGTGTAGAAGCGTATACGTATACTCTACAAAGGCTGACTGCTACGTGACTTAGCGGTGCCCTTCAAAGTAGGTAAGACACATCATTTTATTTTACGCGGATCTTAGCAAGTTAATTTTATCTTCTTTGATTATTTTGAATATCAGTAGAACCTAAGTAATCGACATAGCCCAATGGAACAAGAACCTTAAGTGACAGTGGGTCGAACATAATAACCGACCACCAATGGGGAAGAAACGTTATCGAGTAACTGCCTCGTTGCGGAAAGCGAGGAATAGGGCAGGTAGAGTGACGACCCGGTTGGAATTTGATGGATGCAGGTATATCTGAATCGTGCTTGATGTCATTTTTGAAGGAATCCTTTGCCCAGTTCCGAACTTGTGGAGTTATATAATGATGATGATTGAATAAAAATTACTAAGTAATTTAAAAAAACCATTACGAAACTTGAATAGAACATTTTTTTTCTTCGTCATCAACCAGTTAAATTCTATTGCTGGACATGTTCCTCATTTGGAGACCTCACAGGAAGAATTTAAAGAAGTTTTATTTTTTATAGTCGACACATATAAAAAATAAAACATGGTTTCTAAAAATTCATCAAATTGGCCACCGTAATAATATATATCTTACACCTTTGACGCTGCTATATGTCGCCTTATAAGTATTAATAATAATAATGTCCTCGAATAGAAGTTCGGTCACGACGGCCGCTCGCATAGCTATGTACGCAGGACAAGATTATAGCGCGATTATAGTACGGGTGTACACTTTCTTTCTTTACTCTCATAGAATGATGAGACGGCAATCCAACTCGACCGGAGAGTGCTATACTAGAGGCTTAACGTGCTTTCCGAGACATGGGGGTGAAACACCAACAACTTCCTAACTTCTAGCTGCTACTACGAAATTCTCGACATTAAAATATCCAATAGTTTTTGGCCCGACACGGGATTCGAATCCGGAACCACATAATCAGCAATCGAGCTAATAATTAATAGAACAACGAGACTACTATCTAAATACTTAACATTGGACGTTAAAATTACTTAAAATTGATTAAAACGAATAACACATGGTACATCATAAAGACATCATTTTTTATTTAGTCATGTCTCTTATGGTCGCCACACACGGTTAGTTCAACTGATCATTCCAACTGATCAGTTCAAACTAAAACTGTTGATATTTTTTTAAAAATTGAATTTTCGATATATTGATAATTACAAATATATCAATATTGGAGTTTTATACATAAGTTTATTTATAGATATATCGGAAATCCGATATTTTAAAAAATATCAACAGTTTTAGTTTGAATTGATCAGTTGGAATGATCAGTTGAACTGACTGTGACTGTGTTTCGTCCATTATATTTACTTTCGCTTGCCGATGCGAGCCTGCCGCATAAATATTTTCCCTTCCATCGATAGTCGGTTCTAAGAGCTATATAATTAGCCCATTGCCACTTCAGCTTCAATTCCTTTAATTCCGATGCAGATATCCTTAATTAATATATGTTTGTTAATTAATTATTAGTATGATAAGTAATTATTATTTTCTAATAGTAATAAACTACTTAACTACTAACATATAGTGTAACATACAGTCTAAGTGTAATTAAGATAATTACATAGTATTTCATATGTACGAGTAGCTACAAAAAACTAATTGTGATTATGTATGGGGCCGTGGAAGAAAATGAGATTTTCCGCCGGGCAAGGTGTTTAGCCCGGGGAGCGGCCAACGCCCCATGTGTTATTTTGGAGCTGTTCAATATATAGCGTAGTAACTTCGGAATTTTGATAGCGCGATTTAAGCTTCGGTGTGTTTTGACGGCAGCGCCGCCACAACTAGATATGTAGGCAATAGAAGAGCGGAATTTTCTGGCGCACGCATATCTACATGTTCAAAAGGAGACACCAGCAACTAGCTGTACTCTTCTTTGTAACGCTAAATAAACACCGTGAAATGGCGGTTTAAAAAAATCACTACCTTATATCGTCCCGCGACTATCTTAAAAAAGGCGACAAGGGAAAATGAAATAGGGTATAGGTAGAAGTGTCTACTTTTCAACAACTAAAGTTTTGATGAACGCAAAGAAACAATTTTATTTAAAATAAAACTTGTAGAACGGAAGCATACTAAACGCTACTTTGCAAGTACTCAACGCCCCATAACGCGAGCGCCAGACGCTTTCCTGGCTAGTTATATAGGGGCGTATATACACAGGCGGCGCACATATCTGTAAATCTGAAAGGACTGAGCTTCAAACAAAACAGTAGCTAACATATTCATTTGGAGTTCCACGCTTGTCTACATGGTGTGCTCATCGAAATTTATTCGCAAGCTGCAGTACCATGGAGTTATTTCCTCATACTTCAACAAATTTTATTCATTTTACCCTTTTGGTAGTAAATTAAGTGTTTCGTTTTGAAACTGAAAGCGTTGCTCCACTTTTAACCACCTTCAGAATCTTTTACTGTGTTTCGTAAGGTGATTGGAGACCCGTTTTACTGGAATCGAGACATTCCATCTTAGTCCTCAAGGGTGACAACGCAACTGCATTTTGATACTTAATAGAGGTTAAATGTAGATGTCTATGGGCCACAGCATCCACTTACCATCAGTTGGACCATGTGCTCGTTTGTCACCCTTATCCTATAAAAAATGTATGTAATACTAATAAACTATACGAACCCACTTTATAATTTTCCTTCTGTATCATGGAGGCATTTTATAAATTGCACAAGCAACATCCGGACCTGTAAAAATAGTATAAAGTCTATACAAATTCATTCGGTGTTGGATTCGAATCCGCATACCTGTGGCGTCGTAGCAAAACGCTCAGCTCCTACGCAAACAAACATGCTAATCAAATTACTGACTTTTTGAAGATACGTCAAAAATACGTCTCATCGACAAATAGCTTAATAACTCTTTATAAAGTTGCAAGAATACTTTTTAAATCATTCTTATAATCTCATTCAATAAAAAAGGTGTACAGTTCTACGTTGTTTTCGTAAACTAACAAGTGATCTGTAATAGAATATAGAGAATAGTATCTTAATAATAAAAAAACAATAAATTTAGCAATTCTATTGGAATGGAGCTGGGAACGGATAAGTGTGCGGTCCTCCGTGTTGAAAGGGAAAGCGTTGCTAATTCTGAGGGCATAGACTTATCTATGCCTGTCAACTTAAGGACTCTTTCCGAGGTTGAAACATACCGATACCTGGGTATGTCACAGAACATCGGTATCGATGAGGCTGGTACGTAACAGTCAGTTTGCGACGTGTTTTATGCACGCTTGACCAAAGTGCTTAACAGCCTTTTGTCCGGTGTGAATAAGACACACGCACATAACGATTGGATCATGCCTGTCCTATTCTTTGGCATACTCAGGTGGACCCAGACTGAACTTAACGCCCTAGACAGAAAAGTCCGCACTACCATGACGTCCCATAGGATGCATCATCCGAGATCGTTGGTAATGATGCTGTACTTGCCGCGAAGGCATGGTGGGCGCGGTTTTCTGAGCGCGCTCACCATGCATAATCGCGAAGTGTGCAGCCTCCTTGATTGCTTCCTGGCGAGATCGGATGATCCATTTTATAATGACGTCATTTCTAGTGATAAAGGGCTTACCCCTCTATCTTTAGCCAACGAGCAATGGCAGGACACAACAGTGCTTAGCATTTCCGACCGGGAGACCGTATGGAAGGAGAAGGAGCTCCACGGGAGGTACTACAGGGCTCTACATGAGCCCTTCGTAAATACAGTCGCCTCCCTCAACTGGCTACGTTTCGGTGACCTCTTCGGGGAAACCGAGGGTTTTGCCTGTGCAATATAGGATCAGGTTATTAAGACCAACAACTATCGGAGATACATCCTAAAGGATGGCACCATCGACATTTGTCGAGCTTGTCGCCATCCCGGTGAGTCACTTAGGCATGTCATCTCCGGTTGTTAAGCGCTTTCTAACTCTGAGTACTTGCACAGGCACAACCTAGTAGCCAGAATTCTACACCAGGAGCTCGCTCTGAAATACGATCTCGTGTACCGGAAAGTGCCGTATTACAAGTACCTGCCGGAAGCCGTGCTCGAAAATGACCGCGCCAGGCTCTACTGGTACCGGGCCATCATCACGGACAGGACTATTCCTGCGAATAAGCCTGATATTGTGCTGATGGATCGGGCACAGTCAAGGATATTTTTGGTCGACATTACCATTCCGTATGACGAGAACCTCGTGAAATCCGAAACAGACAAGCAATCAAAATATCTGGACCTGGCTCACGAGGTGACCGACATGTGGGGTGGTCTGCCGACCGAAATTATTCCTGTAGTCGTGTCTGCAAACGGGTTAATCCCAGCCAGCCTCTCGGGCCATCTGAGGCAACTGGGACTCCGTGACGGACCGCTCCGGGCTCAAATGCAGAAGGCGGTGCTCCTCGATACCGCCCGCATCGTCCGCCGGTTTCTTTCCCTTTCCCCCTAACCCTCGGTCGTTTGGTCTCCCCTGCCGAGGGCTTCCATCTGGTTGGGCTTTTATTTATTTATGTATTTTTTTTATTTATTTTATTTTATTGATATTTATGTATATTTATCTTTTCATTTTCGTTTATAATTATATATTTATACATCCCAACCAGATGAGAAAACTATATAGATACCCCACATAATAATATAAAATTTTGCTCGTCAACCTGCCTGCCTAGCAAGGTAACTATGCCAAAAATCCTTCCTGTAATGCAATCTACGTGGGAGGCCTATGTTCAGCAGTGGACTTCTGATGGGCTGTAATAAATTAAGGAATGAAACTATCCTGGTACGGAGTCGATGGCTTATTATACTTTGCTTTCTCATTAGGATTTTCTCCTGTATGCCTAAAGCAGTATAAATACATAAATTGCACTAGGACGAACATTCAGACCTGGAACAATAGTATCTATGCTATACATATACTTGCTTCTTGCAGAATTCGAACCTGCATCCCCCTGCACCGCAACTCAATGCTAATCAGCTCTCGATTTCGTAAAAGATCGTTTTTTCATTTCCTAAGTATCCCTAAAACAACCCTTAAGCAATAGTCACCACTCTACCAACAAGTTCAAAGGATATGTATCCTCTATTTTTCTATGAGCATAAAGTCGTGCCTAGCCTATTTAAAGTCAATTACGAGCTAAGCACCGTATAACACATATCACAACTTGCTCCGTCAGAACACGTGTCGGCGAAATTCATTACGGTGGAACAATGTGAAGATACCGTTGCAAGCGGTCGTGGGGCACGCGATATGAGTGTGTGATTCCAAGACAACGCCAACGATCTACTAAAATAATGGAGGAAGTAGTTTGTTAAGAGCTTGATGTTCTCTATATAAGAATCACCATTGAATGGCGTGTAAAAGAAAAAAAATTTAAGATACTCATTTCTATTTGTATTTTTAAATTTTTTGATATTGGATGATTTGCGTTTGATTTGATGTTCGTCGCCGCTAAATATCAATACAGTACGCAAGCAAATCTGGTTCGATACCTATCACCAACAATTAAATTGTTTATAGCAACTTTAAATGATGATTTGAAGAAGTGCTCGGCATTTTAAGGACACGCGTATGTGCTGCCAATAAGCATGGGGTCGGCGAGACACTTACTTGCCCTAAATCCTTCTCAGAAATGAGAGCACGTCAGAGCCCAGCTGTTGGTTTACAGACTGTAACTTTTAAACAGAAAGTAAATAACTTTTAGAATTTTGTCTGTTTGCTTACTCGTCTATTCAAACGGTGTGTGAGTATACCAGAAATCTTCGCAAAAAAAAGCCGTCTACATCACACACTAAGCCCCACACTGATTTATCGTAAGGCTAATGAAATTAAAAATCGTTTTCGAAAGAGAATCAAAAGATACCTTAATGCACAAACTTGTGTTGTTAATTGTATTAAGTAACTAATTACAGATTACTTTAAAACAGTTTTACGCAAAATATTTGTAAGTCAATATCCACATTTTCACGGTAAAAATGTGAGTGTATCTGTAAAATGTAAATATTTCGTAATTAATTATGATTTTTATTTAGTTTTATTCTATATTGCTACACGTACGCAGGTAGAGAATGCCTCAAGGCATTAAGTCTGAACTTTAAAGAGTGCAGTAAAGAATAAATAAATAACATATCTCTATAAACACTTGATGAACTAAACCAATTTTTAATATTTCACTTCTATAATCAGTTTTTTGTATAGTGAAATTTATATTTCACAAACAGTTTTATTTTGGACTGATTTGGAGGATTTTATGGCGGTGAAATTACTTTAAACTATCTGAGTTTCAAATGCTTTATAGCTCTGATAGTCACGGGCGTACGGAAGATATGTGTTCGAAAACACTCAAAATACCGAGATTTGAAAACCATTTAAAATGAAATATCTCAATGATGCTGTGTTTCGTATGCTAACTAGAAAACCGGGAACCCTTTTTACTGGAAACTAGGCGTTCCATTTTAATCCTTAGGTTACCACGCATCTGCATTTCGATTCCTAATCGAGGATAGATGTAGATGTCTTTGGGCCACACCATCTACTTACTATCATGTGGACTCTGTGCTCGTTTATCACCCTTATTCTATAAAAAATATAATAATAAATAAAAGTAAAATTAGCTTTATTCATAATATAATTATTTGGATATTTATAAAACTCTTTTTGGATTTCTCCTTGGTCTTTTCTTTCTGACCTCTTGGCAAGTTTTATTAGATAATAGTTACTCATGTGACGTGAGTTTTAATACGCAACAATTGTCGCGTTAAACAACAGGCCGAGATTATTTAAGGGTTTTGTGTGCTAGATACTACTATGGTACATTAAATCATGATAAGGACTTTAACTTAAGTGTTCCCGCACTCGCAAATCCTTTCTCGCGGTCGCAAATCTTTTCTCTTTCGATACAGAGCATATATACAGTCGACCTGATTTCTTATTTGTATCTGCTTATTCATTCTTCAAACCTAACTAAGCAGTTAGGTTTAAAGAATGAATCAGCCATTATAACTTAAGGCTGTGCTGTGAGGCGTTTTATCTTAGTCTCCAGGGGTGATAACCTATTTTAAACATTTGTTTAATTACATGTGGTAGAACCACGTTACAGCCTAATATGGCTGCAGCACAAAAGCTCTGATAGACCGCTTGTCACTCTCATTCTTATGTTATAACACCTGATGGTAAGTTGTAATGCAGCGGAAAATAACTAAGTGCACTGACTCAGCAAAAGCCAATTCACTCCTGCCTTGAAGACACATTGCAATCGGATTGAAAAACAGATACTGGCAAATTATTACATGTACGCATAATAAAAGATAAACTCCACTTGTTTCAAATCCTTACTCACTTATACGTGGCAGAGCCACGCTGCAGCTATATTATTGGATTAGCTTCAATAGTTCGGGGAAACAACGCTCTCACAAAATAGCGTGAAATAGTAGCTTAATGCTGCTGTATTTAGATGTTAAATGTAGAGAACTGGAGACCCTTTTTACTGGAAACGAAGTATACTATCTTAGTTCTCAGGTGTACGCATCTGCATTTTGATTTTTAATCGACGATAGATGTGGACTTATTTTATTGAAAAAAAGTAAAAATTGTTTTTTTTTTCATATTATAGTTATTCAGATAAAAATTCTTGTAAGACTTTTATTTGGTCTTTCCTTTATCACCTCTTTGGCTATCTTTGTTAGATAATAGTTACTCATGTAGGAACCTTAGTACGCGTCTATTGTCGCGTTAAACAATGGGCCGGGATTATTTATGGGTTATTATTTATGGGAGCTACATACTACTAGACATGGTAGTACATAATCTCATGATAAGAAAAAATTAAGCTTTACAATTAAAAAAAAAATTGGAACAACAAAAATATATCCGTACCTACCCGCCGCGATACAGAGCCAGGAAAGTTAGTTGCGTTTCTTTTCTAAATGGCTACACAGTCTTCAGACAATAAAGACACAGCTCTCTTCTCATCGAAGTCCATCTAGTAGTTTCTAAGTTTAGGGCGAACACACATACAGACGCGGACTTTATCTAACACTATTTCGTGACTAGAATTATAGAATATTTATTTGAAATGCCTCCACAATACAGGCGAAAATTTTGAATAGTATCGCTTTTTAATTAAGAAAAAATACTAATTATTTTTATAACAATAAAAAGACTAATTACAAAAATTTATCATAATAGGACTGTCCTAGAAATTTATCATACTATGACTCCCGCAGTATAGTGCCAAGAACGCTGGCTGTGTTTCCTCGCTGAATTGCTATACTTAGATCCTTTAAGTGAAAAAAGATCCATGGAGACGAAAAGCTTCAGCGCTGATGACAAGTCGCGGATAACGTAACCCTTCTTTTAGTAACTAACAGGCATGGATTGCACGGACAGATAGTTTCTACATCAAATGGCACGAATATTTAGTCACCTCTCAGGGGGAGAATATGACCCAACTGAGTTAGTATTCAGTTCAACCACCTATGCTGCCACCCCAGCCCTTAACAAGGTACCACTGCAATGGGAGGCCTCCAAAGTATTTAAGCATGAAGCATACCGTACACTAGGTCTTTGTCTCTTTTACAAGAAACTGAAATCACATGGTTTGGTCTCCTACCATCGCTTTTGAATATTACTTAACGCTCTAAATCCGAGAAAATATTCATGGATACAAGAGCTCTCTGAATAAAATATCAATGTGCTTTAGATCAAACCTTACCAATATCTTGACGATTGTCATAAGTAATCATGTAGTAAAAGTTTTGTTAAACTTGTTGTTGCTTGAGTGTTTTACATCAACGGTAATACTACTAAGTGCTAGTTGAGTTATTAACTCAAGTTAAAGCGACGTAGTTTTTAACTTTTTGAAACTTTTTAATTTACTCAAATATAATTATGGCGCATAAAGAAAATGGTTTTATAGAAATTCAACATGCATACAAGGATTGTGTGAAGATAGAAACGCTAATTATAATGAAGAAATATCAACTTTTTTCTTTTTAAACAGATAACGGAGAGATTAGAGATAATTGGTTGGGAATGTAAATGCAGATGCATTGTCACCCCTAAAGTCTAAGATGGAATATCGCGTTTAATTATTAAAAGAAAAACTCAGCAACGTCGAACAGTTCAAGTGCTCTATCGCCCCAGCTACTTGTAGTGCCGCAGAAAAATCTTTGTCTTTTGACGTACATTTATTTATAAAATTGTGGAGCTTTATTACTAATACTCTCGACAAGTGGGAAGTTAGGTTACCTTTATATACCCATACACTATACTACAAGGTGTTCTTAATGTTCTTTTCATACATAAATAAAAAATAAAAGAAAAACGAAAACAAACATTCTAATATAAAAACAAGGAAAGGGTCAAGAACCCAATTTTTATTTAATTTTCGACGAATATACAACATCTTTCGACGGCACTTTTGGCTCTTAAACTTAATGAGTGGAAATTAGAAGCCAAATGTAATAAAAGAAGTCCGCTATGAAAACAGATTTTAATCGTGAGCCAAACCCAAGTGCGGGGCTAAAGCCGCGACAATACGAGCTCTACCATCCAATTTGGCAGCCTCCGTGCTCCGTATTTAATAGCAGAGTGTAAATTTCAGTTTCATTAAAAGAATGCATTAATGTTGTTTAAGTAGAAAAGTATTTAGTTGCTTATTAAAAAAAAGTTTATCCTTATTAAAGAAATAAGTTTTTTTTTAAAATCGAAGTGATAAACGAACTTTCAAACCACTGCCTAACTGCAAGCCATGGATGAGCTGGGCTAGCGATATGTCAACTTGAATTACAAACTCGTGTTGAACGTAACTCGAGTTAACTCTAATTAGATCTCCCTTACTCGAGATTGGGCTGGCTGTTTATGAACGAATCAATCGAGTCAATGAAAGAGTAGCATTTAAAAATGTTTAGTTTTTGAGCACTTATTATATTTCTTCGGTTTATTTAGAAAATACATGGTTTAAATATTTTTTTACTAAATGATCCTACATACTCGTATTGTTAACTAGGTAAATAATATTCTAATTTGAGTAGTAATAAAAAATAATTCTATTGCCCGAAAGCAATAAATGAAGAAAGTCAACAAAGAGTTTTAGCTAAGACCAAAATAGTTTGTTATTTAGAATTTTAGAACTAAGTTATCTGAGAATATTTTGAATGTGATCATTAAACTATTAATAACTTATGTACCTACATTAAAGCTAGACTGTTTTTCATAGGAGTGGGGGCAAACAAGCATACGGCTCACCTGATGGTAAGTGACTACCTCCGCCCACGAACAACTGCAACACCAGGGGCACAAATGAACAAAAGGGAATTGAAGGGACTTTAGAAAGGAGTAAACTCTTTTATTTATTTATTTAACAATTTTATGTACACACAAGTAAAGGAGTGGACACACCATGATGAAAAGTTTGTACAAAGGCTCTACTTATCTCACAATGAAATTTCTTCCAGTAGGCCAGTTTCAAAGATATATAATTAATAAATGATTATAAGGTGTGCACGAGACTCCAGACTTCAGACTCCATTAGATGGAGTGACGACTTGGTAAGACATGCAAGAAGTCGATGGATGCAGGTGGCTCAGGACCGTGCTTTGTGGCATTACTTGGGGGAGGCCTATGTTCAGCAGTGGACTTGTGAAGGGCTGTAATGATGATGATGATGATGAAGGTGTGCACTTTGTTATTATGTGTTGTTGTTATTATGTATGTGTTGTACATATGGGAATAAAATAAATACATACGTCAGTCCAAATACTTATATATATAAACATATATATATATATATATATATACATATATATATATATGCATACACATACATACATATATGTATGTGTATGTTCTTCTCGTCAGTCCTCAGGGTGCGTGCGTTATAATGTTGCCAGGTCGAGTCGTCGTAGGTGGCAACTGAACCTCTTACCGGAGATTCTTAGCACCCTCTGCTCCGCCGTTACCATGGTCGCCACCGTAGCCAGGAAGAACGGGGCCGCCGGGGACTGGGGGCCGTCTATTTGTATCGTTGTTCATGGGGGGTATAGTGCCATAGTTGTCACGCTTGGCGAGTGGGTTGGCAACCGCAGTTTTATTGTTCTTCAGTTGCTGCTATCAGGAAGCTGCTGATGCCTGCTGCTGCTGCTGATATTGATATTGTTTTGTAAAGACTACTATAAAGCTAGTTGTTAGTTAAATATAGGTAAACTACATATGATACGTACTGAAATACGTAAAAGATTAATTAAGTATAGAGCAAATATATCATATATTTTCATCAGAGCAATTCATCTATCCGTGAATTATTGTTAATTTAACCTTCTCTACGTTTGGAAGTCTACGTTTTAAAACAATATTTGTATCTCTGTGTGGTGGCCATTTCGCATGGCTATACTGGGATTAAAACACATTCTCAAATAATTGGGAAAAGTTTGCCATGTTGGTTATCACTGAAATAACGACGACGACCATTCAACGGATTCAATTCGGCTGGGTAGCGTTCAGGACATTATGATACATCTCTTGACAGGTATACCTCAAAACCTGAAAAAATGATTGTACAACCAGTGCGTGATACCTTATATGTGTGATAACCAGTGATTACTTATTGATCTAAGACGTGGTACTTCTCTGCTGGCCATATTAGGAAATTTAAAGTCAGGGTATTGCCCTCTCCATAGCTGACTGAGCGTTTTTGTGCGTGATAAACATAGAAATGCTGATATCCACAGTAAAATCAAAGTATCCGAAATAGTCCAACGTATTTGTAAGCTGGAGGCCAGCCATATAACTCGAAGAACCGGCAACCGATGGAGAAAAATGGTTCTCGAGTGGCAGTCTTGTACAGGTAGACGAAGTGTAGGTCGGCCCCCCACTGGATGGAGTGAAAACCTGGTAAGACATGCAGGAAGTTGATGAATGCAGGTGGCTGAGGACACAAAGCTAATTACGGCTACATAGTATTAGGTTTAGGCATGCTTATTTAAAAAAAATCGAACACTTACCACCCGCTGTGTACTTAATTTAATAAATAGGTTTAATACAATGAATTGTTAGTAAAACTACATGACGCGTCTCATTCGGTCGTCTCATTGGGACATCTAATGTGATTTAATTAATTTTATTAACATTTAAACTTTTAAGTATCGATCAAAATGATAATGAAGTAGAAACGCCTCGTTGAGTTAATTTATTATACGTGTTGTACTTTATATTTGATATCAGAGATTTTTATAAATTATATAATTAACCACGTAGTGGCAATGTAAGAATATCCATCATCCCACAACGTCACGTGGGCGTCTTAAGAGGTTACAGAGAGAAACAAACCAGAAAATGACAGCATCAGTATCTTCTTCATAATAACTGTGTGTTTTGTTGTAACAAACGTAGTCACTATGGCAAAACTTTGAGAAAATCTATAGGGAAAGCTTATGTTGAACATTGGAACTTTAAAAACTGTAATGGACGAATAATAAAATAATAATGACACGCTTACAACAGTCCAGCGTCACTACCTGCAGTATTCACTTACCATTACGTGAACTTTGAGCTCCTTTTATAGACCCTTAAAAGAATTTTGGTTATCACAGATAGCAGCGCATCTATAGCTTTTTTTATTTAAAGCAATGTTGCAAGTGTCCACAGGCTGTGACCGTGTAGTAGCGGTGTAACCATCTCTACTATCCCGTGGATATCGTAATAGGAAACAGAGTAAACAAACGAGGAGTTGGGCAGCAGAGTCTTCCGAAAATAGCTCAAAATTGTAAAACAGCTGTGGTTGCCAAGCGTCACCTGCCAAGCTTGACAACTATGGCTAAATTGAATGAATATTATAGTAATAATAACATGCTTACAGTTCTGCGTCACTACCTGCAGTATGCACTTATTATTAGGTGACCTGTGCAGTCCTTTTATTCACCCTTGCGAATACCTTAGTCCTCACATACTCACACTTCAGTTCTCTCTTAGTTTATGGTTGGGTCAGGTGACCGTGGACTACAGTAGTCACTCATTATTAGTATAACTGTTGGGCTACTCGTCACTTTAGTTTATACAATGTCGCCCATCGGCAAGTGACCGCCCGGGATATTCTGCATGTACATGAAAAATTATCGGTAAAAAACCTAAAAAGGGGGGGTCTATCTTAAATACTTTTTAAGTTATTGAATTTTTAATTTTTTGAATGATGTTGGTCACCTTGTTCCACACTTTTTGCTCTAGCTCCAATGCTACGGGCACGATTTCGATTCTGTTTTCTTATTTCATCAGGTTAATAAGTTGTTTTGTTGGATTACGTAACATTTTTAGTTAAAATAAGGCGAATCATAAAAATAAACGTAGACAAAGACATTTTTTCTAAGCAAAAAAGTGATATTTATTTACAAAAACACGTGTAAGTACATAAAATGCCCCCTTAACATGGGCTTTTTACTCATTATTAATAATCTAGAGCATAACTACTACACATTTACAATACACTATCAATATCTATCTCTTAAAATTTTTTAATAACAGCGTGTCAAAAACGGGTCCCTCCTTGCTGTGCATCATCGTCATCCAGGTAGAGAGCGGTTCCTAGAAACCGGTAGATAGATAACGCACGTGCGCACCCTTTAAATAATTGATGCGGACGACATGGCGACATAGAGTTAAAACTATTAATGCAGAAATGCCTATTTATAATAAAAATAACAGGCATGATTAAAAAAAACAACAATTTTAATTAATTAAGTTTTCAAAATGGCCCCCACCCTCCTGTAAGCAAATAAAAGCCCTCGTGGCTACACTATTGGTTGTTCGCAGTAATTCTGCAGGATTTTCTTTAATTTCCTCTGCGGCAGCAAAAATCCTAGCCGTTAATTGTTCGCGGCTTTCAATGCGCGCGGCATACACCTTCTGTTTCATGAATCCCCATAAATAAAAATCTAAGGGTGTCAGGTCGGGCGATCTCGGCGGCCAAGCAACGGAGCCTCCTCGACCGATCCATCGCGGATAATTTTCATTCAGATAATTTCGCACTAGTCGTGCGAAATGTGCTGGGGCTCCGTCTAGTTGCAGATGCATTCTTCTTCTCGTTGCCAGCGGCACTTCATCCAAAAGTGAGGGCAACGTATTTTGGAGAAAATCTAAATATGCGTGTTGATCTAGCCTGTGAGGCAATACGTAAGGGCCAATGAGCATATTGTCAATTATTCCAGCCCATACATTAACAGAAAATTCTTTCTGAAAAGATGTTTTTCTTCTGACGTGTGGGTTTTCAGCGGCCCAGCCATGAAGATTTCGGTGGTTTGTAATACCCGCCCTTGTGAATGTACTCTCGTCCGTCCACAAAATCTTCTTTAGAAACTCAGGATTGGTTCTTTGTTGCGATAAAATCCAGCTACAAAACACAGATCTCGCACGGTAATCCACATCTTCCAAATGTTGAGCACGCCGGAAGTGATAAGGATGGAGGCCTTCTTTCTTAAGAATTCTCCAGATTGTTATTCTTGGTACATTCAGTCTTATTGACAAGAGACGAATGCTTGTCATAGGGTCAGCGCGCACTAATCTTAACACTTCCTCTTCCATGTCCACGTGAAGTGCCACGCCAGGCTCATTTTGTCGTGGAAGTCCTTGCTCACAAAAACGACGATGCACAGCAATGAAGGACCGGTACCCAAGTACTGGCCTACCTGGATAACGACGTTTGTACTCTTCGACAGCAGAACGTGCATTCCCATCACAAAAACCGTATACAAAATGCATATCAGCTACGTGAGAAGGCGGTAAATCACGCAATCGTAGCATTACGATGCTTGAAACGCACAGGAATGGTCCTCGAAAAGATAAATAGCGCACAAATTAAAAAACACGTAACGTCCCGGGATCAGTAATCGAGCGACTGAATGATGCACAAACAACCAACCGAGAAGAGTGCGCACGTGCGTTATCTAGCGGTCTCTAAGAACCGGTTTCTACCTGGATGACCTTTTTTTTGCTTGATATGGAGCAAATTTTTGACACGCTGTTATTAAAAAATTTTAAGAGATAGATATTGATAGTGTATTGTAAATGTGTAGTAGTTATGCTCTAGATTATTAATAATGAGTAAAAAGCCCATGTTAAGGGGGCATTTTATGTACTTACACGTGTTTTTGTAAATAAATATCACTTTTTTGCTTAGAAAAAATGTCTTTGTCTACGTTTATTTTTATGATTCGCCTTATTTTAACTAAAAATGTTACGTAATCCAACAAAACAACTTATTAACCTGATGAAATAAGAAAACAGAATCGAAATCGTGCCCGTAGCATTGGAGCTAGAGCAAAAAGTGTGGAACAAGGTGACCAACATCATTCAAAAAATTAAAAATTCAATAACTTAAAAAGTATTTAAGATAGACCCCCCCCTTTTTAGGTTTTTTTACCGATAATTTTTCATGTACATGCAGAATATCCCGGGCGGTCACTTGCCGATGGGCGACATTGTATAGTCTATATTCATTAGTCAAGTTGTTTGGTCACCCCTGAAAACTGAGAATGTTACGTTACCAGCAAAAGAAATCGCGTCATACGCAATACAGCAGTATTATTTTGCTGATATTTTGTCTATCTACAAAAAAATAAAGAGTGAAGTCAGGTCTCTGTTATTTTTGCTACCTGCGTGAAATAATTACCTGTAATCGCGAGGCGCCCCGGGCTTCATAAGCAGTCGGGGCTAGCGCATTGTTGGTGATTGAATGTTTAAGTTTTTTAACGCTTTTACGTGAATAATTTTTTTAAATACTTGTTGAAATAGTTTTTATTTAATGTTTAGTATATTTTATTGTAAGATAAAATAGTTGAAAAAGTTTTTAATTCAATTTTAAAATTATATATATTGTGTATATTACCTGTTTGATAAATTATAATGGCAAAACGTCGTTCCTACTATAATTGTTACATGGATGGATGCTAAATGACCAACAAAAGCTTTCAGATTCTTTAAGTTACCGAACAATTTTAGTAGGAAGTTATGAAAGGTGAATTTATTTCACATTTTGTTGTTAGGTACTTATGGCAAAAAGAATTAAATAATAATTTATCTACAGAAGTAATACCTAAGTACTTTATTACAAAACTTAGTTGAAATTTACTTCACTATCCAAGTATCTACTTAGATTGCTATAGTAGTCTTTTATAATTAAAATATTTTAAGTTATAATAACACAAAATACTGAAATTGAAACTTTGTTTACTAACAAGATTTTTGACTAAGTAAAATATGATCACACTTCTGTTATGAATCGTATTTCAGGTTTATTTGTTGTTTACATTATCTACCTATTTCTTCCGAGACAAGCATAGCAATTCACGACGAATGGCCTTGCAAGTTGTATGGGTTGCGCATCGCAGAACTCACACAGGAGCGAAAATATGATCATTAGACCATAATTAGAATAGGTACTTCTACTAAGTAACTTAATTAACATTTCGCAATGTATTTTTTACTCTTTATTGACAGCTCTTAGTAACCACGGAAAGTCCGCCGTGACGTAGGAAGGGGAAAAAATGCAAAGTAATATACTCCCGCGCAGCGATAAAGTTTTATTTACCTTGCGTGTGCGATTTATCTAATTAGTAATAATTATGTAGGTTATAATATAAACGTCGGCAAGCAGTCAACATCAAAGGACTGCAACTTCTATACGTAGTTCTATTATTTATTCTGTGGTGAAGTGTACCCTTAGTAGATAGATGGACGACCTGGTAGGAAATGCAGGAAATCAATAGATGCAAGTGGCTCAAGACCGTGCTTTATGGCGTACCTTGTTAGAAGTGGACTTGTGAAGGACTGTGATGATTATGATGATTATGTATGACCATGGTCCATCACCGTCGAGCCGACCTATTTGGGCTACAACCTTATTACCATGCAGAGTAACTCTACCGCGTTTAATGAATCCAATTTTGTTTATGATTACAAATGATTGATTAGTGTAATATGTAAATATAAATGTGTAAGTTTCATACTAGCACTAAGTTAAGGCTAGATTAAAGCCAGTACTTATGGCGTTAATTACAGTAGATATCGCCGTTTTTAAAATCTCCAGGGTCTGTCTGGAAGCCAGCTAAAAATCTTTGAAATACCATAAATATCATAATAACAAGAATGTCCTGTAATAGAATTTTGGTCACAGCGGCGAGTCTCAACGGAAATCAATCATCTACGCCGAACAACATCATAGTGCCTAAGTGTATGCGCAAGCACAGGTGCACTCGATGTTCTCCGTCTCTCATAGTCCGATGGGACGGAAAACGGACACGACCGCAGAAAGATCAGGCGTAAGGCTAACGGTTAAAAGTGATTTCCGAAGCACAGTTGTAAAACACCACCAACTTCCTGACTCAGGACTCTGAGAACTTTTTGAAGGAAAAACCCAATAACTATTTTTGGCCCGCCCTAGGAATTGATCCCGTGACCGCGTGACCACGAGATCAATAAGGCAGTTCCATTAGCAATATAAATAATATTTTAAAATGCTTACAAGTTAAATCAGTTTTGACAAATGTTTTATCCACTTCTTCCAACAAATTTCAAACTCCGCCAACGAAATATTACAAACGCAATTATTTCTAAATGTAACAAGACTCATAACATAATGTTCCTGTAGTTTTAATCTTTACATCCGAATGAATATTCACCGTACAATGAGAGTATCTAGTCATATTTGTTAGGCAGCCAAGTCTCAGGCTACTGGCAAGTGGCCTATCTGATTCGCGTTGTTCGAGCAAGCGGGCCGTCTCATCGTAAACTGTGATAACCCAAGTTTATTTAGATCTTGTTATTTAGATCTAAACTGCAATAAATAGTCTTTTAAGACGTTCTTTACATTTCCCGGAAAATATATATTTAATAAGTCTAACTTAAAATTTTAACGAAATATATCTATACGCATTTAAGAGAGTGCAATACCGGAAAAATGTCACACTTATATATTTTATTTTATTTTTTATTTAAAAATATAAATACCACCTTACCTTATTATAAATGTAATCTTAAAGTAAGGGATACAATGGGCAGACTTAATGCCATGTGGCTTTCTCTGCCATTCAGCCCTGGGTTCCAAAGACAATTGTTAGCAGGCGTGAAACAAAATTCTTAAATAAATTGTAAATGTATTAAAATATATATACACAATACATACATACACAACACATATTTAAATATACATACACATATTTGATATATAAATAAATAAATATTTGAAGAAAAAAGATAAAAACTGTTAGTAATTGCTCAGATAATTTTGTCGTAGAAGTACTTTAAGGCAGTTTATATTTGTAGCATTTTTAATATCATTGGGAAAAGTATTCCAAAGATGTACTCTGTACCGTAGAAGAGGACCTAAAAATATTTATCTACGCTATGGAAAACTAATCCTGAGACGGTTTGACTGTCGTAATGTTAGACTGTCGATTAAATTGGCAAACAAAAATGCATTAAATAAGACTATTTATGCGGATTTAATCGCCTTTAATTAACTTATTTTTAATTCCCGACGTTTCGGGTGTTTTATAGCACCCATGGTCACGGGGGAACTGAGATATTTGACATCCTAATGTCATAATTAGCGCGACTACCTCATTTCCCCCGTGACCATGGGTGCTGTAAAACACCCGAACGTCGGGAATTAAAAATAAGTTAATAAAACGCGATAAAATCCGTATAAAAAGTTTTATTCAATATGTAGTGTTCGCTTAAATTTAATAAATCGTTAAATATGCATTATATAAAAATATTAAATACAGAATTGGAAAGAACTGTGAATAAAATTAGATGCAAAAAAGGAAAAAAATTGTTTACAAATTATATTTACCTCCATACATTATTATAGAGTAGATTTTTACCTCATATATCTAGTAACGTTCACACTAAAAACTACTTAGTTTTAGGTTATAGCACTTTACCACTGGGTCGGGCCCAGCTTCTACGCGCTACCTAGTAGCCACAGTTTATTGATTATGAGAGGTTTAGAGCCCGGGGCCTCTGATAAAAACTAACACCGAGTACTACAATTTGAAAGAGTATTTCCCCGATAAAACCGTTCGGCTCTCTTGTCTCGACTCAGATAAAAGTTGTCCTATTATTTCTACCGAGCACCCCTATCTGCGTTGCTTGAGGCGTTTACAAAGAAAATTGTAACGGTAGCGCACCGCAGATTATCGATGGAATCTAGTATGAATTATGTATTTAGTTGCTAGAAAAATTTGTTTCGTTATATCAGCGGATGATTTATTTCAAAAGTTTTATTAGCGTACGCGTCCTTGTTTTGTGTTATTACTACGAGAAGAGAGAAATTTTTGGAATATTCGGGCGGTAACAAATGATTGTATGAGAATTGAAAAAAAAGAAGCAATCAGTGTACTCCGGGGTACATAAATCATGTTGCTGAAAGCTGATTTTCTTATATCTTTAAATTGATAGTACAAGATATCTCAATATCAAAGATGATTATCTCATTATGTTGTTCTCAGTAGATACTGATTTAAAGGATCAAAGTGTTACTTACTTCATGAAAAATTACTGAGGAAAATTACCTAACCAAATTTTTATTATTTATTTTGACATAGAACAGACGTATATAAGTGCAATTTTGAAACTGTAATATTATTAAACATTTTTAAATAAATTGTTAAAAGGTTTGGTCATCATTCAACACTCTGATCCTTTAAATCATATAATTACTACTAGTGTGTAATAATTACATTAAATAATCAGAGAGATTAGTATGTAATTATTTACAGGATATTGTTACGATCTTGAGGTTCGTGACAATAAAAATTGCCGATAGAATTACCAAAATTAACTCTTTAATTCACTTTACACTAATTAAAACTTAGAAAACTAATAATTAACCACACTGATTCACTTTATTTCGCTCCGAAGCTTCGCTTGTCTCGCCGAATTCAATACTTCCGCGATCGCGTATTGCAGCGCCTTTATATAGGGCTCTTCCACGAAAACATTCAGAATATTCGAGTAAATACGCGCGCCAACCGACCAAGCGCAGAAAGTTCGAGTTTGGGGCTTCCAGAAAGCTTAGTTCTTCAATTCGATACTAGATGGCGATGTCGGTTGTAAGATTAGTGATGTCACTTTCTGGAAAGCTCTCTCTTCACTCTGTTACCCAACACTAGATGGCGCTAGTGCCAGATGTCAACTTAGCCGCGCAACACTGCCCCCTCCTAAGACATGCTCGTCCCGAGCATTATCGGCCCCATAATAACGCGCCAGGCGATCCACATGGACGATCTTAGGAGTCCCTCTTGCGCCTTTCTGTATCCGGTAGGTTACATCGTTGATCCTGCTTGATTGAAGCTTAGGAGATTTCCCTTTGCTGCGGACTGGATTGTGCAACCACACTAGTGAACCTTCGTCGAAGCCTTTATTGTTCATTTTGCGGTCGTACCGGGTTTTCATCTTCTCAGACATTTGCTGGCCCGATTATCTGACGTGCTCATAAATGTCATTCATTTTTTTCCGCAAGTCATTTGCATAATCGGTTATACTGCGTGGGGTATCAGGTGGTATCCCGGTGATCAGGTCTGCAGGCAGCCGTAATTCTCTTCCAAATTTTGCGAAAGCTGGTGTCACTGCTGTACTTTGACACTAAATGGCGCTAGTGCCAGATGGCAACTTAGCCGCGCAACAATATGAAGCGGTCCATATTAGGCCTCAGAGGTCACAACGCACTGTGACCTACTTTGGTGAAGTAAATTGCAGATATCTATTCTGTTGCAGGAGCTACTAAGACTGGTCTAGTTTCACGACTGCATTTAGCAAAACCTTTTCTAAGCTTTTAAGCCAAAGCAATAAATAGAGTTATAACACTGAAAAAATATTGTTGCCTTTTAATATCTTGCCATGGTTTTTATTCTTATTTCATTATTTTACGTAACAGCATTTACCCCTTCACTTATGAAGGAAAGTATTTTCTACATTTATTGTATTTTTTACTGTGTCGTGGAGGCGTTATATCTTTAGTGAGCTATCAAACTCAAGACCTGCAGTGACGCAGCCAAACGTATTATATTATCTATATTAGATTCTTAGATCGATATATTGGATTCTTTCAAATATTTGATATAAGAAAAAGATGGAGAAGCCTAATCTTTTTTTTATCTTACCATCAAACAGAAATATAGAAATGAAATTTAGTATATTTTTTTAGGATAAGTCACCCATGAGGACTAAGATGGAATGCCTCGTTTTCAGTAAAAAGGCTCTCCTATTCCCTATACTCACCATACGATACACAGCAATATTGAGCTGATACTTTACGCTGGTATTCTCAAAGAGAGTGGTCTTTCCCCGTCGAAAAGACCCATTCGTGCAACAATCACAATATAACTGTAGCATGGCTCTACCACCTAAAAATAGGCAAATAATTATAATATGTATTTTCACAACACCACGATAAAAATGTTTATAAGTCTTACATTAAGGTTTACATAGTTTGTAACAAAGTAACTTTCCGCTGTCTGTACACGAGATAATGATGATGATATACTATAATGATGAGGAAAGTTAATATGTATGTGGCGGCGCTGTCGTCGCGCCACAAGCGAAATACGCCGAAGCCTAAATCACGCTATCAACATTCCGAATCACAAACAGTGTATATAGCACATCTCCGAACTATCACACGGAGCGTTGGCCGCTCCCCGGGCATAACACCTTGCCCGGCGGGAGATCTCCCGTTTTTCCTTCCACGGCCACATGTATAATACATGCATATTATAACATTGCATCCGTGCGCAGCCGGGGTGGGTCACTAGTTAAGGTAATATTCTGCTAAAATACTTTAATGAAGTACCTATACATTATTTTAGAACATGCTATATTATGATTAGTATATTACTAAAAATACGTTTCAAGCTAGTAAAAATGAAATTGTCGAAGGTTTAAAAGTTAATTCGCTATTCCACGTTGACTGACAAATAACGTCAGATAACGACATTTTTTGTGCTATTTAACTAGTCTGTTAGTGACGCGCTTTATTTTTGATCCGATTCATCGACCTCTTTTTAATAATTTGTAGGTGTGATTCTATCGTAACTCTTAGAGGTGCATAGCTTCTTATTTGAGCTGCAAAGCGCAGTTGAAAATTGTTATTCAAAACTAAAACTATTGTGATAAGTAATATAATTGTGCGTTATTATCGTAAATTTATTATTCATTCAAGATGAGGAGATTAATTAGCTAATATTTGCGGGTAAAAATAAAATTATAATTTAGTTTGGAGAGCATCTTCCTCCTCCCAGTACTTCTCAAACTAGGTAATATTTTTCTTTTTATTTCTACTTCTCTCATTCCTATCGTCTTAGCTAATTAAGTTTTCCAAACTTTTATTTTAAATCTATTAATACTAAAACTATTTTTTACGGATTTTATCGCGTTTTATTACTGTAATTTATTTTTATTATCCCGACGTTTCGGGTGCTTTACAGCACCCATGGTTACGGGGGGGACTGAGATGTTTGACGTCCCAATGTCATAGTTAGTCCGGCTACCTTCAGTTTTTGAATATTAATTTTTGGTCCGATTTACACAAAATGAGCTTATAGTAGCCAGCCTCGCGTATTATAATAGTTTTATTCAATGTGTAATGTTCGCGTAAATTTAAGAAATCACTATTAATACTAAGTATATTCACCGTGTTATGGCGGTATAACAGATTTCATGGGCCTATTTCATCCTGTGAGTGATCCTGTGGGTAAAAAGTGATCACAAGATTCACTAGAAAGATCTTGTGGCGAATGATAGATGGCAGTTTATTCATCTCGTTTACGCCAGTTGCAAAACACCCAGACTAGCTACGGGGATTATTCAAAGGCGAGAAACATCTGATACTGTCATCTTTATTCCGGCTCTAATTGACTAGGCGTGATCATCATCATCCTGTGGCAATCCACTACTGGCCCTTGCCTCTCCCAAGGCGTGCCACGTAGCTTGATCTTCGGCGTCAGTTGCTGCCAGCCGCCTTTACAGATCGTCACTTCATCTAGTCAGGGGGCATTCCACATTTGTCGCAGAAGTGATAACCGTTGGAATAGGCGTGTCTTAAAGTTAAGACCGTGTTTAGGTAAACTGGCTGGGAGTGACAATTAAGGTAAATCGTCCCTATAAGGCAGAGACTCCTTTCAACAGTGAATGTTCACGAGCTGTTGAAGAAAAAGATTAAATCAATTCCAAGCAGAATTTTCTATCAAACAAAATATATTATAATTGTATCAACAGATGTTAAATCACCATTACACACGGTTCCGTGGCGCAGTGGTTTAGCAATGAGTTACAGCGCTAAGGGCCGCGGGTTCGAATCCCGCACGAAACAAATATTTGTATGGCCTACAAGTAATTGTTTCGGGTATTTATGTTAGTACTTGTGAAAATGTATGTTAACTGCCCCAACGATGCAGAAGAAAATCTTAATGTAGAGGTAGCATTTTTTGAAAAGAAATAAATAAAGAAATTTCAAACCAATTGATATGTTGAAATCAATTGAGTCGATAGTATCTTTGCCTCCTATTCTTTAAAAAAATAAAAAATATATTTTCCGGCACAGGAGCGGTTACATCACTAAAAGTCACTTGCGTGTCGTTCAGCAATAAATGACAACGACCAATTACAAAGTATTTGAGTAATCGGAGACGTAACTGACGGTTAACCAGTTAATGACCGTTTTTACGTCGATTTGTGACGGTAATGAAACTGCTGTTAACACGCTAATAATTGATGATTTGAAATGTTTGACATCCGAAGATTTAAAATCTCTGAATCTGGAACAAATAAGTCCGTGGGTGAATTTGTATTTGTAATTTTTTCACTTCGCAGAATTTCGTTTAAAATCATTAACATAAAACTTAACAGAAAAAGGATAAAGTAATTTTTTTGGCTTAGAGAGATTTATAGTCCCATACAGATAAAACGAAAACGTAGAGCACATGCTGTGGTTAACTGATGCATGAATAAAAACCTGATGCTCCTAGTTCACTAACAATTTTATTTCTCTGCAAATTGATTTGTGAGTTTTCTTAACGACAGCTTCTAACTATTCCTACACTTCCGTATTAACCGTTTATTGTTTTAATTATATAGGTTTGGTTAGTTTAATTTTTTTGAATAATAAACGCTTTTACGTTTATTATTCAAAAAAATTAAACTACCGGCTTTCATGAGGGATTATGGTAAAATAAAGAGACCTTATCCTAAATATATTATCTCTTCAACTAACAAGCACTTTTTGGAACGCAACAGTTACCGTTACAGCCTATTAAAATCAACTGCTTAACATTGACGTCCCCCATAGATTGCCTCAAAGTTATATCCTTCATATCTGCCATGGTTGCCACGCTTTTTCTGTTTTTAGTCGTAATTAGGAAGATGCTGCTGCTCATCTCCTAAGTTCTTTCCCTCTGTTGTCTCTTACGATACCCACAGGTTGATATGGCGTATTGGATACATACCTCCATTACAGGATAAGTTGAAAGTAAGTTCCAACGCAAATCCCGCGATATGTACGCTGCTTAAAATTTTTTACGGCTTTTTAGGACTTTCCTCCATCATTTATTAACCGAGTAGAGGTGACTTGACTCAAGGTGTCATTTTATTGTTATGAAAAATTACAGTAAGCCCTCACATTCTCATCAACGCATAAATTAAGCTATTTTAACCACTTTAACACACTTGACGCAACAACCGAAAATATCATGTCGCCAATCAAAAAGCCGCGACTGACATTTGAAATATTTTTAACGGCCCGAGCGTTCAATTAAACATCAAAGCTGATTCAGGGAGGAAAGGAGACGCGTTCCGTTAGATATAACAAACATTTGGGACGATGTTCCTTAATGCGATGTCGTTTAACTAACTTAGGATTAATATATAAAAAGTAGACTTGTTGTATTTTAATCTTGTTTGCACTTTAGTAAATTGTGTATTTTATGTGGTACCTACGATAATAAATATTTTCGTAGTAATATTAACTTATAATTATTATTATTCAATTAATATTTATGGACAATTGAAATAAGCAATTTTAGTTGAGGTGCCAATTCAGCGGAATCAACTATTGTGTGCCATGTGTCGTAAGTTGCCGTTTACGGATTAGTAAACTGAAGTGGCAATGGGCCGGCCATATAGCTCGAACAACCGCCAACCGTTGGGGAAAAAAGGTTCTCGAGTGGCAGCCTCGTACCGGTAGGCGAAGTGTAGGGCGACCCCCCACCAGATGGAGTGACGACCTGGTAAGGCATGCAGGAAGTTAATGGATGCAGGTGGCTCAGGACCGTGCTTTGTGGCATACCTTGGGGGAGGTCTGTGTTCAGCAGTGGACTTGTGAAGGGCGTTAAAGGCAGTCGCCGTTTATTCATATTTATAACAATTTAAAACTTAACCTATTTTTTTAGTTAGCATCCATAATCTAATGTGAAATACACAGTCACATATTTTATTGTAATTATTTAAAACAATTGAACAGAAAATACAGTTATAATAACTGACCCGGCTCAAAGGACCATTTAATGAAGCTACTTATTTCTTAAAATGCGATTTCGGTTAAAATAACAAATTTCCTTTCATAAGTCCTTTAACTAGTTCTACAGTGGTCAGAATGACTCAAAAATATCATGATACACAATACAAAGTTGCCACTTGTTGATAGGTTGTTAGTCCATTCAAAATGTGTATAAAAACTTTCTTTCATAAAGTTTGCGCCTTATAATTAATACAGTTACCATAATTTCCAGCCAAATTGGTCTTTGTAAGACTACTACAGTTCACAACGGAAATCCGATGTAGCTGGTCTAAACTTAGAAACTGCATAGCGGTCCGGACACTTTCACGCCTGCAAGACTTTGCGACTTGGACGAAGGATATTGTTTGGATGAAACTCCAAGCAACTAGTTAGTAGAATTAATAGTAGTCAATTTGTGATAACAAGTGCGAAAATGTGATCTGTAAAACTAAGGTCACATTTGTTTTAAAATCTTGCTGAAGGCCTATTTTCAGTATTTACCTGATTTATATATCCTGATTGATATACATTATACGAGTTGCATTATACGATTGATTTATGTTAGTCAAGTGGTCAGATCTATGTAAGATAATTCTATTTGATTACTAAATCGAATCAATAATTTTTACATTTAAACAACTTACACTAGAATCTTCTATATCGTGTATCGTGGAATCATTTTATATACATAAATTGAACATGAACCAACATCCAGACAAGAAAAACTTATTTTTAGACTTCAAAATAGGATATTGCCCTATCGAGCAATCAACCCGTGAGCGACCTAATTTTAAAAAATCACAAATGCACAGAATATTATATGCCTATATAATTTAAAATATAAACATAAATAAACGCAATAAAAGAAACTGTGCATGTAATTTTTCTTAAACTTGTACCGTTCTAAAAAGGGATTACTCTGAAACACTATGCCCTTACAAAGAAATAACATACATTCGGACTGAGATACTTCTTTTTTTGTTGTCGGCTAATAAAAGAATAAACTTCTGTGATGACTTCAACGTATGCTGTATGTATAAACAGAGCTTCATTTAAATTAATTGGGAATTTTATTTCCCTTTTAATAAATTTTGTTACTCACCGTTAGATAGCGCTATATTTTTATGAATACCTATGAAGATTTTTTACAAACAATTTTTTTGAATGTTGAATTTTGTTTAATTATATAGACGAAGGCTTATATCTTGTTACAGTTTTCGATATCTATTTCATTCGCATTCTTATTTCAAAACACGTACAAAATTTATCTTTTAACTAAAGAAAAATAATAAACGGTATTAATATTAGTATTTCAAATCGAGTTGCGTAGTTTTCTAGATAAGCGAACTTTTCTATGTTAACTAACTTTAGCTTGTCTTGGAATGATCACGTGTCAGGTCTCACAGATAGCAACATTATGTAATTCTATATAATACTGGAAACTTTTGTTCGGAGTTCAAACAATGTTAATGTTAACGATTCAAAAGTTAATGTTATTTTCTTTTTATGTGTAAGCTTACATTTTTTTACCTTTAATATACTCTGTATTTTAGGTTTACTATTAGTTTTATAACTTTTTATTTTATACTATTTTTTTTAGTATTCTTTATTATTTATCCAAAACTGAAGTTACAAACTAAATTACTGACTGTCATCCGTTGGTAAGTAACTTCTGCAGACCATGAACGCAATTTATTTTCGCATAGGGGATGTAAGAAAAGAGAACCGGAGACCCCTTTTACTGGAAACGAAGCATTCCAACTCAATCGTCAGAGGTGACAACGTATCTGCATTTTGATTCTTAATCGAGAATAGATGTCAATATCTATATGGTTATATAAAATATCTATAGGGTATAGGGGTAGGTTTAATATCAGGTGCACTGTGTGCTCGTTTGTCAATCTTACTCTATTTTTAAAAAAAACTCTTTAACGGCGCCACCTAACGGATCCCAGTATATCTAAAACCATCGTCCCGACACATTATATTGTATGAATATGACTTCGATCAAGTCGTTAAGATTCGCACGATCACTAACTCTATATACATATAGAGATAAAATTGAAATATGATTGAAGCTTAGGGAGTTATTCCATGCTATGACATAAATAACAATTTTTATAAATTCTTGCTCGTTGTCTGTGTCCGAGATAATATTCGGAATGTCGGAACCGATGCGAGCACTGATCTATACTATACTTTATCTGAAAAATTGATAAATTGACGAAAAATTGATAAAACAAATGGTCTTTGATTATCATAAATCTAAGTAATGCCACATTAGTAGATCCTGTATGGGCGAAACCGGAGCGGTTTGCTAGTTGTAAATCTTTCTATTTCCGTTCATGACTTAACGTATCGTGATTGCAAATGAATTCAATAGAAAAGGCTTTTCCACTCATCCGATCAATATAATTAGCTACACAGATTCAGCTACGTCACACCGCGAGCGCCGGCGCATATATCAAGCTGACTTTTTGTAACCAAAACGAGATATATTCCACGACAACTGCATGCGACGCAGTGATTTTTAACTCTGAACACCCTCGCGTGCTTTTATTAATGAGCTTGTGCGTGTTTTTAATGAAACGTTAGATTTGATTAGTTGAGTCGGTTTGTCATGAGCAGATGATGCGGTTATATCTAGCAATGATTTTTTTCTTATTTATTGAGAATTAGTACGAAGTAAAACATTTTTATCGAGAAGAAATTTAGTACGGTATTAAAAATAAGTCACGTTTTCGTGTAAGCTTTCACTGCAGGTTAAATATAAAATAAAAGAAAAATGATATTTTTTTATATAGCATTGGGTGACAAACGAGCACACATTCCACATGATGGCGATTGAATGCTGTGAACCATAGATATCTACATTTTATCCTCAATTTAAGAACTAAAATGCAGAGACGTTGTCACCCCCGAGGATTATAATGGAATGCCTTGTTTCCAGTAAAAAGGTTCTTCAGTATTCTACATTCACCATCCGAAACACAACAGCATTAAGCAACAGCTGCTATTTTGCGCTGGTGTTCTGTGAGAGCGAGGTCCTGCCCCGGTCGAGCCAATCCATTCGTGCAGCAACTATAATATAGCTGCAGCGTGGCTCTACCACGTAAAAAATGTGACATGTCGTAAAGAAGTTTCACTTCTTCATTACACGCACATTTTATTTTAATCCCTTAAATATTTGTATTTTTATTGAAAAACAGTAATCAATTTTTAATGCTTAAAATATCTGTAAATGTATTAAAAGCCAGTAGTATAATGCTCTCTAATGTGCTTTACGATCACGGCGGCCAATCTCAACTTAAAGTAGCAATTTGCGCAGGACAAGATTATGTGTATTTCTGGAATAAGAATATCCACTACCCCATATCATCCCATTGGTGTCGTTAGAGGTGACAGAGGTAAACTAATCAAGAGATGGTGCAGCAGTGTCTTCCTAATAAAAACTACAAAATCAAAATACTGTGGTTGCCAACCTGCTTGCCAAGCGTGGCCACTATGGCAATATCCACCTTATGGGGCAACCTATGGGTGAGGCCCATGTTCAGCAGTAGACTTTTGATACGCTGTGACGGCAATGATAATGTCCTCCAGACCGAACTACGCTCACGGCAACCAGTCTCAACGAACACTAGCCATCTACGTAGGACAGGAGTATATCGTAAAATTGTGTGCGCCAGCACAGGCCAAAACACTCACACACCGATTATGAGATTAAGGGTATAGATCCCTTAGTCTCATAATCTGATGAAACGGCCAGCTGACACGACCGTACAACGATCAGGCACAAGACCAACCGCTTGTGCTTTCCAAATCACGGACGTGAAACACACCGCCAACTTTCTGACTCTAGGTTATTAATACAAGTGATACCGGTACAAATGCAGGTGCAATCTTTATTCTCTCAATCTTATATAATGGGACGTAAATTTGAAATAACCGGAGAGGGATCAGGCGCAAGATCAGCGCCTAGTGAGGACACACCGCCAACTTTGTGACTCTGGACTGCTGCGGAGAATTTCTTCACAGAAATCCCCAACAACTCATTTTGACCAAACCCGGCATTCGAGTCCAGCACCACATGATCAACAAACACGTCTTACAACCTAGATCAACGATGGTTTATGGTTGGTTTTAACTACCAATAACGAGGTAAATAATAATATGACTTAGTAGTTAGTTATGTTGTTAGTTTTGCCCATGTTATCCTTAAGGCCTATACTTTCATACTACATAATGTATATTATCAAGATATATAGCTTCACACCTATAACCCCCAAGGGGTAGACAAAGTCCAAGGAGCACCGAGCTACTCGGACCAGGTGTATCCAAAAATATAGGTTTAAAGGGTAAATTGTGAAAGAAATGATAAGTGATTAACCCATCGCCTACACAATTCAAAAACAGTTCTTAGGCTATTGATTTTTGTATTTGTGCAATTTATTATATATATTTATGTATATAAACTGTCTCTACAGTAAAGGAAATATTCGTAATGTGGAGTGATCGTTTTATTTTAAGTAAATCAAAAACACTCATAACACATTGACACGTTCTTTTTTGTTATAAGTCCTACATAAACTTGGAACCTAGAAGTCCTAGACCTACATGGAGTATTAACATACCATCAGCAAACTAAATGCGACTATTCCATACGGTCTTACATCTTTCTGCAAATGGATAAGCTACGTGCTCCTGTTCTGTCCTACTTTAGTACCGAGATTTACCAACAATTAGACTGGCACCTTTTGTAACGGTTTGTATTTCAATCTCAGTGGAAATATTTCTTATTCTTACTGATAACTGACCTCTTTTTCTGCTTACGATTTAACCTATCTTAGTCATGAGAGGTGACACCGCATCTATATTTCCACAGAAGTACTATGTGCTTGTTTGCCACTCTTAAGAAAAATAAAAAAAGGCTTGAATTTAAATGCGGTATAAATTTTGATCACGAAGGATGGTCAAACATCTTATAACTTTCATATCTTTGTCTTGACGGGTTCACATTAATCATTGTTTAAAGAAATCCAAACTGCCAGTAACAAAACAAAACTTTCCGGCAAAATACCACCGATTCCAAGAACGGGAAGTCTTGCATCAAAGCTGACGAGTCCATTAAAATTCGGTTGACGTCCACCATTCTTGACTCACTCGTTTGTATACTTGCGGAATGCGAAAAAACCGACATTCCTCACGTTACCGATATCTGGTACTGTGCAACTGAGAATGGAAATGAAAAAGCTTTAGGCGTTTTAATTGTGCTATTTTAAAGTCCATTATTGTTAAGTATATTCAAGTATTTATGTGGAGGATTACATGGAGGAAAATTTTAAACGTAATATATATATATATATATATATATGTATTCATATATATTTTATGAATTTTTATAAAATTATTCTCATACTAGCAATTTCTTATGTATGAGAATTTATGCTATGGGCTAATTTATTTGAGCTATGCTCGGAGTTTCTCTGCGTGATGAACTTAAGAATGAAGCTATCTGCAGTAGAACCAGAGTGACCGACATAGCCCAACAGATTAGTAAGCTGAAGTGGTAATGGGCCGGCCATATAGCTCGAAGAACCGATGACCGATGGGATAAAAAGTGCTCGAGTGGCATCCTCGTACCTGCAAGCTAAATGTAGGGCGTCCCACCACTAGATGGAGTGACCTGGTAATACATGCAGGAAGTCGATGGATGCAGGTGGCTTAGAACCGTGCTTTGTGGCATTTCTTGGGAAGGCCTATGTACAGCAGTTGACTTGTGAAGGGCTGTAATGTTGATAAGAATTTGTAAGACAAACATTTGAACTTTCTGATATAATGGGTATATTTGTCCTTAGTCTTTGTTTTTTCTTTCGCTAAGCTTAAACTTCGTCAAATGATATATTCTTAAAGATCTGATTCTTATATATTTACATAATATAAAAAAGATTAAAGTGTATGTAGCAGCCAGGCTAATTGGTAATAAATAATATATACCCTGCTGCTACCATAACACAGAAGGCGAAGAAAACATTTATTTCCCAACTATCCCCGGCTACTGAGATACTGCGGGCTGCATATTGATGCGAGATAATTTGACGTATATATTTAACGTTCTAATAAAGAAACAAAAAACAGCCGCAAATATCATTCAGCGCCACATCGTCTTTACACGCCGTTATCGTTATGTATCCGTCGACCATTTTGAAGCCGTTTCTTCAACGCCGCAGCTCGCTTCTTCTTGCTGTTCCGGAGCTGTGTCCACGCTGACTACGCGCGCGCGGGCTTTTTTTTGCGCCCAAAGCAAATATGGGCAACCCTCCGGAAAGCGGGGGAAGGAGGCGGTGAATGCTCATAGCATACCACACATCCGGCTGCGTGGTTATATGGAGACTTTTACCCACTAAACACCGCCTTTATGGATTGGCTTACCGATCTGACGAGAGATCTCTAAGCCGTATACGAACGCGACCCTCATTGGCAGAAGGGAGGGCGCAACGCGCGCCGGCCTGCACAACTTTTATAGCCCAGTCTAGCGACGTAGATACGGGAAGATAACACAAGTCTCACGCCGGCAAATGGAACGTACATAATAGTTGTATTTTAAATAATCTTTATTGGTCATAATGTATGTACTGTAATTGGCTAGGCAAATAAAAATTGTTACTATTGGTTAACTAACGACGTAACCGGACATATAAATATAGGCTGGGTCGACGTAAAATTCATTCCATATTCCATATTCTATACTCGATACACCAATCGTCGGCACATGAAATAGTGGTTTCATTTCTCTACCACTAAATCACTCCGAGTATGTTAATAGTGGACCGCTTATCCCCACTATTACATGTATGTTAGTAATATTGAAATAAATTGCTATTTACTCATTTGCGTGGTATTAAGATATAAACAACCATTTGTAAATGTTTTGTCTTAATGTTTTTCCGTCCGTCGGGGCTAATATAGATTGGCTTCAGATTGAGATGACATTTTAAGAACAGATAAAGAGCAATGCATGAAGTGATCTAGGCTACATTTTTTATAGAATAAGGGTGACAAACGAGCACACAATTCACCTGATGGCAAGTGGACGCTGTGGCCCATAGACATCTACATTTATCCTCGATTAAGAATGAAAACGCTAAATGCGTTGTCACCCTTGAGGACTAAGATGGAATGCCTCGTTTCCAGTAAAAAAGGGTCTCCGGATCTCTACACTCACTATACAAAACGCAGCAGTATTAAGTTGCTATTTTACGCTGGTATTCTGTGAGAGCATATACTTGGTACAGCCATGCTGCAGTTATATTAGTAGTATAGTTGTAGCACGAATAGGTCGGCTTGACCGGGGAAGGACAACGCTTTCACAGAATACTAGCATAAAATAGTAGCTTAATGCTGCTGGTTTTCGTATGGTGAATGTAGAGAACCGGAGACCTTTTTACTGGAAATGAGGCATTCCATCTTAGTCCTCAGGGGTGACAACGCATCTTCATTATGATCCTTAATTGGGGATAAATGTAGATATCTATGGTTTACAGCATTCACTTACCATCAGGTGGACTGTGCGCTCGTTTGTCACCTAACCCTATATTTAAAAAAAGTATGGTTCTTCCCCGATCGAGCCGACCTATTCGTGCTACAACTATAATATAGCTACAGCGTGGCTCTACCACATAAATTTTATTCAAAGTTAGTTTTTCTATCGAGTTGATAAAATAAAGGTTTTTGTGTATCTAAAATCTAAAAGTAACATTAGTAGATTATATACAGGCGAATTCGGGCCGTGTCATTAGCGTGAAATTACCTTATAAAAATAAAATTGTTCTACTTCATAAATCGCGTCAACGCTCGCGTCATGTAAACTTTTGCAAATCGTTTAATCTACGTCAAACAAACTTCCAACAGTTTTCCCCGATCTCCATTGACGAATTTCAGAAGTCCTTTGTCTATCAGATACTCGCAATATTCAGAGTTCATCCGAACTTCGCCCATGAATAAATAAAAGCGGTCGACCGAGCAATCCGTCGGATCGTACCGGTGTCGGAACGGTGCCGGATCGTTCAGTCTGTTCTTGTGCAATAAATTCGTTATGACCTCGTTATGGGACGCGTATACAACATTAATGCAGTTCGGAGGGAAATGCATTTAGTGAGCATTTAGTTCTATGAGTCATCTATTCCATTCCGTTAATTTAACTAATCGCGTGAGTCATTTGGTTCCGTTAATTATTTTTGTTTTACGATAGTAAACTCATTAATTTGTTTTCAATCATTTCTAACATATAAAATGTGAAGATAATCAAACTAAGATCCGTGTGATAAAATATAATGATATATCTTACCTATATTGAAGAGTCCGAGTACTTTCCCCACTCTCCCTTACACTGCACTATCAGCAACACAGTGGTATGGTGACACTGGGATAAACGCATCACCGTCGATAATAATAAGTTAATTAGGTAATGAAAACTCTTCCGTCGCTATCACACGGAAATAATTTAATTACAGCTGTTACCGTTAGAGCCTATTAAAGTTCACTGTTGAACATAGGCCTCCCCGTAGATTACTTTATAGGTGGGATATTGCCATGGTTGCCACGATGGGCAGGCGAATTTTTTTATAATTTTGAGTTAACAGGAAGACTATACTCCCCATCTCATGATTTGTTTCACTTCGTCTCGTCTTACGACACCCACGATACGCTTTTATACATGGTTTAATTGCGCTTGTGTATATGGCACTAGATCGTGTAATTTAATGTAAGAATCTACAGCTGTTAAGAGATATGATACATATACGTGGTAGAACCATGCTGTAGCTATATTATGTACAGTATCCACTTACCATCACGTGGATTGTGTGCTCGTTTCTCACGGTCCTTTCTATAAAATAAAGTAAAAACATTTAAACATTTTTAGTTTACATCGTTACATAAAGCTCTCGTCATTAAAATAAATTTATGAAGACCGTTATAACACAAATAAATATATCCTTGTGACAACAACAGGTGTGTTTATCCCAATAACGGCACCGCGAGCGCCTCGCTACGGATTCCGTCGGACACGAACGTCGGCGGATATTTACACAGAATGTGATATAAATGCACACATTTATAGAATAGCACGCTCCCAAGAGATTTAAAATATTATGAACTTGCAATTTCTCGACTGTATATTGAAGGGTAGATCGATTTATTCACTTCAAAGGATGCGGGGAAGTATTTTTAAATGTCATTAAATAGGAAAATTTCGAATAATGTTCATTAATACTGAATTCAAGGAAATTGAGAACTACCAAAACAACTATTCTTCTCTCTGTTACACAGGTATTGATTAGTAAAAATTTACTCAAAAGCATACATAATGATTTGATTATTAAAATATTCTTGACACCATTGAACGACATTTGGATGGCATTCTACATTCTGTAGTGGACTAGTGAGGGGTTATGATGAATGTATTAATGTATCAACAAAAATGAATGAACAAACAAAAAAGTCAACCACACTGCTTTGTTTTCATCAATCAACATACTAAAAACAGTATGATTGACTGGAAATCACGGAGTCATTGATTATATTAACATAAGTGTTTGGAAGGGACTTGCTCTTTACTGATACAAACTGCTGTCCTTTTTGTTATGAAGTCTCTACATTAAACCATATGTAAAAACGTTACCGGACAAATAAGTAAAAGGTGAGTTTAATTGTGAATTTAGCTATACGTAGCCCAAAAGGCAAAGATCTATTCATTCTGCCATCGTGTCGGACAACGCATGTCCGATTCGCGAGGGATGCGAGTCACGTAGTAATCTACCTCAGTTTGCTCGTTGTCGGCACGAGAGCTGAATAGCAACGCCGACGATTTGCCTCCGGATAAACCAATGCATCGACGTTTTACAACTTCTGTCAATCCAGTTATAAAAAAGCAAGGAACTTTATAAATCTGATATACCCTTTAAAATTAAACTTAATTTCATCTTTATATTACGTAACAAGAAACCCGGTGATCCTTCTAGGGACGTATAAATGTATACACGTATAGGCATTGTATTTATGACAGTGAAATTAGTTTTTGGACGTTTTTTTTAATTAAGTGCGAGCAGCTATGCAGGTCTAGGGAAAGAGACCAGTGTCACTGCGACCTAGGAGATCTATTGTGATCGCTGTTATGGCTATATAGTTCACGGATAAGCCCTATGTCTTCAATGAATAGAAGGAGTTGCTTAGGCGTGAGCAATTTCACTTCTTCTGGGCGGAGTACATAGTCTCCCAGATGAGTGTTACGTTTGCGCATTAAGGGTCCACAATCAGTTAGGATGTGCAGAGGCTTTTCTTCTGTTATGGAACAGAACGGATACATCCTTGAGTTGCTTAGTCCCAGGATGGACATGTGCTTTTTAACACAACAGTGTCCAGTTAGGGCTCTTGCCAGAATGCGCAATTTATTTTTACTTAATTTTCTGAAGCGAATTTACGACCAAAAGCCCGGATTAAGGTTTTAGAATGTTTTAAGCCTGGTGTGTCAGACCAGATCTTAAGTGATTTAATGTGATAAAGAGTTTCAAGGGTCTACCGGACTAGCCTTCTTGGGATTCCACAAAATGGCTCAGGTCCAATTTGTGTGATTTTTGGACGTTATTAAAACATTTTTTTAATAGAATGAGCCACCGTAGCTCAGGGCAAGCAAGCGACTCGGGTTCGATCCCCAAGCTCGGGTCGAAATGAAAAAATCAGGGGAGGCCTATGCCCAACACGTATATAGACTGTGACTTTTACTTTAACTTTTATTATAGAATAAGAGTAAGAAACGAATACACAGTGCACCTGAAGGTAAGTGGATGCTGTGGCCCATAGACATCTACATCTATCCTGCATTAAGAATCAAAATGTCGATGTGATGTATATCTCTGAGGACTAAGATGGAGTTTCTCATTTCCAGAAAAAGAGTTTATAGTTATCTACACTCACCATACGAAGCACAGCAGCATTAAGCTGCTATTTTGCGCTGATATTTTGCGAGAGCGCGATCCTACCCCGATCGAGCCGATCTACTCGTGCTGCAACCACAATATAGCTGCAGCATGGATCCACCACGTAAAATTTATTCACCAAGTAACGTACTGGTGGTGCGACGGTAGCAGGGTCTCTGAAGATACTCTTACTCCCCGGCCAATCCGGGGAGTAAGAGTATCTTCAAAGAGTAAGAGTATAAAGGATTATTTTGTAAGAACCGCCAGAGAAGGTTCAGAATAAGTAATATAGGCAAATGGTGAAGAAAAATTATTAAAAAGTAATCTCAACCGTATATTTTAAGTTCTAAATGGTTGGTAACACATTATTTTAACTGATTTTACTACACACGCACACATTAGTTAGGATATCGATTGGTAGGCAAAAAGGTTGTTGCCTATAAACTACATTAAATTTGGAATAATTTCCAATAAATTCGTATTTTCAAAAATTGCAACTTAAGTTTAAAATTTGGCTACTCTTTGAAAAATAACTCTGTATGTAATAAACCACAGAAATCTTAATAATAGTGTCTTATTATCTAGATTTCTGTGAAATAAACCCACAGACAATTTGCAAATAAAAATTTATTTAAATTTAATTTTTTATTTTTCATGGTCGAGTTTTCTGACATAAAGTTGAAATAACTTTACTACAATAATGTATTATAGGTTTGAATACTGATTCTATAATGCACTTAACGGGAACCACATTGTTTTTGTTACATGTTTAAATAAAATTGAAATGTCTGTATTTAACTGCCTTTTGTCGAGCTCAGAGATTTGCATGTCCTTAAGAAAGGAATATGTATCTGAAAAAATTTTGTCTGTCTATTTAGGCTAATCTTTGAAATAACTGAACCGATTGTTATGAAGTACTAGTGTTGTATATTTGAAACCATCAACATACACAGAAATACGCAAGGCAAGACGATCATACTGTTATAGGCATAGCACAAATTTTTGATACAGGTCTTTTAGTAAAATGGAGTGAATAGAAACCACGGGGTGGATTGAAACAAATCTGGTTATTTGATAAAGTTGTCTCTAGGTTTTTCAAGATTGTTATAATAAAGGTAAAATGTTAGCATATAATAAACAGTAGAAATAAACACACACGTTCCCGATATGTAGAAAAACCTACAGACAACTTAATCAAATAACCAGTCTTTTTTCTATTCACCTTGTGGTAACCATTCATCCCATTTTACTCTGTATTATATGTTTTTTATTGATTTTCCCATGGTTTTACACATAAGCCGTCTAGCTTTCGGCCCATCCCGTTTTACCAAAGTGAGCTTGAATGGAATAACAACATCAGTTACTAAAATTAGCATTGTACAAATTAATTGTAACAAGGTTGTTGATACCATCATTAATATTAATAAATCATTTAATTTAAGCTTTCAAATTCTGATAGTGTCATAAAAACTTGGTAAGTTTTAATTTATTGTTTATTAAATTACTAGAACAATTAACTTAGAACTTAACAATATCACAAACTGAAAGTAATTCTAGTCAAGTGTTGTGTAAATATTTTTCAGAATTTCGTCTTCAAAAATAAATGACACCATCGTGAACTGGTAATTATTATTATTACTTTACGGATGGTATATTTAATAAAGATATAACTTTATATATAAAATATAAGACGATTTCAAAGAAATATAAAGAAGTTAAAATATCCTTTTTATAGGATAGGGTGACAAACGAGCACACAGTCCACCTGATGGTAAGTGGTTACTGCGGCCCATAGACATTTACATCTATCCTCGATTACAAATCAAAATGCGGATACGTTCTCACCGGTAAGGACTAAGATAGAATGTCTCGTTTCCAGTAAAAAGGGTCTCCGGTTCTCTACACTCACCATACAAAACACAGCAGCATTAAGCTACTATTTCACGCTGGTATTCTGTGAGCGTGGTCCTTCCTCGGTCGAGCCGACCCATTCGTGCTACAACTATACTACTAATATAACTGCGGCATGGCTCTACCACGTATAAAATATAATGCCTTATAATGCTTTATAAATAGTGTATAGTAAGAATAAAATCCAGACTTGAGAAAATTTGTTTATGTGAAAAGTGTTAGTCGGAAGTCAAGTGAGAGTTTTTCCATTTGAAATTTGAATTGTTTTTTGTGAGTCAATCTATGGTGGAAGCCTATGTTCGGCAGTCTAAATATTTACATTAAAAAATAAGCCCCATATTCTTACAGCCTTGATGTAGAATTTTTTTCTTGAAATTTATTGAGGACCAACCCTCACTTATAACACATTAAATAAAAATATCACCAAAATCGGACAAAGATATCGCGTAACATAATACTTATAAAAGAATAAAAAACATACAAGTCAATTTTGAACTTTATTATTTTTTAAGTCAGTTAAAATTAAATCAATTGTAATATTACATAGAGTTACACAGCCTACAAGCGGCCCGTGTTGCTCTATGTATTATTTTAATATGAACATTCATTTATTACAAAGTCAGACACATTTTATTGTCTGTATCGTTAATTGCATTCGAAATACTGAGTGATATTATAGAAATTCAAGGAAAGCTTCAATAAATAATTTCTCATGTACATTATTTCACCTGAATGACGAGTAACATCTATTTATTAAATTTTAAAGCTAAAGTATACACTTACGACCTTAAAAGCATCCTTCAAATTAATTAATACAGTTCTCGAAATGTCGAACAATTTAACAGAGCTATAGGCTGATCTTAAATCGCTCTGAAGGGGGTCTATATTGAGTTATCCATCGTTTACACGTTAGTAATAATATATGGCAAGGGTGAACGGTATCCCCCTCCCGCTCACGATAGACGTTAGTAAAGGGTTATAGTTAAAGTAGGGTTAGCAAAAAATGTTTAAATCTAATATGAACAACGATGATATTACAATTAACTAAACATTTATAAAACTGAAACTTTTGTATCGACACAAGTATAATAAATAATTTTAGATTAAAAGTGAATGCAGGCGTCTGTCATAAATGCTCATGGAGTAAAGACTTTGCTAGGAAAAAAATTGAAACATTTTTTATTTATATGATTTTATGATTTTGATTTTAAGCTTATCTTAAACGGCAATGTTTTAATTTTTTCTTGGCGTTAAACCAATGCACGAATTTCGATAGAGCATTATTTAGATCGTCATAATTAAATTAACTACCGTTTCAATTTTCAAATAAAAAGGTATATACAGCAAATAATACTATATAGTGATTGTAACCTACTAGATAAGGTATGTCATTAATATAAATTTGGCACTGAGGAACGTCCGTTGATAATACCAATCCGGAGAAACTTTTACCATTGGTAAAGACTTTTTAGTTCTGTTACTATTAAGTCTAAGTGCAATATTCTTGACACCGTAATGTTGTAGTTTCTTGATAAATGTCTCATGATGAATAAAATCGAAAACCCTGGAAAGATCACAAAAAATACCTAAGGCATCTTGTGAATTCTCCCAGACATTAAAATATATTAAATGTGCTCAATATCGGTCATTCATCAAGCGACCACTTATAAAAACAAATTGATTTTTAGGTTGTAATTTATTTATAATAAAAATCTGTGGCAAAACACATTAGTGATTTCTTTTGCACGGTAGTACCCTGAAGAACTTTAGTAAAATAATCATAATACACTTTTTTAACCTTCAATTATCACCTTCACTTGACTGCATTTGCTAACGTTACTTTCACCAAAACATCGTTTGGAGTTAGTCCGCAAGTTATTGAGATGCCTTAAAGACATTGTAATTAATAATAAAGATAAATCACGTTCTGGTTATTATAATATTGTTAGAAATGGGAGTTGAAAATAAAAGAAAATACGAAGAAGTTAGGGTAGATCTTAAATCTCCTACCCGTTAAAAGACGTCGCGGGCTATTAATGACCAACTTGTTTTTTAACAGGATAGGGTGACAAGCGAGCTCAATACCCGGTGGGAAGTGAGAAGTGAGAAGATGGGTATCTACATCTGTCTTTGATTAAGAATCAAAATGTAGATGCATTATGATTTCTTATATTTACGCGAACACTACACATTGAAACAATACTAGTTTTTACGGATTTTATCGCGTATATTTAACTTTTTAAATACCCGACGTTTCGAGAGCTTTAAAGCACCCATGGTCACGGGATGTGACTGAGATGTTCAACGTCAAAAAATTTAACTTTTGTACCGATCTACACTTTATGAACTTACGGTATCTTGAAGTCTTACAGTTGTATGCTTGGGTTGGGATTTAATTTTATTTATTATAGGATCCCAAGCAGATGGTAGCACCCAGCTATCTTCTCTATTAAAATTAGGATGTTTTTTTAATTTCAATAGCGTCGCGAATCATCCTTGGAAGGAATCGGTGTTCTTTAGCGAGGATTTGTGGTCTATCAAATCTGATGTAGTGACGGGGGCGATCCTGTACGTGTTCACAGACTGCAGACTTCCAGGGGTTTTGATTGATCTTTTAGTTTGTCCTATGTAGGAGAGACACATTCACAATCAAGCTTGTTCACTCCTGCATCTTGCAGAGGGACGTTACACTTGACTGATGGTAAAAACTGACCAATCTTCTTCGGCGGCATGAAGTATGTTTTGATGGAAACGCGCTTCAAGATGTAGGCAATCTTGTCAGTGACTCCTCTAACACTATGGCAGTACAGCAGGTACACGCTCGACTGTGGCCGGCTTCACTCGTTCACTGTGACACAGGCGCGGGACCCGAGGCTTGTTGTCATGCAAAACTTTCTTTACATGGTGGAGCTCGGCAGCCAGGTGTTTACTGTCCCTCGTGTTCTCTGAAACAAAGATTTATCCACGGTAGCTAACTGTGAAGGATGGTGGTGAGAATCACCGTTTAAATATCTATCTGTATGGGTCTTTTTTCTTTACACAGTATGGCTCAAGGTGTTATCAGGATTCCGAATTACTAACACATCTAGAAAAGCTAAAGAATTGTTTGCCTCTAACTCCATTGTAAACTGAATTTTAGAATTTATAGAGTTAAGATGGTCTAAAAATGCAGTTACTTTATCTAAAGGTAGAATTGTGAAAGTGTCGTCTACGTACCGCTTGTAGAATTTTGGATTTATGGGAGAACTAAGCAGGGCTTTCTCCTCAAAGTCTTCCATGAATATGTCGGCGACAATGGGAGATACAGGTGAGCCCATCGCCACACCATCTACTTGCTTGTAGAACTCCTCCTTCCACAATAGGTAGCCAGATGTAAGGCAGTGTCTGAGTAATACTGCATATTCTACGGGCATGTTGTTTTCTTCCAGCCTTCTAGTTACAATTGAGATGGAGTCTTCAACAGGTAAGCATGTAAACAATGACTGCACATCAAAACTGACCATAGTTTCATTGTCTGCCAGATGTAGGTATTTAGTAGGTAACCCGAGTTAGTCGCTAATGTAGGTACATGGGTAGTGTTTCTCTCTTATAGAGGTACGCAGCAATAACAACGTTATTTAGTTCCACGAAATAGAATAGGTACAATATTGACGACAAAAAATACAAAAACAATGGTAGGAAGTTCCACAAAAGTTAAGAATGACTTATAAATTGCAGTTGTTAAATTTGTAATTCGTTTTGTCATTTGTTACTGTATGTGCGTATCTTTTATGTATGTATGTATTTTTAATGTAGTTATAGTTTCTTCTAAATACATAGGTTTCTGTTTCTCGCTAATAGAGGTTTTGGGTATTACTCTCACTATCCGGTTCTCATTTACCCGTGTTTGACTGTATATATATATATATATATATATATATATATATATATATATATATATATATATATATATATATATATATATTCATCATGGGGTCATTCGCCTGCTAAGACAAGAATAACCTTTTTAAAATGTTTGTCCGGCTGTCTGTCTGTGCAAGCTAAACTCTTTACAATAACCTAAACCGTTTACAATAAAACCTAACAAACAGATAGCGAGCATTGCAAGGAGTGGTTAGACTACATTTCATCCAAAAATCTCGAAAACAGCTTATAACATAGAAATATAAAAAACAATTATTTCTTATGGACGACACACGCGGTCAGTTCAACTTATCATTGCAACCGATCAGTTCAAACTAGGGTGGATATTTTTTAAAATACCGGTTTTTCGATATATCGATAATTATAAATATATCAGTATCGGAGTTTTATATATATGTTTATTTATTGCTCTTGCCTTGAAGACACGCACATTTTAATCTGATTGAAGACAGTTGCTGGCAACTTATTCCAAGCTTTCGCATGACCAACGATATGAATATATGTGGAGTTTAAAGGATTGAAAGGAACATCTACAAATATAACGATTGATCGTACTTTAAAATCTATACCTTACCATTTCTCATGTCTATCCTCCGCACAGGGAAACAATGCAGGAAATATGTCATTTTAGCATTTACATACTCAGAATGACGGTCAACGGTCCCCCTTTATGGTATATATTATTTGAACCCCTAAAGTCGAAAAAAGTCCAATGGATGTTTTATACAATCACCCTATGAATAAAATGCAGCAATAATCCTTAATATCCTCTCAAAATATGACCGGACGCGCAAGCCTCCTGCCATGTAAAGTTGTGTTTACAATAACTGTGTTGAATAATGATTTCTTAAATTTACGCGAACACTACACATTGAATAAAACCACGTGTACGGATTTTATCGCGTTTACTTAACTTATTTTTAACCACTTTAAAATTCCCGACGTTTCCCCGTATCCCCGTGACCATGGGTTTTGTAACGCTCCTGAAACGTCGGAAATTAAAAATAAGTTAAGTAAACGCGATAAAATCCGTATACTGTGTTTTTTCAACTTTATGCTAATTGCTGATTAGCAGAGGTATTAGCTTAATTTTATTTTATTAAGGAATACTCCCGAAAGAAACGTGTAACTAAGAAGATATGTGTTCACACTGAAATTTCAAAGTACAAGTAAACGCAGTATAATCTCTGACTTTACCAAAGAAGTGGGTAATAGCAATTTTAACAGCTATTTTTAACTTCCCGCTATGAAAATCAATGATTTTCAAAAAATTGGGAAGTTATTAGTTTCATCCCAGTTTTCGAAAATTGAGTTTCATCAGATCTCGACATTTTGAAGAAGCTGTTCTGACTATTTATACGGAGATGTCACTATGTCTGTATATGTGTATGTGTGTGTGTGTGTATGTATGTAAGTATGTAATGTATGGATGGTGTATGGATGTATGTAAGCCTCTCATAACCTTTGAATTAAAAGAAATTTTAAGGAGCTTTTTTACAAAATTATTGTAATTATTATCAGAAAAGGATATACTAGGTAAAATTAGATTTCAATAGTATAGTTAGTGATTAAATAAATTATTTTTGAATAGATATCTATGTTTGCGAAGTAAGCAGCTGTGTTCGCAGTAGACAACCTAGACGAAAGTTTATCAACAAGAATCGGTAATATAATGAAGGTGGGTCAAATTGAGCTTACCCGTAACCTATAAAAATATATGCGGATACATAATAATATGTCTAATAAAGAAACGAGAGTGGTGTGTCAAGATTGTACCAAAAGGAAATCCGTAGTTTCTGTCTACCACTAAAGGAGGCGGGTGTAAGAACCTACGTATTTATATATTTTATTTTTATTTTTAATTAATTAGATTATTTACTAAGGGTCTTTAAATAAATTAAAACCTTAATTGCTACAGTTTAATATCTATAGAAATCATCACTTGCTCACCTACTAAGCTACATTTCTAAAATTGTTTTCTTGAATTTAGCGGTTATCATACAATGTACGTCAAGGATTTTGTGAAAGTCACAGCATTCGTGGTAAAGATGACACTTTCTAGAGATTGGGGAAGTCGATTCTAGTAGCATCGTACGGAATCAGCATACTATACTCGATAATCATAGTCATAGTCATTTATTCCATAGAACAATATTACATTGTATTGGAAAATTAATTACACAAAATCAAAAATTACGTTTACATGCAATTGACTTAAATAAAACTAAAATCGAATAAATTTTAAAAATCATTTGACTATCATTCTATATACTTACATACATTTAATACTTTTCATGTCATAATATATTAAAATACATTAAGTAGTACATAAACAAAAAAAAATTAACATTCAATAAGTTTATTTTTGTCATTTTGGGTGTTCGTCAACCGAGTAGTAGCTTTTCTTAATTAATAATGATTTGATTTTATTTTGGAATTTTCGGTGGCAATAAATATATAGGAGGATATACAATAATGAATAGGAGATAGAAGCCGGACGTAATAGCAGCGGCACTCTCTAAACGAAACTTTGAGAGTTCTGGACGGTATACGTATATTCTAATAATTTTATACAAGAACATTATATTATAATTCGGTTTTAAGCAAATAAAACTTCGCTTAAAATAAATCTATCTAACAGGCAATGCTTTCAAAATATGTATATATTATCAATATTCACAAAATACAAAATAAACGCTTGAATATTGGTAGTTAATGCACAAATGGGTCAATTTACCAAATGGACGTTATGCTCACTCCCTAACAATGTCGGTTCATCGCGATGATACCTCATGCAATATTCATAAGTAGAACAAGCAGCTATATGCATGTAATATACACAAAGCGTCATCCTATATGCGTATATATTTTGATCGCATGTCATAAATCATAATAATGACAGACACCAGCTATATGATAAAATTTTTATGGAAAATAAAAGGTGTCTAAAAAACTTAAAATAATTAAATAATTTACATTTTTAAATAACTATATACTAAAGCACAGCGTTTTTAAGAATTGAGGTTTTTAAGTCGACCTTCACTACTTACTAAACTTTTTTTATCCTTTTGATGGGACTAAGAAATATGAAGTCAATCCACCGTTTAGTGGCGATGTAAGAATACCCACTACCCCATATCGTCCCGCGGGTGTCGTGAGAGACGACAGAGGGAGACAGGCAGGAGATGGGCAGCAGCATCTGCTGTAGTCAAACTTCCTATCAACCATGGTAATAATGGTGAGGCTAGCTGTGGGTGCAGGCGCTTCATCGCTGAAATTTTACATACTAATATAGATTGATGGTTAAATGAAGAAAAATGACAATGCTTCTGTCGTCTAAATAGTTACATAAAAATGTTATTTCATTTTCTCACCCTCAGGGACGAAATATTTTCTCCAAAATTATATGGAACCAACCTTAAAATATAAGCTATAAAATAAAATAAGAAATCATATATACAAATATAGCATACAGTAAAATAGAGACCTCCTTTTTGTGAAGTCATTTTTAAGGAAAATTTATGACTGTTTCATGTTGAGAAGCAAAATTATAGCATCAAGTTAATAACCTTATCAACTGACACATGGATTCCATCTGACGAACAAGTCACCGCAATCCCTCATGCGTTAGTCACCGTTCTCGTTTTCTTCCACCCTTTTTTGAAATTCTGTTGCTAAAAATATCATAACACTCATCATCTTTTCGTTCATTAAACATTCTACTTGTAAATTTACCTGGCTACTGTTTTAGAATAAATTGGTTGGCTCGACCGGGAAAAGACGAAAAGTGAAATAGCAGCTAAATGCTGTGTGTTCTGTATGATGAAAGACGAAAATTGCAGACCTTTAGTATAAGTAACGAGGCGTTTACATCTTAATTCTCAGTGGTGACAACCCATCTGCATTTTGATTCTTAATCGAGGATAAATATATGGGCGACATCATTCGCTTGCCATCAAATGAACTTTGGTCCTTCTCTAGTCTAGCCTACTGAATCGTACTGAAATCAGAATATTCAGGGGAAAGGTGGCTCTACATCAAACACCCAAATATAAAATCCGTCTGATGGTGACACTAAAAGCGTTCTATATTGTATAATAATCTAAAATAATATATTAAATAAGACTTAATCGTATCTGTCAATTGTTGTCAATGGGGGGGCTGTTTTTTCATATACTTATTAAGGTGACAATCAATCACACAGTCCACCTGATGGAAAGTGGATGCTGTGGTCCATCTTAATATATATAAATTACGTGTCACGTTGTTTGTCCGCGATGGACTCCTAAATTACTTAACCGATTTTGATCAAATCTGCATGCCGTATGCAGTTTGGTCCAACTTGAGAGATAGAATAGTTTTTTGAACACAATTGTTTTTTTTTTTTTTGCGAATTTAAGGATTTTTAATAGGACATGACAAATTGTCGTCGAAAAGGACAAAACAACGTCTGCCTGGCAAGCTAGTATTCATATATATCTCTCTTCGCGTTGTCCTATTCCAGCGCTAAGATGGAATATACCACTTCCATTAAAAGGGTATTCGGTTTTCATCTTACAGAAACACAGCATTATTAAGTTGTTATTTCACGCTCGTATTCAGTGTGAGCGTGGTATTTTTCCGGTCGAGCCGAACGCGTTAAAACCAGTGATAATAGATAAGTGAAACTTATAAATGATAATTTAAAAGTAGTCTAGACACCGAATCTGTCAGTTACTCGCTGTTACTCTACGAAAGTTTTGTTTCCATTTTTTGTATGGGTGACAAACGATCACACAGTCCATCTGATGGTAAGTGATTGCTATAGTTCATATATATACATCTTTCCTCGATTATGAATCAAAATATAGATGCGTGAAAAGGTACTCCGGTTCTCTACACTCATCGTACGAAACACAGCAGCGTGCTATGTTATGCTGGCATTCCGTGATAGCGTTGTCATTTCCCGGTCGAGCAGATACAATTGTGCTAGAACTATACTCCTAATTTAGCAGCAGCATGGCTCTACTACGTTAAACGGTAAAGTGAATGCCTACTATTGATACTTTTTTTATAGGATGAGGGTGACAAACGAGCACACATTCCACCTGATGGTAAGTGAATGCTGTGGCCGATAGATTAGACATTTATTTTCGATTAAGAATCAAAACGCACATGCATTGTCACCCTTGAGACTAAGATGGAATGCCTCATATCCCGTAAAAAAGGATCTCCAGCGCTCTACACTCACCATACAAAATACAGCAGTATTTAGTTGCTATTTTACGCTGGTATTCTTGAGAGCTTGGTCTTTCCCCGGTCGATCCGACCCATTCGTGCTATACCCATAGCTGCAGCGTAGTTCTATCGCGTATACACGTATTACGTAACAATATCAAAAAGTATAGTTAGAACCCATAGTTATAAATGTCCGCAAGGAATTTATTCCTCAGACACGCAGGCTTCCCCGCAATATCAGCGCCGAACGCGTGAAAAATTATCACATAAAGCTCGGGTTTCTCGCGTACTGTGTTCACAGCGAATACTGAGTACCTGAACTAATAAGACTATGTTACCGTTACTGTTATAGTCTACCAAAGTCCACTACTGGACATAGGGCTCCAGAGATTGCCCATGGTTTCCCTCTGTCACCTCTTACGACACCCACGGGACGATATGGGGTAGTGGATATTCTAACGCAACCACTATACGGTGAACCACTCAATTATAATATATTCAAAATAATGTACGGAAATATTTATATACAAATTTGTTATTTACTATGAACGAGTTGATGCTAACATCTGTGTTAAAGATAAAGGGATTATCTGGTTTTATTATAACTAGCTCGCAATAGGGTAAGAGAGAGTCGCCCAATTACAAACAGATGTTGCGGTACTTGGTTTTTAGATTATGAAGCATAATTCACTGGTTTTATTTATGTCCGAGTGCATTCCGGTCAATTACTGAGATACATTTAAAAATAAACTTAACTGAATATTTTCATGTTATTCTCATTCTGATATTTAAACGAAAACAATATTAAAATTTAAGAAAAATTAAAAAACACGCATGCATTGCTGCTGTGATTCTAGTGACAATTATCCTGGTGATCCTTTTAGTCATCCTTAATACGAGTGGGAATTTTCAAGTCAATCAACCGTCTACAGATTGGTCAAATTCCGTCATACAGATAGAGAGACTCGCGGAGCTGATAAAAGCGTGTAAGACGATACATCGAAAATGAACGATTAATTAAATTACGTGTATTGATGTTATGAATATATCTGAGTGATTCCCAAGCATATAGATTAAGTAGTTTTGTTGTAATTTCAACTATAGTGATTTTAGAGGTGTTTTCGCAAATAATTATTATGATTGAGTCGAAATTTTACAATGGTGTTTTTAAACAAGCAAATTAAAGATAAAGATATGAATTTACCTACATATATCCAAACTCCAGTTTCGTTAGTGGTGTCATAGTCCTATACTATTCGATAAAAGGAGGTGCATTTTTTCGCGGTGTCGCCTTAACAACCCGTTTTTACCACGTTACCTGTACGAGCTGTCGCACATGTAATATATTGTATATAAAACATTTTTATATGTGTATTTAACTTAGGTTTTTGGACAGTTTTTCTCATACCCGTGCAAATTCTATCATGCAATCTATTAATAAATCAATGCAATATCGGCACTCAGCGCGATCGGTTTTATTTATTATCATAGCATTTACCGTCACTTTTTATACATCATTTAGCATTAATTATTATTATAAAATGTTCAGGAAACATACTACATTAGCAATTCTGATCTATGTTCAAAGTTGTATATATTATAAGTTTCCAGCTCATCGGTAAGTTAATTTAAAATTGATCATAAAACTTTTACCAAACAGAGAAATAAACAAATATACAGAAAGCGAATTTATATTGCATTGTCATTCAGTTCTGTGCTATATTCCGATTTAGGATTCTCTAGCTCATTTGAAAGTCAGTCTAAAATCAATTTTGATTGTTTTACCGCATAGACGACAAAGAGACAGACGGACAAGTTAGTGAGTTTCTATTACATTTCTTTTATTGCATATTTTCATTCCCTTTATTGCATTGCCATGCTAGCTCAGATGGTTAGCGCTCGCTGTAAATTTCACAGTATACAAATGGACACACCTTCGAATGAAAAAAAACCTATTTTCCCACTTTTTTTGGAATTAATTTTTAAGCGAAGTGGGAAGTGGATTTAGGTCCAAAAACATGGTCGCGTTGAGAAACTGCTCCTTTTAAAGCTAATTTTAAGCGAAATAGACAATCCATTTAAATCCGAGAAGTACAGTTATAGCATTAAGTTGTAACCGTATCGACTCATCTCACACGAACTAACGGACAAGAAACCTGTGACCGCGGCGTAAAGTGGACGTGATCACTCATGCTTTAGTCACCGTTCTCGTTCGCAATGTCTTCGTAATTAATAAACAATGAGTTAATTGTAAATTGTACAAAAAAGCCTCAAATATTTCAACTAGACATTTTCCTTTATGGCTTATTCATCATGTCATTCACCCGGTGATCGTTTTAGAAAGTAGAACTCCAACAACGATGTACATTTCAAAAAGCGAATTTTCGTATTTTTTTTAATGTTGCCATACGAGCTCATTGCCTATGTACATATAAATAAAATTAAAGTGTATGTCTATAGCATCAAAATAACTGCATTTTATTTTGGGATTTATTTGCATGCCCGTAAGACATAAATGTTTTTTTTTTTTTTAATTTTGTCTGTCTGTGCGAGCTAATCTTCGAAAATGCTGAAACGATTATAGACAGACAGAGAGCAATGCTATGAGTGACTTAGGCTATATTTTATCCAAAAAACTATTTTAAAACTGAAAAATTGGCTAATTAGGTATTTACTTTATCCATGACTTCATCCATCCATGAATCAAAATGCAGATAGGTTGTCACGCCTGAGGATCATGCTCTCACAGAATACCAGCATGAAATAGTAGCTTAATGCTGGTATGTTTCGCATGATGAGTGTAGAGATCCGAGTACCCTTCTTTAGTGGTAACGAGGCATTCAATCTTAATCCTCAGGGGTTTGATTCTTAATCGAGAATAAATGTAGATGTGTATGGGCTACAGCATCTACTTACCATCAGATGGACTGTGTGCTCGTTTGTCATCCTTAATCTATAAAAAAATTAGATTAGCCTTTAACCGATTAAAGTATCTTCGACCTTTTCTTTGGCTTTGCTTGAATAACGATATTGATGAGACTGCTTTGCATAAATTTCCTACAACCAAGCAATTCAATTATATCGCCCTCTAACCGATTTAGATATTAATGAAATATTTAATTAATAACTAGGACCTTTTTCTAAAACTCGACGTAAGTTTCATAGAACACGAGCAAGCTAAGTTCGATCCCAGGCGGCCCTCATGAACCTCTCTCACTGAAAAGATTTGCCTTAACCGCCATGTTCGGGTAGGGTATTGGCGATTAGAGTCCCTGTCACTGATGTTTTACATTCGTCATAAACGAGTTGCTTATACCGCCATCTATCGGAGGCTATGAGAACTTTCTGGGATATTCCATGGTCGCCTCTTGAACACCCACGGGATGAAATGTGGTAAAGGATTCTCCTACGTCACCACCACATGGTTATTTGTTAACTGTAATTTTACGTGATGACTTATCACGAGCTTTACGGCGAAGGAAAACATCGCGAGGAAAGCTGAGAAATAAAAAAAAATCGTGTACGTGTCAAACAAACTTGCTTACGGAAATAGTAATAGAAACGTTTTTAATTAAATATATATTATGAATAATACTTTTTGAAAGTCAATTTTATGCTTAACTTACCACAGGTTCGGAAAATACCTCTGTCCTGGAAAGAACCAGCCAGTAACCCAGCGGGACTTTAAAAAATAGTAGTTTAAAATCATTGAAGTTACAATATAATTAATAACACAAAACAAATAAATAAAATAGTGTGACAGCGATCATCTCATTCTCCGGGGTTATTATTATCCATAAATTATTTAATATTATAATCACCCTAATAAAATGTAAAAGCTGTCTTCGATGAACGAAAAAGAATAAAATGATTTCTATATTTTTCATATGTGGTAGAGCCACAATGCAGCTATATTGTGGTTGTATCACGAATGGGTCAGATCGACCGGGGAAGGATCACGCTCACACAGAATACCAGCGTAGAATAGCAGCTTAATACTGCTGTATTTCGTATGGTGAGTGTAGAGATCTGGAGACCCTTTTTACTGGAAATGAGGCATTCCGTCTTAGTCCTCACAATCGAGGATAGATGTAGATGTCTATGAGCCACAGCAACCACTTACCATCAGGTGGACTGTGTGCTCGTTTATCACCCTCATCATATTAAAAAAAAATTGTGTATAGAAGAGTAAAAACACTGATTTCAGCTGTTTTGTCGAAATTATTTTATAGTTCTTCTGAGTCACTTTTATTTTTATTAAAAGTTTCATTTTTAATGCTTTCGAATACACTAAAGAAAATTACAAATTCAAGTTACAAAAGGTAGCATTAAAAGGTTCATTTACTTTTTTCCCCCTTCCTAATATTTCTCCTAATTTATATGGGACCACTCTCAAAGGGTAACCTATTAAATAAAAAATTAATCATCATAATCGGTTCTATAATTGTAACATGCATACAAAAATACATACGAGAACAATTAAATTGTAAAAAAGGTATACATTAGGATTTGAGGAAGCCTATGCCCGACATTATTACGTGTACAGAAGACCTTACATGTAAATACAAAATCCCTATAATATTCATAATGGACTGAACATTTTAGGTGACAATTTGAAATGTATTTGAATTGAATACCTATTTATTATCCCATTTGCAAAATCTATTAACACTCAAACGCTTCTCTCACACACTTACAATCTGATAGTTGTACAATGATATAACTTGTGCAGTAAATTGTTAGCCTATAATACCGACCGGAATAAATCAAGCCTTCCCTCCCTCCCATTTCCAAATAGATCCACAGCGAAAGGGGTGTTGTACTGTGGGACGCGGGGTCTAAATGTACCGGTCAACTACCTCTAGGCCTATTGGTCCCAATCGGATTGAATATTGATGTGACAGATGGTAGCACATCGGCACATAATTAATTTCTCGGACGCCGATGTTTTGAGCTCCAAGTGTTCTGATAGGCCTATTTACATATTTCAATGTCAAATTTACTTGTTACCTACATGTTGCGGACAATAGTAGTTATTTCATTGATTAAAATTTATTATCTTTAATTTCAAACAATATTTAAGCGAGTGATTAGAAATATTTAATATTATACAACACGTAACAAAAACCCATTGGTTCCAGTTAAGTGCGTTATCAGAAGCTGTATCCAAGCGTATAGAAATATATTTTTTCAAAAAAACACATTTAAAAAAATTAATTTTAATGAAAAAATTATTAATTTGCAAATTATATGTGGTTTTATTATCTCTGCATTGGCGGGGGAGTAAGAGGATTGTCAAAGACCCCGCATTACCGATACTCGTGTGAATTAAGGAAATAAAACCACATATAATTTGCAAATTAATTTTTTTCCATTAAAATTATATTTTTTTATGTGTTTTTGAAGAATAATTATTTCTATACGTTTGGATACTGATTCCGATACCGCAGTTAACGAGAACCACAGAGTTTTTGTTACATGTTGCATATGTTTCATTGAGAAACAAGGTCGGTGTGTGAGGCATATCATCTTTGTCCTCGGAGGTGACAACGCGTATGTAGATGTAGATTCTCTACTTGAAATTGGTTTCAGGTGGGCTAAAGTAGCCACTTACCATCAAGTGGGACTGTAAGTTTGTTTGTAATTTCATTTGTAAAAATATCTTAGTTAAATAAAAACTATTATTACAATAAACACTTCTAATAATAAAATTTCTTAAAATAAGTTGATAAATTAAAACAACACTTAAGTAATATAAACAGAAATGAAAAACGTCTCATCCTTCTAAAATTCATAAACCTAACCATTATGCCATTTACATTGGGTGACGTTTGTGTTTTTATTTACATTCAAATAAGTATCTATATTTTAATATCAATGAAACTAGAGAAATAAAATGAATATACTGGGTGATTTTTTTACCACCCGGAAAAAAATAGGGCATGACAGATGAACGGAATAGAAGCCTATGGCACTGATATTTTACAATTTATTTTTATATTAACATATTAGTTGCATATTATTTTAATTTCGATGGTTTTTTTATTGATTGATTTATTTAGTTCCATTTTTTTATTAACGAAAGTTCATTTCAAATTAGTGTAAATTATTAATAGTTCTATTTCATAATATGTTAATGTAAAAGCAAAAAAAAATTTTAAATATCAGTGCCATAGACTTCTATTTCGTTCACCTGTTACACCCTATTTTTTCCAGACGGTAAAAAAATCATCCAATATGTGTCAGTGCTATGTTTCTTCGAAGTCAGATATTTTTTTTAGATGAGATGACCTGACGCGACTCCAGTGCAATAAGAGTTAAAGCTAAGAGCAGCCTTTGCTTCGCACGCTTTGCTTCGCTCACAGGTCTCCGTTCCGCTTATTTCATTAACCACTGTAGATAGCTGCACTGTAACATGAAAATGAATCTATATACTAAGTACTACGGGCACCAAGCTTCACAGCAACTCGAAGAACGTTATATATTCTTATAACTTGGTGCTCAATTAGATTTTAAAGATTATTTGGGTTCTTAAAAGTAAAGGAAAACATCGTAAGAAAACTTTCTAGGATATCCAAAGCCAATATATTATAAGCAGTATAACAGGCTCTTTTATATACATACCTACCTACGTACTATGTAGGTTCTTACTCATACTTTTAAATTGTTACCTCTGCATGAAATATCAAAAACAAGTTTGTTTTGATGTTTGTTTATTTCTTTGTTTGAAACTGATTAAAATGCTTCATTAAGACTTAATTAGAGTCAAGCTTTAGTAAGCTCAAGGTTTATTGTTAAATCATATGTCACGTTCCAAAATTTTTGATTTTATTCACTAACTTCCATTTATTGAAAATACTCATATAATCCTCTAAAAGAGTCAAATGATTTAGACGCAGTTGAGCTGAGACAGAATCTGAGATAAAATGGAATACTTACAACCTGAGAAGTTCTACAAATTAGACACTACGGAACCTATCCTCCGAATTCCCTCAAAGCCAATACACGAAATCTGTCCACATAACTTCTGTCAGTTACAAATCTTTTGCTCATCCCTTCAGCGTCAAGGCGTGAATGATTGCCCCAATTAGCAGACCGCTGGCATTAATAATTACGGTTCCAAGATCGATGCACCATCACAAGACGGATAAGGTAGAGAAAACGTCGCTTAAGTTTAGTTTCTGCTTCTTTTTCCCGTCCGTCATTTATTTATGTTATCACATTATTGTATAAGAGTATGAAAATATTCAATTATACCTTACAATATGAATTTTCAAAACTTCATCATTGTCTCTCTTTACAAGTCCACGGCTGATCATAGGCATTTCTTCAAGTAATGCCTATATAAACGTCTAACTGTATAATAACAGTTGAATATGATTCCTAGTAGAGTATAATAAGCATTCGAGTTTCTTTTATTTACAGAAATATCGGAATATATGCAAACGCTATATAAAAACTAGATAGAAGAGATAAAAACTAACTAAATAATAAATTAAAGTTGCAAACACACTATATATACGAGTAATTATAAGTTCACAGCTTGTGTGATGACTCAATTTTTTACCTATATGGTACGTACGTATATGAGCTGTATATCACATTACGTATGAGGTTATAGTATAAAGTAAAACCAATGTCAATTTAATAGCAGTTTAATTTTGTTGTGTTTCGAATGACGAGAGTAGAGAACCAAAGATCCTATTTACTTAAATCAAGGCACTCCATCTTGATCTTTAGGGCTAACAACGCATTCTGCATTACGATTCTTAATCGAGGATAGATGTAGGTATCTATAGGCAAAGCATCCATCTACGATTAGGCGGACTGTGGACTCGTTTGGCGCCCTTATTCCATAAAAAAGATATACTCTTTTTTTACAATATACAATAAAAATTGCTATTTATAGATAGATATATTGAAAGTTAATACTTAATTTAAGTAATCAATAATCAACGGTTATGAGTAATACCAAAATAGTTTAAATTTAAAAAGCTGAAACATACTGTAAGAAAAAAAAGTTAAGGCAAAAGACTTGTTTGTGAAATATTGTTAATAGCAACTTTATCAAAAGGCTATTTATATTTTATTTACTTTAAATTATCGAAGAGATTTTTAATACGTGAAGTACAGCATTTTGCTGTTTTAAAAATCTCATTGTAGTGATCATTTCTTATGAGAGTCTGAAGTTACGTTATAAATATATAGTACGACAATACCAGCGCAGAAATGACATTATAATATGTAATATGTAGCTAGTAACAAATAATGTCATTTCAGTACTCATCTGCACTTTTATTCTTAATTGATAAAAATGTACATAGATGTTTGCGGGTCGTGTTACAAATCACATGTCCACTGCTGAACATAAGCCTTTCCCAAGAAATGCCACAAAGCACGATCGTGAGCCACATCCAACAGCTTTCCTCATGTGTTACCACTACGAGGCTGCCATTCGAGAACCTTCCTTCCTCATCGATTCTTCGATTCTTTGTGCTATACAGCCGGCCAATATTACCATTATGAGAACTGTGTGCTCCCTCCTTTGTTGTCGTTTATTCTATTTAAAAAAAAAACATAAAATACTAAATTCATTCAGACTATCGAATGTCTGAAATTACATGTATACGTGGTAGACCCATGCTGCAGCTATATTTGTAGGGTTATAGCGCGCATTTTTTTATAGGAGAGGGGGCAAACGAGCATGCGGTTCACCTGATGTAAAGTGACTACCGCCGCCGAAATGCAAGTGCGTTGCCGGCCTTTTAGAAAGGAGTAAAGCTCTTTACTTGAAGGTCGCTAGGTCGTATCGGTCTTGAAAAATTGCCGGTGGTAAACTATTGCGCCTTGTAAAATCGCAGTCTGTGTGCCGGCATAAAATACTGTCCCGCTCTGCTGAGCACGCCAAGCTTTTCAGAGGCCAATTTGGCCTTCTCTTCCAAGTGACCACGAAACTGCACGTCACTCGATATGTCGACGCCGAGTATCCTGATACTGGCTGAGGCAAGAAGGGATGTGCTTTGAAACTAAGGAGATACGACAAATGGGTTCTTTTTAGCGGTTAACGTGTTTCTTCTGAGGGTTAAACTGGACTAGATTTAGTCGCCCCAAGTTCACAATAGACTCCATTATTTTGGAGAACAAGGAGGTGATGGCGAAAGGCCTGTAGTCGAAAGGGTCTGAGCGGTCGGCATTTATAGGGATTGGGTGGACGCCGTCTTCCATGATTTCGGAACTAAGCCTAGTGAGTAGAAGTACCGAAAAAGACGCGTTATAACCTGTGCCAACTTAGGATCACACGTCCTCAGCACAATTGGGGGGATTCCGTCAGGCCCACTCGACTTGAAGATGTCCAGGGAGAGGAGTGCTTTGCGAACCAAGCGCTGTATGAACCGCACATCCGGCATGGAGCACTCACACCGCGGGATGGTCGGCGGTGTGCTCCTCCCGTCATCGAGACTCGAGTTGGACGCAAAGGAAGAGCCTAGCAGATTGGCTTTCTCCTTTGTGGTATGGGCCAGTAAGTCGTTTTGTTGTCGACGAATGGTTGGCTTGATCGGAGAGGGACCACGGTCTCATAGAATACCAACGTAAAATAGCAGTTTCATGCTGCTGTGTTTCGTATGGTGAGTGTAGATAACCAGAGAATCTTTCTACTGGAAACGAGGCATTCCATCTTGGTTCTCAGGAGTGGCAACACATCTGCATTTTAATTCTTAATCGAGGATAGATGTAGATGTTAATGAGCGACAGCGTCCACTTACCATCAGGTGGACTGTGTACTCGTTTGTCATATTCTATTAAAATATATAAAGTCCAATGCTGAACATAGGTTTCCTCTATAGATTGCTTCGTAGTGGAAATATTTGCCATAGTTACCACGCTTGGCATACGGCTAAGTACACACAACGATTCTGAATACGTGAACAAAATAACGGATGATTTTACATTCATTCAAACGAATCGTCGAACAACATTGAATTTTAGCTCAAACATAGTTATTGGGAGCAATACTTTTTTGACTTGTAATAAAAAGTTTGCTCTGCATATCGAACATCGATACTAGCGAGCGAATAGCGATCGAGTTTCGTTAAAGAGTTGTTACCTTTTGTAAGTGAGATGGTGAATTAGGGATACGGAGCTAGCAAAAAGGGTTGCAGAAAGATCTGATATCTGTTATAGGGTTGACACATCATATGTATTAATATATCGATAATTTCACAAGCGCAATAATTAACCAATTATTTATATTAGAATTTTTTATTCTGTATATATCAATATGTATTATATTATTACGTTATTCCATTTAGCGTGGAGTCGCCTCACACTTCGCTTATTAATATGTTTCTGCCAAACCTTTCTCGAGAACCTTCCTTACTCATCGGTTGTCGGTTCTACGAGCTATATGGTTGGCCTATGGCCACTTCAGCTTTCTGAACGTTGCGCTTTGTTGGTTATTTTGGTTCTACTGCGGATAGCCTCACTACTAAGTCTATCATGAGAAAAAAGACTCCTACAGAACTCTCCATAGCTCGTTCAACGATTTTGTACTTCCTCATACGGGTAGAAGTGAAAGATCACATTTCAGATCCATGTATCACTCACTGACACTCGATACGGGTTGCATACTATTGTTTTAAAGTTTTGAGATATATTTGATTAGAACTATCGATAACTATGACCGCTTGATGAAGTAATGACCTGGATCAGAAATTCAATAGATACTAGTAGCTCTGGACCGGGTTTTGATGCTTTCCTTTGGGGCATGCTATGTTCAGTAGTGGTATTTTGATAAGCTGTAATGATGATGATCATGATGATTATGTAATAACCTACGTTTGTGGGTTTTTTTGTTTTTTTTTGTATTATGATATGTTCGAGATCAGCAATTCATCATGAATCTGATTTCTGGTATGAAACAACACAAGTGGTTCAATAAATCACGAAATGTTATATTAACGTTGCGTATACACGCTGCAGCTATATATGAATGTAGCACGAATAGGTCGACTAGATCGGGGTAGGACCATACTCTCACAGAATATAAGCCTAAAATAGTTGCTTAATACGAGTATTGTTGTGTTTCGTATGGTGAATGTAGAGAACTGGAGACCCTTTCTACTGGAAACGAGGCGTTCTATCTCAGTCCTCCTTTGTTTAAATTTTTTAATTTAAGTTTTAAGTTTTAATTTTTTTATATGTTTAGACATAGTATGTGCTACTTCATAATCGACCAAACACCCAAATTTTTATAAGGCAAGCAGTGCTAATTTAATATACTATTATTAATGTCAAAGATCTAAAGTAAATACTGTTGTAAGGTGACAACAATTATGATTCTTAATTGAGCATAAATGTAGATGTCTATGGGCCTTTTTCCTATAAAAAAAAACATTATTTCGGGTAAGTCAATTTATTTAATTCGTTTTAATGAAATTCACGTTGGAGTCTATATTTATCAAAATAATTTTGTATCATTGATATACATGTTTATTAGATCAATAGTTTATTACTAATTTTTCAATTACAATAATTTAATTATAGTAAACTGGAGCAAGATCAGACACAGGATCTAAGACTACGTGTTTTCCGAGGCCCGGGGCGAAACTTCGCCAACTAACTGACGTCGCGCTGCTACTGTAATTTTTTACAGAAAATTCGCTAACTTATTTTAGCGATCCGGAATCGTAACCTGGGACCACCCGAGGTAGTCAAGAATAATAACAATATATACAAATTTAAATTATCGTCGCAAATTATATCATTAAAATGTCCATCGCAATCTATCTCTTTTCAATCAAAATGTGGATATTCTGAGCTTCAAGAAATTTAAAGAATAGATTTTTAACGAGATTTGATTTAATCACACATATACTGTAGCCGTCGTGTTGAGTTGAACAATCAAGCTGGGCAACCGCGAGAGACAACTGTCGCACGGACTAATTATATTTAGAAAAAAATTACGAAATCTTCATTCTGTTCAGATGGCGAATCTATGTGAAGCAGTCCTATGGTGTTTGGATGTTGTAGAAATCTGTCATAAAAATATCGTAGCCTTTTACTTATATTTAGCCTTTTAAAGATGATAACGAGTGATGATATTTTCTTTAAAGTGTTTTAATCAAAATAAATTCATCGACAATAACATGCATGTACTGGTACATCACTGCACGTAACGTAAATCTTTGCTAAACGAGAGACCTCGTGCGTAGTGGAGCGGGGCTCACTATCGTGAATTGAGTTAGTTTGTCGGGGACTTTACGGCCTCATTTCATTTCGGAATACGCCTATTTTACTACTGTCTCTGTTGTTGTTGTTGTTGTTGCGTTTCAACTCGGAACAACAACTAAATGGGGTACGTTACGTGAAAGTTTGCGCTGTGATGTGATTGGATTTTTCTATTGCAGATCCTCTTCCACGAATTAGCAAACATGTTTGTTTTAAAAGTTGTGTTAAGTTATGTTCAATTTAATGAAATCTCCATACCAATTCATTAATTTTTATTGTTTTTTTGAAAACGTTATCCCCCACTTTAGGATTTTCTCCCATATCGTGGGGGCAGTTTACATATAATAACTTTAACAAGGGCAAACATCCAGTCCAGGAACAATTATTTGTAGGCCACACAAGTACTGCATAAATGTTGCAGCATGGCACTACCACGTAGCTCTAAGAAGCAGAGCGATGCTGCAACTCTATTACTAGTCTAGTTGTAGCACGTATTGGTAGGCTCTAACAGGAAAGGACCACGCTCTCACAGAATACCAGCGTAAAATAGCAGCTTAACGGTGCTGTGTTTCGTACGGTGGGTCTAGGGAACATGAGACCATTTTTACTGAAACGAGGCATTCTATCTTAGTCCTCACGAGTAACAACGTATCTGCATTTTGATTCGTAATCGAGAATACATGTCTATGGGCCACGTCAATCACTTACCATTCGATGGACTGTGTGTTCGTTTGTTTTGGGTATTGGTCGGTGGCCGTCCCATTGCCAACTTACTGACTTTTTTATAGGATAGGTTAATAAACAAGCACAAAGTCCACCTGATGGTAAGTGATTGATGTGGCCCATAGACATCTACATCTATCTTCGATTAGGAATCAAAATGCAGATGCGTTGTCACCCCTGAGGACTAAGATGGAATGCCTCGTTTCCAGTAAAAAGGGTCTTAGGTTCTCTACGCCATACGAAATACAGCAGCATTAAGCTACTATTTCACACTGGTATTCTGTGAGAGCGTGGTCCTTCCCCAGTCGAGCCGACCCATTCGTGCTACAACTATACATCTAATATAACTGCAGCATGGCTCTACCACGTAAGATCTCTTAGGTCAGGTTAGGATGATCTGTTAGGTTAGGTTGTTATGGCTATTACTATATACTCTTATATATGTAGTAGAACCATGCTGCTACTTTATTTATATGTTGCTTAATGCTGTTGTGTTTTGTATTGTAAGTGTAACGAACCGGGGACCCTTTTTACCGGGAACGAGGCATTCCATCTAGGTCCTCAGGGGTGGCAACGCATCTGCATTTTGATTTTTAAACGAGGATAGATGTAGATGTTTATGGACCGTAGCATCCACCTACCATCTGGTGGACTGTGTTCTCTTTTGTCACTTATATTCTATAAAAAATATATAGGTTACCTATTTAGATATCATATAAATACTTTTTGTGCGAAAATCGAATCCACGACTCTAAAAACAGCAGTCTAAATACTGCACTCTCCTATCTTCGAAAATCTTTTGAAAAACTAAGGATTTTACCGAATTATGGAGAGATAAATTATGAGCTTTAGATGGCTGGGTAGCGCAGTGACTAAGAAAGACCAGAAAAGACTAATTTAGTTGCTGTGGGGATTCGAGTTCTAATCCCGCACGGAACAAAGGTCTGTATGGACATCAAATATATGTTTCGGATGTGAATGTTTCTCCATATGCAATTTATGTATTGAAAGTATCCGCACTACAGGAGTAAATAGTAACAGGAGTGTCATTTTCTCTAAAACGATGACGATTTTATCTTATATATCAAATTCAAATGAACTCTTCAATACGTCCCATTTTAAACAATGGGAGCAATATTTGCGCTCTTAAGTAAAGGATAATTATGCCTTAAACAGTCAAAACACAGTACCTGATATAAATCTTTAAAAACAAAAGAAATATAGACTATAAATCGGACCACAATGCAATATACGTCTATTAGGCGACCACTTGAAAGGTTGTAAATCTTTAGCTGCCCTAAAACACTCCTGTTTTACAGCCATACCGACCCGTGCTCCGATTGCTAAACGAGGAAATTGCACGTTCTCCATTTCTTACAGCATCCATTGCAGGCCAAACATAGATATTACCGACCATTCGTACCACTGGCGAGGCAATGAGAGTCAATACTATAGACGACCGATATATTTTCCCCGCAGACTACAGTTTTCCAACTCAGTGCGCTACTCAATCCAGTTCTAAACGATCAAACGTAAACTCTATTACCATTCTGTAAGAGGCAGTAAAAACGCAGGTACAGTTATTTTTCAGTGCACAATCTTATTCAGACTATATTCGCTGCAAACCAATTGATAAATTATTTAGTTCCGAATCGGACTCTTGGGGCTTACCGCAGGTCGGTGGTGTACCGTAAAAATGTTCGGTTAATGGAGAGCTTTTAAATGATATGTGTTATAAAATTTATTTTTGTTTTGCTGAAATTCACACACTACAGTAAATATAATCCGCATTATTACATATGTATATACTCGAATATTATATGTCATACAGCCATAGTGCAGCTATATTATGATTGTAACACGAATGGGTCGGCTCGGCTGGGAAGCACCACTTTCTTACACGATACCAGCGTCAAATAAGCAGCCTAATGCTGCTGTGTTACGTGTGGTGAATTTAACCATCCGAAGATCTTTTTTACTGGCATTAAGGTAATTCATCTTAGTACGCAGGAGTGATAACGCATCTGCACTCTGATTCTTAATCAAATTTAAAATGTATTAGACATATTCAAAATAATTTTACCTTTACTTTAAAACTTAGGCTTAATTAAACTTGCGTTAATAGTAGTCAATATTATTTCGGTGTTTACTACTAACTTAATGTTTTATAGGTCAGTAACCCTTAAAAGTATAATAAATTTAATATGTCATCAACTTTTACATCAAAAATTTTAAACAACTAAGGATTAACGCCTCCGGTTTCAAAACGAGGTTCATATTTTAATGGAGCCTTGAGCGAGACTTAATTAGATTGGAACGGTTCGACCGGGATATATGCCTTTAGATTTTAATGAAGTGTTAAAATATTGATTTTAAAAATAGGAATTTTCATATTAATTTTTATATTAATTATTACACTTTACATATTTTATATTTTTAGATAAATGAACGGCTTTATAGACATTGTGGTATCTACCCAATAAGCTTCTTTAATTGTGTGCACATGATTAATAATTACTACGACTGTGATTTAAATACTAGAAGAAGCATGAAAGATTTACGATGTTTTTTTCTGATATCCATATTAAGCAGGAACCTAATTAAAAATAAATCGTTAAAAATATAATCGGTCCGAATATCTGGCGACTCTTTGGAATCTGCCTATACATTTGAGGTTACTAACGTGACGCAATGAGCAAAAATATTATTTATAGAGTCCCATTTAACCGTACTATACAAGCCAAAGATTAGTTAACAAACAAAAGTAACTTCAACGATACTCTTAAACAAAAGTTTCATAGAAATCCCAATATTAGTTTTAAACGCACGGGCGCACTAAAGCACAATTTGGACCAGAAAGGTACTACGAAAAATAAAGTATAAGATCTGTACTGGCCGGTTTGTAAACTTTGTCTACGATAGGGTAAGAATGTACAAAATTGAACTCTACTAGCCTCAAAATAAAGAGTCTCCAGTTTCAAGTGGCTGTTGCAGCTATATTTCAGCATCCGAGCGAATTCTAAATTTAAACGCCACTCCCGGGCATTCCGATTCGGTTTTGAAAAGGCGAGTGCCTCTTCAAATTTACGAGCGCTACGGATTTCGAATAGCGTTTGATAATCTATTTTAGCTTGATCCTTGTAACGTTTAAATTCCTTTGTACAAATTGTTGCTAGTTTGCGAAATCATATTATAATATGGCTATTGTGAAGCGTTTATAGAGCTAATTTGATGGTTGATGTGAACGCTTTAACATAACTGTGGTATAGTATACTGTAATGTAACCTGAAATATATTTTTGTACGCGTTCAAAAAAGAATTCAAAATTTCTTATTCCATACGAAATGAATATTATGATATTATTCCATATGAATATGAAAATTAAAAAAAAAAGAAAACTAAACAGAGTCTTGTCAAAACTTGCGTCACTTATTTGTTTCGGCCTCAAGTCAAACTAAAATAATCTAGTGTATAAGCAAACGGATGAATGAACGAGTGTCGTGGAACGATCATCAGTTAACCTAAGCCAACCATTATCCTAATGGGATCCACAACCGGTGGCCCGTTCGACGAGTGATCACCGTCACTAATTACGGGTAACCATTTTAAATAAACTAAACATTTATAGACCGTTTAACCTTTTTAACAGTTTTTACTTATTATACGAGTACTAAATTATATCTACTAAAATTTCTTATATTTACATAAATTTTTCTGATTTTGTCGCTTTTAATTTAACTTATTTTCAATTCCCGACGGTGCTTTAATACACCTGAATCGTCAGTAATCAAAATGAAACAAAATAAAATCAATAAAATTAGTTCAATTCGATATTGTATCTCCTGTTTTGTTTTCAGTTAACCGTATTTGAAAGGCGTTCGCAATTGTATTCTAAATTTGTGAAATTTAAACGTTCAAAACTCAAAAAATTCAAAAAATATATCTAGTTGGTATTAAAACTCATCATCATCCTTCATCATCCAAAGAATAAGCGGAAACTGTGGATAAGAAACCTTGATTGATTAACTGCTTCGGTCATTTATAATGGTGTTTATAGACCATCGGATGTAACTTTTAAGTAAAAATTAAATCGCATTTTTTTAATTTACTTAACGGGAACACTATGAGTAAATAAATGAATCACAGATATTACAAATTCCAATTTATAAAACGACCGTCTTAAAGTAATTAACAGAATATATATTATAAGGTTTATTAATGATAGACACAATTATACAAGAGATAGTTACAACTCGTGGAACGAAAGTCTACCGACGACCGTTATTGCGCATAATTGGCCGTATTGCGCATTATTGCGTATGATTGGCTGTGATTATCATCCGCACGCGCTGATTGGCTCTAAAGTAGCATTACTTCCCTCGTACTAATACGAGATCGTAGCTATACTCTCTACGATTCGTTTAGCGCTAGAGTTACGTGTCGTTATAAGATCCAGCGCTTTAGCGCTTTCACGCTGCAGGTATGGTTGCAGCACGAATGGGTCGGCTTGACCGGGATAGCATTACACTCTCAGAGAATACCAGCGTAAAGAGTAGCTTAATGATGCCATGTTTCGTATGGTGAGTGTAGAGAACCAGAGACCCTTTTTATTGGAAAAGAAACATACCATCTTAATCTTAAAGTTGACAACGCATCTGTATTTTGATGCTTAATTGAGAATAAATGTAGATTTATATAGGCCACAGTATCCATTTGTCATCATGCGGACTGTGTGCCCGTTTGTTACCCTTACAAAAAACAATTTAGGCTTGTTTAAAGTTCTATGAACGTCCATAACTACCCCGGTTCTCATAAATAAGACATTCACAGAGAAGAACGATCAAGCACTGTGGGATCTTTCTCTTTTTGAGCCATGTTAATGCAACATATTATAAAATAATATAATGTTTAACGTCAATAAACATTTTTAAAATATCAATCTTCACAAAATTATATTAGTAGCTAGAGTATTGAGTGCAAGAGTTATTTCTAAGCATTATTATTATTATTTATGATATATTTTATAGCTGGCTTTTTTAACAAAATTAATAAGTTTTTACAATTTGCCTGGGAGTGAACAATATAGCCAGATTGGAGTTGAAAAGTGTCAGTCTTACATTTCCTATATCTTCAGGCATAGACATTTCTTCACGTAGATTTCTTTCACTAACATGAACGTTGTAAATCAACACAATGTGCAATCTCAACCGTTTGAACGGTGATGGGTACAATATAACTTAATTTCCTCGTGTACTATAAAACTAAACACTGCCCCTTGAGCTACTTCGACTCGGCAAGGCACTTAAAAATTTTAAAATATAATCATGACGGCAACGATGATATTATTATGTCCATATGCAGAACCCTATAATTACCGTTGAAAGTAAAGCTGTTCTAAGTTTAGATTTGCTTCAGCCACTACTCCTTGATATACGGGTTCATAATGTTAGTACCAGGCACCATGTTGTTTAAATTTTTTTGTACGCTTCCTTTTTTTCAATTCGATTTCTGTGTGTTCCTATATCATTCATCCGATTACAATGAAACGGTTTCTGGTAAAAAATAAAAATTATTAAAACATTTATTTCACTGAATGTATCGGCTCTATTCCTAAACACGGTAGAGCTATGCTTCAGCTATATTATAGTTGTATCACGAATGGGTCGCCTTAACCGGGGAAGGACTACGCTCTCACAGAATACCAGCGTAATATAGTGTTACACTACAACACTAGATGGCGCTAGTGCCCGGTACCTGACGTCAACTTAGACAGCAACTCATTGCTGTTGCGTTTCGTAAGGTGGATGAAGAGAAACCGGAGACCCCTTTTACTGAAAATGAGGCATTTCATATTAGTCCTCAGGGATCGTGACGCAACTTCATTATTAGTATTCACTTAAATTTAGGTGAGCTGTGCGCTCGTTTGTCACCCTCAAACAGCTTATTCCGTAAAATTAACGCACACTTTAATAATTTATTAAACGAATTGTACTTCTCTCTCTCTATGATAGGAGTATATTTCACAATTTCACAATGTAATAAGCATCGTAAAGCGCGCTTTTACGGACGCTAATGCGCTCCTTCAGATTCGCACCATCAGTTTTAAATTGTCCCAAAGTCAGCTTCTACGATGGGTTAGAGACATTCCTTTATAAACAAAAACTATGCTGATTCAGTCACTCGGAAACACATAGCTGCCCATTATAATCTCAAAGTACGCATTTTCCCTAATTAATTTGAATTAAAGACACACAAAAATATCACTGTTTACTCGTTTCTAGCGTATTGCGGAAACGTCAAGATATCATTGGCGTTTGTCAAAAGTGACACTTATCTACCATTTTGATAAACATTTTTATCGTTAGCGTGTCACGCTCACTTCGACGCTTCTTTCCGCATGAGGAATAATGACTCTGTCTACCAATTGAGCAGCAATCACGTGACATCTGGTTAGCAAATGTCAGCCCCATACAATTAGATTTTCCGTTGGCGTTAACGCTTACAGAAATAGGATTTTGTCTAGACCCACAGGAAAGATTAATTATTAAAAATAATAAATGTGAGATCTGTTTACCTTGCTCTCTTGCTTACGCAACTGATCCTTATTATCAGCAATAAGACAGCGTATATCCCCGTCACAATTACACATTATTGTACCACTAGAAACGTAACACTACACATCTCAGTGTAACACAGAGCAGCCTCTCAGCAACACGATTTTCGTTGCCTACACTAGAAATACATATTACTATTACGGACAGAAACACGTACAGCAGTCGAAGCAAAACTTCAATCGTAGAATGACTTAGCTGAATGTCCCGCGCTTGGCAACTACACTAAACTTTATACTACACAAACGAGTGAGGTTTTCTTGGTATACTCTCCATTCTACCTCGCCACCATCAATATGACGCTCCGCTAGACTGACGCAAGCACTCACCACTCTGGATCCAACCGGTATTTTATAGACGCACCGGTAGGCCTTCTAAACCAACAAGAATTCCTTCTGACTCTATAATAGGTATATGACTATTATGTTGCAGTATGAATAGTACAGAAAGTCAGAATAATTACAAATCAAGAGGCTCATATCTTGTCCTCAGTCATGAAAATGCATCTGTAGAAGCTTAACACTTTAATTTAATGGAAAAAAATGTGAATGAAATGGCTTCTGCTTTCAATATACAGCTTAGTAACCGTAAGTGTCACAAAACGCAAGCAACCCTGGTTCCATGCCCGCCAGCACCAATGAAGTTGTAAAAAGCAATTTTAAATACTGATTTACCATAATATGCTAAAACACCGTTTACCACCGGCGATTTTTCTAGAACGATACGACTGGTCCTTTTTTTGTTCTGATGTACATCGGCGGCGGTAGACACTTTTCATTAGATGGACCGCATGCTCGTTTGGCCCAAATTCTACAAAAATAAACACATACACACCACCAGGTTGAATTGTAGTTAATAATAAGTGCTAATAATAAGTGAGAAAATATATAATAATAATAATATAACGTGACTACTAATATATAATATAATAACTAAGCTATTCTCATTACCATTATTTTAATCTACTTTTAATCAACTTAGAGTACATTCTGCTGTAATTTTGTAGGGAAGTGCAAACGTATTCACATCATCGAACAAAACAGCTCGTCGGTCGCTCTTTCAGCGTAACATGAAGGCACTCGTACTGTATTGAGAACAATCAGATAGAAGGGTTCATTGGAATAATCGATTCAACCCTCGATGCGCGTCCCTGTACAGACGGACAGTGTTGTCTTTGTCTTCGATGCGAATTGGAAATTTGAATTTCAAAAACCGTTCACAGCAACTTTGATATCTTAAAGAAAACGTTTTACTTCACGTTTCGGGCTTATTTTTTTTTCATTTACAGATAAAAATTAAAAAAAATCTTTTTTTAAATATTGTTATAGTATTGTATAACATTTTATACGTGGTAGAGCCATGCTGCAGTTATATTATTAGTATAGTTGTAGCACGAATGGGTCGGCTCAAACGGGGAAGGTTTGAAGGACGCTTTTACAGAATACCAGTGGAAATAGTAGCTTAATGCTGCTGTGTTTCGTATGGTGAGTACTCGTATAGAGAACCGGAGACCCTTTTTACTGGAAACGAGACATTCCATCTTAGTCCTCAGGGGTTACAACGCATCTGAATTTTGAATCTTAATCGAGGATAGATGTAGATGTCTGTGAGTGGTTATCAGGTGGACTGTGTTTGTCTATCATAAAAACTTGTTGCTGGTAAAGTTTTAAATTTTATTGTTTTTTATTTGATACATTTTATGGATTGTTGTTTTTATTTTGATATGTTATGTAAAACTAAAATTTCGAAGACTAAACAAATTTGCATGTCTCCATTAGGGATTAAGTATGTAATATTATTGATATATTAAAATAGTATAAAATAATATCTCATGTAACATACATATTAAAATATAATAAAATAAATAAATATATCTTTTAACACAGGAGTTTCGTATAGTGTTGCGTATGGTGAGTTTAAAGAATCGAAGACACTTGTTAATGGAAACGAGGCATTCCATCTTAGTAATAACGTGTTTGCATTTTGATTCTTAATAGAGGGATAGATGTGGATATGTGCCCATAGGCCACAGCATCCATTAACCACGTGAAAAAATAGTATAATGAAAAAACAATTCAAACTGAAAATAATAATTCAAATGAAATATTTCGCTACAATATGAAAAGAAAGAATAAAATAAAACCCATCGTAGAGGTAGAAATGTTTATTCCATGTGTCTATGATTATAGATACAGAATAAACATTTCTCACCTCTACGATTGATGCAAACTTGTTAATTGAGTGGTAGAGATAAAATAGAATAGAATATTATATTTTTGTTCAATCACACACACATCACATCACGTGTAATTCTTATTGAAAGTACTTTTCCGTATTTACCACTGGTTCGAAAAAACCAATGTCCTGGGAAGAACCAGCAAGAATCACAGCCAGAATTTTCTTTCAAAACTTGTAAAAACTATTTACGAAATTTATTTTAGAAACAGCTTGAATTGTTAGATCAAATTTGTTACCAGCGTAAAACTGACGTAATATTCTGGATAAGTATGACATGGAGTAATATTATAAAGCCTCATTCAACTAACTCAAGCACTTGTTCAGCGATGTAGGTTAAGAAATACCCGCGCACCCGCGCTTACACTATGAAAACGCGTAAAAGCCTCTGGTGACTCTGGCCGTCACGCGAGCGAGGCACGCGAAACCAGTACGGCCTTGCTACGACGAATTATTTGTTGTTTTACTAATATAGAAAAAAAAACAAGTGAGGATTCTTGATTGTTCATTGATAGGTAAAGTATATAAATAAACAGTTTTACGTGGTAAAGCCACACTCCAGCTATATCATAGTAGTACAAGTGTAGAACGCATGGGTCGGCTCGACCGGGGACATACTCTCGTAGAATAGCAGCGCAAAATCAGTGTTTCGTATGGTGAGAACAAGAGAACCTTTTTACTGTAAACGAGGCATTTAATCTTAGTCGTCAGCGTTAATAATGCATTTGCATTTTGATTCTTAATTGAGGATAAATGTAGGTGTCTATGTGTCACAGTCTACACTTACCATCCAGTTGGACAATTATTTTATAAAATAATATTTATTTTATTAAAAACACTTTGTTGGTACCTTGCGAAACTTTGTTTTTCAACCGACTACCTTAGAAGATTGTTTTTCGATTGTATGTGTGTATGTATGTCTATTTCCTTCACAAGTATACAGCTAGATAGATTTTAATGTACGGAATGTTGTCAGATTAGACTTAGTTGTGAAAGTGACATGGGGTGTAAAATTGTAACTGATAACGGATTAATAAACTTTTTGACGCAGTCGGGGTTTTCCCAATTGCTATTTTAACTATTAGGCTTGCATAATATCTAATTTTATCTTTAACTTTGAGTTAAAACCAAGTATATGATTTGCTTAAAACTTTAAAACATTAGCAAACATGTCTATACGATAAGTAAAATTTATTTATTTATATAAAAAACTTTGATTTGGATATTCTGTAGTTTGGCCATGGTAGCTTAAGGTTTCAAAATAGAATGGAATGAATATTATTTTATTCAATGCGATTAAAATTAGTTATTGAACTGGATTTCTTGCTAGTTAGTTTAAATTACTAAACTAACCAGCTAGAAAGCATGTGGGACGTTTTTTTAAAAACATTGGTATACAATATATAACGGTCACAGCTTATTAAAGTCCACTGCTGAACCTAGACCTCTTACGACCTCTGTCGCCACTTACGGCACCCACGACATGATATGGTGTGGATATTCTTACACCGTCACTACATGTTACAATATATTATTTTATACAATTATGTTTGAAATTTGGGAGCTTACAGCTACATTTAAACTCTAGATCACTATATTAAAACTTATATGGCAATAAAAAGCTTCCACCTACATAAATATAATCCATATATATCCGTAATATTTACTTGTTCAGCGATGTAGGTTAAGAAATACCCGCGCACCCGCGCTTACACTATGTACACTATTATTTTGTCATTTTAACTATCTTAAAAATATCGACGCAGCTAGTCCGCAAATGTAAGCAAGCACCAGCAGACATAATGAAAGCTCGGTTGGTACATATTTTCTATGCAATTACGTGCTCCCTCCACACGAGTCACTTTTCACGAGGTGCATAAATTATTTCGACGCAATCTTTAATGACGTCGTTTTAACATTGATTTCCAAGAAACGTTTAAGAAACAATAATTTATTTATTTTTAATTCATTCGGAGCCGTGGTAGCTCAGATGGGCAAGTTTGCAATTTTGGGTGGGTGGGGCTAAAAGGGGGGGCGGGGGTGTAAAGTTTTTTTAATTCATTCGAAGTTGTCGATTTGAGACTTGAGAATTAATTGCATTATTTATGTGCTATTATGGTTTGAAAAGGAGGGGGGAGAGATGTTCTCTATACGCTACGGAATTATAAGAAAGCGTACCCATAGCCTTGCCGATATGCGGTTTCTTTACATGGTGAAATGCCTACGCATTCTCTCCACAAACGGATTATGTCAGACTCGGACCGACTAAAACCCAATAAGGGTTGATCCGACTTCGCCATTTATTGGCACCGCCACGGGAACGCTTCCGCTTACATCCGCCACGCCATCGCCAGTCGCCCTATGGTAGTCAGTCCTCGGAGGAGGACTACTCAATCGTCCAAAAGACATGTTATACTGGTTGATGATACCCACAACGACTTGTTTTATTTGTTAACTAGCTGTGCCTGCGACTTCGTTCACATGAAATCATTATTAGTAATTTATTATTATATTTTCCTTTTTGTTTACAATTACATGGGTTTTAATTTTTTTATGCGGAACCCTAATTATTTTTTTAAACAAAAGTAGCTTAAGTTACTTCTTATAACATCAGCTACTGCCTCGTTCGTCTAGTGGTTGTAGTAGTGCGACCGCGGATCATGAGGTCCTGGGTTGGAATCCCGGGTCGGGACAAAAATCAATTATTGAGTTTTTCCGTCAAGAAATTCTCGGAAAGCACGTAAAGCCATTGGTCCTGCACCTGATCTCTCCGGTCGTGTCGGTTTAGCGTCCCATCGGATTATGAGATTGAGGGAATAGAAAGTGCACCTGTGCTTGCGCATACACTTGGGCACTGTAATCCTGTCCTGCGCCGATGGCTACTCTCCGTTAAGGCTGGCCGCCGTGACCGAAATTCGGTTTGGAGGAGATTATTATTATTATTTTTGTCACAGTTTCTACGTTTTCTCAGTTTACTTTTAACAAAACTGGATAAATGGTTATTACCACGGGACAAAGCCAAGTGAGTACCATGAACTTGTTTGTTTATGGGTAGTTTTCTGAAGAGATAAATTTTCTACAGATAAATTCTAACTATTCTACAAGTATTAAGGAAAACTGTTTTTTACAATTGAATATATGTTAGTTTTGGTAAATCTAAAGTTCTTAATTATTGATGAAGCGCTTTTGGTACTACACCAGTTGTAGAGAGGACTATAGGGACTATAATGGCGTTATGTAACTTCCACATTCTAATAATTTCATGTTTTAATTCAGTGTACATGGAATTTTTTTCATTAATTGTTGTCTGTAAGTTATGTGAGTTAGGTATAGCATTGTCAATATTAAGAGCACATTTATTAGCTTTATCTATTAATGTTATTATAACATCAGCTATCTGCTAGTAAAAGTCGCGTCAAAATCAGTGCAGCGATTTGGGAGATTAGCCAGGTAGACTGACGGGCAGACATTAATTTTTTGAATTGTTTTTTCGTTATAAGTATCGTTTATACTTTCAAATGCATTTAGTTAAAAACTGTTATTTTGAAGTAACAAACAGACACTTTTTACTTACTGATATGGAAATATGTGTTTTAGAAATATGTGTATTATACAGAAATATGGCAATGAGGTGGTCGCTTCCAAGCTGCTCCTAAAATAAATATTGTAAATATTTAGTGGCCCTTGACACTGTAAAATTTATTTAAAAAAAAAGTCCCGCTGGGTTTCTTCCCGGTTCTTCCCAGGACAGAGGTTTTTTTTCGAACCAGTGGTAACGTAAAATATTGACTTTCTGTAAGAGTTACTTGTAATATATATTGAATAAAAAATATTTTATTTGTTATTTTATTTTATTTTATGAATTGTGTTGAAATATTTAAAGCAGATAGTATCATGAATATACATGCAAATACATTTCTTCAACCACACTTACCATCAGATGAATCGATAATACAATAACAGTTAGATCCTTTATGGATCCTTTTTATTCCTCAGAGGTGACAACGTATCTGCATTTTGATTCCCGATCGGGGATAGATTTAGATGTCTGAATCCACAACACAGTATCGGATGAACTGTCTGCTCGTATGTTTACATCATAATACAAAAATGTTGTCGGCGGATTCACTGTCAAATATCCGCAAGATATTCCTAGTGATGGGTTCCGGACGAACTCACTTAAAACTGAAAACTCTCTACATTATGGAATGGGGCGAGGGGGTATAATATTCAAATAGAAAGCTATCTATCAATGTCGGGTGACTATTACTCCCGATGTGCCGTCCAATGCAGGTGCCTCGCAGACGTATTGAGTGACGATATGTGTGCTATTCTTACTTTATTTTTTATTCACCAACTAGGTAATGTGTTTACTCTTTAAGGATTTGAAAAGCGTATATGTATGTATGTAAAGAGCTTAAATATAAAATGGAGAATTCCATGTTTTAGCACCGTAAGAGAATCGACTGTTTTCCCCCCGAGGGTGTCATAGGTGGCGAAGAGAGAAATGAAATGGGAGATATGCAAGAGCACCTCCTTATGGCCCGGCTACACGCTCCGTATTGCCTGCGCAGTCCAGGCCTGTGCAGTCATGACTGTACAACGACACGTGCAGGTAATCTCGCGCAAACGGGACTGTGCAAACCGCAAAGTGTTTTGAGAGCTCGTCACGTTTGATGTGGCCAGAAGAGGGTTTTTTTTTAATACGGCGCCTTATATTATTGCATATATATTGTGCACTTCCTACAATATTACATACATACGTATTGAATTGATAACCTGCTTTATTTTCGGAAGTTTTTTAACAATATTACAAGCGTAACAAATTGTTAATCCGACATATTTATTACACATCAAAAAGATACTGAGGTTATATTTACATACCTCTTTTAGTTTTTTAATCAATAAATGATAAGCTTCTTTTTTGTTCCTGTCGGAATATTCTTTACTCTTAATTTTCCACAACGCTGGCAACAATTTGTACAATCCTCTGAAGTCAGTTAAAAAATCCTTAGAATAACAGCGTACAGATTTTTTTTAATTTAAGATTTTATAATATGACATGTGTCGTCAAAAACAATTTATATGGACTGAAGCGCGGTTTGAATAACCGACCACACGCTCAAGTAAGCTCGCAGGCAAAACCGTGCAAACTAAGCTCGGGCAGTTCAATCTTCAGCACGATCAATCGATCAATGATTACGCAAGTCGCCCGCGCGAGCTACCCATTTTGCCGTCCACACGCACGAGCTTACCTGTGCAAACTGCAAACTAGTTTGTAGTTTGTAGCAGGCATGCTCACAAGCAAGACGGAGCATGTAGCCGGACCATTAGAGACAGCTTAAAGTATCATAAAAGGGTGGTTGCCCACCTACGAGCCATAGCAACTATGACAAAAATATATAACGTATTCTCTGGGGGTGGCCTAAGTTTAGGGGTGAACTTTAACAGGCTGTAATGAAAAAATATACGAATAAATAAAGAGCAGCGTTGAAATTAAGTACTTAATTTAATTTTTTTCTACAAACTGACGTAACAAACCTTCAGTCTACCTGATCGTAAGCGGCTACTGCAGTCCTTGGACATCTGTAACCTATTTAAAATAGAGAAGGACTGGAAAAGAGGCATTCCATTTTATTACGGGTGACAACGCATTTGCATTCGATTCGTAATCGAGGATAAACGTATCTACATCTGTCAGGACTACATCAAAACTTGAAAACGAGATTGTACAACCAGTGCGTGTTGCCAGTGATGAATTGTGAATCTGAGGCGTGGTCCTTCACTGCTGGCCTTATGAGAAGCTCAAGGTCGCTCAGTAAGCTATGGTAAGGGCAATGCTCGGGATTTCTGGGTGTGGTAAGCTTAGAGTTGAAGATATCCACAGTGAAACCAGACTGAGCAATATAGTCCAACGGATAAGTAAGCTGAGGTGGCAATGGGCCGGCCATATAGCTTAAAGAATCGACAACCGATGGGGAGAAAAGGTTATCGAGTGGCAGCCTCGTACCGGTTGTCGAAGTTTAGGACGACCCCCACACTGTATTGAGTAATGACCTGGTAAGACATGCAGAAAATCGATGGATACAGGTGGCTCAGGACCGTGCTTTGTGGTATTCCTTGGGGAAGGCCTATCTTCAGCAGTAGACTTGTGAAGGACTGTGATGATGATGATAATGACACTGCAGATTCGTTGTCACTGTTGAATAAGATGGCATATCTCTCTCTATATCCTGAGCTTCTACTGAGTAATTCTTTACAGATAAACCCAATAATTGATTTGGGCCTGACCCGAAGTTTGAACGCGGGGTCTCATGATCGACCACCACACTTACATCCACTAGCCCAACGTGGCAGACAAATATATACGTACTATACTTACGTAATGGCGGTACACTGAAACTATTTAGCGACACTTTATAGCCTTACTTTATATTTTAGTTATACTGATAAAATAAAGTGGTATTAGAAGACCAACTATGTGCATGATTGTTCGCAGATAAAAACCTCTGTATTCAGAATTACATTCTGACAGAAGCAGATTTTAATATTTAGATCCTGAATCTACCGTCTGTAAAAACCAAATTAACAACAAAATATAGGTCGTGTACTTCCCTTTTATATTTAACTTCAAAAGAGAATTCTGTTAGCTGGATTACATTTTTTGGGTTGAAAATCTATAATCTTTTTTTTGTGGAACTAATTCAGTTTAACACAACTGCGGCGTGTATAAAAGCGAGGGTGATTATTTTGGCTGGTGTGTATTTATGCTTCTAGATCTGTCCGTATTCCTTAAATGACTCTCTATCAATTTGTTATAATGACGCGGGTAGTACGGATTAGTAAACTTATCTGTAGTGTTAAAAACTTGCCTCCTAACAAATCATCATCAAAACGATTATTCTATATGAAAATTGAAATATACCTTCAGTTATTTGTTAAAAATAGGTCACTACAATGAGGTTATTTTTTAAATGATGTCAGATAAGCACAAAATAAATAATGTCCTCTACCAAATATTGGTCACAACGGCCCATAGACATCCTCATTTAACCTCGATTACGTCAAATTGCAGATGCGCTGTCACCCCTTAGTATTATTATGCAATGTCTTATTTCCAGTCACACAACACACGTAACACAACAGCGTTTAGAAATTTATGGTATTATGGTATTTATGGCTGGTATTGTGAAAGCGAGATCTTTGCTAGGTCGAGTACGACCCATTCGTGCTGCAACCATAATACAGCGTGCAGCAGGGCTCTACCGTGTTTAAACACTGTATGATCACCTCGTATCAACGGAGACTAACCATTATTGCTGGATTTTATTGCACGAGTGTGCGCAAATAAAAATTATATATCTCTTATATATATGAGACGGTATTTCGAAACGATCAGATAGAGATGGACCAACGACTTTACGTGCTTTCCGATTCAAAGTAACTGACAAGGTAACACTGAGAATTTCTTGACAGAAAAACCAATTACCTGATTTAGTAAGTCGGGCTCACATATGATAGACCGATGAGGCAATAAAACAAATATAAATCTATTAACTGTACTACACTGTGCACTGTGCCAAGTACTTTGATAAGCGAATGCAGTGCTATGTAGCGTATAAATACATGGCTAAAAACGGTCCCTTGTCAATTTGTCTGTCTCATACATTTATGCATGAGTACAATCGATTCACGAAAAAATATGTATACATGCGTAACTTATGTAGATCCTGTATATACGGGATCTATATATGTTATGCATATATAAGAGCTAAACACTGTATTTTTTTAGCATTGGGTGACAAACGAGCTCACAGTCTACCTGATGGTAAGTGGATGCTGTAGCTTATAGACATCCACATTTATCTTCAATTAACACCAAGAGTACTAAGATGGAATGACTCGATTCCAGTAAAAAGGATCTTCGGTTCTCTACACTCGCCATACGAAACATAGCATCATTACGCTACTATTTACGCTGTTATTCTGTGAGAACGTGATCCCGTCCCGGTCGAACCGACCCATTCATGCTATAACTATAATATAGCTGCAGCGTGGCTCTACCACGTATAAAATTCTAATGTTACAATTTCAAATAAGTTTATCCAGTAACAGTTCACTGCTGAGAAGGCCTCCCCCAGGGTATGTGACCATCCTTCAAGTACCTGCATCCATGAACTTTCAGTATATCTAAAAGTCAAGTCGTCACTCCTTTTCGTTGGTTGGCACTCACACTCCACTTTCCGGCACGACGCTACCACTCCAGAACCTTTCTATCCCATCATGTGCGCTGGTTCTTCGAGCTATACGACCGGCTTATTATTACTACAGCATACTGATCCTTTGGACTATAATGGTTACTGTGGTTCTACTGCGAATATCTTTTTCTGTAACTTATTTTTAATATATTTTATTGCGTAGTAAATAAACAGTATATATACGTCCCACTGCTGAGCTTTGTTTAATTTCTGGGCAAGAAAATAATATCTGTCGTGTTGTTGGCAGTATTTACGTGTATACGAAAATTTTTTTTACTATCTCAGATATGCAGGTTTACCCACGATGTTTTCCTTCTCCACCGAGAACATTTTACATTATTATTGAAATACATCAATAGTAAAATTATGACATATCAGTAGGAACTAAGGCTTTCAATTTTAATTCACGTACACTTCTACACTAACAATAGTCGATTTCAGGCGTTATGAGTTGAAATATTATTGAAACTTTGCTCGTAAGCGAGAGCTTTTGTTACTTAAATCTGAAACTGTCAGCGTTGTTTTAGTAATTTTGGCCAATGAAAGTATATACAGAGATCCATCAGTTTTTTAGAACCTGTGATCGACAGTGTTTCATAATAAGGTATACGAGTATCTTTAGTAAAAGATCAAGTATTACACATGTAGGGTTATTTTGCAATAAACGGCCAAATTTCCAGAGCAGGTTCAGAACAAGTTATATAGGCAAGGGTTGTTTAATGAAATTGATGGAAGGCTAACCCATATGGGGAATGGGTCAGCCTTATGTACATGTATTTTAACCTACTTCAAAAAGAGGAAGTTACGCGATATTTTTGCAGATTGTGAACCGATTTTAATAATTATTTTTTTTAAATTCTGCCCCCAAGGGTGGAAAATAAGTAAAAAAAGTTTCATATTGGACTATTGTTTAAGGAATTTCATATAATATCTTTGCAGATAAAGAACCTATTTTAATGTTTTTTTCTTTTTTAAATATGATATACTTACTTCACGAGTGGTCCCATATAAATTTAGAGAAATATTCCACCCGTAAGTGTAACTAACAAATAATTTCTTTTTTAGCAATTTCAAGTCGGTTTTAACTTTTTGTTAACTTTTTTTAAATTATCAATAACTTCAATTACGGTATATCATTATTTATATATTGGAACTTAAGTTTAAAATTTGGCTACTCTTTTAAAAATAACCCTGTATATATTACTCTTTTACTCTAAAAATATATTGGCATATCAACTATTTTTTTGAACTCGAAATTTCGGAGACAAATTTTAAATGATAGAAAGTGAATGATTATCGAGAAAGTGCATCACAGTTGATGGACAGTCATAACGGCTGCGCACACGCATTAAAACTTCTGTTATCCAAGACGGCTGATTGGTGGGTGGGCTAAGTTATAAATAATTTATACGGTACTTAATTGTAGCTGCTTTTATAATTGTAAGTACTTTAAAATTTAGTGATTTCCCATTATGCCTAAAATTATGTAAAAATTAAAGAATTATACAAAAAGATTTTGCTTACGAGGTAGAACATGGCATAAATGGGTCGACTCTCGACTCACAGAAGGACCTCGCTGTTAATAAAATTTCACGTAGACGCGGCTCAGAAGGGAAATTGGTCTGTAGTTCTTCAAGAGAGCGTTGTCGCCCTTCTTAAAGAACAAGACCACCGCGCTTCTGCTCCACGCCTCCGGAGTAGTGCCACCATGGAGGACGGAATTGAAGAGCTTCTGAAGGACTTCAAGTACCGGTGTTCCACCCGCTCTCAGAAGCTCCGCTGTAATTCCATCCTCGCCCGGGGCCTTGCCATTTTTAAGGTAGTGGAGAGCCATTCTAATCTCGCTCAAACTGACGTCCGGGATATCATCGGAATAGTGTCGGATAAGACTTGCTCTTGGATCCTTACTCACACTTGCGTGTGGCCCCAACGATGATGTGTACAGCTGCCCATAGAACCTCTCAATCTCACTCAGAATCTCAGGTGTCCCGGAAACGATGTTGCCACACTCAGTCTTCAGCTTTGACAGTTGGCTCTTTCTGGCAGACAGATCTCTGGCAAAGACTTTGGAGCCCTGGTTCCGCTCGATCGCTTCTTTAATACGAGCAGTGTTAAAGTTGCGTAAGTCTCGCCGCATGCATTTGGAGATCTGTCTGTTCAGTTGCCTGTATGCTGTCAAATCTGTTGACGATTGCAGCCTCATCTCCCGTCTAACAGCCATGAGATTAAGAGTGTGATCGGAGACTATTTGTGTTCTTCTGCGGCCGGTCTTGTTGAACTTAACTCCGACCGCATGGACAGTTTCCACGAGCTTGTCATTCATATCGTCCACTGCATTGCAATCCTCTAGGCACTGAAAGCGGTTTTGTAACTCGAGCTGAAAGGTTTCGGGATTCTGGATTAGAGCACGAGGGGTACGGAGCGTTGACTTCATTAGACGAGACCTCTTCAACTTAACGTTTAGGTTCAGTGTGCCTCTAACCATTCGGTGATCGCTGTCAGTTTTCACCCTAGCGATCACTGAGACATCACTGAACAGTTGGCCACAGTCGGAACCGTAGCCAGGAATAGCGGGGCTGCCGGGGACTGGGGGCCGTTTTTTGCGTCGTTATTCACGGGGGGATATTTGCCATAGTTGCCACGCTTGGCGAGCGGGTTGGCAACCGCAGTTTTTTTATTATATCACTATTGTTATCAGGAAAATAGTGCTGCCCATCTCCTGCCTGTCGCCTCTTACGACACCCACGGGAAGATATGGAGTATTGGATATTCTCAACCGCCACTACACGGCACATTGTAATTTTATCTCGTTGGAAATTACTCGTACATTTCATATTTCAATTGATTGGATTCACTATGTTTTGTTAATAATCTCTTTGATATACCATCAATATTATAAATTATACTAACTTAATAATGATTTCTTACGTTTATGTGAACACTGACCGTGTAGTGGCGGTTTAAGAATATCCACTACCCCATATCTTCACGTGGGTGTCGTAAGAGGCGACAGAGGAAAACAGTAGGAGGAGGGAGGGGGTGATTAGCTGAAGTTTCTTCACAAAAACAACTTAAACTAAAAAACAGTAGTTGCCAACCCAAGCGTGCCAACTATGTAAATTTTACCTCTATGGTGGAGGCCTATTTTCAGCAGTTGACTTTTAATAGGCTGTAACGGTAAAAGTAAAAGAAAACTGCACTTATTAACACCCATTAAAGCGTATAAAAGTCCACTGTTGAACGTAGGCATCTTCCATAGATTGCATAATAGGAAAGTTTTGTGTAATTTTAAGTAGTTATCGAAAAGTTGCTCCTGCCCACATATCCTGTTGAAATTTACCTCCGACGCCTTTTAGGACAACTAGCTGACGATAAGGGGAGCTTGATATTTGTACACCGTCTCTACAATGTTGGTTTAAAACATATTGTGTGACATTCCGTCCGTCTTAGTGCTCAATGATTCCGAAGCCACTGTGATCTTCTTTGTTTGAATTTGCTTGCAGATTTCCTATGTTGCAGTATCCAATAATCATTTTTTTGCTTGTTTTTTTCCTCTAATAAGATATATCAAAAAAGATAAAAAAGGAATCTTCAAGTTTGGTATTCTGACATAAATCCGTTTTTAGTTAAAAAACGTTTGTAATAAACATTCTTCCTCGTGTCGATATGAAGTTATGTATTCTATAACGCCCTTGAAAGATCACATAGTTTAATAATAACATTCAACATAAACTGATTGCGTATGTTAACCGTACACATATTTATTTTATATCCCTACTTACTAAGTATCGTTTGAAGAAAATAGAACTTTAAAACTTTGTTCTTAAATATAATTTTTCTTCGAAAAGCGGCTTTCGGCATCTGAAAGAGGCTTGCTGAACTTATATTTTCTGTGAATTTAGACCGAATCGTCATGGTCGATTCTCAGAAAACTTCAAAAATTCTAGTTTTATTAATTTTCATTGAATTACATCGACACCCTTGTTTTGATCAATTCTATAATTGAATCTGCTTTTCTACTCAAAAAACGTCGTCGATTGCCGTGAACCGCATCAAAATCGGTAGATTCCTTTGAGAGGTATTGTTGACGAAAGAAATCTAGAAAAAATATTTCTACAAAATAACTTGAAAACTTTCTGTGAAGTGTTTTTCGAAAAAAAAATGCGTCAATTGCCTTAAATCACATCAAAATCGGTCGATTTGTTCGTGAAATATTCAATTTTGAAAAAAAAATGACAAAATACGTGACTTTCCAAAAAAAAATTTTATATAGGATATGTTAACGAACAAGCACACAGTCCACCTGATGGTAAGTGGTTTCTGTGGCCCATAGACATCTACATCTCTCTATTTCGATTACGAATCAAAATGCAGATGCGTTGTCACCCGTGAGGACTAAGATGGAATGCCTCGTTTCCAGTAAAAAGGTTCTCCGGTTCTCTACACTCACCATACAAAATACAGCAGCATTAAGCTACTATTTTACGCTGGTATTCTGTGCGAGCGTGATCCTTCCCCGGTCGAGCTGTCCCATTCGTGCTACAACTATATCACTAATATACAGCATGGCTCTACCACGTATACTAGGTGTGCACTTCGAGCAAATAAAAAATAAGTGGAATTTGGAGCGCTTTGGTATTGAAATTAACGGAAAGTTCCGGGGATGTCCTGCTGGTTTAAAATTTTTTTGTGACATAATCAGGGCTGATAATGAATTATTAACTTCCATTAAAATAAAACTAGGTTTAACGGGTTATATCACGTATATTAAGTTATTTTATATTCCCGACGTTTTGAGCAATTTACAGCACTCATAGTCCTTGGGGAGGACTGAGGTGTTCGACGTCCCAATGTCATAGTTAACCACGGCTACAGCCAGATTAAAATTATTAATTTTTGTTCCAATCTTCGCAGTATGAAATTATAGAATCTTGAAATCTTGCAGTTGTGAGCTTGGGTTGAGAACTAATTTTATTAATTATAGGATCCCAAGCAGATGGCAGCACCCAGCCATCTTCTCTATTGAAATTAGGATGTTTTTTGAATTCAATAGCCTCGCGAATCATCCTTGGAAGGAATCGGTGTATTTTAGCGAAGATTTGTGCTCTATCAAATCTGATGTAGTGACGGGAGCGAACCTGTATGTGTTTACAGACTGCAGACTTCCCAGAGCATCGATTGTTCACATCAGCTATATGTTCTTTAATACGGTTTTCAATTGATCTTTTAGTTTGTCCTATGTAAGAGAGATCACATTCACAATCAAGCTTGTACACCCCTGCATCTTGCAGAGGGACATTACACTTGACTGATGGTAAAAAGTGACCCATTTTCTTCGATGACTTAAAGTATGTTTTAATGCAAGCGCGCTTCAAGATACAGCCAGTCTTGTCAGTGACTCCTCTGACGTATGACAATACAGCAGGTACTCGCGTGACTGTGACCGGCTTCATTGTGACTTAGGAGCGGGACCCGAAGCCTGTTGTCATGTAAAACTTTCTTGATGTGTTGGAGCTCGGTGGCCAGGATTTTACAATCGATCTATGATTGTGCTCGTGCTCTCTGCAACAAAGATTTACCCGCGGTAACTATTTGTGAAGAATGGTGGTGAGAATCACCATTCAAATATTTATCTGTCTTTTTTCTATACACAGTGTGGCTCAAGGTGTTATCAGGATTCCAAATTACTAACACATCTAGCAAAGCTCAAGAATTCCTTTCCTCTAACTCCATTGTGAACTGAATTTAAGAATAATGATTTCGTAAATTTACGCGAACACTACACATTGAACAAAACTATATTTACGGATTTTATCGCCTATAATAACTTATTATATATTATATAATATATTGTAATAAACGCGATAAAATCCGTAAATATAGTTTTATTCAATAAAATTTAGAATTTATGGAGTTAAGATGGTCTAAAATGCAGTTACTTTATCTAAAGGTAAAAATATGAAAATTTCGTTTACGTTTAGGTTTTTTTTACAGAATATTTTTTATAGAATAAGGGTGAAAAACGAGCACACAGTCCACCCAATGGTAAGTGGATGCTGTTGGCCATAGACATCTATATTTCTCCTCGATTAAGAATCAAAACGCAGGCGCGTTGTCACCCCTGAGGACTAAGATGGAATGCCTCATAACCAGTAAAAAGGGTCTCCGGATCTCTACACTCACCATACGAAACACAGCAGTATTAAGCTGCTTTTTTCCGCTGCTATTCTGTGAGAGCGTGATTCTTCCCCGGTAGAGCCGACTCATTCGTGCTACAACTATAAAATAGCTGCAGCATGGCTCTACCACGTATAAAAATGTTGTAAAATGAGAGAAGTAAGCAGGGTTTTCTCCTCAAAATCTGCCATGAATATGTCGGCGACAACGGGAGATAGAGGTGAGCCCCTCACCACACCATTTGCTTACTTGTGGAACACCTCCTTCCACAAAAGGTAGCCAGATGTAAGGCCGTATCTGAGTCATCATCATCGTCATTACAGCCCTTCACAAGTTCACTGCTGAACATAGGCCTCCCCCAAGGCATGCCACAAAGGACGGTCGTGAGCCACCTGCATCCATCGACTACCTGCATGTCTTACCAGGTCGTCGCTCCATCTAGTGGGGGGTCACCCTACACTTCGCCAACCAGTGCGAGGCTGCCACTCGAGAACCTTTTTTCCCCAACGGTTGTCGGTTCCTCGAGCTATCGCTATTCGATATATTTTCGAGCCCATTGCCACTTCAGCCTACTTATCCGTTGGGCCATGTCGGTTACTCTGGTGCTACTGCGGATATCCTCATTTCTAAGTTTATCACGTAGAGAAATCCTGAGCATAGCCCTTTCTATAGCTCGCTGAGCGACCTTGAGCGTCCTCATACGGCCAGCAGTGAAGGACCACGTCTAAGATCCGTAAATCATCACTGGCAACACGCACTGGTTGTACAATCTAGTTTTCAGAGATTGAGGTATACCTGACGAGAAGATGTGTCGTAATTTCATGAACACTGCCCAGCCGAGTCGAATCCGTCGATAGGCCTCTCGGTCGAAGTTGGACTTACCTAGTCGGACTATTTGTCTCAGGTAAACGTACTCGTCAACAGCTTCGAGCTTAGCGCTCCCAACAACTACCGGGATAGGTGTGAAATGGACATTAAACATGATCTTTGTTTTTTCCGTGTTCATCTTAAAACCTATCCGTTGGGAGACAATATTAAGTTCATTGAGCGTAGTGCTTAGGTCCTCTAATGATTTTGCCATAATGACTATATCGTCGACAAATCGAAGGTGAGTGATTTACTCGCAATTGATGTTAATACCGTATCCTTTCCAGTCCAGTAGCTTGAAAACGTCTCCCAATGCAGCTGTGAAGAATTTGGGGGATATAACGTCACCCTGTCTTACACCTCACCGCAGTTGGATAGGTTTCGTACTCTGGTTCTGTACTCGGATAGCCATCGTAGCCCTACTCTACAAACACTTCAGTACTTCAATATACCGACAGTCAACTAGGCACCGCTGAAGGGACTGTAGCACCGCCCAAATTTCGACGGAATCAAAGGCTTCGTCATAGTCCACATACGCCAGGCAAAGTGGCAGATTGTACTCTTCGGACTTTTCAAAATGCCGAAGGATATGTGCGTGGTCTATGGTGCTAAAGCCTTTTCAAAAATCAGCTTGTTTGGGAGGCTAGAAGTCGTTGAGTCTGCGTGCGAGACGATTCGTAATGACTCTCGAAAACAGCACAAAGACGCGGCTTAGAAGGGATATCGGTCTGTATTTCTGCAAGACAGCGTTGTCACCTTTCTTGAAGACCAAAACCACCGTACTTCTGCTCCACGCCTCGGGAGTAGTGCCACCATGGAGGAAGGAATTGGAGAACTTTTGAAGGACTTCCAGTACCGGTTATCCACCTGCTTTCAGAAGCTCCACTGTAATTCCATCCCTTACCCATACTTGCCGTTTTTAAGATGCTGTAGGGTCATTTTAATCTCGCTCAAACTGACTTCCGTGATATAATCGGAATAGTGTTGGATAAGACTTGCTCTTGGATCGTTACTCACACTTGCGTGTGGCTCCAACGATGATGTGTACAGCTGCATATAGAACCTCTCAATCTCACTTAAAATCTCAGGTGTCCCGGAAACGATGCTGCAGCGCTCAGTCTTCAGCTTTAACAGTTGGCTCTTTCTGGCAGACAGATTTCTAGCAAAGACTTGGAGCACTTCTTCAATACGAAGAAGCTGTATTGAAGTGTCTGAGTAATACTGCATATTCTACATGCATGTTGTTTTCTTCCAGCCTTCCAGTTACAATTGAGATGCAGTGTTCAACAGGTCAGTATGTGAACAGTGACTGCAAAACAACTTCGGTGATTTGGCACATGCAGGTAATACCGATTTTGCGTTCAGATTTAATTTTTCGGAGTGTTTCTTTTCTTTTGTTTTTGAAACACTTAGAAAAATCATTTTCTTCCCGTGATCGTAGGTGCTGTAAAGGTGTAAAGTGCTTCAAACGTCGGGAATATAAAATTAGTTACCTAGGTGGATTGAAAAGTACTCGGCCTAACACAGATCCATTCAATTCTAAAAATCAAATTTACCCACATTATTTAGTTCAGTTCAGACTAGTTCATTGTGTGAAGTTCGAAACGTGTGCGATAATTAGTTGTGATTTTATAAATTTATTAAAAAAGTAATCTGACATAATTTCCGCGAATGGAGCAAATCGAGCAGCGTGCCGTCATTAAGTACCTCCATAAGAAGGGGCTATCATCAAAAGCCATCCATGATGACATGGTCAGTACATTAGGCGATTGTGCTCTGTCATATTCATCCGTCAAAAAATGAATAGCAGAATTTAAGCGTGGTAGAGAGAGTGTGAAAGATGAACCCCGCTCTGGAAGGCCTTTGACGTCAACTACTGACGAAAATATTAAAAAAGTACTTGATTTAATAATGGGAGACCACAGATTAAAAATTAGAGAGATAGCCGAGATTATAGGCATCTCTTATGAACGAACTCAAAACATCATTGTCAACGAGTTGGGTTTCCACAAGGTGTCTGCGAGGTGGGTTCCGCGACTGCTTTCAGTTGAACAAAAAAGGACGCGATTGACTATTTCACGCGACTGTTTGGAGTTATTTGAAGCCGATGCAGATGATTTTTTGAATCGTTTTGTTACTATGGACGAAACATGGGTTCATTACTGTACACCGGAAACAAAACAACAATCAAAACAGTGGAGAAGACCTGGTTCACCACCCCTAAAAAAGGCTAAGTCGATTTTGTCGGCAAATAAGGTGATGGCTTCAGTATTCTGGGACTCGAAAGGTGTGATTATGATTGATTATCTTGAAAGGGGTCAGACTATAAACTCTGATTACTACTGCACCTTACTACGTCGTTTACGAGAGGAAATAAAAGAAAAACGTCGAGGAATGCTCAGAAGAAAAGTCCTGTTTCATCAAGATAACGCCCGTGTTCACACGTCAGTACAGTCAATGGCTGAAATTCACAACTGTGGCTTTGAACTGTTACCCCATCCGCCGTATTCACCTGATCTGGCACCATCAGACTTCTTTCTGTTCCCTAACCTAAAAAAGCACTTGGGAGGTCAAAGATTTTCGACAAACGACGAGGTCAAAGCAGCTGTAGACGCATATTTTGACTCTAAGGAAGAATCATTTTTTTTCAACGGTCTAAATGCTTGGAAGGGGAGGTGGCAAAAGTGTATTGAACTTGATGGTGATTATGTAGAAAAATAAAAATATAACTGATTTAGTATGTGTTTATTTTCTTGGTTAGGCCGAGTACTTTTCAATCCACCCTCGTAATATACGTGATATAATCCTTAAAAACTAGTTTCAATTAAATCTGTCGTGTTCACGTAATCATAAGAAATCATTGATTAACTTCCAAATAAAGCTGGTGTGACTGCCTGTCTTCTATGTGGTAAAATTCCATTTCTGCTAAAGGGTCCGTCTGCGAAGGTACGACGCTCTATCCTATTTACAGCGTCGGGTAGCATTAGTCACTTACATTTTGGCTGTCAGTAAGTTCGTATATCACTTATTTTTTTTTTTTAATTTACTAAATAATATTTCACACCAAGCGTTGGACGAAAAAGCACGATTGAGTTGTTGCCACCTCAAAAGCACAAAGATCTGTCGAAAGACCCGGCTAGGTCTCATCAGTCACACAGCAGGGTACATGTTGTATTGCGGTTAGCTTTGATTTTAATCGGTGATAAAAATAAAAAATACCTTCAATGAGAATTTATATTCATATACTTATCTAATAAATAAAAATCAATGTTTGTTTGTTCGTATTTGCGCTGCCTTACCGTCCATCAGATTACAGTGCAAAATTATTGCTTGCACTTGTGTAAAGTTTATAGGCATATAACTTGCAGGAGGTAACGCGCGTATCGTACGCAGAAATTTATTTGAAAGTTAAATATATCATTCAACTTCAATGTACTCGTATATGCTACCGTTCATTATTATAAAATATAACTCTTCCAAATTTAAAACGATATTTCTATAATTATTTTTTTCTGTTGCAGCAAAGCACAGGGTACCAGTTAGTACTGAATAAAAAAATTATTCTTTCATTTTCAATGTTGGTCAAAACTTTAAAGGTGAGTCTATGCTAGAGGAACCGAACACGAGCTGAGCACAAGTTGAGCCGCTCTACTCGCTGTATCAAATGTGGACGTACAACGAGACTACATCATGCAATTCGATGCATGTGATGCAAATCCCTTTGTGTTTGTCAAAAACCGACAATAGGTGGAGCGCAGTCGAGCACGAACCAAACGCTAGAAGCGCGACAGTTCGAGGCTTGTAAGTCGGTTCACACTATACTAATTTGCTCGGCTCATACTCCGCTCGTACTCCACTCATCTATTATAAACCCACCTTAACAATTATAATTTAAAATGGCAACCCTTTTTACCTCGTTTCTAGTCTTTAGCTATTTTTTAAATTAACTTCAAGTCTCTAGCTCATCTTGAGGTTAGTTTAAAATAAATTGCAAAATTTTCACTGAACAGACAAAAAAACGAGTTAATAGAAATATGGTAAAATCATTTCTTTTATATTTTGCTTTGATGTAATAATCGATTATGACATCGCTCAACAGAAAAGTCAAATAAAAGTTGAATCTGATATAACATACTGTTTTTCGACTCTCTGACAAACGGACTCACAGGCACAACCAAAATTACACAAGGCAAAAACTTAAAATATTAGTAAGCATTTTACCTTCAACAAGCTCTGAGATAGATTTTAAGTATTATGTCTAATTATTCCCGTTTATTTTTTTGCTTGTTAGCTGTAGTAGTAGTAATATTTTTGGTGCTGTGTTCAATTATTATTAAAATTAAGCGAATATTAAAATAAGTTAACGATGGAGCTGTTTTAACTATAAGAGATATTATAGGGAACCATTTCGCCTAGCAGTCTTTTTAGGATCTCATATAATATATATTTTAAGTTAGCTTAGTAGTAAATAATTTGAGGCGCAGATAATAAAAATAAAATTATTGTTTTAATTTATTGTATTTACGCGAATACTATACATAGATAAAATCTAATTTAACCAATTAATTTAATTTTTAATAAATTTAATTCTAACTTTTTGTTTTATTTACGACGTACGTCGGAACAAACATCAACATTGGTTAACTATGACGTCAGGACGTCGATAATCTCAGTAACTACGTGACAACGGTAAAGCACTTGAAATTGAAGTAAATTGAAAATATATGAAAATTAAACGCGATAGGTCGGTAAACTAATTTAATGTATGTGTGTGTATTTATTATTAACTCAAAGGTTATTAATTTGTCTACCATCCCTTACCATTACAGGCGATAAAAGGCCACTGCTGAAGATACGCGTCCCTCACAAAATCCTGGGCGGATTTTGCCAAGCTTGGCAAGCGGGTTGGCAGCCATAGTTTTGTATTATTTTGAGTTGTCAGGAAAGATGCTGATGCCCATCTCCTGTCTCATTTTCACTCTGTCGCCTCTTACGACAGCCACGATATGGTTTACTGGATATTCTTACACCGCCACTACACGGTAATTTGTCTATATTATCACAATATTATATCTTAGAATTTCACACTCTTACCTACGTGTGTAGCCAAGCAGTGGAGCACCAATGATTCCGATTTACAATGATATTTTTTTTTATAGAAGAGGGGGCAAACGAGCATGCGGTTCACCTGATGTTAAGTGACTACCACTATATTTACAAAAATGTCTCAACACATTTCATTAGAGATCTCTGATGTGCCAATGCATCTGTGGCTCATCTGTGGGAGCTTTGATAGCTTGTGTGTCACACTTCTATTATAAGAAATACCTACAAATAAAACATAGCACATGACACGGGACTTTAAAGTTTCTGTTTTTACACGGTTATGGGGTATAGCTACGAGTATTTATATTTTTTTTTAATATTTGATTTTAACGAATATGAAAAGTAAAGTTGCAGCCCATGGGCTGGGTGCAGGCCTCGTCTCACTTCTGAGAGGGTTTTAGGACAAGGAACAAATATTATCTTCGAAATATTTTTATTTCTCAGACATGCAGGTCTCCTGACGACGTTTTCCACCACTGCCGAGCACGTGGTAAATCAGCACCTAGAAACACAATTAGCAATTTCATTGGTGCTGGTGGGGATCGAAACCGGGTTGCTCGCGTACTGTGAAATTTACAGTGATTTTAAACGAATACCTTCATAATTTTTTTACCTTTAGCCGGTTAAATTCCACTTCCGGTCGTGGACCTACCGTTGTAGGAAGCATTTGCCTTATATATCACTTTCTACAGATGAATTGAGGAATGGAGTACCAGACCCCGGGCAATTATGCGTATGTAAAGAGATAGTTATGTCGCTCTCTATATTTTATAAATTTATTTATTCTTTATTGTACTCCTTAAAACAAAAGAATTCAAAGGGAGGACTTAATGCCTTGAGGCATTCTCTACCAGTCGACCTATGGTGTGGTGAGAATTCGTAGTACAATATAAAATAATAACAAAATTATAATGATAATTAACTTCGTAATATATACATTTTACTAATAAAATAAATCTATTCAAATATAAACTATACATACACATATATACAAACATATACATACATACATATACATTTGTACAAATAACTATAAATACATAGGTCTGTTTGGAATACATAATATCATAATATCTCTTTCTCTTTATCTCTTTATTTTAAAAACGTTACCTCCACACTAGGATTTTCTTCTGTATCGTGGAGGTAGTTTACAAATATAGATTTCACAAGGGCAAACATTCAGCCATACAAATACTTGTTCTGTGCGGGATTCGAACCCGCGGTCATTAGCACTGTAACTCATTGCTATGCCACTGCGCCACGGAGCCGTCAAGACGATAATATGATATGGTAATCATGTACATGGAAGCCATAAGCATCTTTCTATGAACGAGACCACATGGACGGAGACAAAAAGGGGTAATGAATTCTCTCAAGTCGTCATTTTTTTTTTATTTTAACTTTCATTTTATTGCGATTAAGAAAGAGAAAGTGAGAGAGACAGCGTAAAAGAGAGAGTGAGAGAGGGCGAAAGAGATATAGAGAGTCAGAGAGAGAATGACAGAGAAAGAGAGACAGTCAGAGAGAGAGAGAGAGGAAGAGATAGAGAAAGAGACGGAGAGAGAGACAGAGTGAGAGATAGAGATTTTTACGGACCGATACTACACCCTCTCCTTTTTAAAAGACCGTCAACGCACCTACAATACCAGGGGAATTATTAAATATTGTGTGTGTGGCGTTCGACCCTTACCATCAGGCGAGCCGCTTGCTCGTTTGCCCTCTCTTTTACAAAACGCCACCACTTAATTAATAGGCAGGAAGTTAAAGTGCAATATTTATACGAAATAAAGTGAACAAATTATCGACTAATTATTCTACTGGCGCTTACGTGCGCTGACACCGCAGGTGGCGCCCCGTAGCGTACCAAATTAAATGACAAATTATTTTCCCACGCAGCCTGCGCCCTTGTTATTAATCAGCTCAACCGCACAAGCCGCTCTGATTTGGCAGGCATAGAATTTCCCGCTCGTGAATGTCGGATTCAAAAAATGGGTTTAAAGGTCCTATTTTAATTTAAAATTTAAGCGAATAATCAGCGGTACAGAATTTCATTCACAAATATATGTGAAACTTAATAAATATAAAATAGTATAACAAAAAATAACAAGCAGATGTAGTAGCCACATCTTTGTTTTAAAAATATATATAATTAGTCCTGTATTGAAGAGGCGAATACGTTATGAAGTTTTTTTCATATTTTCATAGGTATTATCAGTCTCTCTCTCTCTCTCTCTCTCTCTCTCTGTCTAACAACAACAACAATAAAACCAATAACTGGTGCAATTTCTGGTGAATATTAAGACCGAAATGGAAGTGTAAAGAGCGTCCACGATTTTTGCGAGAAGGCTTTTGCAGACAAGACCAATGGAATATTTTTGCTTTCGAACACAGTGCTGCAGCAATAGATAGATTAAAAAAATATTTTTCAAATTTCTTGTAGCACAGATATGCTCTCAAATTTCAAAGCGTTTTCTTATTCTTTTGAAACGTAAAAATATAATAATATCACCTTTTTTGGAAGATAGTAAAAGTCTAAAATGTGAAATACCATTACTAGTTTGCTTTTAAAAAAAAGTTTAGAGAATGGTTAAATAAAGTTATGACTAAGACAAAAAAATCTGCGAATAATAAAAGTTTGAAGTGGAAGCCTTCCAAAACCGCAAACCTCTTTCCGTTTAAATCAATCTTATAAAGGTCAAGATGGTCAAGCTTGAATCAGTGCTAATTAATATGCATAATACGACATCCCATCTAAGATCTGTCTGTCATTAACATCAACTTGATAAATGAATCAACCGGACAGTTTCCAGTGTTTGATAGATGCGGTACGTGAATCATATCTTACATATGGCTTAGTTTGATGAAATATGAGAATATGATTCATATTAAGGATTTCGTGCCAAAATTAGTGAATGAAATAATCTTTTAAGTAGTGAAAAATTTTTTTTGTGTTTTTATTTTACAAACCTGATTTAATAAGCAAACATAAAGAGTCCACCTGATGGTAAGTAGCTACTGTAGCCCGTGGATACGTGCTGCAAACTTCAAACAATGAAGGCTACACATGCGTTGTCACCTCTGAGGACAAGATGAGATGAATCTAGGCTCTCTATACACTTCAGACCAAAACAGCAGTGTAAGCACTGCCTATATGAAGCACGGCTGATGTTGTAACTGTTCCTACGCGGGCCCCGTCTTTGCCCACGCAAACCCTAAAATTTTAAACGAACTCCAAATAGTTCAGAACGTCTTCTGTCGTCGAGCTGCGAACGCACCTTGGTACGTCCGTAATGCCGACCTTCATCGGGACTTAGAGCTCCCAACAATTCAACAATATTTTAAAAAACTCTCTGAGAACTTCTTCAAAGCATCAGAGTCGCACCCAAACCATTTAATTTGTGAGGCAGCTTCTTATGCAGCCCCACCCCCCCTCTCGCTATCGTGTCCGCAGGCCGAGAAACTCTCTCTCGGACCCGCCTAATAAACTGTCAAACGACCTGAACTGTCTCCTGGCTGCTCAGGCCAACTCTAATTAAATTAAATTATTGTAATAACTAATATTAATTTGCCTTTGTAGGCACTCCCTCAGCGGCACTTAGCCGCCTGCGCCCTCTTTTCCCAAAAGAGGGTCGCTCATGATAAGGCACAATACAGCTTGATCAGCCGGCTGCCTGTCCCCAAAGGCGGTTTTTAGTGGGTATCACTTAGGGTCCCCGGTAGGACAGTGAGCCCCTCATAACCACGATAGACCGGCTATCGTGGTATGCGTAATGCATTTTCCGCCTCCCTACGTATAGGGTAGCCCTTTAATTGCTTCGGGCGCAAAAAAAAAATTGTAACTGTGTACTGCTTAGAAATCATTCATAAGAGCCGGAAGGGTTATATCCAGCAGAAGATTTATATAATATAGATTTTTTTTTGAATGGGTGACAAATGAGTACCCTTATTCGATAAAAAAATCTGATGATAAATGGGTGCTGTTGACCATAGACATCTATCTTCGATTAAGAATCAAAATGCAGATGCGTCGCCACCCCTAAGGACTAAGATGGAATAGCTCGTTTCCAGTAAAAAGGGTCTCCGGTTCTCTACACCCACCATACCACTATGGCAGTATTAATTTGCTATTTTACGCTAGTATTTTGTGAGAGCGTGGTCCTACCCAAATAGAGACGACTCATTCGTGCTACAACCATAATATGGCTGCAACGTTAAAATCGTTTGTTATCACAGTCAAAATCTATTACAAAATAATCATAATTTATCAAAAATCATTCTTTAATGACCGTCACTGGTTGATTTCATTTCAAAAACTGAAATTTAAATACTGCTCAGAGCTCTTTAATAGTAAAAATCCGACATTGTATTACACGAATCGCCAAACCGAATTTAACTGTTTCATAAATAGCAGTTTAATAAAGTTGCATTTTATTAAACGCAAAATGATTTTAGAAATATCGCAAAACTTCACGTCTGCTGTAATTTAAGTCGCAATAAAAATTAAACACGGCAAGTGCTGTTCAAGTCAATTTAAAAACACTGTAAAGCCTTTACGTTAGAGTGCAACTTCCAACTTTTTTTCGAGTTCACGTATCCTACTTGAATGAATACTTCATTTTACGGCAATAAAGAAATTATATTAAATTTAAAAAAAAACCTAAAGAACACACAACACAATCATGAGCTGTAATGATTCTAGAGACTGACTCTGTCTGTCTGTCTCAATGACGGTGCCCTGTCAAAACAGCCCCGACAAAACAGCCCCCGACAAAACAGCCCCGACAAAATAGCCCACCGACAAAACAGCCACCGTCAAAACAGCCCCCGACAAAACAGCCCAAGTCAAAATAAATACCATACATATCTATAGAATTTATAACTATACTTATACCGTGTATCTACTTCAGTTGGCGATATATGGGAAACTTTTCTATTGTGAGTTTTAGCAAGAAATTATTGAAAAAATTGTAAGTGGTGTAAAACGAATGTTAATACTTTACGTGACTTTTTTTGGTTCATTTTATGTATATTTTGTTTTCAACAAAACTATTGCATCGTCTACACACGAAATAAAAACAAAAATAAATGTAAGTATAAAATTATATTATAATGTATATTTACAAACAAAATTCTACAAACTATATTCGTCAAAGGTTATTAATTACAAAAGTTACAATTATTAATAATTATTATAAAATAAAGATAAATGAAGTTATATAATAATATATCAATTTATAATGTCAGATTGTTGGAAATTCTACGGAGATACGGTAAAAGGTCGTCGTTGTTATAATTTCCCATAAGAGTTTCCAATCGACGATTAAGTTGCACATACTTCTTTTTAGAAGCTTCGGGATTTCTGAAGCCGGCTCGAAAACGTTCCAACTCTATTTCTACCCGGTCTTGTTCCTTCCTGAAGTGGTCTATTAATTTGAAAATACATTGATGGTGACACTCAACGGTGTGTTAGAAAGCATGATGCCATCCTTCTACAGAGTTGTTTGTACGCGGAAGGCCCTGGTGCACTCTATTATGAACATTCCATACATGAATAGGAAATTTTGGATCTGCTCTCCGATTTCTTCTATGCCGTCCTATATAAGTATCTTCCCAGTAATCGATGACTGCATCAATTTATCGTGGACAGCTTTCGGTTAGCTCCTCAAAAGCAGTGATTACGTCGCCCTCTTGGACAAAAGATAACGCTAGTAACATTTTCAAATGCATTCTCACATTTTCGTCATTGCGATATTCTTCTACAAGATGTAGCTCTTGGATTTTCCTCCATAAACACTGTCCTAAGTGGAATAAACAACCCATCACCTGAACACCATGAAATACCTGGCAAACTGCATTTTGGATCGCTTTCTCGAAGTCGGATAAGCAGCTTATTGGATTTAAAGTGGGTTTCAACTCCATCAATTTTTGAAACACTCGAACATATGTTTCTTCTCGTTTATCCTGTAGAAGCACGTAAATCAATGGAATAGAACGGTTATCTACCAATGCATGAATGGTAAATACTTGTAAAAATAATTGTGGGGCTACTTTAAAGGTTCCATCTACGTGCCAGTGCCGGTGCTCCTCTAAAACTTCCAAATTTTCTTTAGTACCAAACATGAAGATGCGATGAGGATCATTCTGTCCAGAATCCCATAACAAGAAATTTAGATTTCTTGAAGTGACTTGTAGTGCAACAGGAATATTAATATCGGCAACAGAGCCTGGGTTTGGGCACGACACTTCACGCCTTTGCCGAATACGCTCAACAGTTCTCTGAGATGCATTGTACGATGGCAAATGGACTGATGCTTCCAAATTTATCCCCCCTTGTCGATCCTTGAATCAACTGCCTTGGTTTCTCAAGGGTGTCCGCTGCTCGCCTTTTCATATTAGACACAGATTTTTTTGCTTCATTTTTAGCTGGATCTGGAGCATGACTGTGTCGAGTCACATTTACCACGACATTTTCCAATGACACTTTGACACGTCCTCGGCAAGGCAATGACACAGTCGCCTCTTATGGCGTTATGTGTTCATCATCTCCAGAGAAGGAGAGTGACTACGTAGGACGAGGATCAGAATAAATAACTTGAAAAGAGTCAAGAAAGTGCACGTGGGAAATACAAGGAAAACGGAAATAGGACATGGGCAGCAGCATTCCCCAGATTATAACTTAAAATAATAAAATACTGCGGTTGTGAAGTTGCCTGCCAAGCGCGAAAACTATGGTAAAATGCGCTCTATATGGCAATCTATAAGACCTATTTTCAGCTGAGGACTTTTACGGGCTGTAACGACAGATAGCCCGGTGGGTTAAGTACGCTGATTACCTTTATGTAATTCAGAAAATTAATATTTTTAACGATTTTTAAATCATTATTAAATATCAATGAGTACTCATTATCCTCATACATCAATTTATGAAAGAGAGAGGATAATCTTTAGTGATCAGTGTAATGACCGACTCATCATTGGCAGAACACTAATTTCTGTCTTTCCATCCGATTACAGGGTGAGTATCTTCAAGGCAAAAGTGAATAGGATTTTGTTAAATCAGTGCGCTTCACCATCTTAAGCTACATCACCACTTACCATCAGGTGGAACTATAATTAAGCGCTGGCAGAGAATAATAAGAAAACACTTATTAAATCATGATTGGATTTTGAACCTAAATGATCACCATTATCTGCGGTAGTCCATTGTTGGACAAACCTCTCGTAAGTATATCCTTACTCCGGTTAGGGATAGATTGAGCTATTACGGAGGAACCTCACAAATTATGTTTGCTTTAGCGGGTTTTTGAACTCTTAGAGCTCAATAACTCAAAATTAATATCAAACAAACTATAATTTAAAAAATTTAAATGAATATAACTTCTATTTATTTATTTTATGTGGCTGACCAACAGTTAATTTACTAAAATTAATCAAATATATCAGTAATAATACTAAGTAAATAAATAGCCGTAAATAGTCGGAACAGCTTCCTAGGACCTTAAACCGAGCTCTGATGAAAACTCGCATTCTCAAAATCAGACCCAAATCTATAACTTTCTACTTTTAAAAATCAAAGTCCTCACGATTATAAATTTTCAAAGCGGCAAGTTAAACAAATACTACCAATGCTATTTAAAATTACTAATATTCCTTCCACTCCCGGCAAGGTTAAAATGCTTATGTTGGGAGTGGTACACGACAGCAGTCGGATGACGAATTCGAACTCACGACCTTTGAGTTCTCAATCCGCAAGCTTTCATCCTCATCGATTGTCAGTCTTCGGACTTTAAGGCTTCAAGATTCACATGCTACTTTACATCACCAGTAATGGAATTTCTGCCGACAGGCATTTGTCGTAGAATTGTTTGTCAGTTAAGCGTTCAAACTTTTTTAAAGCTATGATTGAACTACAAATTACATTATTAATACTATAACTTAATTAATATTATAGCCAACGGTTTCAACCATCCATGTTGTTACCTAATATTCTAACCAGTCATATTGCAGGGCAAAGGTCTCTCCTTCCCTATCCCAGCTCTTAAGTACTTCAATAAAAAACTGTTTTATGACCCAAAGAAAATAATTTTCTACTTAACCATTGGCAACACTACGCAATTAGAAAGTAAGTAAACGTTATAGTCGCTTATTGACGTCAGGCCTTAGAAATCTTTGGATATGAAATTAAAAAATATTTTATAGCAGGTGATTATGATTGATTCGACTCGACTCACACTTTGCCCGCGCATGGGATATTAATTAAGAAACTAATGGGAAGAGAGGCAAAAAGGGTTAGACGCATAGACAAGCGATGCCCTCACGGAGCGTCGGCACGGAAATTAAGGTTTTTTTTAATCGCTTTAACAAAATGAAAATTAAAAGTTAACGATTTTATGTCATTTAAGAAAGAAGAAGAATTAAAGTTATAGTAATTAAATATTTTTTTATAGAATAAGGTTGACATACGATCTATCCACCTGGTGGTAAGTAGATGCCGTAGCCCATAGACATTTATATCTATCCTCGATTAAGAATCCAAATGCAGATGAGTTGCCACCCCTGAAAACTAAGATGGAATGCCTTGTTTCAAGTAAAAAGACGCTTCCGGTTCTCTACCCTGACCATACGCAGCAGCATTGAGCTGCTATTTTAAGCTGGTGTTCTGTGAGAGCGTGGTCTCTCCCCGGTGGAGCCGACCTATTCGTACTACAATACAGCTGCAGCTTGGTTCTACTACATAATTTGTTAATCTAATATAAGGACAATGTTTACAAACATATCTTATTTTAAATATACAAACATTCTCGTTGTCATTCGTATTCATTTTTCTGTATTCTATATTACTGGCTGCCTCTTTGGTACAATGAGCGTAACAGCGATGGATCAAACATGAGGTCCCGAGTTTGAATCTCACCCGGATTATGCTAAAACCAGTTATTGGGTTTTTCTATTAAAATTTTTTCAGTAACAGCCCGGAGTCAGGTAATTCGCGATGTATCACATTCGTGCTTCGAGAGCACGTGAAGCCGTTGATCGTGCTTTCGTTTCTCGTCTCGTCTTCTTTGGTAGAAGTAAAATTTAATTTTGATACCCAGACGGACTCAGGGCGGCCAAGGTAATCTTATCAATGTTTTTTGCATATTATGACTATGTTTGTAATTTATTTACATCTGATGTTTGTTTTTTAAATTATATTACAATTTTTTTGCTATCAGTACAAAAATGGACCATAAGGCAACGTTCACATCACTTATGACTTGGGTGTTATCTCATTAACGATCTGAGCACGTCAAACTTAACGTCATTGAACATGCTGCGAGAGTAGTCGCTGCACATTCTGGTTACAATGAATGCCTCATTGCAGCTCGCGACTCGACTAATTCATTGTTTTTCGTGTCACACTTTATTTTTTAATTATCGAATGCAAGCATTTAATGTCATTGCCGAAATTCAAAAAATATAAGTATGATTCATTTATTTCTTACAATTAAATTTTTATGTGAAATTTACCATTCATGTCTTGCTAAAAAAATTGTTTCCAAAAAATACACGACAGTGTAGTCATTTTTTAGTTATAATATACGCTGTTATTTAAGATTTTTTTATTAAATAATGAAATATGTCAAATCGGAAGCAACTAAGACAGTTCTTAACTTAGACTTGAAATTGTTTTGGTTTATATAGTTTTACTAACTTACCAGGCAGACGTTGTTCTGCCCTTTTCGACGACCCTTTGTCACGTCCTATTAAAACACCTTAAATTTGTAAAAAAAACGAAATTGTAGATCACTCATGGGCAAAAAAACTATCCTATCTCTCAAGTTGAACTAAACTGCACACGGTGTGCAAATTTGATTAAAATCGGCTAAGTAGTTTAGGAGTCCATCGCGAACAAACAACGTGACACGTAATTTATTAAGATTACTGTAACATACTCGAAACTAGGTATATTTTATGTATTAGGTATTCTTTTTTTTTGTGATAGTTTATAAAATAGCAGATCCGGCATTGAGACAAACTGTGTTTAGCGAAGCTTATCTACTATTTACAATAATAATAAGACAGATTTTGTAGTAGAAATAAATGCATAAGTAAAATAAATTAAATTGACATTATGTTTCAAGTGTAAACTTAAAAAGATTAATGGATTAAAATATTATGCACTTCGATTATGCCAACTTTATTTCAAAATGACAACTTCATCCTTGGTGCAACCTACGGGCAAATATCCGGAGTGATAGATCAGACATTAGTGACAATTGTAAATTTCACCATGACAACACAAAAGCCCCCAAAGCCTTCTTTGTGAACAGTTACTTGCCAATCCAAAGGCCGCGTATATTTCTACAAACACGAACACAAACACTTACAGCTTAGTAAGGGCGGCAAACAATAACACATTCTACTTGATTATAAGTGGATATAGCCAATGGACATATACATTTATTTTCGATTGAGAAACAAAATGCGGATGCACTGTGAGGACTTTGATATAATGATTCGTTTCCAGTGAACAGCGTCTCTGTTTCACGACACGCATCATACGAAACACAGCCGCATTAAGCTGCTATTTTACGCTGATATTCTGTGAAAGCGTAGTCCTTTGCCGGTTGCGCTCATTTCCCATTGGTCCAACAACCATAGTATAGCTGCGCGTGACTTTACCAAGTGTAATCTCGACTTAAGAGGACAATATTTTAAAGAATTTTAATATTGTAGGCTTCATGGCATTACTTTTCGGACAGACCAAATACAGATGGTGTTGACACCCGCTTGATGGCGATTTCTGAAAATCTATCAAAAGTATTAAAACCCAATTCAGAGGCTAATTGTAACAGGCCGCAGCAGTAGCCAATTCCAGTTCGCTAATGATGATAAGCCGTTTATTGGCGGTGTAAGAATATCCACTACACCATATCATCCCGCGGGTGACGTAAATCCAACAGAGGGAAATAAACAGGGAGATAGGGAGCAGCGTGTTATTAATAAAGACCAAAATTAAAAAATAAAACTGCGGTTGGCAACACGCTTGTCAAGCGTTGCAACTGTGACAAATATATCCTATGAGGCAGTTTTTGCGGAAGGCCTATGTTCATCAGTAGAGTTTAATAGGCTATAACAGTAGCGGTAAAGGTAGGATTGATAAGAATTTTAACGAAATACAAGCTGGCTGGAATATTGGAGCATTTCTGAAAAAGCCTATGTAGAACAGCACTTAGATATAAACAAAAGAGAAAAATAATAGCAAGTTTTGACCTTTGAAACGTTGTTTTCAAAAATTGAGCACACCACCAATATCTTCGTACAAGCAATGGTATGACCAGTCAATACAACTTGACTTCAGGAAGTAATTAAAATTAGGGTGCAGGTAGGTCTCACAGAAATGTAGCTTAGTGCTGCTGTTTTTCGTATGAGTGCAGAGAACCGGAAACCCTTTTTACTGGTAACGAGTTATTCCATCTTGGTTCTCAGGGGTGACAACGCATCTGAATTTTGATTCTAAATCGAGGATAAATGTAGATGTATATGGGCCACAGCATCCACTTACACTCTTATTCTATAAAAAAAGGTAATCTTAGCATTTGTAAAGAAATTGTCATATTCTTTAGATTTGTTTTATATAATACGTATTTTAAGTCCGAATTTTTTTTTTTGCGCCCGAAGAAAATATGGGCAACCCTCCGGAAAGCGGGGGAGGGAGGCGGTGAATGCTCATAGCATACCACGCAGTCGGCTGCGTGGTTATGTGGAGACTTTTACCCACTAAACACCGCCTTTTAGGAAATGGCTTAACGATCTGACTAGAGATCTCTAAGCCGTATACGAACGCGACCCTCCTTGGCAGAAAGGAGGGCGCAAGCGGCGAAAAGCCGCTTAGAAGAGTGCCTAACTAAGGCAGATTAATGGATGTGTTATGTAGGCTCGGCCTGAGCCGCCAGGAGGCAGTTCAGGTCAGCCGAAAGCTTGTTGGGGGGGTCCGAGAGAGAGTTTCTCGGTCTGCGCACACTATAGCGAGTGTGGATAGGGGCTGCATAGGCAGCTGTCTCACGAATGAGATGATTTGGGTGGGACTCTGAGGCTTTGAAAAATCTCTCAGAGAGTGATTTAAGGAATTGCTGGATTGTTGGGAGCTCTAAGTCTCGATGTAGTTCGGCATTACGGACATAATAGGGCGAGTTAGTGGCCCTACGACAGAATAGATTTTGAACTATTTGAAGTTCATTTATAGCTTTGGGCTTAGCATGTGCAAAAATCGGGGCCGCGTAGGTCATGACAGGTCGTATGCAGACCTTATATAGGGTTCGCTTGTTGCGGAGGGACATTTTACTGTGTCTGCCCAACATGCTGTTGAGCCTACCCATGTAAAAACGTGCGGTGCGAGTAACCTTCTTGATATGGGGCTCGAAAGTGAGCCTTGCATCAAGGGTGACGCCTAGGTGTTTGGCTCGAAACCCGAATTGTTGTGGGATGACAAGAGGGTCGCCGTCTGTGGGAAACAAATGGCGCCTCAAGCGCACGAGAATGACTCGTTCGAAAAGTTTGCCCATGGCCTTGAGGAGGCTGATGGGACGGTGATTGGAGGGGAGGTGGAGAGGTTTGCTTGGCTTGGGAATGCCAATGACAGTTGCCTCTTTCCAAGAGGTAGGAAAGTAACTGAGTTCGAAGCAGGCGTTAAAGATAATGGCCAGTAAGGTGATTACCTGCTCCGGGAGGTGTTTGAGGGCTTGGTTGGAGATACCATCCGCACCCGGTGCTTTTTTGGGCTTAAGTCCTTTGATGGTAGATGAAATCTCATCTTTGGACACAGTGATAGGGTCAGAGGCGGTAGGGGGCGAGTTCCTGCGTCGGACCTCGTCCTCCACTAGTTGGATGTGTAAGGGGTCAGTGGGTTGTGAGCTAGAAGAGCATTGAGCGGCAACGCTGTCCGCGAAGCACTCAGCCTTTTCTTCGTCTTCGAAGGCAATGGAGCCGTCGGGACGAGACAGAGGGGGAGTATGGGTTATAGCGTCTATCCGGAGGGCTCTCGCCATCCGGTAGTACGCTGTGTGAGAGGGAGAGATTTTCTCCATGAGATTGCCCTTTTCGTGGTCTCTGTAGTCTTGGAGGCGGTAACGCAGTTTGCGTTGAAGGCGGTGGGCCGCGAGTCTATATTCGGGAGTGGGATAGCGTGCAGCTCTACGGAGGGCAGCTTTTTTGGCTTTTAACAGGTTGCTAATATCTAGGGGAAAACTAGTATTAGCAACCGGGACAACTTTTTCAATCTCTTTAAGAGAGGATGTTATAAGTGAGGTGAGATTTTCGACCGCGGTGTCTATTTTCCCCGCACTGTCGAGGGCGTCGGAAGAAAGGGTTATGGGAGGGTCCGGAGAGTCTATAGCCGAGGCTAGAGACTTCTTGAAGCCCTTCCAGTTGGTGTAGGTTTTGGAAGTGGGAGTTGGAGATGGCTGATGGCCAAGAAGGAGGGATACAGGACGGTGGTCGGATCCTAGATCGTCAAGAGGCTCGATTGCTCTAAGGTTAAGGGAAACTCCTTTAACTAGAGCAAAATCTAGCACATCGGGAGCGTAGGTAACAATGTCGGGATAGTGGGTGGCAGTGAGGGGGCTGTAGACAGTCAGGTCGAGAGACTGAGTGATATTGAGCAGCACCCTGCCACTACTGGTAGTAGTGCGGCAGGCCCATTCAGTATGCTTGGAGTTAAAGTCTCCAAACATAATGACTGAGTTGCCTAATGCAAGGATGGCTTCAAATTCACTCATGACGGGGAGGGTTCCGCTAGGGATATAGCAAGAGGCTATAATGATTGACTGGTGTCCAGTCATAGTTAGTCTAGTGATAGTGGCTTCCATACTGGTAAGCGATGGAGTAGATATGTGGGAGCAATGAAGGGACTTTTTGTGATAGATGGCAGTACCGCCGCCTTTGCGGTCGGGTCTATCGTTACGTAGAAGTGAATAATTTTTAATAGCAAGGCCTTTAGAGACCTTGGGTCTGAGATGGGTCTCCTGTAGGAGTAAGAGATCGGCTTCGCGATCTCGTAGAAAAAGCCTAAGCTCTGGGAGGTTATTTCGCAGACCGCGGATATTGAATGAAACAAGCGACAAACCCTTTGGTTTGATACGACCGTGAGATATTGCGGGAGCAGAGGGCTCCGGCATAGTTTATTTACAAGGACCTTAGAAGGTTGATGTGCTCAGTAAGAGCAAGGAGACGGTCCTGAGGGGACTGAGCTGTGCTCAGTTTACCCGCAAGGATAAGGATTTCATCTAAGTTGATCCTATTGAGAGTGTTATACACTAGGTTGAGAGACTCTACTACAGGGTCTGTGTGTTTTTTTGGGTCGGCGGAGGACCGCGGGATATTTGATTCCTTTTGGAACCAGGGGTTTATTGGAAGCGGCGCTGGCTGAGAGAGCGGAAGGCTCATAAGGGGCCGAGGAGGGCCCTGAGGTGGCCGATAGGGGCCCTGTGGGGGCCGGTAGATGCCCTGTGTGGGATGAGATGAGCCCTGAGGGGGCTGAGGTAGGGGCTGGCCCTGGCTGGGCTTGCGGCTTACAAGAGCCGGGAAGGTTAAGTCCGAACATAAAAGCTCAAACTTAGGTTAGTGAAGTAATAAAATTAAGTTGTGATATTTAGCCGTCCCCGTCGTTTTTTACAACTGCAAACTTATTACTTTATCGTCAGTCGTAAAAGGTTCAAGTATCGGTTTTTGTGTTTACATACTTTCGAGTATATTCTCTAATACCTTATAAAATAAAAACTTTCCATTTGAAATGGTCTCCTTAAAACGATTACAATTTTTACCGAACTTTCTTTCTTATGTTGAAGTTTTATTCATTTACGTTCAATTCGTGAATTTAAATTGGCAATTACCATTCATTTACATTACATAATTTATAAGACGAAGAAGTTATCGAATAAAAAAAGAATAAAGTTCTCGAAAATTGCTTTCTGTAATTTTCCAATAATAAGTGTACGACTGGAAATCGTTTTGTGTATTTCAAGAATTTTCTTTACCATAAGTTATTGTATTCACTTGCATTTTCATAATGTATTATATACTATAAAGTGCTGACATATACATAAGCGTGCTAATAAACTTAAAGGAATTTTAATAACAGATAGAGATTCTTTATAATCGTATCCCAATATTTAGTTTTAAACTTTAACAAAAGAAACTGCAAGGAAAGAGTCTCTCCGTTCTAAAAGGCCGGCAACGCATCTGCGTATCCTTCATTTGGTCATGAACGGCGCTGATTCCTTGCCATCAATTAAATATGTTAAAAATATTATTTACACTTGTTACTACTTATTATTTATTTTAAATTATTCATTTCCTATCTATAAGAACCGATCGGTTTCGATCCGATCATCAGGATATATATATGAATAACGAACATAATATGCAAACATACCTGCAAAAATCGATTGAGTGAATTTTATGAAAAATTGTGAAGGTAGAATCTTCTACCTTGAATAAATATTGTTAAACAAGTGCAGGTACCTAAGTATCCTAATTACAAAAAAGGTAAAAATTAAATAGCTAAATATAATAATAATAATAAATCTATGTAAAAAAAATTGCCATTAAGAGCACCCCCCGGCGGGAGCCTCCTGCCCAACACCACTACACTCGAAAAGAATCATCACCTGATAATGGGTCAAACGAGTTGATGAAGAAGGCCCTTTTCGTCTCGTTCTATATAGTCTAATTATTACTACGTTATTGTAAAGATTTCTCACTATTTGTTGTAAGAAGATAGGTTGTTTATATGATAAAATAATTTATATATCTCTTCTTTCCTTCTTTTAATACATGGAATACTATAATACATACATAAGAGAACGGGGGAGTGGCCGGAGCCCGTGTAGCCACTAAAATGTCACTAACACGTCAATTCATACGTATAAATGTCAACACGAGATGTGTTTTGACGTTACAATCGTTTCCGAATTTCCCATGCAAATTATTGAGAAAATTCCAAATTACACGCTATTTTAAATAAATATCTATTAAAATCTGTCTGTCAACACAGCGAATCGGGTTTGTAGTAGTGATAATACGCCGTTATTGCTTGTATGTGTGCTCCCGGCGACGCCTATCGTCGTACAAAATAAGGTTGACATCCATTCTATTGTGTATTATAGTATTCTATGTTTCAATATCTGTCTACTATTAAAACCCATGGCTACTTGCAACTAACTTCAAACAGAAAGAGATAAAGATTCATGGTCGCCTCTGAAGACATCTTAGCAAACATCATATCTCATAGCAAGTAACTCCACTGCCTTTTTTATCCGTCAGACAAAACCTAGCATTGACCACATACTTCTACTTGGTGAGAAAATATATAAGAGAATAGTATGTACATACCCGGATGAGTCTAGTAAACTATAAAATTTAATTTTCTATATTTTTTTATAACTTTCAGACTGTTTTCGTTCTAGAAACTTGCCAATAATATTGTCAACAAGCTCTAACAATGCTATGTGTTTTAATAACGAATAAATTTTATTTTTATATGATATTATAACACTACATTAAAATATAATGGATTATCAATTATTATGAATTTCCTTCAGCGGAATTTAAGCTTCATGTCAATTTATAAAATGCCGAGTGTGGTAACGTAACAGAATCAATCAATATTTTCGTCCGATATTTTTTTTATTTAAAAAAATATTAGTAATCTTATGAATTAACATTACTAATATTCCTTTTAACCACTCTTAGTAAGCTTGAAAATGCTTGTGTTAGGAGTGGTTCATAACAGTAGTCAAATGGCGGATTCGAACCCACGACCTTTAGAGTTCGCGATCCGCGCCCTTTTTTTTTTTTTTTTTTTTTTTGCGGATGGAAAATCATCTAATGACCCCTTTCGCTCTGGGTGGAGCGTAAGGGAGTGTCAGACTTTTACTGACTAAAAACCATCCGTGTTCCTTCAGTGCCCTTAAGTTCCGGAGCCGCGGTATCTCTTTCGAACAGCCCGCAGCCCCGGCAGGCGTCGGCCCTTGCGGGCCCCTTCATGCTGCTGACAGCTCTTTGAGGCGCGCGTGGAACAAAACGCGCCGTCGACACGGCCTGTCGTCATTAGACGGACGGACGACGAGCTACCCATTGCTCGCCGTCCACAGGCCCGCGCCTACGGTGGCCGGGGGGCCACGACGTAGCCCCCGACGCCCGGGGCGTCTCCCGCGGCGGCCGGGGAGGAAAGCTGCTGCTCTCTCCTTCTCCCGCTCCGCCACCTCCTTCGCTAGCATCACTGCTTCGCAGAAGGTGGTGACGGCATCCCATTCCGTCTCGCTCCGGACCATGGCTTCGACCAGGGCCGGACGCGAGAGGTCGCCGCCGCCTATCGCCGCTACGAGGACCCGGCGGTGCTCCGCCCAAGCAGGGCACACCTCCACGGTGTGTTCTACCGTGTCCTCCGGTCCATCCTCGCAGTGGGAGCACCCGGGCGTTTCCTCCCGCCCGATTCGGTGCAGGAACCTCCCAAACACACCGTGTCCGGTGAGGACCTGCGTCAGGCGGAAGGTGAGGATGCCGTGGCGTCTCTCAAGCCACTCCTCAAAGAGGGGTCTTATCGCCGCTATAGTGGCGTGCCCAGCACGGGGTTGCGACAGTCGCTGTCTCCATGTCGCCATGAGATCGTGCCGGAAGTCTGTCCGCTGCGCGACAACTTGCCGCGGCAGCGGGGTTTCCCCCAAGGCATAGTGCCTCCGCACGCCATTCGTGCAGGCGCGCGAGGACTATCGCCTCCAGATCCCATGGCGGCAATCCGGCAAGGAGGCTCGCCGCCTCGCGGGAGATCGTGCGGTAGCCGCGAACCATTTTCACGGCTATCACCCTTTGGGGCGCGTTCAGGTGGTGGACGGCAAGCCGCGCCAAACCACGCGCCCACACCGGGGCCCCGTAAAGGGCCATGGACCGCACGATCCCCGCGTAGAGCCTCCGGCAGGAGGCGTTTGGCCCTCCCAGGTTCGGCAGGAGCCGCCTGAAGGCAGCCCCGGTCCGTTCCAGTTTGGGAGCCAAACGTCGGAAGTGCTCAACGAAGTTCCATCGGCCGTCGAGGACGAGTCCTAGGTACTTCAGCGTCGACTCGACGTCGATGGATACCCCTCCTACCATCACTGAGGATCCCGGTGGTGGCCTGTTCCGAGGACCATGGAAGTGCATGGCCTCGGACTTGTGCAGAGCCACCTCGAGACCCAGTTGCCGAATCCTCTCAACGACTATCGCAACCCCGCGTGTCATATTTTCCGCCGCCGCCTCGTACGACCCCCCTTGTGCCAGTACCAGCGTGTCGTCAGCGTAGCAAACTACGCTGACGCCGGTAGGGAGGTCGGCGCGCAGCACCCAGTCGTAACCGATGTTCCACAGAGGTGGCCCCAGAACCGAACCCTGTGGGACACCGCACGACATCTCTCGCCGGTTCCACTCACCGTTGCGACCGGGGTAGATTACGGCCCTGTCCGTCAGGTAGTCCCCGACTATACGACGGAGATAGGTCGGCACCCGGTGATACCGGAGTGCCTCCCTAATGCAGCTCCAGGGCATGGAGTTGAAGGCGTTGGCGATGTCGAGAGACACCGCCAAGACAACCCCCCTCTGGCCACTGCATCCCCCGTCGTGAGGGCTCTCACGCGCATGATGGCGTCCACCGTAGAGCGCCTCTTGCGGAAACCAAACTGGTGTTCCGCAAGATCCGGCCCCGTCCCCGCAAGGTGCTCGGCGAGGCGGTTTGCAATGACTCTTTCAAAGAGCTTGCCCACCTCGTCGAGCAGCACCACGGGCCGGTATGCGGACGGAGAGTCCGCAGGGCGCCCTGGCTTCCGAATGAGGACCAGCTTCCCCGTCTTCCAACGAAGCGGGAATTGGCCTCTCTCCAAGCATGCGCTTAGGAGCCCCTCCAGTCGGGGCCCGAGAGCCTCCGAGGCCAGGACCCAGGCTTTGCCAGGCAAGCCATCGGGTCCTGGGGCGGTATTCCTGGCCTTGAGCCTACGTACCGCCACTCTCAGGTCTACCCCGGTCCCTTCCGGGATGTCGTCGTCGTCGTCCTGGTGGTCCGGCACCGCAGGTGGCGGAGCCATAGGCGGGGGCGGATGTTCCCGTCGCGCAGGGAACAGAGCGCTCACCACGTCCTCCACGAGCTGGGGCCGGAGACTTTGCGTCAGCGGTGGGGCCCAGGTGCGGAGGTTATCCCGCACCATCTTGTAAGGGCGCCCCCACGGATCTCTGTTGAGAGTCTCCAGCATCTCCTCACGGGCCCGATCCCGGGCCCGCAGGACAGCCTCCCGGAGGGCGTTCTTCGCCGCTCTGTATCCCTGGTACAGCTCCGCCTCAATGGCTGCCGCATTCGGTGGACGAATGCGGACCCTGCGATGTCTGGTGTACAGGTGCCGCGCGGCGACACACGCCTCGCGCAGAGACGTCAGCTCACGCGACCACCAATACACCTGACGCCGGGCGCTTCCTGGCCGGACGCGGGGCATTGCCACGTCACATATCTCAGACATGGCCTCCTGGAACCACCCTGCCTCATCATTGACGTCGGCAGGCCTGTCCGGTGATGACACCCAGGCCTGCACGATCGAGGCTTCCAGGAGGAGCTCCCGGTCCAGCTGCTTTAGCGCCCAACGCGGACCACTCGGGGCCTGTTGGACTGGCGCGCTCGAGGGCTGGGTGGAGACATCAAACCGGATGTACCGGTGGTCGGAGTAGGTCTCCACCCCCTCCATGACACGCCAGTCAATGGCACGCGGCGACAGAGCGGGGCTAGCGAACGAGATGTCCACCACCGACTCGCCCCGCATTCGCACACACGTGGGGACAGAACCCCGATTTAGGACGACCAGGCCTGTCTCCAGAGCCCAGTCTTCCACCATCCTACCCCGCACATCTGTACGACGAGAACCCCAAGCCAAGTTCTTGGCATTGAAGTCCCCGAGGACAAGTACGGGGAGGGGATAACTTCCGACGACGACTGCTCTCAGCTCTGCAAGAGAGTTGTGGAGCTCGGCGAGAGATCGGTTCGGGGAGAAGTACACTCCCACAACGACGAACTCCCCGAACCGTGCTGCTACACACCCCTGACCCCTCCTGACACCTTCAAGGGTCGGGGTACCGGCGGCGGCCGAAGAGATGATGGCCACTGAGCCGTTAAGGTCCGCCACCCAGTCCTCACTAGGCCAGACAAAATACGGCTCAGCGACCACAGCGATGTTAATCGACCACTGCGCCATGCTCTGGAGCAACAGATCCTGAGCGCAGGCGCAGTGGTTGATATTCGCCTGGAGGAAGCTTAATGGGGCCGTTATAGGCATTCCATTTCAGCTTCCTCCACGGGGGGCCCCTCTGCGGGCGTCGGTGTCGCGGCGGCGGCGGCGGCGACCGTGACAGCGGTGGCGGTGGCAGTTGCGGCTGCGACGGAGGCCACAGAGGCGGTGGCGGCTTTGGCCCCTACCCTACCCGCGGCCTTGGCCTTGGCGGGTGGCACGCAGGCCTTGCTTCCGGCCCGGTGATCGGCTGGCTTGCCGGTCGCCGCACATGCATCACAGTGCGGCGTGGCGCAGCAGGTCGCCGAAATGTGTCCGGGCTGACAGCAGCGGAAGCAAAGGCCACTGCGGTCAACCTCCGAGGCGCATCTCACTGATACGTGGTGCCCCACGAGACAGCGATAGCACCTCAGAGGTCTGGGCTCCAGCAGCTTAACCTGCGCTGAGACCCAGCCCACCAGAAGCCTTCGGCCCTCCACTATGGTTTTGGCCGCCGTAACAGGGCAGCGCACCGTAGCGGCATGCATACCCTGTTGGTCCGGGCGTATGGCGCCTGACCTGACCTGGTCAGTAGTGCACCCCCCGGACCTGGCGACGGCGGCCACCAACTCTTCCTCCAATACCGAGTCGTCCAGACCCATGATGCGCAGGTCTGCGCATCTGACGGGCCTTGACACTCGGGCCTCGTCCGCGTCCAGAGACGCTCTGAGCTTCGCAGCCAGAGCGTCCGCGGTCGCGCCACTGGATTCCCCGGGGACCTCCAGCATACGGGCCCCCGTCTGGGTGACTTTGAGCCGGAGGCCCCCAGTGATCCCGAGCTCCCCGAGGTCCACCGCCTCCTTCGCCTTCGCGAGCAGATCGCGGTAGGTAACGCCCTTCTTTTCCGCGTCCGGCTGTAGTGTAATCACTACAGCTGCGGTCTTCGGGGCGCGGAGCCTAGCCGCGATCTTGCGCGCCCTGAACTGGCGCTGCCGCTCCTGCTCTTTGGCCTTTTTGGCTGCCTTCTTCCCCCTTCTTTTTATCCCCGACCACCTGCCAACCGGCTTCAGCCGCGGGAGGTGTAGGGATCTGGGGGGACGGTGACGGCGGCGGCAGCTGGCTTGCCGCTGGCGCTGGCACATTCGCCGCAGGCACTGGGGCTGGTGCAGCCACCATCTGTGCTGCCGCCTTGCCCTTTTCCGCCTTCGTCTTGCCTCTCTTTCCCGTCGCCGGCTTAGCCGGAGCCGGTTCAGCCGGTACCGGTTTTGCCGGAGCCGGCTTTTCAGGGGGAGGAGCAACTGCAGCCCCGCCCGAGGGCTGACTGGACGGCCCCGGCCTGGATGCGGTAGCCGTGGCCGCCGCGTACGTTGCCGGCCTCGCCGCCGTCTTGTTTGCCCCTAGGGGGGGCGCAGGACGATGCCCTCTAGCACGGAAAACCGGTGCTGGAAGGCAGCCAGCTCCTGCCGGACCAGGTTCAGAACCTGGTTCTCCACCGGCACGGGCTGGCTTGGGCGCTGCGTCTGGGGCGCCGCGTGAGAGGCAGGCTCACGTAGACTGGCCAGGTCTGCACGGAGCTGCTCGTTCTCCTTCTGGAGAGTCTCCATGGCAGACGTCAGGCGGGCCACGTCCGCCCGCAGCTTCGCCACCTCGTCCGCATTAGGCCCGGCCCCAACAAAGTTGGCCTCCGCAGCCGCAATGATGGAGGCGGAGGCCCCGGGAATGGCCTTGAGCTTTGAGGAGGACTTTTGCTTGTAGGCCACGACCTTGATCGCGGCCTCCACCTCCTTTACGAATCTGGCCTTACGCTCCACCTCGGAGCCGCCAGTCGCACTCGTCTCTTCGCCTGATACCCGAGCCGTATCGCCCGGGTGGCGCCCCTCCTCGGCAAGCTTTGCCGCTCGTTCGGCCATCTGATTATCAGAGAGCCCCCTCCCCTTGCCTCTCAGCCCGCCCCGCCTGTTGGTGGGGATTTTCCGGGCCGAAACCTCCTCTTCACCGGATGACGGCCCCTGGTCGCCATCCAGCCTGGACCGCTTGCGGAAGAACTTACTGGTCTCCGCGGTCCCAGGCCCCACGCGTCGGGAGCTCTCTGAGCCTCCCACGCTGCTCGATGCGGCGTCGGACTCAGTCCCCGCATCGTTTCTCCTCTCCTCTACGTTGCCGTTGCCGGCGGTTTTTGTTTTGTTTTTTGTTTTTTGTGTTTCCATTTCTGTACCCACGAGTATGGGGGAATTAAAGGTCCACCTTGGCAGAGACCCCTGCCATTAGACTGCTGTCGCTTATTGTAGAGAACTTTGGAAAGGCCGGAAAAACCTCGTAGCACGTACCTCGTATTAAAGTAATTTTTATATTATCGAAGATTAATTAATTTAAAATGATTTTGAAACAAATGTATTCCGATATTTCGATCGTAGCAGGTACCTGCGTACCTGTCAAACTGACGAATATATCAAGTCATTCTAAGTATAGCCCTCTATAGAACTTGCAAAGCGACTTTGAGCTTCCTCATACAGCCGGCAGTGAAGCACCACATCTCAGGTCCGCAAGTCATCCCTGACGACACACACTGGCAACATACAATCCGGTTTTCTGGTTTTGAGGTATACCTAGATGATAATGAAGAGAACAAGAAGAAAATTTTCTAATACGATGGGTCACCTTATATTAGTCATTAATGTTGAAAGTCATGAGACTTTCATATAACGGTGCTATATACTGATCGACTTGTGGTGACAACGTAAGATTATTTTTTATGTCATTTCGTTATTATCGTAATTATCCTGAACATCTTGTGGCTTCCAATATATATAGCGGTTTCGCCGTCTAGTAATACCAGTCGCAAAATACCCATATCCGTAAAGGGCCGTGGTGCCAACGGTGTGAAAAGTGTGAAATTACTTATTATTGTAATCTGAATACTCAGGTAATGAAGAAGAATCAAGAAGTAATGATTATCATCATTACATCCCATCGCAAGCTTACCTGAGGCTAAACACAAGCCTCTCCCTCCTCAGATTGCCCTAAAGTACGTTCCCCATTCTACTGCAACCATCGACTTTCTGCATATTTTATCTTCATCGAGTAACTGCCGAAGAATATTTCATTCCCATCGCATTAGTTCTTCAAACTATATAACCGGCCCATTGTGTAACTTTGTTATTCTGTGAACATCCAAGTTACGAATTTATCTTGCAAAGAAACATCAAAAGTAGAAAAGATCTCATTTTCCCACGCTTTTCTAAATATTTTCTCTAAGTTTCTAGAAAGTAGTCTAAATTATTCTATCGCACCTACATCTATCTCAATTAGTGAAATAAGTTCTAGTAGCAACCGCACGTAATTTTACGTTGGTTTTTGCGGTGCCGAGGCAGATGAGTGGCGTCTCCAATTAACTTCGTATTAGTTTGACACACTAATGATATTTTAAATGAAAACACTCCAGAAGTGGTAGTAGGGTTGACAAAAAAGGAAGGAACTCAAACAAGAAATTTTGTATCGTTTATATTGACGGTACCGTTTACATCGACTATAAATATGGCTACATCTTTATTCAAGTTGATAATTACTAATAAACTTTAATTTCAATTCATTCGTTCTTTTTGAAATAGCAATCTAATACGGTATATGAAACATAATTATATCTTAATCTTACGAGAGAAGTTAACATTCATTTGGTTAGACGGAACTTTTTTTTTAAACTCTTGCTGGTATAACTCTTTTTTTGCCTCAGCGTCTATTTATTTCGGCAGTGCATCTAATAATATGATCTTATAGTGATTAAATCTTACAGATCATGGGACCATGGATGCTGTACAGGAGTCAAAATATCGGATTGAATATTTTATTTTCAATTTATGTGTCGAAATTATGTATTTGTTTCAAAATCATTTTAAATTAATTAGTCTTCGTTAAAATAAAAATTACTTTAATTTTGATTTTTCCGTGCAAATTAAATAGAAACAAACTTATATATATATATATATATAATTTTATTCAATATCGAAAGAATTTTTTTCGGTAATTTTATACTATCGCAGTTCCCTCGTTTTTTGGCTATAGAAAATCGAAAAATCATCTGATTTCAATGAATTTTGTTTTATATTCTCCATTTTGACGGCGGATTTACGAAAAAATTACAGGAATAAAAAATTAAAACTTATATTGATTTCAGGGCTTTAAATTTTCATGAAAATGCACTCATTCACGTATAATTTTTGCTAACTTTTTCACAAATCGAATAAAGTTCTTATATTTTTTTTATAATCTATACAAGAAAACGAACATTTAAAAAAACTATGAAAAATGTTTGTTTATAATTTTTTTATTTTAGTGTTTTATTGAGTGTAAGATCGAGCGAAGCGAGCTCGGGACTTGAGGCATCCCGACTCGGACAGGTTAGGTTAGAAGGAGATGGCGGGATCGAGTGAGCGAGCGAATAGACCTAGCCATCTCCTTCGCAGTTTTTTTTATGAACTACTCGGAAGTAGGAGCCGCGCAAAACGAGGCTCCGTCGACCGGGCTTCCCTCGACTGCAGTACGTTGAGTTGCGTGGTGCATCCCTTCTCCAACTCTCTCCCGTACTCTAGTTCTAATCTAACGTGTCCAAGTCGGGATGCCCTAAGTTTAAAGGAATTTAGATTAGAAAATGTAGTACAGCAATACATCATAAGATGTTTCGAAACCTTTGATATAAAGACCACTTCAGATTTATGGGGGGTTCCCGTTCCAGTTATTACGTCTAAAATAGATTTAATTGCACCTTATCGTGCTATTATTTTAATACTAGTATTGAATCTGGTGTGTTTCCTGATTTAATGAAACTGTAAAGTAATACCTTTGTTTAAATCTGGTATTACAGTGGACCCCGCAAATTTTAGACCTATTTCTGTACTTACAACTCACAGTAAAATTATTTTGAATCAAATATTAAAAAAAATTAATAAATTACTCCATAAAATCAATCTAGTTTCGCAAAGAGGGTTGCTCGACAACTGACGCAGATGGAGATAATGAAAAATATTTTATTATGCCTGGGAGAATTCAAGATGCCTGTATTTTTGTGATTTTTCAAAGGCTTTCGATTGTGTTCATTATGACATATTAATCAGATTATTGCTATGGTGTAAAGCGCCTGACATTGAAGCCAAATTTCTATTGCAGAAGAAAGTCGTACGGGCAATTTATAACTTAAATTGTAAAGAGTCTCTTAAACAAAAATTTATAGAAATAAGCATATTGACTTTGGCATCGCGATATATTTATGAAAATGTACGTATGTACATAAAACATAAATAACTTTCACAATAATAAAGATGTTCATACTTTAAGCATCTAGGTGGGTAAGAAACATAAGGGTGGAGAGGGTGAAAAGAGTGTTACAGTTCGTATAGATATATGATAATATCAAGAATATGTAAGAAGAAAACAATTTCATTTCATAAAATTATTTATGATCGTAAATAAAACAAGTGTAAAGCAGATTATGCATCGGAGAATGGCAGGTGATTTATTATTTAGTAGCTTCATGTGATTTCGTAGCTTAGTGACAAGGCCTTTGGACTCTGGTTCGATTCCCCTACGGCACAAGTATTGGTAAAGTTTTACAATTATTTCGATTTTCTAGAGCGTTTATGATAACATTTTAAGTCAGAAAACCATATATAAACTTTAAGTGAGATAAAAAATTAATAAAGAAACATTTAAATTTTTTTTAAATTTCGTTTTTTTTTGTGTGGATTAATAAAAATTAAAACTTCGTTAAATGCTTTGCAAAAAAGTTATGAACGATTATATTCGAAAAAGTGTATTTATGATCACATTTAAGGTCATAAAACTATATGAAATCATCAGGTGGGATATTTTGCAAATTTTTTTCATAAATCCGCCATAAAAACGAAGATTTAAAAAAATCATCGAAGTCGGATGATTTTTCGATTTTCTAGAGCCAAGAAACGAGGGGACCCCGAAAGTCTAAAATTACCTTTTGTTTTTGAATTTTTAGCCTTCTTTTAGCCTTCTTTTTATTTTGTCGTCATGATTGTAAATTAAATGTGTGTTTTAATTGTTTCAGGTAAATTTACACTGGGTTAGCAAAAATGTAAATAAAGAAGCAATAAATTTGTTCGAGGATTCACAGTCTCGCGACACAAAGTCCAGGTATGTAGTATTTTGTAAATTAAATGACAAGAAGAAAATTGGTATTGAGCTTAAATATTTATAGTAGTTCTAACATGTTATTTGTCGTCGGTACTAGAGATGCGATCTCGAAAATTTCAGCTTCCACTTGCCTTGCAGTTTTTGCCGCTTTCGCTATCCTACGTAATTACTGAAACGCTGTGATGGAGGAGGGAAATATTCGTTAATTATATTTCTACAATATCTACCGCTTACCCGGAGAAAAGTTACTATTTACAAAAAGTTCTAAAAGCAATTTTACCGAAGTCATTATTAAAGCTGTCTTTAATAGAGAAGATAAACATTTTTCTTAAAACCTTCATATCAATATTTTTGGTGTGGATACCACCCGTAGACATATACATTTATTTTCAATAAGAAATCTAAATGCAGGTGCTTTGTTAACCCCAATGACTAATATGTAATGCCTCGTTCCCAATAAAAAAGGTCTCCAGATGTTTATACTCACCATGCGAAACACGGCAATATTAAGCTGCTCTTTTACGCTGGTATTCTGCAACAGCTTATTTCTTTCCGGTTGAGCCGACCCATTCGTCCTCCAAACATAATATAGTTGCAGTGTGGCTCTACCACGTAGAAACTAAGTAATTGTGTGAAATATTCTTTTAGTTTCACACAAGGATTTTTATTATTATGTAATTTTTTAGAATTCACAGCGGTTTTTGAGAAATATTTCACTGATATACCAATTGTGACAACAGAGTCATTAAAAGCTTCTCCAACAGTCACCGAGTCGCTACTCAAACAGAATGTTAATACCTGTTTAAATGAATTTAGATTATAAAATGTAGTACAGCAATATATCATAAGATGTTTCGAAACCTTTGATATAAAGAACACTTCAGATTTATGGGGGGTTCCCGTTACAGTTGTTACGTCTAAAATAGATTTAATTGCACCTTATCGTGCTATTATTTTAATACTAGAATTGCATCTGGTGTGTTTCCTGACTTAATGAAACAGTATAGTAATACCTTTGTTTAAATCTGGTATTACAGTGGACCCCGCAAATTTTAGACCTATTTCTGTACTTACAACTCTCAGTAAAATTATTTTGGATCAAATGTTAAAAAAAATTAATAAATTACTCCATAAAAATCAATCTGGTTTCGCAAAGAGGGTTGCTCGACAACTGACGCAGATGGAGATTATTAAAAATATTTTTATTATGCCTGGGAGAATTCAAGATGCCTGTATTTTTGTGATATTTCCAAGGCTTTCGATTGTGTTCATTATGACATATAAATCAGAATATTGCTATGGTGTAAAGCGCCTGACATTGAAGCCAAATTTCTATTGCAAAAGAAAGTCGTACGGGCAATTTATAACTTAAATTGTAAAGAGTCTCTTAAACAAAAATTTATAGAAATAAGCATATTGACTTTGGCATTGCGATATATTTATGAAAATGTACCAATGTACATAAAACATAAATAACTTTCACAATAATAAAGATGTTCATACTTTAAGCATTAGTAAGAAACATAAGGGTGGAGAGGGTGAAAAGAGTGTTACAGTTTGTATAGATATATGATTATATCAAGAATATGTAAGAATAAAACAATTTAATTTCAAAAATTTACGATTAATTTGATGATCGTAAATAAAACAAGTGTAAAGCAGGTTATGCATCGGAGAATGGCAGATGATTTATTATTTAGTAGCTTCATGTGATTTCATAGCTTAGTGACAAGGCCTTTGGACTCTAGTTCGATTCCCCAACGGCACAAGTATTGGTAAAGTTTAGTTACGTGGTAGAGCCATGCTCTAGCTATATTAACAGTTTAGTCGTAGCACGAATGGGTCGGCTCGACCGGGGAAGGACCACGCTCTCACAGAATACCAGCGTAACATAGCAGCTTAATGCTGCTGTGTTTCGTATGGAGAGTGTAGAGAACTGGAGACCATTTTACTGGAAAAGATGCATTTTGTCTTCGTCCTCACGGCTAACAACGCATCTGCATTTTGATTCGCAAACGAGGATAGATGTAGATCACAGCAACCACTTACTGACTGTGCTCGCTTTCTCCAATTTCTCCATAACACACGAGAAATTCCTAGTACGGTGACAAAGGTAATTATTCAATAAAATACGTAAAAGGAACGAAAAATTCACTTTTGAATCATTTCACTGTCCCGTGAGTCATATATAAAAATCCGATGGTTTAACTGTTTTGTCTTTTTCGTAGACAACGAACTTGTTAAAGTAAACTTCATTTTGCATTTTTGTAAAGGAAAATGTTATAAGACTTGAAATAATATAAGAGAGTGTACATTACCAATAAAAAATATTCTACATAAATTAATTACCAATTATATAAAGAGTTTATCATAAAGAGTTTTCTATATCTCTCCTATTATACGGATGATCCTATAATTATGAACCAGTGGTAAAGTAAACAATGACTTTTAATAAGAATCACATGTAATCTATATTGAATAAAAATATATTCTATTCTATTCTATCCTAGGATATGACGAATTTTTACTGTAAGAAAAAAAAACATTATTTTCTCTTTATATTTAAGAACTTTTATCCCAAACGGGTATGTCGTGACACATTGAACTTTTAATTACTGACACTAGATGAAACTTATTAGAAGAACTAGAGTCATTGGTGTTTCTTTCATAACCATACAAACTGTAGCAGCATCTGATTGTTGTTTAGCCAGCATAGGAGAAAAAACTCGAAGTAAATCGTACATAATTATCTTAAAACTGCATCCATATTTCTAGATTGTAATAGATGAACAAAGTACAAACCTGTGCCATAGATACTCCTCAAACTATTTTTTTAAAGAAAGGTTTTTAAACTTGAATAAATTAAACAAAATCGATTGAAAATAATAAAATTCAAATCATGTGCACTCTACTCACACTAATTTACTCTCACTAAGCATTAATCAATTTTTAAAGCCCTTGACTTTGAACCTGTCGCTTAATAAAGATTATTACTTCAAATCACAAGGATTTATTCGTAAATCAATTATATAAAAAGTCAAGGAAAAAAAATTTGAAAAATATGTCTAACATAATCTCTTCAACTTCTTACACCTATTAAACCCTATTTCACCTCATGGTATAGAATAATCGATAAATTAGAATCACATTTTTATTCAAAAAAATTGTTCATATCGGAAATAAAAACAGTTTAGTTATCTAATCATCCCTGAGCCGATTACATTGAGTTAAAGTCGAGCGATGCATAAAATTCACACAATGAAGACAATTTTTAAGGAGGATTTTTTGTATCAGGCTACTCGATCAATGGAACGATTTACCGAAAATATTTAAAGGTTGTCACATCCATTTGAAGTATTTATTTATAAATATTTGAATACGTTGAAGATAACAGTTTAGAAATTATATTGTTCAATTAATATATCTATAAAAGTATTCTCATATCGAAGAGTAATATCAAAAACAATAAAAACAATTATACATGACATTACTCTTCGATATGAATATATAATTATGTGTTTTTGATTTGGGATACACAGGAATCCTTTTGTCAATTTTATTTATTCTTTCTCTTATACTCCTTTTCATACAAATCATATATCATACAAATCTAATATAACTTTTTGGATAAGAGTGCTGGTGTATTAATTACTCATGTTATTTAGTTAAAGTCTTATTATAATTTTTTTGTTGTGTTTAATAAGTAAAGGCAATGTTGTGCCCATAACTTAGATGCATTTTTACTCCTACTATAAAAATACTCATGCCAGCGATGGGCAGCAGCGTTAAAGATGCGAGATTTCTGGCGCTGCGGTAGTTAATCCGCCTTTTCTGCAACGGGAGAGGCCATTGTCCAGCTGTGGACTTTTCATCATCGTCTTTATCAGAATTTTTTTAAATAGAATTAGAGTGATAAACGTTCAGAAGTGGTAGAGCCATGCAGCAGCTATGTTAATCTTATAATTGTAGCACGAATGGGTCGCCTCAATCAGGAAAGGACCACGCTGTCATAGAATACCGGCATAAAATAGCAGCTTAATACCGCTATATTTCGTATGGTGAATGAAAAGAACCGGAGACCCTTTTTACTGGAAAAGAGGCATTACGCCTGAGTCCTCACGGCAGACAACGCATCTGCATTTTGATTCGTAAACGAGGGTAGATGTAGATGTCTATGGGTCACATCAACCACTTACCATCAGGTGGACTGTGTGCTGGCTTGTTACTCTTATTCTATAAAATAAAAAAAAATACGTGTGGCACTCGGGGACTGCCGCGGTAAAGCTATTGCATAGCATTTTTTATCAACTTATGCAATTATAATTATTTATTTATTTTATTTATGCAGTTAAGTCTTTGATATTAAATCAAGTTACACTTTTTGAGCGTGGTGACCGATAAGAAAACATTTTTTTTTCTCTTATTGAATAAATGAAAAGTTAATATTGTTTAAAATATTTTTAATATCTTACAATACATGTAGGTTATCCAGGAATTTTTATCATTGAGTTAGCAGCTAGTGTACACGCACACAAACACCGTGTCGAAGTCTGCCGAGTGCCGAAGTCTGCCGAACTAAAACGACGTTAGACGATGAGGTTTTTTTTCGTTACGGAATTTCTGGATTCGGTCTCCGCGCTCAAGGCCCGCGATAGAAGCTATGCAATAGCTTAAAAATAAACGAGTACATTTTCATTTCATTCCATTTGAAGGTAAATGGACGCTGTGACCCTTAGATATCTACATCTATCCTCAATTAATAATCAAAATTCAGATGCGTTATCACTCTTGAGGACTAAGCTGGAACGCCTCATTTCTAGTAAAAAGGGTCTCCGGTTTCCGTCGTTCATCATACTAAACACAGCAGCATTAAGCAACTATAAACTCTGTGTGCTGCAGCATGGCTCTACCACGTATAAAATAATCTTCTTCATGGCAAATATTTTATAAGTATCAAAAATAGCACAAAATTCTTTACGCCCAAAAATGGCAAAGGCCATATGCTCGTTTATATTCTGATTGAAAAATTAAATAAAATACTACGGAAAATAAAAAAGGTGGTTAAAAGACAACGAGATATTTATTTTGCCAGCCCTATTACTATATCGATTGCAGACAATGGTTTTGTGAGAGAATATTCTTAACGACCGTGACATTTACTCGTCTTTTGTCCTTTATATTAATAAGCGATGAGCCGTTACTTACTTTTTATAAAATTGCTTAAAATGTAAGGCTTGTAGTCGTCATATTATTTTAATTCTTGTAGTTTCGGGAATAGAGTCGACAGTTATATAACATGAGAGAACAACAAAAGAGTTATTTTTTACCAAATTTGATTAAATGCGATTAAACATTTCAAAAGCGTCTCTTGTAGACTTGGCAAAGTCGTCAATTGAAGTTTTTTATTACGTTTTTATCACAGTGTGAGTTTTTCATTCATTCAATTCATTCATAACATTCAATTCATTCAATTTTACTTTCATAACAGCCTATCAAAAGTCTACTACTGAACTTAGAGTAATTTCATGCATATGTAAGCATAGAGAAAACCTACTATTCTACATAAATGAAGTAAATACGCATGTCTCGATTTTTATAATTTAATTTTCAAACAAGGAAGAAAGAGACAACTCTTATAAAAGATGTTGCGTGTAAATAGAAATGTCATATGGTCGTCATTGGTCTTTTTATACTAAGCCAAATATGAGACGTACACTCTTATCTTCTGATTTACTAGAAAAATCACATCACTATTGTAATGTACAATAGTATGTGACGGTACTTTGTAGGACGTGACGTGTTTAATCTATAGTGATTTCGTTCGCAAAGTTAGCGACAATCGACATCTATATATTTGATTTTTGTTTAATTATTTATTACTTTATTATATGTCTAAAAATGTAAAGCAAATAATAGGACTAGACACTACGAATTATATCGAACGATCAAGTAACTTGTTTTCTAAATCGAGTGATAATGATTATTACCGCATTCGTTTCGTAAATGTTAGAAACTAATACATAGTTAGGAAGGCATGAAGACTAAGTTTTGACAGACACACGGTACACGAGCGAATTGGATCCCACCTGCAATCCCAATTTTATATGCTGACCAACAATCTGACCCGACTTTGCACGACTGTTTTTTAGATCTCGACAACAGCGCCATTTGTATAATTGTGAGTGTGGGTGTTTAGCCTTTCTCAAGTGATGATCTTTCATACATGCGGCAATTGTTTTTTATTTGTATAGATTTACCACTTGCTTAGCGAAAAATAAAACCATCGATTATATTAAAAAACATCGATTATATTCAAAATAATATTCAAAAAAAAAGCTTTATCATTGAAATACAGGTATATAACCTAGTTCAGGCAGGTAGCTATCTATTATAAACTTGTTTTTTAAATTTTTCTTTTGTAGGCTCTACAGTATTAAGCTGCACATATATTAGTTTTAATTTTTCTTATTGCATGTTATTTTTATTAGACTAAGTTTATTAGACTTATTGTTACTTTGTTTAATTGTAATCATACTTGTGCACACTCCGTGGACCAAACTCAATGTCGATTAAACAAACACAGTCATTATTCTTTGTGAAACCATAATAAGTCTAAAAATAATTTGGCGGACATATACCGGCCGAATTTTTTACGATATATTTTAAATTATACAACGATAGAATGAAGTTCTGTATTATTCGACTGCGATTTATTGTAAAATGTCGAATGAAGCTTCTATAAACTTTCATTGATAAAAGTATTACGAACCGGATCAATAAAATCTTTAATTTTACTAAGTCATCTATAAATTTATTGAAAACGTTTTCTGTTTAGCTCATAGCACATTAATAAGATGTCTATGTAACCTTGTAAAAGAAAGAAAGTGAGAACTATAGCTACCTTATTTTTTGCCATGTTAAACATCATATGTATATAGAGTTACGCTATAAGAATTTTGTTCTTATTTTAGGAGCTACTCTGTGCTATTGAATCATTTACCACCTCTATAGATTGCTTAACATGAGAATTGTCAACCGCAGATTTTATCACTTTGAGTTGCAAACAAGAAGATGCTGCCAACACCCCGTTTAGGTTTCCTTCTGTCGTCTATTATGACATCAATGTGATTGTGGTGGCTCTGCCGTCGCACCACAAGTGCACCGCAGCGAAGCTTGAACCACACTATCGATTAGTACTGCAAAAATAATATAAACCAAAATTAATCGAAATGCAATGAAATGTATTAGTAATGACATTCGTATACACCGATGATTATGATGTTTTGAGTTAGTTATGATTCATTTCAACATCGTTACAGCCCTTCACAAATCCACGTGGAGCATTGACCTCCCTCACAGTACTGTGCCATCTTCATTGATCAAGGATTCATGCAGGAAGCATGGTTATGTTTTATTATCGTATCATAGTTAGGTGTCTATACTTAAATGTAGAGTTACCGACGGAATAGTAGCGACGTTGCCGTGGCTACACTGCTACATCATCATACGGATTCGGCTACCTTTGCGTTGCTACATTCCATGTTTTTGTGTATTTTTTATTTTATTTATTGATTTATATCGTTACTATTATAGACTTAAAGTTCACTGCTGTACGTAGGCCTCCTCCATAAATTACACAGGGGAGTTATTTGCCATATTTAACATGTTTGGAAAGCGTTTTTTGATAGTTGTAAGGAAAGCTCTGGTGCCTATCACTTGATTTTTTCCTTCTGTCGCCTCTTATAACACACACGGGATGATATGGAGTAGTAGATATTCTTACACCACCACAACAATGTTGTTTTATACCTTATAAATGTATTTCTTTGTACGTTGTGTTTTATGTGATGAATAAATAAATCTTCAAGCGCAATACTGCACAACTCGTTAACATTTTGCTCCTTAAAATCACGGGCATATTATACAATAATTTCTCATAAAGCCATTTTGTTTTTCTCACGCCCCTGCCTTGGAGAGCGTAAAGTATATAGCGTTATAAAGTTGCCTCGAACTGAATAAATCTCAACTTTAACGCTAGAAGCATGATAATAAATATATGGTTCAAATTTATACAGTAAATAACATTTTACTGCAATCATTTAGTTCAATTACGGAACTCTGTTTTACTTCTTATAAAATTTTATTTTCATTTTTTTTTCTACTTGTACGAAATTTTGAGTTTAGTCAATTCGCCCAGTGCTGAACCACTGCCGTAGGTATACTGTTCTTTTATTTCGGGTCCCTTGTTAAAGTATACTATAAAGTACATCTTTTTATAAAAAATAAGGGTGACAAGCGAACACACAGCCTTCCTAATGGTAAGTGGTTGGTGTAGCCCATAGCCATCTTACATTTATCCTCGAATAAGAATCAAAAGGCAGATGCGACGCCACCCCTGAGAACTAATGTGGAATGTTTCATAACCAGTAAAAAGGGTCTCCGGTTATCTACACTCACCATACGAAACACAACGGCCAGCAACCTTCCCGGGTCGACCTATTTCGGCTACAACCAAAATATACTAACTAACTTGTTCGAGTTTTTTTTTCCTTTGATTTTATCTATTACATCTTTTAGGATATTGTTTGGAATTTTAGGCAAAATGTGTGCCCACACTCTCCTCCCATATTCGTTGTTATATTTTGGCAGAGAAAGTTAAGTAAGATAGTTTTCTTAAGTTCAACCCTCTAGTTTTAATATACAAATAATTTATATTTGGGCTGTATTCTGATACAGCAGTTATTTTTATTTTGTAAAATATATTGAGAATTTTAAGGTTTTGAAATGGGTAAATATCTTTATATTGATATATTACTTTTCTGTAAAGTGATTTATAAATCTGAGTGTATATAATGATTTCTTATATTTACGCGAAAACTACACATTGATTAAAACTACTTTTATGGATTTTATCGCGTTTATTTTATTATTATTTTTTTAATTCCCGATGATTCGGGCCATTTCCAGCACCCATGGTCACGGGGGACCATGGGTGCTGGTTTTAATCTGAGTGTAGTTCTTTTAGTCTATGTTAAAAAAATTATTATTCGTCTACAGTTCTCTCTTCTCCTTTTTGCCAATTATTAAATCATCCTTTAAGTTTTAAAGGTAAATCCAAGGTAATAAATCATTTGAAGAGATTTGAAGAGAGAGCTGTTTGCTTAACCTAAATTACTTGTGAACGTGGGCTTTAATCTAAGCAAGAACATCTTAATTTCCTAGCGACGTCGGCAAGAATCTCACTCGCCTTGATTTATAGTGCGTGTCCACAGTCCACACTCTCCACACCTTACCTAAGCATGCAATTAGGACCCGAAATAAAGTTGGTTTTTCGAACACGTGATCAGATGCACCGGATACAATTCGCGGCACGAGCAATTATTAATTCCGAAAAAAAGTGTGTGAGTGCTGGAACTGTGTCACACAGTGGATCGTGAGGCCGCAGGCGCTATCAATATGCAATGCAGTTGTATTTTCATTTACGACAGTTACTTTTTAGGCAAATACGAATCAGTATTTGATTGTTGTTAGCGAAAATATGTAACTATTTCTTTATATTCGATATACCTATTTATTTTATTGTTTCTATGGTAAATTTTTAAGTTAAAAATTGATTGTTGATAATAAATTATTGCGCATACCTGCCGCCTAGCGTCGCCACTTGTATTATAGCATAACGTAAGCTTAAGTACTAAGCTTTAATTTTGTTATTTTAAGGTGTAAATTAAGGTTTTTAATAATTTTTTGGTGTAAATAAGTAAAATAAAACTACCCTAATGCTAAGAAAAACAATAAAAATATTACAGGGGTTAATCACCACTACATTTCTGACTTTGGGCTACTATTAAGAATTTCTTGACAGAAAACCCAAGCAAATGCTTTGAGGATTCGAAACTGGGGCCACATAATCGGCAGTCGTGTTTTTAATCACTAGGTCCACGACGCAGCTAAATTCTCTAACTATTCTCAGAAATTTTTTTGTCCAACAGTAGATTGTTAAAAACGAATAAATGGATAAATATCTCTAAATATAAATAATATTTAATCTGTGTTTTTTTTTATTTCAATCTAAAAATAATATCTACACGATATATTTTTTTCCATAACAACATTGTACGCACTTAGCATGCAATTATAATGAATATATTATAATAAAGTTCATTTTCGCATAAACATCGCTACCCGACCGTGCGGTCAAATTGAACCGCCCCTCGGAACAAATCCGCGGAATTAAAAAGCCAATCTAAGTTATCCCATACAATTACCAGCCACTTACCACACCTCCCGACTTAGGGGGTGAACAGCATTAATAAACGGTGAAGACGTCACGTAAGTAACCTTCGGGATAATTTGTGTCGGCGGGGGAAATATTTGTCACATTTTAATACAGGAGGTACGGACCACAATGCTATTAAATTATCTTATATTATTGTTGCGGTAGGCACGTCTGAAGTCAGAAATAAGTAGCATGAAATGCGATAAAATCCATAAAAGTAGATTTATATTTGGTTCTCAAAAATAGCTTATTTTAGAAAGAATAAAGAAAGAAACAGACGCATTTTTTATTATATTTTAATAGAATAAAAGAGCACACGGTCCACCTGATGGTAAGTGGATGCTGTGGCCCATGGACATCTACATTTATCCTCGATTAAGAATACTCTGTTTTAATATGCTACGCCCGTACAGGGTGTCACATGTTCCGTAAATATATTGTTCCAACTTTATACTTTGTGATATGCAATAAAGAATTATGAATTATGAATAAAAACGCAGATGCGTTGTCAAACCTGAAAAATAAGATGGAATGCCTCGTTTCCAATAAAAAAGGGTCTCCGGACCTCAACACTCACCATACGAAACACAGTTACATTAAGTTGCTATTTTACGCTGGTATTCTGTGAGAGCATGGTTCTTCCCCGGTTGAGCCGACCCGTCGTGCTACAACCATAATAAAGCTGCAGCGTAGCTCTACCATGTATAAAAATACATGTATACAAATACGAGATATACATAGTACATAGTAGTACATGACACATACATAATACACTATTATACACTTAACAATAGTATTCCGCAACGAAGTGTTTCTGAGTAGGTATCACCATACCTAAAAAGAAAAAAACCTTTATTTCTACTGCCAAGCAGCAACGCTTTCACTGCTGTGCTTTATCTAAAAGTTTAGTACAGTTATCCTAACAGCCTATTGTAAGTCCAAGGCTGAACATGGGCCTCCCCCATAGATTACCTCGTAGGATTGATGTTTACCATATTTGCCACGCTTGGCAAGCGAGTTGGCCACCGCAGGTTTATTCTAGTTATTTTTAGGAAGACTCTTGACTCTCTTGAGATATCCACCTGATGATATCGGGTAGTGGATATTACACTGCCTCTACACGAGTATGTACGGTTTATGTCTTAATGGCATGCAAATATCGCCTTAGCATAATAGAAGTCCGCTAGTTCAATTATACAGACAGACACTTTAATATTCTTATATATACATAATATAGATAGCCGTGGTAGCTCAGATGGTAAGCGCTCGCTGAAAATTTCACAGTACGCGAGCAAACCGAGTTTGATACCCGCCGGCACCAATAACAATTAAATTGTTAATCGCAATTTCAATTGCTGTTTTACCACGTGCTCGGCGGTGAAAAAAAACATCTTGAGGAAACCTGCATGTCTGAGAAATAAAAATTAAAATTCGAAGTCATGTGAAGTTCGCCAACGCATTGGGGCAGGGATGCGGACACTTGTCCTAACACCCTCTCAGAAGTGCCCAGCTGTGGGATGTATATAGGCTGTAACTTTTTAACTTTTAACATAATATAGATGATGTTAAGAGGTTAATTTTTTTCTTGAATAGATTTTATATATTCACAAGTTTTCATTATATCTTGTGTTTAAGATATGCTTATATTATCTGAAGCACTGATTTTCAGTAAAGATACACAGCGACTTAGTGAATGAAGATCAATATCAGGCACCTACTTTGGCTAAGAAGCTTATCGTGCAAGCTATGCAGAATCAAGGCACGCTGGTGTTGCTACAATCTAGCTAGACTGGTTACACCAAACCTATTATATAGTAACTTTATTAGAAGATTTATCGAGAAAAATACTTATACGTAATTAACATTGACACGCACACGCTTATACTGGGGCATGGTCGTATGATGCCCTAGTTTTTTTTTTATATAAAACTGAAATGATAAATGAAGTAACAGTCTACCTTATAGATTGCACGTGGTAGGCCCGTGCCGCAGCAATATTACTGGTATAGTTCAACCGTGGATGGACCACACCCTTACAGATAACCAACGGAAAATATCAGCTTAACGCTGCTGTGTTTCGTCTGGTGAGTGTAGAGAACTAGAGATCCTTTTTACCGTAAACGAGGCATTCCATCTTAGTCCGTGACGGTTAGTTTTAGTTAGTGACGGGTGACAACGCATCCACATTTTGATTCGTAATGGAGGATGGACGTGGATATCTATGGCCCACAGCAATCACTTACCATCAGGTGGACTGTGTGTTAACTTCAAATAAAGAGGACTAAAGATACGTTGTCATTTCTGAGGTCTTATATGGAACGCCTTACAGCCTGTAATTAATGATGATCAGAACCTAAACCTAAACCTAAAAAACTTCGGTTACCGACTAGCTCGCCAAGCGTGGCAACTGTGGCAAGTATCCCCCCTATAAGGTATCTATGGGGGATGTATGTTCAGCATTGGACTTTAGACAGGCTGAATGATAATGGTAGGATAGGTTCTACAACCTACTGAAAATTAAAGTCAAGGGTTCTTGAAAATCATCTTTCTTATATCGGGCTCACGTATCAATAAATACATGCCTGTGTAGGCCACCCCTCGGCTTATTATGACAGTAGCACGTGCACATGTGTCTACTCGGCCAGGGATGAATCACGTTTGCACAGTATACCAGCGTGAAATAGCATTATGCTTCTGAACTTCGGGATATTTAGAAGGGAAAACCAGAAATCCTTATTTACGTACTGATAACATTCTGTCTTGCTAATGCAGATTCGTTGTTGCTTGTTAGCATTTTTATTCTGTAGATACCTGTGGGTTTCGGCAACCATCTACCAACAAGTGGACCGTGTGCCCATTTATTAGCATTAATTCTATAAATATCAGTATTCTATTAAATTAATATTTTTTAAACTATACCTTCCAACAGTTTGATTTGAATAAATTGAAATGGTAAAACCGATCGTAAGGCTACGAGCATTGTGTGCACACCTACATATATATTATATACGTCATAATATATTACTTTCTACCCTCAAAATCACATATTTAATATTATAACCTTTTTCATATAAAATTATACTAGTGAATTTTTCACTTCAAACTTTTTTGAAATCAGCTTTTAAACGAAATAATACTTTTCAAAGAAGCTATTTTAAAACTTTTTTTCTAGAAAGCCTTAAATTTATTTTAATTACCTATTTAAAAAGAACTTGTTGATAGGGATATAAAAAATATTCATTCCATCCATACATAGGCCTCCCCCATAGATTACCTTTTAGAACGCATTTTGCCATATTTACCACTTCGATAGGCGGGATGGCAACTGTATTTTAAGTTGTTATCAAGGAGGATGCTGCTTCCCATCTCCTATTTCAATATCCCTCTGTCGTCTCTTACGACACTCACGAGGCAATATTGGGTAGTGGATAATCTTAGACGGCCACTACACGGCTTACATAAATAATAATGCCTACTATTTAATTTCTCATGCATGAACTAGCTCAACATTCATGTATATCTGTGATATAAATGCTATAATAAAGGTTGATCTTAGAAATGCTTTTAACTCTATTGATAGGATAACCCTGCTGAAAGAAGTGGCTAACAATACCCCCGAAATATACCACTACGTTTGGCAATGTTACAGTCAAAATACAAACTTGTTTTATCAACACCATATTATTGAGTCCGCTGTCGGTGTTCAGCAGGGTGATCCATTAGGTCCAGCTCTTTTCAGTTTGGGAATTGAACCTATTATATTAAAATTTAAAATCCAAGCTGAATGTCTGGTATCTGGACGACGGTACACTGGGAGGTAAAGCAGATGACGTTCTTAATGATCTTACTCATATTTTTCAAAATTTTAAAAATATTGGTCTTGAACCAAATACCAATAAATGTGAAATCTTTATTTCAAATAATTTATCTAATTCTATATTTTATTCAAAATTTCAATCAGATTTCTCCAGGAATAAAAACTGTCAATTCGGAATCGCTTTACATGCTCGGTGCTCCGTTGTTTTTCGATAGTATTAAACCTGTTTTAAAAACAAAATTTGATCAATTTTTAAATCACGTTGATAAATTATATATTTTAAACCCCCATATTGCCCTTACCATTTTAAAATATTGTCTCCTTGTACCTAAATTTACATACTTGTTACGCTCAAGTCCAGTCTGGAAATGTTCGGATATTTTAAAAGATATTGATAGTATCTTAAAATTCTTTAGAAAAAATTCTAAATTTGAGATTAAATACAATAGCCTGGAATCAAGCCACTTTATCCATCAAATTTGGTGGTATTGGTGTAAGAAATATTTCTAGCATCGCATTGCCTGCTTTCCTTGCTTCCGTGCATAGTGTCAATGATCTATGTACGAGGGTAGATTGAAAAGTACTCGGCCTAACCAAGAAAATAAACACATACTAAATCAGTTATATTTTTATTTTTCTACATAATCATCATCAAGTTCAATACACTTTTGCCACCTACCCTTCCAAGCATTTAGACCGTTGAAAAAAAATGATTCTTCCTTAGAGTCAAAATATGCGTCTACAGCTGCTTTGACCTCGTCGTTTGTCGAAAATCTTTGACCTCCCAAGTGCTTTTTTAGGTTAGGGAACAGAAAGAAGTCTGATGGTGCCAGATCAGGTGAATACGGCGGATGCGGTAACAGTTCAAAGCCACAGTTGTGAATTTCAGCCATTGACTGTACTGACGTGTGAACACGGGCGTTATCTTGATGAAACAGGACTTTTCTTCTGAGCATTCCTCGACGTTTTTCTTTTATTTCCTCTCGTAAACGACGTAGTAAGGTGCAGTAGTAATCAGAGTTTATAGTCTAACCCCTTTCAAGATAATCAATCATAATCACACCTTTCGAGTCCCAGAATGCTGAAGCCATCACCTTATTTGCCGACAAAATCGACTTAGCCTTTTTAGGGGGTGGTGAACCAGGTCTTCTCCACTGTTTTGATTGTTGTTTTGTTTCCGGTGTACAGTAGTGAACCCATGTTTCGTCCATAGTAACAAAACGATTCAAAAAATCATCTGCATCGGTTTCAAATAACTCCAAACAGTCGCGTGAAATAGTCAATCGCGTCCTTTTTTTGTTCAACTGAAAGCAGTCGCGGAACCCACCTCGCAGACACCTTGTGGAAACCCAACTCGTTGACAATGATGTTTTGAGTTCGTTCATAAGAGATGCCTATAATCTCGGCTATCTCTCTAATTTTTAATTTGCGGTCTCCCATTATTAAATCAAGTACTTTTTTAATATTTTCGTCAGTAGTTGACGTCGAAGGCCTTCCAGAGCGGGGTTCATCTTTTGCACTCTCTCTACCACGCTTAAATTCTGCTATCCATTTTTTGACGGATGAATATGACAGAGCACAATCGCCTAATGTACTGACCATGTCATCATGGATGGCTTTTGATGATAGCCCCTTCTTATGGAGGTACTTAATGACGGCACGCTGCTCGATTTGCTCCATTCGCGGAAATTATGTCCGATTACTTTGTTAATAAATTTATAAAATCACAACTAATTATCGCACACGTTTCGAACTTCACACAATGAACTAGTCTGAACTGAACTAAATAATGTGGGTAGATTTGATTTTTAGAATTGAATGGATCTGTGTTAGGCCGAGTACTTTTCAATCCACCCTCGTAACACAATTTTAAATAATAAAGTAGACCTGTGCTTTGCTGTGGAGGCAAGGCAAACATGGCTAACGCTCTGTCCCGGCGAAATTGTCCCACTGGAAGTTAACCAACAAAAACAGTGGGATATTCCGTTGGTACGGAGTGTCCAGAAAAAATTATTTCAAAATTTCTACAGTCAACAAGATCAGGCTCGCCTTCTAGCTGTTTCGACTAAGGAATCTAGCCACTGGTTACATGCTCTACCATCAAATAATCTCGGCACATTGCTTGATGGGGAAAGCTTGCGCATCGCCGTAGGAATCCGGCTAGGGGTGGCAATTTGTCAACCTCACCAGTGCCCTTGTGGTAGCAGCGTCGATGAGTTTGGGCTCCTCGAACTTTCATGCAAGAAAAGTGCAGGTAGGTTTTCCCGTCACGGTTCTTTGAACGAAATCATCCGAAGGGCTCTTGTCTCCATAAATGTCCCCTCGGTTTTAAAGCCTTGCGGGATATTTAGAGACGATGGCAAGAGACCCGACGGTATAACTTTGGTCCCTTGGGAGAGAGGTAAAGCCCTAGTGTGGGATGCTACTTGCGTTGACACTTTGGCGGCCTCTCATCTCAAGGGTACCTCTTTTAGAGCTGGGGCGGCATCAGAGGCAGCCGAATTTAGTAAGTGGCGCAAATATGAGTCTTGGAGAAATGACTACATATTTGTGCCATTTTCTGTAGAGACTATCGGTCCGTGTGGTCCGCGTGCAGTGAAATTTCTAAAGAAACTGTATCCACGACTGGTTGTCGCACTATACCACGGGGAGTAGGTCTTTTGGACTATTAAAATTTTTAGTTTTCGATTTTATATATTATAGTTTCTTTTTTTATATTGTATATATTTAGTTTTAATCGTAAATATTATAATTTTAATTATTATTTTAGTTAAGTTCGTTATTATAATTTTTGTAATGTAGGATTAAAGTACGATTTCCGGGTTGAACAAGCCTCACGCAAGCGAGCCTCGAGGCGCCGAACTAGTGCAATAAAATGATGCCGCATTACAGGCCGTCTGATGAATCGATTCACGCGGCGCGCATAAATTAACTTGTTGCAATAACAGCGATGTATCGTACGGACGGGTCGATTTGTGTACAGATGACAAATTAGACTGTCTGTGTTCTTTTATTTATTTTTATTATATTATTTTCAGAACTTCTTTGTGGAATTGTTTACCATCGGCGATTTTTCCGGACCAATGCTACTTAGAGCTTCTTTCTCTACCTTTACTACCAGGCATATTCAATTTTTTTTGTAATTTACTCGTATACTTTTGCCAGTGTCAAATAATCATGAATTATCCTTTATAATAATTCGTTTAAAAATTTCTTTACAATGTGTGTGATTGTGAAGTTTTTAGAAGATTTTAACGGCAACTTCAGCCAGCAGACGCTGACGATAGTATCTCAAGGCGTCTAAGCAGACACATTGTCTTGAGGTTCACTTTACCATCGGAGCACTTTACACTTATGATTCGTGTGCGCAGACATTTAATACACAAAATTGCACCAATTTTTAACCTCCGACGAGAAAGATGGTTGTTATACTGTGATTTTTTACCGTTTGGAAAAAAATTGGGTTTTTTTTATTTTACATTAACATAATATTATGAAATTGATCCATCAGTAAATACAACCAATTGGGCACGTATTATTTTAATTTCGATTGTTTTTAATTGATTCATTAATTTAGTTCAAAAATCTTGTTGATATTTTTTAGTACCGAAAGTTTATTTCAAATTAGTAGTATTTGTTGATAGATCAATTTCATAATATTTTAATGCAAATAAAAAAAAATGTAAAATATCAGTGCTATAGGCTTCTATTCCGTTCAGTTGTTACAGTTGTTACAGCCTATTTTTTCCAGTCGGTAATAAAAAATCATGCTGTATGTTTAAAGTGTGTGGACACCCAATGTCTGTGTATGGACTCGTAGCTCCCAAACGTATGAACCGATTTAGATTTAGTTGATTTTTTTTTGTTCGAAAGACATGACGTGATCAAGACAGTTCTTAGCTATGATTCAAGAAAATCTTTTTAGCCGTATGAAGATCATCATGTCTTTTCGTTTCGCCGTTACTCGGCAAAATATTATGCTTTTAATTTATTTTTTAGAAGTAGAGATATTTTTTTGTAGAATAAGGGTGATAAACGAGCACATAGTCCACCTGGATACTGTGGTCCATAAACATCTACATTTATCTTCAATTAAGGTCAAAATGCATATGCGTTGCCAGCCCTGAGGACTGAGATAGAATGCCTCGATTCGAGTAAAAAGGGTTTCTCGTTCTCTCCATACCCCATACGAAACACAGCAGCATTAAGCACCAATTTTAGTTTAGTGTTCTATGAGAGCGTGGTCCTAGGTCGAGCCTGCCCATTAGTGCCGCAAGCACAATATAACTGAAGCATGACTCTACCACGTAAACGTATCCGAGTGATGGCTGCGTAAGGGAATTTCGTACAATGGGTGTCGTAAGAAGTGACTATGGGATATGCCAAAAACTTATGACTTACATTAGATGACCTTATAACCATCTCATTAATTGTAAATTGCAATTTTGATTTTAATTTACATGTGTAATTATGGCGGGAATTTGGCCGCCAGTGGATTGCTGCTCTGGTTTTATATTATCAATAATGTTTTAAAGTGTATTTTCAGTACAACTAAGTTAAAAAATTTTAAAACCCCTTAACTGTGGTCAATTTACTTGATTTAAGTGTATGCTTCGGCCCTAAATCTACATCTATCCTTGATTAAGAATCACAATGCAGATTCGTCACCCCTGAGAAGCTAAGATGAAATGCGGCGTTTCCAGTAAAAATTGTCTCCAGTTCTCTGCACTCACTATGCGTAACACAACAGCATTAAGCTGCCATTTAATGCTGGTATTCTGTGCAAACGTTTCCTATACTGTGTAGTGACGGTGAAAGAATATCCAATAACTTATATCATCCCGTGGGTGTCGTAAGAGGGAACAGAGGGAAACAAATTCAGAGATCCCAGCATCTAATAACGACAAAACTGCGTTTGCCAACACGCTTGCCAAGTGTGTCAGCTATGGTAAATATTCACCTTTAAGGCAATCTATGGGGGAGGTCTTTATTCAGCAGTGGACTTTAATAGGCTGTAACGTTAATAGTACCAATAAATAATCCTAACCTAACTCTGAAAATATTATTTTCTGACCTTACATATAAACAGCGTTTATTATCAATGCATTGCAGAGTACTGTACCCCTTCACACCTTGACCTGCGATCCGCTCGGGTTAGACGTCATAGTTTCCTGTTATCGTATTATAATGTTTCAACTCATACACACGCCTTTCGAATAATTCCAGTTAGCGACTTGAATGTTTACGTCTTCACGTAAGCTATAACTTATGTATGATAACGTGTGAATTGTGATATGACATTAAATTATAAATTGCATTAACTATTATGTAGGTGTTGAAATTGTAGACGCTGTGGTGTTTTATTTTATGAGATAGTGTTGTTGACATTTGCATTGAGATATTGCAAACCTCTTTGTTATAGAATAGGATAAGTAACACACTCCACTTGATGGTAAATGGTTTCTGTGGCCCATAGACATCTTTACTTAACCCTGATTACGAATCAAGATGCGCTGTGACCCGTGAGGGCTAAGATAGCAAGCCTCGTTTCCAGTAAAAAAATGTCTCCGGTTCTTTACACTTACGTACAAAACACAGCAGTATTAAGCTTTTATTTTACGCTGGTATTCTGTGATAGCGTGTCTTACCCCGGTCAACCCGACCCATCTGTACTACAATCTCTACCACGTATAAACTTCGAACGGAAATCGGAGATGTTGGGCTTTACTTTCGACTTGATAGGGTCACGCTCTCTCTCTCTCTCTCTCTCTCTCTCTCTTTCTCTCTCATTTAATCTGGTTGGTTGCTTTTATATTATTTAAGAGGTGGCGGAACTTCTTTTATTAGAAAATGGAAACGCCGAGAGCTTAACACGAATGATCGATACGCGATAAAATTCATCGATCAAATCGACAATTAATATAATATGTATCACTTTTAATGACACGGGATCTAAATCTATTGTTCGTTTCTTGAGCGAGTAAATAGTCGACAACTAATCGCTTCCTCGTCAGCGGTGTGACAAGTGCCTTAGTTGGTACCAACAATTTTAGAATTATGAAATACTGAAATATAAATATACTTTACAAACACGACAAATATACTCGATGATTTTTTTACCATCTGAAAAAATAGAGTGTAACCGATAGTGGTGGGTATTCGTTGACGAAGTTTTAACGGATGACACGCAACCGTTTTCCCAACGACGAAAACGGTTGCAGAAAACGGTCTTCGTTGTAGCTGGTTTGAAGACGGCTTAAAGGACGAAACTTATCTAACATGGAATAGAATTGAGTTTCCGTCGAGTGAAATGGTTACAGTTTCTTACAAATATCAATGATTTGAAATGTATGAAAGGGTTTACTAAATAATTCGTTTTATCTATCGACATTACTAAGGTTTGTAAACGAATGCGGAACCAAAGGCTACATTATAACACGGAACGTTAAAGACGACGGCGGAAAGAGTGAGATAAACAGTTGAATCTTTGCGTTCTCGATTTTATTTTCATAAGCGTAAAATAAAAAATCGCACCAAGTAATTCAAAGATCGGTTTGTGCAACGAAGACTGTTTGAACCCAGAACGTAAAACGATTTCATCGTCGTAGAACACAAAACGGTCTTTGTAAACGGTTCGTCGTCGCAACGCGTGAAGTCCTAGTAACAGGTGAACGGAATAGAAGCCTATTTTGGCACTGACATTTTACTATTTTTTCTTTTACATTAACATATTATAAAATTGTTAACAAACGACAATTGTATTAACAAATTTTGAACTAAATATATAAATCAACTATTTAACCCAATTATTAGTATTTATTGATAGATCAATTTCATATTTTAATGTAAAAGGAAAACACTTGTATATCAGTGCCATACGCTTCAATTCCGTTCACCTGTTACACCCTATTTTTTTCTAGACGGTAAAAAATCAACAATGTTATTATTATGCACTTAACACTTAATATTCAGAAATACAAGAACATCTGTTTCGGACTCCTCTTGTAGCTTGGAGTATGTACGGGCAAGTTCCAACCTCTTATATACTTCTGTCGCCAAGCGGCAGTGATTGCACTAATCTGCCACGATACTTATCTTAAACAATAGGTCTGAAGGGTACAGAGAGATAGTATAATAACAGGCTTTGAGGCAATCCATATTGATCCTCAGAGATGACAACGCACCTGGAGGCTTCATCGTATGACGTTGGCTGCAGATGTCCATAAATTGTATTAGACACTTATCATATAAAGGCCCAGCAGTGGGACTTACATATGCTGTAACTTTACCCCTATCCCTATACCTATCATTACTTACTTCAAAGTTTACCGTGTAATGGAGGATTAAGATTATTCACTACCCCATATCGCCCTGTGAGTGTCGTAAAAGGCCTTTTTTTTTTGCGCCCGAAGCAAATATGGACAACCCTCCGGAAAGCGGGGGAGGGAGGCGGTGAATGCTCATAGCATACCACGCAGCCGGCTGCGTGGTTATGTGGAGACTTTTACCCACTAAACACCGCCTTCTAGGAAATGGCTTAACGATCTGACTAGAGATCTCTAAGCCGTATACGAACGCGACCCTCCTTGGCAGAAAGGAGGGTGCAGGTAAAAGGCCACAGAGAAAACATTTATGAAATGATTGCATACTTTGTGGAAAAGAGATAGATGCGGTGCAAGCCGATCGTGTCTTTTGCTCGCTCGTGCAGCGCTCTCGCTCTGATTGTAAAGTTACAATGAGCGTAACGTTACAATGAGTCGTCTTTTTCGTGCGTGCAGCCGGCTTTCATCGATTTATTAGACGTTGTCATGTCAAAAAAACTTCGGTTGCCGACCCATCTGCCAAGCGTGGCAGTTATGGCAAATATTCCCCTTATGTGCGGCAGTCTTTGGGGACTCCTATGTTCACATAGGAGTCCAATAGCAAAGTCACTACGCTCTGCTGAATTAAAGGACTTTGATATGCTGTAATGATAATTATGATGACTTGTAAGTTACCCCGAAAACACATCACTCCAACTAGATCTTAAAAAACGTAAACAAGCAAATCCCATCATCAATTGAATCATCCTCAAACAATTTCACCCGCGCAAGTATCACAGCAGCTATCTCTCAAAACGTCAACAAATCCGAAAAGCAACGCCATTTACAAACACTGTCTCGGCGACAAATAGCTCAAACACTTAATTCTGTAAAGCTTCAATTCATTTTCATTAATTGCCGGCTCTTATTTTTACACCACCCCTTTTAACAAAGCCTTAAACCGGAATTACGTCACCTAACGTTAGGGGTAGACTTGTGAAAATCACTTCGAAGTCTTTTCATTGAACAATTACGTTAATGTCAAAATAACTCAGACAGTAAATGAAAATTCGTTTCTTACAATGTTATCAAAAATTTTAATTTTATTAATAATGTAATTTCATCATCAGAAATCCGCTGCTGAAAATATTGTCACACTTCTCATCAAAGATTGTATTAAATTATTCAATGGGAACATTCTTGAAAGAAAAACTCTATAACTGATTTGGACCCGACCGGAGATTCGAACCCGCCACCTCGTAATCATCAGTCGCACATACTACCACTATACCACGTAGTCAAATATAATGCCATAAAACACGATCCTGATTCATTGGTTTCATGCTAAGAGCTTGCCATAAATTTCATAGTAGTGAGAAACTAAGGTTCTATCCACACCGGCACCAATTAATTGTTAATTGCAAATTTAAGTGCGTGCTTGACGATGAAGAAAAGACCAGTATCACTGCGACCTATAAGATCTATTATGATCGCTGCTATGGCTATAGTTCACTGCTAAGCTCTATAATGAATAGAAGGAATTGCTTAGCCGTGAGCAATTTCGTTTCTTCTGGGCGGAGTACATAGTCTCCCAGATGAGTGTTACGTTTGCGCATTAAGGGTCCACAATCAGTTAGGATATGCAGAGGCTTTTCTTCTGTTATGGAACAGAACGGATACATCCTTGAGTTGCTTAGTCCCAGGATGGACATGTGCTTTTTAACACAACAGTGTCCAGTTAGGGCTGTTGCCGGAATGCGCATTTTATTTTTAATTAATCCCAGACGTTCTGAAGCTAATTTACGATCCGGGAGGTTTAGCTGCTCTATAAACCTCTTATAAATAAGAGGAGTGTAAGCGTAATAAGTCTAAGTGTACCTATTTCCAGCAGTGGTATATAAGCTGTGTATTTAATAGTACGCGTGTAAGGCAACTTCGATGAACAAAAAATAACACTATCAAAATTCACATGCAAACACACAAGCACGATGTCATGCACAAATTTAGTGTAAATTCATCTCTTTCATTAAAATGTTGTTTTAAACTTGGTTTGATTAGACCGTTATTTACTTTTCAAACAATGATGTAGTTCGCACTCATAACTCCAAGATACAAGTTAAGTTTGTGGACTTATGTTTATCCAACTGAACTGTAAATATAATGTTGTATACTTTACAAATAAGTAAATTAATCTCTCTATATAAAAATCAATTGCTGGCCGTTAGTCTCACTAAAACTGAAAAATGGATTGACCGATTTTGATGAAACTTTTTGTGACACTTGAACTCGGTAGGTGGCGCTGTTGTAGAGATCTAGAAATCACCCGTGCGAAGCCGGAGTGGAGCGCTAGTAATGAATAAATAAATAAATATTGAAATATTGAAATATCTTAGCCGCGTGGTGGCCGCGTAATCGTGAATTTAAAAAAAACACCCTATTTCATCCCATTAGTGTCATAATAGGCGAATACAGGAAATGCCAGAAAAGTTACGCCTTTCGATAGATGGCAGCCCATTTATACCATCTCGTTCACGTCAGATGTAAAATAATATGACCGGCGACTTGTAAGCAGCATCTAAGGTCGTCAAGCAAGATTTTTTTTAGCGTTGGGTGACAAACGGGCACACAGTCCACCTGATAGTAAGTGAACGCTGTGGGCCATAGACATCTACATTTATCCTCGATTAAGAATGAAAGCAGCATTACGCTGCTATTTTACGCGGTTATTCTGTGACAGCGTGGTCCTGCCCAGGTCGAGCCGACCCATTCGTGCTACAACTATAATCCAGCTGCAGCGTGATTCTACCACGTAAAAGATTAAGGAAAACTTACAACAAAAGAGGTGGCTAGCAGTGATATTTGTAGACTGATAAAGAAAAAGAAAGAACGAAATAAAGTTTAAATTGTATTAAAAATATATAACACTAATTGTTAACGTTCATAAGCTTTCAGCGCAAGGATCCACTTTTCTTTTCATCTCAAGCACCAATTACTTATGTAGATGACAGTGCTTTCTTCGTTCCTTAACGAGGTAATCAGCTTTTGTTTTTGGCCCTTTACCCTAAAATGTTGGGTCAATATAAATTTTCCTGTTAGATTTAAGGTTAATATTACGTGATGAGAGCGCTCACGGCTGTTATAGCAATATCGTTTGGACCCTTTTAATTCGCCTACGTTATAATGAAAGTTTTGTTCCTTGGTTCTAATAAAAATAAATGTTAAAGGCCCGGCTTACCCGGCATCTCCTTGCTTTAACATTATAGTATGTATGGACGTGCTAATTTGTTACAGTTTGTTGCGACAAACAGATAATTTTTTGTTGGAAATAAACATGTTACTACATACGTGGAGAAAAACTATGTGCCCCTTTTTATGCATATTGTGCATACGGAGTGACAGAATTGAGTGTTTAAGTTTATGTAGGGAAGGAGTGCAGGAGGCTAAAATTTATAAACAAATCAAAAATCTTGTAGCTCCCGTCAAGTGAGTTATCAGAATCAGTATTCAAATGTATAGAAATAATTGTTTTTTTTTTAATCGAACCGTTAAAAAAAAGACCATTAATTTTTTTTATTAAAATTACGTTCTATTCGGTAAAGCGGGGACTTTAAAAATCCTCTTACCCTCCGAACAATATAGAGGTAATAAACCACATAAAATTGGCAATTTTTTTTAATTAAAACTAATTTTTTATTGGTCAATACTTCAAAAAAAATTCTATGCGTTTGAATACTGATTTTAATAACGCACTTAAGGGAAACCAATGTATTTTTGTTAAATATTGTATAATAAGTGTTACAGAGATATGAAATTAAATGATAGAGTAGTATAGTTGTAGCACGAATGGGTCGGCTCGACCGGGGAAGGACCACGCTCTCACAGAATACCAGCGTCAAATAAAAGCTTAATGCTGCTGTGTTTCGTACGGTGAGTGTAGAGAACCGGAGACCCTTTTTACTGGAAACGAGGCATTCCACCTAAGTCCTCACTGATGACAACGCATCTGCATTTCGATTCGTAATCGAAGATAGATGTAGATTTCTATGGGCCACAGCAACCACTTACTATCAGGTGGGCTGTGTGCTCGTTTGTTATCCTATTCCTTAAAAAAAACATTAATCGTTTGCTTTCATACTGCCACTGTAAAACACTAGTATGTGGAGAATCCCAAGAGTTAAAACAGTCCCTAGTACGAAGATTGACATTAAAGAATTTTAAAATGTTGCCAACAAATAATAGCTAACAGATTGACTGAATGAAATATGTTTTGTGTGATTTCAAAAAAAAACAAATTTGTGTCAAATATTTCAAATAATTTGCTGCAAAAAGAATATTGTTAAGCAGCAATTTTTATTGAATTACTGTCTCTTAATTAATTATAGCAATTAATGTTTGAAGAGTTAAATTCATTGCATACACAATTGATTTCAGAGGTGTACTCTCTCACAAAAGAGCCATACTATTTCTCAATTTAAATATTTAACGAATTACGATCAAATCTCGACCACCGGGCGACCACTAGTAATTTTTATTTTATTTTATTTTAATAAGGATTAGCGTATCTCACTAAATACAATTTTAAATTTACTTCAAGTATGCCAATAACAGTTATCCACATTAAAGGTAAGCTAGGTACAATTATAATGAATAAAAACGATGGAAATTAAACAATTTAAAACAACTTAATAAAATAACAGTAATAAAATTAAGTAGTTTTAGGTTTACTAACAATAAGATATATAGGTCTTACTGCCAATTTGATATGTGATTTACTTTTCGAGTTAATTTTATAATTCATTTATTTATATCGTGGCAAAATATATTCTATATATCATTACATATATATACATACAAGTATACGTACACACCAATGCAAAATACATTAATATTTTAATTGTAAATATCCATCTAGCCTGGAATTCTATATCTGCTATATATACACCCACGGAATGATATGGGGCAATGTACTCTTTTACAATGCCACTATACGGCAACTTCTATGTGTCTATAAACTATTAACGTGGTGGATCTATGCTGCAGGTATATTAAATTTGTAGCGTGAATGGGCCAGCTCTACCGGCGAAGGACCACGCTTTTACAAGCGTTTAATACCACTGTGTTTCGTATGGTGAGTGTAGAGAACCGGAGACCCCTTTTACTCGAAAAGAGGCATGACATCCTAGTCCATGCGATGACAACGCATCTGAATTGAAAATAAATGTAGATATCTATGGGCCACAGTAATCAATTACCATCAGGCAGACTCTGTGCTTGTTCCATTAAAAAAATTGTCTGGATATTTAGACTGGATGTCATTAGAGGCTACTACGGGGAATCCCAGAAAGACGTCGTAGCTTCTGATACATGGCGATATTACTACCTCATACATAAAGGATATTAACGTCTTTGTTCTTCCTCCTTAGTCTTCGTCGAGTCAAAGTCAAAATACTTTTTTTAGAGATAATTTTGACTCTATATAAAATACCTATTGAAAGTTAAAAAAATCATGATATCGCTTTAACGGAGAGAGAGAGAGAGAGAGAGAGAGAAAGATGCAATGTTTTGCAGTAGCCAAGCCCCCAGCTAATAGGTAAACGTCCAGAAATTATCTGTTACGGGCTAATAAATATATTATAGATGAATGTATACATATATTATGTGACTTCAAAATTGATGTATAATGACAGGCTGTGAGGCAAGTCTTCAGAGGTGACAACGCAGCTGTAACCTTCTTTGTCAACACGTGTCCATGGACTATAGTAACCACTTACCAACAGGTCAGGTTTTATAAAAAAAAAGAAATACGTCACCAAGCACCAAATATGTATCTGATTAAAATAATGCGGCAGTAACCAGAAACGTTTCAAAACTAACACCAGTGCCACGTTTAATCAATGCAGGATCTTAAATTTGACGTAACTTCCTTTTGTGGGGAATGATGAAGAAATTGCACAACATTGATGTTTTAAACCATTACAAGTAGGTGTACAAAGCCACGGTCTAAGGACCTCGAATCTCTTTTATTCCGATCTCAGTGAGATGTTCTTTGAAGTTAAGTACAGTACAGTGTTGGGCCATAAAGTAATCAAAAGCTTGACGCGACAGTATTACGGATAAAGAAAGTAAAGTTACAGCCTATATACGTCCCACTGCTAGGCAAAGGCCTCCCCTCATTTCTGAGAGGGTTTTAGGGCATGGAAGTGTCCGCCGCGCTGCCCCAATGCGAGTTGGCGAACGATTTATTTTCCTTATTCCTCAGACATGCTGGTTTCCTCACGTTTTCCTTCACCACCGAGTACGTGGTAATTCAGCACTTAAAATTGCAATTTACATTTCATTGGTGCTGGCAGTGATCGAACCCGGGTTACTCGTGTTCTGTTTAATAACAGCGTATAATTACAGCGAGCGTTAACCATCTGAGCTGCAGCGGCATACGGTTACTGCAATCTCGGAAAGTCGTGAAACCAAAACCGCCTTTCGACTTGACGTGAACGTATTATAATGTTAATATACTAATGTTAATAATGTTACTAGTATTTAAAAAAAATATTTGCAATAGTCGTCGTTTATGTGGGATTTATAAAAAAAATTTTACCAACCTAATAAAAATTACAAAAGCACATGATATAAAACGCAATCGACTGCTTTTTTATTTGTAGCCTGCTGAACCTAGGCGTAATCGCACTTCAGCTTTTATTCGTAATATACATCAAGTTATATTACAAAAAAGTTCATATACATTATTATTATTGCCACAAAATTACCGTTTCATGTTCAACATTTATTTGTATCTTCTTTTCTACGTTCAGTATTATTTTCTTTTCTTCTTTAATATTTTCGTTCATTGTGATGGGATTTAGCCATTATGAAGAATATGCGATGTACATAGCACACCTGATGTTAGTGAACAGTGTTCACTGAGAACATAAGTTATAAGGCGTTATTTCACGATCACCACTTGTGGATATAACTAGGGATTAGATAAGAAGTGTTCCATCGCTTTTAAACTCATACGGTATAATATTATTAAATTATAACAAATTTATTACTATATTCTGAATACGCTGTTTTCAAAGCCTCATCGTACAACTATAACCTTTTCTTTTCGCCTTATTGCAGAACACGAAAGCATTATTCTTCGAGATACCAAAAGCTGATTTTCGTCTTCTAGCGACAGTCGAGGCTCTTTCATTTTCTAAAACAATACATCGTCAGTCTAACAGTAAATTGACTTAACTGGCAAAGTTGTTAAGCCCGTGCACTATTGAACGTTATATCGCAACGTTTTAAAATTGTGTTTGTACCGTAGTATTTCTGAGGGTAAGCACTAGCCGAAAATTTTATAATACGCAATCGAGCAGAGCTGAAGCTCTGGTAGCGATTATAAAAAAATTATTGCGATTTCAAGAACTGATTTACCATGAGCTTGGTGGTAAAAGAAAACATCTGATAAAACCAATATATCTGAGGTGCACATTTGTTCGAGGGTGTTTAATGTTCAGACGAACTTTAAATACCCTCGAAAAAATATAGGCATATTGAAGCAATTCCTCTCAGAAATGACTCTCTATATAACATTATAGAACTTTAACTTGTAAACGATTTGAATCGATTACGATTATATTTATGCGGTTTATTATGTTCATATTCTTGCCTTTTTTATAGTATAATGGTGGCAAAAGATCATGCAGTCTACCTGATGGTAAGTGGTTGCTGTGGCCTATAGACACTCGGTAACGAATCAAGTTTTTCTTTTTCGAGCCGATTTTTCATTGCTTTTCTAGAGACCCTTAGGTCGCGGTGTAAACAAGATGACTCAAGTTCACATTTGTTGGTTTAGTGCCAAAAAAGGAAATTACATTTTTTTTATAAAATCTGAGAGAAAAACGAGGATACAGTTCACGTAATGGTAGTTAGATGTTGTTGCCCATAGACATCCACATCTATCCTCGTATCTGAATCTAAATGCTGATGCGTCGTTACGTTTAGATCTCCTCTTTTGTTTCCGTGACCAAAGTGGTTACAACCTGACGTAATGTGAATAACGTTACCAAATACCTTCTTCATTGTCGTCAAGATCTCCCATTTGCTCTCAAGTATCGTCTTCTGCAATTTTCAGCTCTTAAAAACTAGTCTAACTTGTCGTTATCTTGATTTAGTGCAGATTTATAAAGCATAATTCTGGCTCTTGTTCCATTCCATCATTCTCATCGACGTCAATATTAATAATAATGAATGCAATACGCACCGGAATTACGGACGCACCGGTATTAGAGGTCATACCGCCATGTCGTTTGGATCGGGGTCGCTTGACACAGCGTGTAGTAACTCCGAGGAGAATGATATTTGAAAGTAGTCTCGAGACATCAAGGTAGCATTGTGAAGGTGCTGAGGGTAGCATGTACTGCTTCGGACATGCTTTCAATAAATAAAAGCGAGAGAGGGGTTCCAGTTTCGTTCCGAACAGATATCCTGGATATCTCGCTAACCACTGTTGGGCTTTAGTCGGTAGAAGTGCGGTCATTGTCGCCGCAGCAAAAGGTATTCAGAAGGATTTTTCCACAACAAAAAAAGGACCAAAGTACCCACCGACAAGACGCACCGGGAACCAGACTATACAGTCAGCTTCCGGTGTGAGTAGATCGTGGGAGATCTCTCCCTTTTCTTTCTATGGCCAAATATTTGTTAAAGAAACGTGTTTTACTATATAAAAACTACATTCTTCTTTTATTATAATTAATTAAAACTAACAAGTCCTTTTTCCAAAATATTAACAGAAAAGTTTAAACAGAAATAAATGGAGACCGGTGACCCTCGACTCTTCAAATCCAATGACAATGCCTGCGGAAGCAGACTGCATTTTTTTACTAGTCTATAGAACGTTCTAGACGCTAATTTAGAGACCCATTCGGACAAAGGTCGCTTTCTGTTCTCATAAAGGCGGCTCACAAAGAACTCTTTACTGTGCTTTAATTGGACGTCACTGTAAATGATTAGAAAGTGAATGATACATTTTTAAAATCAGCTTAGAAGCGTTTTTATAATGAAAATAGTTATGTTTCCATTTAATTTTTATTACTCACAATATAAAAAACACATGTATGCAGTTTACAGCCCGTAGAAGTGAAACTTTATTTTATTAATAAAAAATATTATTAATATTTTTGTTATTAATTTATTGAGACTGAGATAAAAGGAAAATAGAATTCTGTATATAGTATTCTATCTCATTCTCTCGTAGGCTAAATCCGTATGAGTTTGTCACTTTTTATGGTCGCTTTTTCGTCTCATCGAACTACTAATCACGATTCTATAAAAGTTTTCACTGCTTGTGCCTAAACGAGGTGGCCGTGCCGACCCTGCCAACTATCGGCCAATTTCAATTAGCTCTATACTCTGCAAGATTATGGAGCGTATATTGAACGCTCGCTTAATGGCATACCTAGAACAGAATGACCTCCTTAGTTACTGGCAATACGGGTTTCGCCGAAGTCGGTCAGCTGGGGACCTTCTAGCGTATGCCACACACGTATGTGGCGAGACATTCGAGAACAGTGGGGAAGCACTTGCTGTTTCAGATTTTGGCACGCTAGCCTTTTGGGTTAGCTTCCAGCGTACGGCTTATCCCCTGGTCTTATTGAATAGGCAAAGGACTTTTTGAGTTAACGGTCTCTCCGGTTCGTCGTCGATGGCTGCTCATTCGATCCTGTGGCGAATGACGCTGGTGTTCCTCAAGGGTCCGTTCTCTCCACTACCCTCTACCTACTGCAGATTTTGCTGCATCACCACTTACCACCAGGTGGGGTTGTGGTCAAGCACTGGCTTATAATAAGTTTAAAAAAACTTTAATAAAAAAGTTAGTTAAAAATATGTATAACAAATAAATTGTACTAGTTTTGTAAACTTGGTTAAATTTTAGCTACTTCTATAGTTTGATTCAAACGGGGTTTTTAAACAGTACAGTAATTGTTTTATAATGTACATTATTTAGAAATTAAACTTATCCAAATGAAATAGTTAAAAATACAAGTGGTATTTAATTTTTGACATGGGCTTCTCTGCTGTTGTGAGGATTTGCTTGATTTGCATTTATAAATATTGTGATATAAGAAATTTTCAGCTAAGTACGTTCCACTTCTAGCAGCGATTAGTCCTGCGTGAAGCGACTTTTTACGCAACTGCGGAGACAGCTAGTATAATCTCGTATACTGTCGCGTTTCTCGCGTTTGGTCTCTAGAGAGACCAAACGCTATTTTGATGATTCTTACGTTAATCGATTTGTCTTAATCTCTGACTGTCACTAAAAACATGACTGTAATCAAATTTCAATATGGCGACAACCAGACGCCATATTGCTTAAAAGAAAAAAAGATGTCGACGAACTATGTCATTTAATCGAGAACGTTGATGACAAACTACAAGTGGATGCCATATACACAGATTTCTCTAAGGCCTTTGACAAAGTAAATCACGCACTATTAGTCAATAAACTAAGAGACTTTGGTATAAATGGGACATTATTGAACTGGTGTGCATCATACCTTCAAAATAGACCCTCGACCGTAGTGATTGACGGGTACTCCTCGCAACCTTATATTGCCTACTCCGGTGTACCGCAAGGCTCTAACTTAGGTCCTGTATTTTTTAACATCTTTATAAACGACATTGTTTCGATATTTTAACACTCAAATGTCTATCTATTTGCTGATGATCTCAAGATAGTTAAAACCATTAAAAACAACTCTGACGTCGAACTATTGCAAGATGACCTCAATCGCCTTATACAATGGTGTAATAACAACCAAATGTTTCTCAATGGCAAAAAATGTCGACTTATTAGGTTTACCAGAAAACATAATTACATACAAAGTCAATACTATATTGATACTGAAAAACTGACTGCGGTTCGAGCGATACGTGATTTAGGCGTTATACTAGACAGCGAATTAAGATTTACCAACCATATCGATAGCATAATCACCTCAGCTACGAAGACACTGGGTTTTGTATTGAGGAATTCCAGAGAGTTCATGCAGCCCTCCACTACAATAAAACTTTTTAGTAGTCTGGTTAGAAGTAAACTAGAATACTGCAGTCAAATTTGGAATCCGCACTACAAGATCCATAGCATTAGAATTGAAAGAATACAAAAACGACTGCTACGTCATCTTGCGTACCGTTCGAATAGCTATCAAACTAATAATTCCTACGAAAGACGTTTGGCGCAATTTAACATCACATCATTACAATCACGTAGAATTATCTCAGATATGATATTCCTATACAAAACGCTCAATAATAGTGTCGATTGTCCAGCGATAGTTCAATTATTTAACTTTAAAGTGCCATCAAGACTGCCTAGGAAACCGCAAGCCTTTTTCGATGTGTCTCTTTATAGATCTAACCTGGGAAAGTATTCCCCTATAGCCAGACTGGCTCGCACTTATAACGAACTGTCCTCAAAGATTTCTGGCCTCGATATTACTTGCGACAGTTTATCCACCTTCAAATCAAAATTAATAAATTTCTTTAAAAATAATGAATCAATTAATTAAGAAGTATAATATTGGAAGTATAATATTGGAATTGTTTTTGTTTTTTATAATGTGGTTAATGTAATTTAATATGATAATGAAGTTATCTATAATATTGTTAAATAATTCTATTTCTTTTTAATAACTTATTTATTCAATGATGTAGTCCAAGTTTTTTTTAATCCTATCATTCACTAAATAATCAACGCATGTTGTGATTACCTATAAAAAGAAATACAATTATAATGTGCTTAATATGTTATGAAAATGATCTTTGTATTACTATTGTAATTTCTGTTGGTAATCCTAATAAATAAATAAATAAATAAATGTATCATATGGGGTATCATTGATTAGTTCGATGAAAATCATATTTAGGTTTCTCTAGTCACTTTCATTTTGAATGAGCGTTTGGGATTTATAACGATTTAAAGTTTCTTACCAACCACTCTCGCTTAATTTTCAAAACTTATAATAATGCTGTGATTAAAGTTCTTGTATATTCGTGTAATGGGTATATATTCTTTAGTTCGTTCAGAATCGAATGAAATAGTGTTCAATCGAAAATATACTGTATTTTTATATCAATTAATGACGAAAATAGCAGCACGTAATGCGGACATGTATACATGTCCTCTGTACTTAGCGGTCACAAAACTTGGACCTGTCAAGATATCCACGGTATCTTAGGGGTAGTAATTTCTTTTACGCACTTGGGCTTTGTTAAACAGTATTAACCTTGCTTGTTAAAGTCAATGCTAAACTAATACAAAGTTACTTTACAGTTTAGTGATGATTGATAGGACGGAGATTTGTAGATAGCGGTATACTCGTACTTATTGATGTAATAGCACAGGTGAGAGGAACGGTAATTTCGAAATCGTAGTATATAGCTCAGGAGCTAAGCGTTTGCCGTAAATTTTAAAGTACGCGAGCTCACCAGGATTGGTTAAAGGGAAAATTTGTAATTTTAACAGCATTGCTGGTATTTTTTTAAAAGAAAAAGAGAACACTTGTTCGATCTTCGCACGTACTAATAAAGTTCTTCCCTGCATTTTTAGATACTGAACCACGGGATCAGCGATGAAGGAAAATATCGTGATAAAATCTGTATGACCAAAGAATAAATAAATTAAATTTTAAGAACATTTGAACACTCTCAAAAATGAGAAAAGACTTTAACTTACGCAACGTCACGCAATTGACAAAGCTAACAAATCCGAAAAAAAAAGATAAACTAACATCCATTTTATACACACTTACACAACAGATGTTAGGAGGTGGGTGGTATATTGTTATTTGTACCGTTTTTATTGAATTTACAGTTCCCTTTAAAACATTTTTAATCTTTTATACATTTTTTTTAAATTCTTTCCAATCCGTGAGAGTGCTTTTAGTTATCGTGATATGATTTTCTTCATGTAGGTAATACTTTTCAGAGACCAAAGAAATAATTAAAAAACTTTTAGCAAATACAAATGTGCATGCCTTAAGCGCTCATGTTATGCGTCAACTTTTTAAGTAATTTAAATACACATAAGTTTTCACAAATAACCTTATTACTAACACTTCTAATTTTCCGATAATTTTATGTCAAACTTTATTAAAATAAGTTTGGAAAATGCAAAAATACACGACTCAATGCTCATATGATTGTGAAAAAATGTAGAAAAAAATTCTCAATCATCAATTTATATTCTTAACGGAAAAATATTATTATAACTAAGCAAAACAAAATTAAACAGACATTTACATTCCATGGCTTCCTACAAGATAGATGAAAGAGATTTAAAATTAAATTGAGTTGAACAATTGATATTTTCAAAAGTTATCGTGTTTACCGCCATGAGGCCTTGATATATCGACATCATGAGCCACTAAAATCACTTTTTAACGTAAAAATAGCAATTAATCGATTTAAAAAAAAATATAATAAATTCAACAATCATTTATTTTTATAACAATATGCTTTTTATATCCTTTATATGTCCAAGATTATTGTTAGATACGATTTCATGCGACAAAACATTGGATTCTTGATTTTTAGGCGCTAATAGAACATACCTACGCGCTTTGCGCTTAGAGCATGCAATACACCTTAAAAAGAAAAGAAAATGTTATTAAATGGCGAAAATTAGAAAATTACATAGCAACAAATGCGGCACAGGCGACCGTCATTTGTACAACGCCACGCTTTCAAAGATACAATTGTGGTCGCCGACAACGGTGTTGCCATATTTTAAAAATAGCAATTTTTTTTTAAATATATGCAATAAAATTTATATTAAATAACAATTATATTATCATATTCACAAACAACATTATATTTTAATACTTTTTGGTAAAATCATTGCGGTATCTGTGTGCCTCTTTTGGATCGGAAAGAGTTTTCTTAATACATTTTTCATTTTCTCTTTCTAGCTGCTTCAAAACTTAATTTATGTAGAATTACGAGATGCAAATTATTCCGTCCACGACCAATTTTCTCAACGAATTGATCACGCTTTATATAATACCTTTTACCTTCATTAGTCGTGGCCCGTAGCTCTTTATGACAGATTCATTACTGTAGTACCGTATTTGCCTTTTCTTGTAACGAGTTTTATAGAATGCTAGGTAAATTCAGAAAAAAAGATTCGTCCCAAAGGGCCTCCTGTCAGCATTCATGGAATTTCGCTTTAGTTAATTAGTTTAGTAGAGGACTGATTTATCAAAAAAGAATTAGCTTTGTTTGTTTTATCCGTTTTCAAAAGATATTATTTTATTTTAAAGGCATTAATTATTATTTTTAATGATAAAAGTAGACACTAGGATTTTCTCCTAACTCGTGGTGGGTGCACACATAAACAGTACACGGAGAAAAACCCAGAAAGTATTCAAAATAATGTTAGTAAGTACGTGGGAATAATATTGTCATCCGGTTAATATGGTCACTTCCTTATAACTCAAAAAGTACAGCCTTGTTTGCATAGATGGCTTTGTGATACAATAGATTTTCATCGGTCAATCAAATAATCAAAGGTCAAAAGGGCGCTCCTTTATCGAAACCATATCGACAGATGACATTATATTAAATATTAGCTTGCCAGGCAGACCTTGTTCTGTCCTTTTCGACGACTTTTTGTCATGTCCTATTAAAAATTCTTAAATTCGCAAAAAAAAATTGTGGGTCACTCATGGGCAAAAAAACTATCCTATCTCTCAAGTTGGGCCAAACTGCACACGGTGTGAAAAAAAGAAACTAAAAAAAAAAGAAACGAAAGAAAAAAAAGTACTTTAGGAGTCCATTTCAGACAAACAACGTGACACGTAATTTATATACATATTAAGATTTTAGTAGATTTTAGTATGGTGTAGTGTAGTAAGTTTTTAATGGATTTTTCGAAGTGTTCCTAATTATTGTCAAGGTATGTTTGTTTTTTTTCCTAATATATTAGTTATAGTATACGACTTTGTTCTTTTGTCTTTGTCTTCCTCTTAGTTTTGGTGTTAGCTTAGGGTGACCATAAACCTTCACGTACGAGAAGCAACTTTAGCTGCCATTAGAGTCAAGACCCTAAATCTTTTCCCCAGATGTATACTGGTGAATCCCCATACAGGTATACTCTTAATTGATAGAATTTACTCAAAATTGCTATCTTACAAGCCAAGTACTATAGAATCTCAAAACAATTTGTATTCGATAAGAAGTATAAGAAAGCCGTAGAAACTAATCAGCCGTAGGGATAGAGCCCAAAAGAGCTTAGAGTTTTCCGGAACTTTCTCTGAAGACCTTAATATCCACATATGCACACCGCTGGACGTAATATCTAATTCAATCCAAAAATGGTAATAAAAATATTACCTTTATCGTAAAAAATAATAGAAACTTTTCTATTTGTATTTCGTCAAAGAATATAAAAAATATGTCCCTATTAAAAATAACGTTGCCTTGCAATTGGCACCAAGTTGTCCCATGGCAACATGTATTTATATCAACAGTGGCAAAGAATATAACAGTGGGGCAATTTGAAGAGAATCGCATAAAAAAATTGTGGTGGAATTGTTTTCATTACTCATGCGCTGATTCTGTCTCTGTCTGATGAAACAATCTCGTGTGGTAATTTTTTATTACTAGTAAAGCTTAATTTATTTCATATTCGCTTGATCACGGTCCATCTATCTACCACAGCCTGTATAAGTTGACTATTGAACATCATCATCATCATTACAGCCCTTCACAAGTCCACTGCTGAACATAGGCCTCCCCCAAGTAATGCCACAAAGCATGGTCCTGAACCACCCGCATCCATCGACTTCCTGCATGTCTTACCAGGTCGTCACTCCATCTAGTGGGGGGTCGCCCTACACTACGCCTACCGGTACGAGGCTGCCACTCGAGAACCTTTCTTCCCCATCGGTTATCGGTTTTTGAGCTATATGGCTGGCCCATTGCCACTTCAACTTACTAATCCGTTGGGCTATGTCGGTCACTCTGGTTTTACTGCGGATATCCTCATTTCTGAGTCTATCACGCAGTGAAACTCCGAGCATAGCCCTCTCCATAGCTCGCTGAGCGACCTTGAGCGTCCTCATACGACCAGCGGTGAAGGACCACGTGTCAGATCCGTAAGTCATCACTGGCAACACGCACTGGTTATACACTTTAGTTTTCAGAGATTGAGGTATACCTGACGAGAAGATGTGTCGTAATTTCCCGAACGCTGCTCAGCCGAGTTGAATCCGTCGATTGACATCTCGATCGAAGTTGGACTTACCTAGTTGGACTATTTGTTCCAGGTAAACGTACTCGTCAACAACTTCGAGCATAGTGTTCCCAACAACTACCGGCATAGGTGTGACATGGACATTAAACATGATCTTTGTTTTGTCCATGTTCATCTTAAGACCTATCCGTTGGGAGACACCATTGAGGTCATTGAGCATAGTGCTAAGGTCCTACAGCGATTCTGCCATAAGGAATATGTCGGCAAATCGAAGGTGAGTGATTTACTCGCCATTGATGTTAATACCGTATCCTTTCCAGTCCAGTAGCATGAAAACGTCTTCCAACGCAGCGGTGAAGAGTTTCGGGGATATAACATCACCCTGTCTTACACCTCTCTGCAGTTGGATAGATTTCATACTCTGGTTCTGTACTCGGATAGCCATCGTAACCCTACTGTACAAACACTTCAGCACTTCAATATACCGACAGTCAACTAGGCACTGCTGAAGGGACTGTAGCACCGCCCAAATTTCGACGGAATCAAAGGCTTTCTCATAGTCCACATACGCCAGGTAAAGTGGCAGATTGTACTCTTCGGACTTCCAAAATGCCGAAGGGTATGTATGTGGTGTATGATACTGAAGCCTTTTCGGAAACCGGCTTGTTCGAGAGGCTGGAAGTCGTCGAGTCTGCGTGCGAGACGATTCGTAATGACTCTCGAAAACAGCACGTAGACGCGGCTCAGAAGGGAAATCGGTCTGTAGTTCTTCAAGAGAGCGTTGTCGCCTTTCTTAAAGAACAAGACCACCGCGCTTCTGCTCCACGCCTCCGGAGTAGTGCCACCATGGAGGACGGAATTGAAGAGCTTCTGAAGGACTTCAAGTACCGGTGTTCCACCCGCTTTCAGAAGCTCCGCTGTAGTTCCATCCTCGCCCGGGGGCTTGCCGTTTTTAAGGTGGAGGAGAGCCATTCTAATCTCGCTCAGACTGACGTCCGGGATATCATCGGAATAGTGTCGGATAAGACTTGCTCTTGGATCGTTACTCACACTTGCGTGTGGCTCCAACGATGATGTGTACAGCTGCCCATAGAACCTCTCAATCTCACTCAGAATCTCAGGTGTCCCGGAAACGATGTTGCCACACTCAGTCTTCAGCCTTGACAGTTGGCTCTTTCTGGCAGACAGATCTCTGGCAAAGACTTTGGAGCCATGGTTCCGCTCGATCGCTTCTTTAATACGAGCAGTATTAAAGTTGCGTAAGTCTCGCCGCATGCATTTGGAGATCTGTCTGTTCAGTTGCCTGTATGCTGTCAAATCTGTTGACGATTGCAGCCTCATCTCCCGTCTAACAGCCATGAGATTAAGAGTGTGATCGGAGAGTTTTTGTGTTCTTCTTCGGCGGGTCTTGCAGAACTTAGCTCCGACCGCATGGACAGTTTCCACGAGCTTGTCATTCATATCGTCCACTGCATTGCAATCCTCTAGGCACTGAAAGCGGTTTTGTAACTCGAGCTGAAAGGTTTCGGGATTCTGGATTAGAGCACGAGCGGGACGGAGCGTTGACCTTATTAGACGAGACCTCTCCAACTTAACATTTAGGTTCAGTGTGCCTCTAACCATTCAATGATCGCTGCCAGTTTTCACCCTTGCGATCACTGAGACATCAATGAATAGTTGGCGTCTGGTAGTCATAATGAAGTCAATCTCATTTTTTGTCGAACCGTCGGGGCTCGACCAGGTCCACTTCCTGTGGGGCCGCTTCTGGAAGAAAGGGTTCATCATAAAGAGTCCCTCTTTCTCCATAAAGTCGGCCAGCTGCTGGCCACTTCGGTTCCGTTGCCCTACTCCAAATTTCCCCACCTTCAGCTCACCGCTTTCTCTTGTGCCTAGTTTTGCGTTGAAGTCTCCCATCAACACCCTGTAGTGGGTTTTGGAGGAATGCATGGCTCTGGAAATATCCTCATACATTTCCTCCACCTCCTCATCGGGATGTGCCGAAGTTGATGCGTAAACCTGTATGACCTTCAGCGAATAACTTTTGGTGATTCTGAGTATCAGGTACGCGACCCTCGTCGACACACTCCCAATCTTTACAACATTGTTGACGAGAGACTTGTGGACGATAAATCCGACACCTTCTTGGGACAGGTGGTCGCCCTCCCGGTGGTAGAACAAGTTGCCGGACTCGAGGATTGGCGTCATTGCCCTCTCTTCGGACCTCGGATAATCCAATAATATGCCAGCGCAACTTGTCTACCTCTTCTTCCAGCTCCAGTATCTTCTCGTCAGTCCTCAGAGTGCGTGCGTTATATGTTGCCAGATCGAGTCGTCGTAGGAGGCAACCGAACCTCCGACGGAGATTCTTAGCACCCCCTACCCCGCCGTTAACATGGTCGCCACCGTAGCCAGGAATAGCGGGGCCGCCGGGGACTGGGGGCCGTTTTTTTGCGTCGTTATTCATGGGGGGATATTTGCCATAGTTGCCACGCTTGGCGAGCGGGTTGGCAACCGCAGTTTTTTATTATAACACAGTTGTTATCAGAAAGATGCTGCTGCCCATCTCCTGTCTATCTCCCTCTGTCGCCTCTTACGACACCCACGGGAAGATATGGGGTAGTGGATATTCTCAACCGCCACTACACTATTGAACATAGGTCTTTCTTATAGATTACCTTATTGGAGAAATTTGCTTTAGTTGTCACATTTGGCGGGAAGGTTGGCAAATGCAATGTTACCTCTTAAGATACCCACCGTAAGATATGAGGCAGTGAATATTCCTACACCGCCACTAACGGCTTAACAAAATTGATAGGTTTTACTTATTTTTAAAAATAGTTAGTGCACATCTATAGTCTTACAGGTTTCTAGTTTCAATAAGATACTAGTCAAATAGACTTAAAAACGAGGATATCCGCAGTAGAACCAGAGTAACCTACATAACTCAACGGATTAGTGAGCTGAAGTGGCAACCGGCCGGCCATATAGCCCGAAGAACCGATAACCGATGGGGAAGAAAGGTTCTCGAGTGGCAGCCTCATACCGGTAGGCGTAGTATAGGGCGACCCCCCACTAGATGGAGTGACGACCTGGTAAGATATGCAGGAAGTCGATGGATGCAGGTGGCTCAGAACCGTGCTTTGTAGCATTACTTGAGGGAGGCCTATGTTTAGCAGTGGACTTGTGAAGGGCTGTTCAATCCAATCCGAAAGATAGATGATGCATCGCTATGCGCTACGACGTCGCCCACAAACGGTATGGGTGTGCGATGTCCACGGGAAAGCCGTATTGCTACAACAAACCCGCTTACCACCGGCACTAAGATGTTAATTATATACCTCCATCGACCAGAACCACAGGAATGCGTCGAATCAGGCGCAGCACACCCGCAGATCCATCACAAGACGCAATACCGCAAGTAGCAGTAAGCATCAATGCAACTATCGTACGGGTGGCGCCCCCTCACAACACACCCACATGATCCCTATCGACTTTGGTAACAAAGTTTGTATTGTTGTTATATAAAAAATATCACCAACGTATCATAGTAGTACACTACTAAGACGCCAATAAACAGAACTCCACGTATCATAGCGCTAATACACTAAGACATGAAGTTGAGTATGCCTGTTACACTTAAAAGTGCTACCAAACACACTCATCCCAATCCGAACTATAGTCGACGCATCGCTATGCGCTACGACGTCGCCCACAAACGGTATAGGTGTGCGATGTCCACTGGAAAGCCGTATCGCTACAACAAACCCGCTTACCACCAGCACTAAGATGATATGTCTAGGACACATCGGTTAGCGAGTCCAAGTTTACCTCGGACAAATTGCTCGTGGAGCAGCATACACGCCACCACAATATTCCTTTTCAAGTCCCTAATAAGGACTAGTCATTTTGCTACAGTACTAGGAGCAGTCGGTCACCCGACCACCCTATACAATGCTTATGCATCAAGGAGGCCTTCTATAATATTGCTTTTGTATCATAGACCTTACACTCATAAGTCATTAATATATAGGGTTCAAACCCACGACCCTACTATTGTAATGCATATTAATCATAGAGACCTTCTATATTATTGCTTTTGTACCATAGACCTTACTATCATAAGTCATTAATATATAGGGTTCGAACCCACGACCCTACTATTGTAATGCAAATTCATCATAGAGACCTTCTATAGTATTGCTTTTGTATCACAGACCTTAGTTTCATAAGTCATTAATATATAGGGTTCGAACCCACGACCCTACTATTGTAATGCAAATTCATCATGGAGACCTTCTATAGTATTGCTTTTGTATCATAGACCTCACTTTCATAAGTCATTAATATATAGGGTTCGAACCCACGACCCTACTATTGTAATGCAAATTCATCATGGAGACCTTCTATAGTATTGCTTTTGTATCATTGAGTTTATTATCATAAGTCTAATATAGGACTAGTCATTGTGCGACAGTACTTCAGGAAGTCGGGCTCCCGACCACCCCATATATATGTACAACTGCAGGTATGTATCTCCGGCAGCTCCTCTATACAAGACATCTATACATGAACACCTTCCATAACTTAGGAAACTTTTATACGTGAACTCCTTTCACAACTTAGGAAATTTCTTTTATACACGAACTCCTTCAACAACCTAGGAAAATTTTCTTTTATACATATACATGAACTCCTTCCACGACTTAGACAATTTTCAACAAATTTTCTAATTATCTTATAAATGTTATTTATCTTTATTTTTATAATATTTTCGACTTGTATTTCTATTAATTATTTATTTTAAATTTTTTTTTCAAGTTTTTAATAAATTTATTTATTATGGAAGACAATATTTTGCCTTTAATTTACTATGTTATTGGTCTAATGTCTGAAATGTATTTATATTAACATTATGTTTATTAATGTAATTTTATTGTTTAATATATATCTTTTAAGACTATTTTGACGCCCCTTCATATTGAATTTAATTATTAATAATAATATTGGGCCGTCACAATATGTTAGTACCTGACTCTGTGGGTGCGATTGTCAGTAGTATTTTTATAAAATTGATGTGAAATTGCAATTAACATTCCAACTGACGGTAAGTAGCTAATGCAGTCCATGGAAATCTACAGCTAACTTGAAGCAAAAAAAGCTGGCAACGCGTTTTCACCTGTGAGAATTAAGAATAAATGCCTCACAATATTTATTTATACTAGCTCTCGACATCAATCAGACCGGAATACAGCGATACAGACACTGCTATTTTGTGACAGAAAGAGGTAAGGGTAATACATACATTCACGACCTCAAGGGCTGAAAATGAATATATAACCTAGGAAAGGAAATACTCATATAGTAATTTTAACACTTGACCAATTAAATTTATTGGGCCATTTCATTATTTATGCATCAATATTTTTTTACAGCTAGTTTTACTTCATAAAGACCACTATAGTAGTGCAACACTATTTTCAATCCTGGCACGTCCCAAGATATTTTGGTGAATAAATGTATTTCACGCCTGTCGTTCCAACAAATGCTCATATTTGCAACTAGCAATAGCGTGATCATATTCTAGACAGCGCTCGTCATCTATTTTCCTACATCAGACCACAAATCCTTGCGAAATAACATCGATTCCTGTCAAAATGATACGGTAGGCTATTCAAATTTAAAAAAAAACATCCCTATTTAAATAGAGAAGGAAGCTGGGTACAACCACCTGCTTGGGATCCTGTAATTAATAAAATTAAAACTAAACCCAAGCATACCAATATAAGACTTCAAGATACAGTAAGTTCATTCCGCGTAGATCGGACTATAAGTAAATAATTAAAAATCTGGAGGTACTCCGGGTTAACACTGACATTGGGACGTCAATCACCTCAGTTCCTCGTCACCATGGTACTGGAAAGCACCCGAAACTCTGGAATTTAAATAAAGTAAATTAAACGCGATTAAATCCGTAAAAGTAATTTCTTTTAATGTGTATTGTTCCCGTAAATATAAGAAATCATTACGTAAAAGTGATGCAATTTTGTCGCTAGAAACTATTAGTGGAAACAATAAAAGTGTCTCTATATTGATATAGTATGGTATAATACACCCCAAATTACTTGGTCCGCGCAGTAGCTATAGTGCCGTTATAGTGCCGAGGGTCGCGGGTTAGAATCTCGCACGAAGCAAGTATTTTTATGGCCAACAAATGATTGTCCCTGGTGTACTTCTCTTAGTCGTAAATTTCTTCCAATATACAGGTTAGCAACCCCAGTTTTTTTAACCCTACCATCCCCAAAAAATTCCCATGCAGTCGCATGCGCCCGGAAATCCCGAGTGAGTACGATCGCAAGCGACCGCACCCACCCACAACACATAAAACCATTAAAACTTATATTTAGAGACTACGTTTCTATGAAGAAGTTTCGCGTTATAAAATCTATACAAAATTTTCTATACTGTGATCTAAACAAAAGCCAGGTTTTACTTCATTATAAAACGATTTAATTGTATTTTGATTACAAAAAAAAAACATACCAAGCGTATGTCGGCAGCGTGAAAATCACAATTATTTCAATATATATTACTCGAAATTATTTACGTAAAAAGATAAATTATATTCACACAAAAACTTTCATTACAATTTTATAATAACACACTATACTAAAACACTAATAAAACACTAGAAAATCCAAAAATTAACAAAATGACATTCATACGAAAATGGCGTACAAAATGAACGTAGATTATAAATAAATATGTGTAGACAACCGTTTAGGACACCGTTAGAAGCTTACGAGTAGTCCGGCCTCGCTTTGGCATTTTAAAATTATTTTGACTCTTTCGGTAGCAGAAACTTGTCTAAAGTAAATTCGCAATTTATTTCTGTTTGTCACTAACTGTTACTTATAAAAATCAAATTTATTTTTTATTATTTTAACTTTATTATTTTAATGACAATAGAAACAGACTCGGATAGGGATAACTAATACTTAATTTATGTAAGCGATTGTCAAATTATAGTAAGTTAGACAGTAGGTAGAAGAAAAAGCAAATGAGGTGCACTTTTTTTAATATCAGTATAAACTACCCACGGCCCTATTCACAACAAATGAGATTGTAACGAAAGACTGACTGTGGAGTTAGTAAGAGCTCGAAGAGGAATTAGAAGATGCATGATATCGAGCTAAATTAATAGCATTGATGGGGCACATACGCGTTTCGTACTGAGGTTTTACCTTTCCTCATCGATAATATGAAACTCTTTGTATGCTCGGCTTGACCGGGGAATGACCACTCTCTCACAGAATACCAGCCTAAAATAGCAGCGTAATACTGTTGTGTTTCGTGTGGTGAGTGTAGAGAACCGGAGAACCTTTTCATTGGAATCGAGATTTTCCATCTAAGTTCTCAGGAGTGACAACGCATTTACATTTTGATCCTTAATTGAGAATAAATGTGGATGTCTATGGGTCACAGCATCTACTTACCATCAGGTGGACTGTGTGCTCGTTTGTCACCTATAAAAAAGTAATCATAATCTGCATTATAGCCCATTGCTCAATACAGGTCCCACTCCAAATCATATCACAAAACACGAACCTGAGTCACGTGCATTCAACAATTTCAAAGTCTTACCATGTCATCATTTTATCTAGTTGGAAATTCCTCTATACTTCGCTTACAGGTACAAACCTGCCACTCTAGTGATATAATTTTTCATCCTTTGCCGGTTCTTCGAGGTTACAGATATCATTGATTTGTTAGTTGTTATGTGTTGTAGGCCCACACATTATCTATATAATATTCGATATAGTAAAGTTATTTAATACCATACCATACGTATCTGATTAAACATCTGGGCAAGGCATACTTGTCTTTGACATCTCCCACGTTACAGCTGAACATAAGCATCCAAGGGATATAGCCGTAAATAAAGATTCTGCTTATAGTCTTTTATCTAATTTACTGTCAACCAGCAGTATATTAAATGAAAATTAATAAGTATAATTACGAAGAGCCGTGGTAGCTCAGATGGTTAACGCTCGCTGTAAATATAACAGAACGCGAGTAATCCGGGTTCGATCCCCACCGGCACCAATGAAATTGTTAATTGCAATTTTAAGTGCTGATTTACCACGTACTCGGCGGTGAAGGAAAATATCGTGAGGAAACCTGCATGTCCGAGGAATAAGAGAAAATATATTTCGCCAACACGCATTGGGGCAGCGCGGCGGACACTTCCTTGCCCTAAAACCCTCTCAGAAATGAGGGAAGGAAAGAAGGAAGGGAGGCCTGTGAACAGCAGTGGGACATATATTGGCTATAACTTCACTTTAACTTTTATAATTACGGAGACAACGAGTACGGAGAGTACGAGTAATTACAAATTGTATGGTATTTTTACATGGTACAGCCATTCTGCAGCTATATTATAGTTGCAACACGGATGGGGCGGCTTGATCAGACCACGCTCTCGCAGAATACCAGCGTCAAATAGCAGTTCAACGCTGTTGTTTTTCGTACGGTGAGTATCGAAAACCGAAGACCTTTTTTACTCTAAACGAGGCATTTCGTCTTAGTCCTGAGGATTTGCGACGCATCTGCATTTAGATTCTTAATCGAGGATAGATGTAGATGTTTATGGGCCACAGCATCGACTTACCACCAGGTGGACAGTGTGTTCGTTTGTCACCCTTATTCTATTTAACTTAGTCATCAGAAGTAAGCGTCATTATATGAAAAATAATGTTGTTAGGTACATGAAAAAAGCTATCTATCTATCCAAATAAATTACATTTGAGTCAGCTGAGTTTTTGTGTGTGTATTTAATTAATTAATAATAAATACGTGTAGTGAACGCCAATCAGTGTCGTGAATTATTAACTAAAACATGGCAACACTGTTTACACTCGCCCATTTGTTCCAGCCTGATTCGAGTGGAGTGATTTAAATAAAGCAATTGCAATTATTAACCTGACAATGGAGAGAGGATTTAGTGATGCACGAGTCCAGCGAATTATAGGCGGTCTCCGCTTTTTAATCCCGTACGTTTAAATTTCGCGGTAGAAAACCGCGGAATAACCGTCTGTCTGAATAAAACACTATCACCTGTAGCGCACTGAGATATAAGCGAAGAGCGTTTTTTTTAATTTTTCAATTATCTCAATATCTCAATAAAAAAGAATCATATACGCACGCATAGAATTTTTAAAACAGCTGCTACTCGAATAAAGCAAAATGTGAGCCTGGCCTAAATAGTGACGATTCCATTGCGCAGTGGCTTGGCATTGAGCTGCGGCGGTGAGGGCCGCGAGTTCGAATCCACATGGAAAAATATATGTATGGCCTAAAAATAATTGTTCCGGGTTAGGATGTTTATTCTTGTGCATTTTATGTTTGTAAAGCTGTCTCCACGATACAAGAGAAAATACTAGTATTTTCCCCTAGTAGCGGTTACGATTTAAAAAAAAGCGTTCTACGGGGCGTGGGGCTTGGCGTAGCGTTTAATATACAACTAGAGCGACTGAAGCTCCGAACACTACAATACAAAAGCGTTAAAAGCGCACATATGTTTGTCATGACTTTACGTTGCATGCTTCGCTAAATGAAGTTTTTAAAAAAAAAATTAAAGCTACAAACAAAGTTATCCAGTACCGAATACATATGTACCTACTGAACCTGCTCTCTAATAAGTCCATCGTGCAAATCGTTCCTCGGAGCGAGAGTTCAGTTCCACGTGCATGTCAGACATACGTTCTTGTATAGGCAACGCCACGAGTCATGGAAGTGCGCAGAACCGAAAAATAGATGTCGGCACGGTGATGTGTGGGGTACGGGGAAGCGAAACCATAGCAACGGGCGACGCGCTACTCCCAAGTAGTTTCTCCCTGCGTCCCGTCGCCTGCGCACCTTCTTGTGTCGTCTTGTGTGCTATCGATATCGAAAGTGTTAAAGACTACCTGTTATAAAATTTGAAATTTTTGCGATTATTTTTGTACTGTTAAAAATATTGTTCTATAATATTTTCAATTAGTGTGCAAATATTTATTACTTTATAAATTATTTTGGGACTATTTAAAATAGCGTAATTCGTATATTGTATAAAGTTGTAAATATTTTGTTATTTTCTACCAGATGATTTTTTTTGCAAATTATTGCATGTAAAATATCCTTATATTCGAAGGCTATCGCATAGTATAGTTTAAACAGCAATTACAAATACAAAAATACAAATACAAAATATTTTATTTCTTTAACTAAGTGTACATAAAATGCAGAATATTATTTAGAAGCAATTAGAACCTAAGGTTGATATATAAACATATCGTTCAATTTTTGGTGGAGACTTTGATGTGTAGTTATAATGTTGACCTTTGACTTTTTACATATTAAAATGCCATAATAAAATTTTCATTTTTCTGCTTGATTGTACATGTGCAATGGACTATTTAATTTCATCTTTCGTGGCACGACCTATATGTATTATAGCGTTCCAAGTCATCATTACAACGATGACGACGAATGGCAATCACTTTAAATGTAAACTGAACATGAAACGACGCTATACGCCCCGATGGCAATTTTAATATAGAGCTCAGGCTAAGTCCATTCATCAACTATTGAGGCATGATTGTGATTAATAAAAAACACTTACACGATAGATCGTACTTTTTGGGTAAATGTACGTGTAACTTATATATTTTTAGTCTGAATAGATTGCAAATAATCCTAAATCTCATAAACCGTTTTTACCATCCTTAGAGCTTCTTCAAATGGTGTGAATGGGTTATCAAAACAAAGGAAATAAATTTATTTTTTTAATTTAAAATTTAATTTTAATATTCATAAACTGAAGGTAGTCGGGCTAACTATGACATTGGGACATCAAACATCTCAGTCGCCCCGTGACCATGAGTGCTGTAAAGCACCCGAAACATCGGGAATTAAAAATAAATTAATTACACGCGATAAAATCCTTGTAAATAGTTTTATTCAATGTATAATGTTCGCGTAAATATAAGAAATCATTAAATAACTTTCACATATTATACACAATAGTTTCTTCTTCCACTCACTTTTACACAATTAATATTTGTTTTATAATAAAACTTATTATTTACCGTCTTCGAATGATATGTAGAAATTGTTCCATTACTTTTAGTTTTTCATATAGGTTTTTGCTTCTCATTCGTAGATATTTTTACATTTAATCAATTGATCAAATTAAACATAATTTTACGAAAGAAAATTCATTTGGTATAAATTGTTTACGAAATATAACATAAAACTATTATATATAATTTTATCATTTGTAGGCTCTTAAAGTAGTGCTGTGTTTTTGAAAATTTTAACTAAACCGCTTACGCTGTCTCTTCTGCTCTTAACTTGATGGACATGTAATGACCACCTATAATAGAGTTTTCGATCAATCGAGAGAATGATACTTAATATAGCCGCATTGTTTGCGAATTTAATGTTATTACGAAACGTACGTTCAGCGGTAATTCATTCGAAAAACAAATTTGGTAAAGCACTATGCTATGACGTACCTATATAATAAATTATATCAAGAATTTTATACCTAAGCCATGATAGCTAAATGGTTAAGTACTCGTCTTAATTTTCACAGTACACTTTATTACTTGGTAGCCGCAATATGGCTATATTTCGTATGGTGAGTGTAGAGAATCGCAGCTTCTTTTTACTGGAAACTAGGCATTCCGTCTTAGCCCTCAAGAGTAACAAAGCATCTGCATTTTGATTCCTAAAAGTGGATAGACGTAGATATCGATGTTCACAGCATCCACTTACCCTCAGGTGGACTATGCTCGTTAATCGCACTTATTCTATAAAAACGAGAACAACTAAGTAAATATATGCCTTTAAAATTCGCTGTTAGATGCGCGCTTTTTCTTTCTTGATTTCTTGCTACTTTAATATTAAGAGTCCATTTCTGGGTTTGTTTCAAGTTATCACTATTACACATATATCTTACCTATTCTTGTCGACAAGCGACAGTGTACCAAACTGTATTCCAGTTTGAAGCTACGGAAGCCTAATGGTGTTGTGCGGGCCTCGAACTCAAAGGTCGAGCCATCGACCACTGTCGTGAACCACTCCTGACACAAGCATTTTAAGCTCACCAGAAGTATTTAAAGGGAATATTAGTAGTGTTTATAGCATTGCTGGCATTTCTATTTATAACAAAAACGTTTAGAGCGGCAGTGCCTATGTCACCCCAGGTTCCAGTGTCGAAAACGCATCAATGACCTTCCATGTTTCCATGGACTGCGTTTTATTACTAGGTGGAATGTTAATTTGTTTGGCACTTCATTGTCATAAAATCAATTTTTTATTTTAATTAATTGAAAATGTTTATGTATACGTTAAACGAACAAGGGAACGTAACAAAGGCGTTGAATAGGCGGTAAACATTTTTATGTGACAAAACTCTTTAAAAATTTATATCAACCAATCTTCGCACGTCATAAAACATTGTGATACGATTCGTATAATTAAGCGATTACCGCGGCGTATCTTTTACCGCGTAAAGGCTCGCTCACACCGACCCCGCGAGCGCTGAATAAATCAACCTTTTTTTGTTTCCTTTCTTTTTGTTATTTAATTATCTGTGACTCGAGCGATTCTCGTAAATTGGTGCGTGTGCTAACTGCAATATTGATTTACGATTCGATAAATTCTGAATGACCTTCACGCTATAAATTTAAGGATTGTTTTTGTATGCCATCACGGTAAAATTAATTTTGTGGCGTTACGATAACATCACATTTTTCGATACTTTTAACGGCAAGTTGGTAATTGTCAAGCGTGTCGCTTTGATGCGGTTTATTATATGAGTATTCTATTAAATTACCTTCGTTAGCATTTACTTTACTGTTCAAAGGCTTTCTTTCACTTTGATTGTATTTTTAGAAAATTACACTAAACATGCGATAATTAGAGATTTATACATATTTTCTGATATTAGGTACGCAACATCTTTGTATATAATAGTTGATAAATTAATCTATCCGTACTTACCCTACGTAGTACGCAAAATGTAAAAATTATTTTTCCAATTCCTCTTTTAAAAGTATTGTTTATATGAGTGAAAAATAAAGTGGCTATGAGTTCGAGTTATGCAAACACGACAATGTTTTCTTCCTTTTTTGCAAACGCAGCACGCATTCCATTTGATATGAAGTTGGTGTTTTGTCCATTTGCACCTATGTATACCATGTACACCTATATCAATTATGATCTAAACCAATATGGGTTGTGAACCTTGAAACGTGTCCTTTGGATCGATTTCGGTCACCAAGGCCAGACTTAACGGAAACTAGCCATCTGCATAGGACAGTATTATAGTGTCCGAGTATGTGCGCAAGCACAGGTACATTCTATACTCCTTAGCTGCTTTCATAGCCCGATGGGATGGCAATCCTACACGGCCGGTGAGAGACTAGGTGCAGGATCAATAGCTTTACGTGCTTTCTGAGGCATGGAGATGAAATACCGCCAACTTCCTGACTCCGGACTATGTGAGAATTTTGTCAAAGAAAGTCCAAAAACTGATTTAGGTCCGACCCGGAAATCGAATCAGTAGTCGCACCCACGACCACTAGTTCAACGAAGCAGTCTTTGTTAGCTTTAAGGATTAACCAGTAAACTGCAGCAGCAATGTACTGTTATTTTACGATGATATTCTGTGGGAACAACTGCAGCGCTGCTATTCCGCCTGAAACGTTTACATTTTCTTATGTGTTCGTATTTTAGTTGTGTGTTCAAAAGAGCCGTGATAACTTAGGAGCTAAGCGCTTGTCGTGAATTTCACGGAAGCGATCTTCACCGGCACCGATCAAATTATTTATTGCAATTTTAAGTGCTGATTTGCCACGTGCTTGGTGGTGAAATATCGTGAGGAAACCTGCATGTCTTATACATTAAAGAAGTATTTCAAAGAAATGTGAAGTCCGCCGACACGCATTGGGACAACGCAGCGAACATTTTCTTGGCCTAAACCCTTTTAGAAGTGAGAAGGGGGCCTATACGAAGTAAAATTACTACCTATATACTTCTCATATTGGTTGAAACAGTTTTACTTTACTTATGAATCTTCAAAGTTTCATTCAAGCCTACGTCTATTCTGATCATACAATCTACTACTACTACCTATACCTAAGAATTTGTTTCTTTACGTATGACCGTCAATTTGTACAACGGTGATTTATGTTTTTGACTTATGATGGCTTTTTGAGCTTTACTATCTTATTGAAGCCTATTTGAGGCATTTTGGCTTAGTTCTGGGATTTTTTTATAGAATAAGGGTGACAAACCAGCACACAGTTGACAGCTGATGGTAAGTGGCCCATGGCCGTTTACAATTATCCTCGATCTTCACAAATAAAAATGAAGATGCGTAGTCAACCCCGATGGCTAAGATGGAATGCCTCTTTTCCAATAAAAAGGATCTCCGGTTCTCTACACTCACCATAGGAAACACAGAAACATTAAGCTGCTGTTTTACGCTGATATTCTGAAAGATCGTGGTTTTTTCTCGGTCAAGCCGACCCATTCGCGCCAAAACCATATTATAGCAGCATCATAGCTCTACTACGTATATATATATATATATATATATATATATATATATATATATATATATATATATATATATATATATATATATTTTTTTTTTTTTTTTTTTTCGCAATAGCACGCGGTACGGAACGGACGTGTTGCAAGTCAATCGAATTAAAAATAAATAATAAGTGTGTGACTCTGAGTGTTTTGAGCCCAAAAATGGGCACTAAATGTGACGGCTGCCATGCCGTAATATGTGATGATCTCAGGATGCAGTGTTCGGAGAAAAATTGTGGTAAATCTTACCATCTTGCGTGTCTTGGATTGGGGAAGGAAAAGCTGGAGGCTACCACAGGGGAAAGTGGAAGTAAATGGTTATGCCCAGAGTGCACGAGCATTATCCCTAAAGGTGGTAATTTGAACACGCCAGTACGAGGACCCAAGCAAGTGAATAAGGAACCAGTTACACCTAGCTACGTCAATATCAAGCGAGGTGGCGGCGGCGGTCCGACTACCGTTGATTCTATAGTAGTAGAAAATGAGATACTGAAAGAGTTAAGAGCGTTGAGATATGATTTTAATTGTCGACTAGATAGACAAGCAAAGGAGTACGACCTACTTCAAAAGAGATTTGTTGTTACGGAAAACGAATTACAAAAAGTACAAAAGATTTTGGAGGTAGTTCAAGAAAAAGTAAATAAAATAGATCTTTTAGAGGCTAATATTAAAATATTAGAAAAGAAAAAGGAAGAACTAGAATCAATTTGTAATATGGAGAAAAGTCAGCAGTCAGCAGTCCAGCAGCCGGAAAAGTCAGTTTTAACGTTTGCAAATGTTGCAAAGAAACAAACTCAAAAGAAGGCAGCGGATAATAAAAGTGTGGCCATGAAACCCACGGAGCCGATTGTGCACAAACAATGTATTGTGATAGATTCACAAAATGATCTAACGGATATTACTATTCAAAAAGAAAATAAAATGGAAACTAGTAATTGGACGGTGGTAAACAAGAAAAAGAGATATCCCAACGATGAAGTAAAAAAAGGAGAAAGTACGAATTCAACTGAAATTAAGGGATCAGAGAGAAAAAGGTACCTGCATGTTTGGCGGTTAGACACAGAAACCACAATTGAAAGCCTACAAAAGTATGTTAAAAATATTTGTGGAAATGAAGTGCCTATAAAGATTGACCAAATAAAACATAAGACTCAAAGAGACTATTCTTCATTTATTATAGCACTCCCTGAAAGTAAATATAACGTATTATGCCAACCAGAACACTGGCCTATAAATATTGAATTTTGCGAGTGGGTGTGGTTTCGTCGAAACACCCGTGAGCAACAAAGTGACAAAAAATAGTAAGAATATACAAATTTACTATCAGAACGTGAGAGGACTTAGAACGAAGACAAGCGATTTCTATTTGGCTATTGCTTCATCTGATTCTGATTTATTCATCATTACGGAAACAGGTTGTAATGAGTCGATTTACGACGGTGAGCTGGTCCCACCAGGTCATAGTATTATTCGGTGTGACCGAACAGATGGACGCAAACAAGGCGGCGCGTTTTTAGTGGCCACACCGCGTTTCGAACTGAGACGAATTACGATACCTGACAATGTAAACATTGACAATCATATATTCGAAATAGTTTGCGCTACTGTCTACCTTCGAAACCGGTTTTTGTTTTTGTTGTGCGCTGTTTATATACCGCCTAATAGTAGTGAATGTGAATATATGGTAATGTTTAGAATAATTGAGCAGCTATGTAACAGTTACGACAAGGTTTTAGTGTTAGGAGATTTCAATATGTACTCTTGTCCACTTAGTGTAAATCAATATTTTGAATATTTTATAACTTATTGTGGGTTCATTCAGAGTAACAATATTTACAATTGTAATGATAGATGTCTAGATCTAGTATTGAGCACGGTTGAGGAGCGGGGAGATGGTGTGCGCGTGAGCGGGGCGACCCAGCCGTTGGTGCCGGTCGACGTACAACATCCACCGCTCGATGTAACTGTCTGCTTGCGATCGCTTACTCACACTGACACTATCGCGCATTCAAGGTCAAACACATTTTCAAACATCACCAAAATACCTCCGCAATGGCATTTTAAAAAAGCTAACTTTCCTTTGTTGTATCATTTAATTGAGACCACAGACTGGTCTTCCATATATGAATTAAATTTAGAAATGAGTTTAGATTACTTCTACGAGTCTATTAATAAAATATTAGAACAATGTGTTCCAAAAAAAATTCAATGTTATAGTAGGTCTAAATACGTGTATCCTGAGTGGTATACCGCCGATGTTATCCGATTAATACAACAAAAAGCTACTCTTCATAAAGTATACAAGAAAAGTAGATCAGGTTTAGATTACGAGGTTTTTTCACAATTTAGGGCTAAGGTCAAACAAAGCATAAGAGAAGCGTATACACACCATCAGCATATCGTTCAAAGTAATTTACAGGAAAACCCTATATCTTTCTGGAGGTATATAAACTCCAAAAAAAGCAATAGAAGTCCTAGGAAAATGTATAAAAACGGTGAACTTCTGACGAATGAACAGTCAGTACATGAGTTAGCCAATTACTTCTATTCGGTGTACAGTCCGTGTAAGGCTAAATTAGATGTAAATTCAGCGATAAAGGTGACTGGCAGTGAGAACGCGGCAGCACGCGTACACCTTAGCGCGTTACAGCTCAGTGAGGTACAGCACGCCCTTAAACAACTTAAGCCAAAGAAATCGACAGGACCAGATGGTATACCACCGTATATATTTAGAGACTGCCGATCTGTTCTAGCTAAGCCTTTGCTTCATATATATAACCAATCCCTGAGAGCAGCAGTATTTCCGGAAAGATGGAAGACGACTAGGGTAGTACCAGTACCGAAAGCTGGTGCCAAAGGAAACCTGGATGGTAATAGACCTATCGCAGTCCTGTCGACTCCAGCAAAAATATTTGAGTCAGCTATACAGAAGAGCGTATATCATCAAATGGGTATACAATTATCGGATTCACAACACGGGTTTCGGCCGAATAGAAGTACAAGCAGTAATCTTCTTGCGTATATGGCGGACGTGTTACCGACGGTGGACGCGGGCGGGCAGGTCGACGCAGTCTATTTCGACTTCAAAAAAGCGTTTGACCTTGTAGATAATGATATCCTACTCAGAAAGCTAGCAGGCATTGGTTTTACACCACACTTACTCAACTTCTTTGCTAGCTACATGACAGACAGACAGCAATATGTAGAATATGCAGGATACCGATCAGACACATATTTCACGAGGTCTGGAGTAAGCCAGGGTAGTAATTTAGGTCCTTTGGAGTTCATAATAATGATCAATGATCTCCCCAAAATGGTCCAAGAAGCAAAATGCCTATTATTTGCAGATGATTTTAAATTATACCTACCTATAGTATGTAAGGAGGATTGCACGAGGCTACAAAGTGATATAGATAGGGTGACTAGGTGGAGCAAGGAAAACAACTTGCAGCTTAACACCTCAAAATGTGTCACAATTACATTCTCTCGTAGCCACAACCCTATTGTACATAATTATATGATAGAAGACTGTGTACCCATGACTAGGGTCAAGGAAGTTCGTGATTTAGGAGTGGGTATGAATACAGGATTAACTTTTCGTGAACACATCATTAAATGTTGTAAAAAAAGCTTACAAAAGTTTGGGTTTCATACTACGCACAGTTAATAATTTCACAAATATTTACGCAATTACTGCATTATATAATACACTGGTTAGGAGCCAACTGGAATACAATGCGATGATTTGGTCGCCGCACGAAAACAAGTACACTCTTATGCTGGAGCGAGTACAAAATAAATTTTTAAGATACCTGTACATGCGACTGTATGGAGTGTATCCACTCTATCCATTAATGTATCCAACATTGTTCATTTTAGGTATGGTAGGTTACAATGAAATCAGGGTTAGAAGGGAATTTACTCTTGCACGCTATTTGTACACAGTTCTGATAGGCAGAGTACATAACACAGACGTGCTGGATCAGTTGGCACTCCGAGTCCCTGACCGGTACGTATATCGCAGACGCCGGCCGCAGCTGCTGGCGGTACCGCGCGCGAGGACTAACTTGCTGCAGCACGCGCCGCTCACGCACGCACTCAGAACACTAAACAGAGTCCAAGATAAAATTGACATATTTTGTTGTACTCTGAGTGAATTCACGAAGGTCACATTATATGTAATAAGTTATAGTTAAATCTAGGTTTTTTATGTAATTTTTTGTTTATTTTTTTATTTTTATAATCTGTTGTTAGTAGGAAATAATTTTTGTTAGTATTTTATTTAGGTAGGAAATGCTTTTACTTTTATTATATATTTACTTCTATTATATTCTTATTGTTGATTTTAGGTAATAATTTTTGTTAAATCTTAGGATAAGTTACTCTATCGCATTAGGAAACTGTAAAGATAGATGTAAGAGAGAATAAATAAATAAATAAATAAATAAATATATATATATATATATATAATTTTTTGAACGATCTGGCAGACTTTTAGCTAATTTTCCATAAAGCTGAACTTAAGGTTTTTTTTGAAACGGAGGCGTTTTATGTAAGAATATCATATGTATTATGAATAATCAGCTATATCCGTAATAATTATTTATAGGATATACAAACAAATTTTACGTTAAACACTTAATCAGCGTTCGCACTATAAAAAAGACACACGATCAACAGTGGTTTATTTTTTTATTGAAAACAATACTTTTGATGGGATGGGATTGGGGGATGAGTCGCTCGCGTCCGTAGGCTTCGACCACCTAACCTTAGGCCCACCCTACACGTGTCCCCCGGGTGGTGCTAAACGAGCGACAAAGGCGATAAAATAGACTCGGCTCCTCGCCGTATGGTAGCGGCGTAAAATCTACCACCAACCCTTGTTCGCACCATGACTCAAGAAATAAAAGAAATGGCCCCGAGTTCCCGGCGCCCTTTAAATGGGGCAGGGGTGCGAAGAATCTCCGGGAGAAAAACCGGCGACGAGGTTCGCCACCCGTCACGTTCTGTCTCCCGGAGGGGCGAAAAGTGGATTGCGGAAACCCGTCTGGCTACGCTGAATGTATGTGGAGGAATGAATGATAAGATGGATGAAGTATGCGAAATGATGAATGACAGAGGAATAGATGTGTTATGTGTGAATGAGACGAAACGAAAGGGAAAGGATGCCACTGCACATGGCACGTATACCGCCTATTGGTTTGGTGTAGGCGAGACCGAACGGGCATGCCAGGGAGTCGGTTTCATTCTTTCAGAAAGAATGGGTCAATGTGTGAAAGAGTATGAATGTGTAAGCCCGAGACTGCTATGGATACGAATGAAAGTGGGCTTAAAGAAGCTGTTCCTGCTAGGGGTGTACGCCCCAGACATGTCTAAGCCCACTTACATCCTTAAGAGAGCAGTTTTGGGACATGGTAAGGATGGTGGTGACAAAATGTAAGGAAAATGAAAATATTATTATGTTAGGAGACTTTAATGGAAGGGTTGGGGTGAAGAGGTCTGGTTATGAAAGGATATTGGGAACGTTTGGTGATGAAAGTATAAATGAGAATGGTGAAGACCTCCTCACCGTATGTGCGGAAAAGAATCTTTTTGTGACGAATACTTTTTTTCGTCATAAGAAGATTCACATGTATACATGGGAAAGAGGTGATGATAGAAGCATGATAGATTTCGTAATTGTGGATGAAAGAATGAGGAGCGCAGTCGTAGATACAAGGGTTTACCGGGGGTCCAACGTAGGGACGGATCATTACTTGGTCTTATTAATGGTCTTTTCAAGCGTTGGCGGCATCGGACATCTGTATCTACCACTGCGTTACAGCGTATAAGAATAGAGAAGTTACAAGATGAAGATGTGATAGAGAAGTATAAATGTAGACTGAGAGAAAATATTAGATGTTTGAATGAGTTGTGTATGAATGATTTAGACTTGAATACTGTGTGGGATAATATTAAGAAAGGTTTGGTGGATACTGCCACCGAAGTATGCGGTGTAAGTAAGAGAACAACTGAAAGGAAAAGTAATACGTTATGGTGGGATGATGAGGTACGGGTGGAAGTTGAATCAAAGAAGAAAGCATGGTTAGATTTACTAGCAACCAAAGCTGATAATTCTTCTGGTATGAATGATGAGATTGAAAGAAAAAAGGCAGAATTTAGACGTCTAAATAAGAGAGTGAAAGAAGTTGTTGAAAGGAAAAAGAAAGAAAGAACGGATAAGAATGATAGAAGGATATCTGATAATTTCCAGGCTAACATAAAAATGTTCTGGAAACTCGTAAGAACTGCCAGGGTAAATACAAAACAGCCTATAATAAATGCTATAAGAGACGAGAATGGATGTATTCTGAATGATGAAGTTTCGAATTTAAACAGATGGAAGGAATACTTTGAAAGCGTGTTTATGAGTGAAGAGTTGTATGAATTAAATGAACTAGAAATTCCGAAAGAAGTGGAAAGGGGTATGGAGATAAGTGTAGATGAAATAATGAAAGCAATGAAAAGCATGAAAGCAGGTAAGGCAGCTGGATATGATAGAGTATCACTCGAGATGCTAAGGGCTGGAGAGGGAGTGGTGGCAGGCCTGCTGTACACCTTGTTTAATTTATGTTGGGAATTAAAACGGGTACCGGATGACTGGTGTAAAGCAGTTATAGTACCAATATATAAAGGAAAAGGGTCACAGCAGGACTGCAAAAACTACCGCGGTATCAGCTTGCTTAGTATTGTGGGTAAACTGTATGCTAAGGTGTTAATTGAAAGAGTTATGAAAGAAACTGATGGAAAAATTTGGGATGTGCAAGCGGGTTTTAGAAAGGGAATGGGGTGTACAGATCAAGTCTTTTCCATGCGCATGATTGCGGAGAAGTTTTTGGCCAAAAACCAGAAAGTTTTTTGTGCGTTCATGGACTTGGAAAAGGCTTATGACAGAGTGGACAGGAATGTGTTATGGCAAACACTGAACTCATATGGGTTGAGCGCTGGTTTGATACAGGCATTAAGGTCTCTTTATAGGGACTCTAGTGCCTGTGTCAGGATCAATGGGGTCTACTCGGACTGGTTTGGCATCCAAAAAGGTGTCAGACAGGGCTGTGTGGCTTCCCCTTGGCTGTTCAACCTATTTATGGACCGGTGTTTGCAAACTTTGAAAGATGAAGAATGTGGGTTAAGAATGGGCGAGTTAACCGTCAAATGCCTTTTGTATGCCGATGATCAAGTCATATTTGCGTCATCGGCGGCAGAGTTGCAAATGATGGTTACATTAATGAACTGGGAATTAAAAGAAAGGGGAATGAAAGTGAACGCAAGTAAGACGAAAGTGATGGTTTTTGAAAGAGAAGAAAGCAAAACGGTATGTGAAATAAGAATAGAAGGAGAGTTGATTGAGCAAGTGGATGAGTTTGTGTATTTGGGATGTGTATTTAGCAGGGATGGTAGATATGATAGGGATATAGAACGACGAGTAAATGCAGGGAATAGAGTGAATGGGGCACTACACTCTATTATGAAGAACCAGAATTTGTCAAAACAGGCACGTATGGTAATTCATAATGCTGTGTTAGTCCCTACTTTAATGTATGGTAGTGAAAGCTGGGTGTGGCAGAAGAAGCACGAAAGTAGAATAAATGCTGTAGAAATGCGGTCTTTAAGGAATATGCTAGGGTGTAATCTGAATGACAGGGTGAGAAATTGCGTGATAAGAGATAAATGTGGTATGCAAGATGATGTTGTGACCAGGATTAAGAAAGGTAGATTAAGAGAGTCACGTAGAAAGAATGAATGAGGAAAGAGTGACAAAGCAAATTTATATGGCAGATGTGAATGGCCAAGTTGGGAAGGGACGCCCTAGGAAAATTTATCGACCAAATTGGCGATATTTTGAAAATGGGCCACGTTAGAAGTACCCTTAACCGACGAGCATGTATGCGTAGATATATGGATGTAAAGGAGGCGAAAGAGGTATGTCAGGATCGTGCCAAATGGAAGTCCGTAGTCTCTGCCTACCCCTCTGGGTGACAGGCGTGAGTGTTTATATATATATATATATATATATATATATATATATATATATATATATATATATATATATATATGATATATATATATATATATACTTTTAAATACTTTAACTGTATGTACTTTTAACACAATTAAAAAATAGCATCTAAAAATTACCACTTTTCCACATGAAATGTATATAAATAAAATTTAATATGGCTTCGGCACAGCGAGTCGCGGGCTGTCTCGCTAGGAGCGAGTATTTGTATGATCTACTTAAATTATTCTAGGTATTGAATTTCAATTCAATTACGATAATCTTGTAGTAAGGTTCTAACGTTATTTTGAAGTAAAGATGTTAAAGTTGAGTTTAAATATTAAGGGCTGATCAAGAAAAATGCCAAGATATTTTAATTTGGTAAGTAGTCTGCAGCCTATAATTTTTTAATAGAATTTAATGGAGTAAGTGGATCCTGTGGCCCATAGACACCTATATTTAACTTCGATTAAGAATCAAAATGCAAATACGGTGTCACCCCTAAGGACTAAGATGGAATGTTTCGATTCCAGTAAAAAGGGTCTTCGTTTCTCTACACTCACCACACGAAATATAGCAGCATCAAGCTGCTATTTTACGCTGGTGCTCTGTGAGAAACAGAAACAGAAACTTTTTTATGCAATTTAGATTGTAACAATACCTATTGAAAGTCACTATTTTGTTACCACTGGTTCGCAAAACCACCTCTGTCCTGGGAAGAACCAGCAAGAAACCCAGCGGGATATTTTTTTTTCCAATAATAGCTTACAATCACGTTTACAATTAACAACACAAGACAAATTAGAAATAGCTTAGTAGCGATCACCCTTCCCAGGGGTTATTATCATCCATAAATTCCTTAATATTACCCCTTTTATACAAACTTAGTTTAATAACATTTTTGAACTTTGTGTCTGACAAATTTTGTATATTTCCTGGGATTTTGTTGTAAAAGCGTATACATCGCCCCAAGAATGAATTACTGACTCGGTGGAGTCGAGTAACTGATACTACTAGCTTGTGTAAAGCGTTTTCCTTCCCCGGTCGAGCCGACCCTTTCGTGCTACAACCATAATATAGCTGCAGCGTGGCTCTACCGCGTATAACATCCGCAACCAACTTCAAAAAGCAGTCTACGGATGTGCGGTCGCTTCTGTCGACCAAGGTATGATAATGTCTCACAGCCTGTCACCATGCTGACTCTTCAGACTAACTGCTGCTTGACGGCAGAAATAGACAATAGTGCGGTATCTTCCCAGATGAACTCATCAAAGTCCTACCATCGAGAAATAGTAAATTATTCGTCATGTATCCAGCATGTCAAAAGATATCACATATACATTGGAATAAGCCGCCTGCATGCGTTGTCTTATAATGTTCTCGGTTCAAAAGTCTTCATTAGCTCTGATAATATGTATCTTTACGATATTGTTATACATAAGCATACACAAATATTTCCTTACCGCTTTACTTATCTTCACATAAACAATAAAACAATGTATACACGTCCTTAAAGTCCGATTAATTACCGGCTATTCGATAAGCTCAGTTACTCACGAATCTAAATTATATATAACTTAAAATAAAACAAGGTAGCGCATTGGGGAAGAACAAAACAAGTATTAAATTAATTACATCCAATTACCAGCGAGGCAGAGTATAAAGAGTGTTATGGAGGCAATCTATGATCTCTGATTTACCTGATATCACGCACATGTGGGCTCAATTAAAAAACGTTATGAAGATAAATAAAAAAGAGACAAGATTATCGTTTTAACCATGTGCCGCTTTTTAGGCTATTGTGTGTTGACGCATTTACGTTAAGGCTCCCATGTTTTTCCTTTTAAATGACAACAACTTTAAAAAAAATAACTCACGTATTTTTTGCAGAATTCAGTTTTCTAAAGAGTCTCAATCAAATAAAGTCGCTTATTAGATAGAAATATCATTATTCATTTCATTACAGCCCATAAAAATTCCACTGTTGAAGCAAAAGAAAATATGCGTATAGATGGCATCATATTTGCCATAGCTGCCACGTTTGGGAGGCGGGTTGGCAACTGCAGTTTTTATTGCCTAGTTGTAATTAGGAGATGCTGCTGTCGACTCCTGGTTTGTTACCCTCTGTCGGCTTCTTTGAGACCCACAGGACGATATGGAATAGTGGATATTTTTACAAGGTCAATTAGAAATATAAAGGTGCCTAATAAATATTAAATATGATTACGTATTTATCAACCAACTGATTGACAACCCCTTTCGTACTCAAATTATTATAAAATAATTGAATTTAAATTTATAATAATTAAATTTATCACAGCGATGAAACGAGTTGTTTAATTTTTGGAGGAACACCGACATTGTGGTCTGACGTTTGAGTTCACCCACGTAAGACATCGTTCAATTTTTGGATTTCGACATTTAACTTACTAAATTTTAAAATTATATTTGTTAAGTATAAGTTTAATCAATTAAACTATAAAAGTATGAGAAGATTTAACAAAATTATAAAAGTCGTAAAAGTTAAATTTATTTTACTATATTGGATGCGACTGCTTCGCCTTAAGTCGTTCGTAAGTAATTAACTATGACGAGCACATTATTCAATGCTATCTCCATCCTTATCGATTACTTTAAAAATAAAAAGGACAAGCAACGTATTAAAATAAATATCTTCCTTTCACTATTTCGCTTTTGATTAAGAAACCGCATGCACAGTATTTAAAATAGCGTATAATATTAAAACATTGTAAAATAAGACTTATCACAATGACGTAACGTTTGTTTTAATTTGTTTTTAAATAAAGTATGAACAATCTATGGGAAAATCGGGTCGTTTTATGCTCTTTTAATATAACGATCTAGTAAGTGATAAGGCCATGAGAAGGTATCAAAATAATTACGATAACATCTTGATTTGTTCACTCTTGGATATTATAAAGTGGCAGGTCAGCGGGAGTCGATGGTCATTGTTTATATCACAGGTGAAAGATAATGGCATATTGAATTATGAAATTATAGAATTCATCATCATCATCATCATTACAAGGTATGCCACAAAGCACGGTCCTGAGCCACCTGCATCCATCGACTTCCTGCATGTCTTACCACTTCAACTATTGGGGGGTCACTCTACACTTCGCCTACTGGTACGAGGCTGCGACTCGAGAACCTTTTTTCCCCAACGGTTGTCGGTTCTTCGAGCTATATGGCTGGTCCATTGCCACTTCAGCTTACTAATTCGTTGGGTTATGTCGGTCACTCTGGTTCTACAGCGGATATCCTTATTTCTAAGTTTATCACGCAGAGAAGCCCCGAGCATAGCCCTCTCCATAGCTCGCTGAGCGACTTTGAGCGTCCTCATATGGCCAGCAGTGTAGGACCACGTCTCAGTTCCATAGGTCATCACTGGCAACACGCACTGGTTGTATAATCTCGTTTTGAGGTATAGCTGACGAGTAGATGTGTCGTAACTTCCCGAACGCTGCCCAGCCGAGTTGAATCCGTCGATTGACCTCTAGGTCGATGTTGGACTTACCTAGTCGGACTATTTGTCCCAGGTAAACGTACTCATCAACAACTTCGAGCTTAGTGCTCTCAAGCGCTACGGGCATAGGTGTGACATGGACATTAAACAAAATCTTTGTTTTGTCCATGTCCATCTTAAGACCTAAATTAAAGAAAAATGATAAAATTATTAATTTAAATTATAGAATTAATAATATGAAATATAAAATTATAAATTGATGGACTCCTGTTTGCTTCGGTACTCTTATTTTGGCCCATCTTCTATATTTGGCCAATTTTGTTGATAAACTTTCGTCTAAGCGACTCCTACTAGCCTGCCACTAACTTCTTCTTCAAAAATATGCTTTGTCGTTCGTTTCCCGTTGTCCAAACCATCGAAGCAATTCTTTCTTAATCCTGGTCACAAACATCTTCTAGCAAATCACACTTTACACTTACCACACGATTTGCCACCCTATCATTCAGTCACTTTTTACGTACTTCTCAATAATTTCATGAAGCTTCGTGCTTCTTCAGAGGCTAAGCATTAAGTACGGAATTCGAACCCGTGGCCTGCAACTAATCGAGTATGGAATAAGTATTTGTTTGGCCTACGAATATTGGTTAAGGGCTTCGGTGCTTATTGATATGCAATTTATGTATATGTTTTTTATCGGATAAAGGTAACAAAACATCACACAGTCCACCTGATGGTAAGTGGTTGCTGTGGTCCATAGACATCTATAATCGATTGTGAATCATTATGTAGATTCGTTGTCACCCGTAAGGACTAAGACGGAATGCCTCGTTTTCAGTGAAAAAGGTCTCCGGTTCTCTACACTCACCATTCAAAACACAGCAGCATTAAGCTACTATTTTCCGCTGGTGTTCTGTGAGAGCGTGGTACATCCCCGTTCGAGCCTACCCATTCATGCTACATCTATACTATTAATAAAGCTGCAGTACGGCTCTACCACGTAAAACAGATATGTGAAATGCCTCTACGATACAGAATAAAAAATTAGCATGGGGGTAGTGTTTAAAAAAAAGTTAAGTCTCTCGCAAATTACGCAAATAATAAAAACAACGGTGGCAAGATACCAGCGCCATTTTTCACGACTAACTAGAATGCTGGATTCTGAACATTTATATTCGGCAGTTTACTAATTAACAGTTGCAAAGTTGCACCAACTTAGTTAACAGTGGGGAACTAAAATTCTATCTTTCGCAGATTGCTAGTTTTCTGATTGGTGGCAACCGAAATCCGGTATTTATTATTAATAAATAGATTATATATTAGTTTCGGTTAGATGTGTTACTCGTAACAACGCAGCAAGATATTACGTGATGTTTTATCAATAGAGATATTTTATAGCAATAATATAAACCAAAAGAAATAAACTTTAGTATTTCTAACTCAATTTTGCCGAATTATTATAAGGATTTCTTAGAAACAGTCAAAATATCACGTAATCCCCTAAGTGCTTGGGTACAAGGGTAGAAGCAAAAACAGTATTAAATAAATATCTCTGAGAAAAATCATAAATGATTCAAGCACTTTATCGATTTGGACACCATCGGATCACACCGACAACTCGAGTCCGAAGTACTCGGGTTCAGTAAATATTATTTATGGGCATTTAATCTTAGACCGATTTCTTATTGAAGCTGTATTTTGGCTGACCGTGGAAGGACCAATTTTTTCGCAGAATATTTAAACCGTGTAGTGGCGGTTAAGAATATCCAATGCCCCACATCGTCCCGTGGGTGTCGTAGGAGGTGACGGTGGGAAACAAACCAGGAGATAGGAATCGCTACAATTGCAAATTAATATCCTCTATATAAGAGAGTCTATGAGGGATGCCTGTGTTCAACAGCAACCCCTAAACGGTTTTTTTATAGAATAAGGCTGACAAACGAACACACAGTCCACCTGGTGGTAAGTGGTTACAATGATCTATAGATGCGTTATCACCCTTGAGTACTAAGATGGAATGCCTAGTTTCCAGTAAAAATGGTGAGTGTAGAGATCCGGAAACCGTCTCCGGATCTCTACACTCACCATACGAAACACAGCAGTATTAGCTATTTTACGCTGTTATTCCGTGAGAGCGTGGTCCTTCCTTGGTCAAGCCGACCATTAGCTATGCTTTCATCGAGGATAGATATAGATCTCTACACCACTACATTTTAATATCTACTTACCATCACATGGACTCGTTATATGGCGTGGATGTAAGTCGCTTTCAACCGATTCAAAAAAATCGAGATGGTTCTATATTTGACGCGTGATTTAATGTATGTTCACTGATTTCGCACGACATCGACATCGGAACGAGTTTTAATGATTATTTGTGTTAAATAGGTTCACATACATGTGAAAGAAGTACACGTGTCAATAAATAAAACTATTTTTAACGTATTTTATAGCGTATATTAACTTATTTTATATTCTCGACGTTTCGAGCACTTTACAGCACCCATAGTCACGGGGCTACTAAGGTGTTTGACGTCCCAGTGTCATAATTAACCACGGCGGCATCCAGATAAAAATTATGAATTTTTGTTCCACTCTACGCAATATGAACTTATAGTATATTGAAGTCAATCAGATGTGTGCTTGGGTTTGGATTTGTTTTTACTAATTATAAGATCCCTAACAGATGGTTGCACCCAGCCATCTTCTCTATTGAAATTAGGATGTTTTTTGATTTCAACAGCCTCGCGAATCGTCCTTGGAATGTATCGATGTTCTTTATCGAGTGTTTGTGATTTATCGAATTTGATGTAGTGACCAGCGCGATCCTGTACGTGTTCACATATGGTCGATTCTTTAAATCAGCTATGATTGTGTTCTTTAACGCGGGTTTCTATTGATCTCTTAGTATTGTCATATATAAGAGAGACACATTCACAATCAAAGTGCGAAATATCGTGAATATAAAATAAGTTAATATACGCTATAAAATCTGTAAAAAATAGTTTTATTTAAATGTGTTAACGTTAAGTGTTCACGTAAATATAAGAAATCGTTATGTATCAATAATCAAAATTATAAATGAAGATGGAGTTACATCAAGAGACAATATTTGCAGTTTTCAATTATATAACGTTATTACGTTTAAAATAACACGTTAAGTTATATATTTTTTTTTTTGTTAACGTTTGACTGTGTAATGGCTGTGTAAGAATAGCCACTACGGCATTTCGTCCCGTGGGAATAAAACCAAAAGAAGACTGAGATGAAATGATTGGCTTCCTATTAACTAAAAATTAAAAACTGTGGATGCCATCCTACCTACCAAGCGTGGCAACTATGGCAAATGCCCCTCTTTGAAGAAATCTGTGGTGGATATATAGATATATAATCAAAGTTTAATTCTTCTGTCATCATCATCTCACTTGATAGGTAAGAAATAAAATTATTCATCAGGGGCATTTACGTGGTTACTCACAATATTCCCTTCAATTGATTATTTAAATTGTTCCTGAAATAGAATTTGTATTTACATTAATCAACTGTTGCCAATTACAAGCGAGAATTATTTGAAAACACAGTATTTCTGCTATAAAATAAACGTGTGGATATAATTTCGTTTTTAAAATTAAACATCACCGTTAACAGTTCTGTAGCAGAATAATAATTTAATGCATACATAATAATTTATTCTATATATAGAAGTAAAATTGAAGTGGCTGTCTATACAACATCGAGATAACTGAATTATATTGAGCTGTGAGGGTTACTTGCTTGCTACTAATACATGTAGAACCGTCCTGCCTGCCTGTCCGTCCGAATTTTCGAAATGGCTGAACTGATTGTTATGAAACTTCACGATCGGATAAAGAGCAATGAAAAAGAAATCATCATCATTACAGCCCTTCACAAGTCCACTGCTGAAAATCAACCTCAAGGACATCAGGAAATGCCACAAAGCACGGTCCTGAGCCACCTGCACCCATCGACTTCACACACTCAGGCCAGGAAAGGCCGTCACTCCATTTAGTGGGTCGTCGCCCTACACTTCGCCTATCGGTACGAGGTTGTCACTCTAGAACCTTTTTCCTCATCGGTTGTCGGTTCTTCAACCTACATGGCCGGCCCATTGCCACTTCAGTTTACTAATCCGTTGGGCTATGTCGATCACTCTGATTCTACTGCGGATATCCTCGTTTCTATATTTATCATGAGAGAAACCCCGAGCATAGCTCTCTATCTCATCTGATCTAATCGATCTGTCTCATATCCATAAGTCATCACTGACAACATGCACTGATTGTACAATCTCGCTTTAAGGTTTTGAGGTATACCTGACGAGAAGATGTGTCGTAATTTACATAACGTTGCCCAGCCGAGTTGAATCCGTGGATCGACCTCTTGGTCGAAGTTGGACTTACCTAGCCGGACTATTTGTCTCAGGTTAACATATTAATCCACAACTTTGAAGTTAGTGCTCCCAACAACTACACATGATCTTTGTTTTGTCCATGTTCATCTTAAGATCTATCCGTTGAGAGGCACTATTGAAGTCATTCAGCATAGTGCTTAGGTTTTCCAGCGATTCTGCCATAAGGACTATATCGTCTGCAAATCGTGAGTGATGTACTCACCATTGATGTTAATACCATGTCCTTTCCAGTCCAGTAGCTTAAAAACCGCTTCAAATGCAGCGGTGATGAGTTTCGGGGATATGACGTCACCCTGTCTTACACGTCTCTACAGTTGGATAGGCTTCGTACTGTGATTCTCTACTCGGATAGCCATCGTAGCCTTACTGTACAAACACTGCAGCACTTCGATATACCGACAGTCCACTAGGCAACGCTCAAGGGACTGTAACACCACTCAAATTTCGACGAATTCAAAGGCTTTCTCGTATTCTACATACACAAGGAAAAGTGGCAGATTGTACTCTACGTATGTGGTCTATTGGACTGAAGCCTTTTTGGAAATCGGTATGATCAGGAGGCTTGAAGTCGTAGAGTCTGCGTGCGAGACGATTTATAATAATTCTCAAAAACAGTACGTAGGCGCGACTCAAAAGGGAAATTGGTCTGTATTTCTTCAAGAGAGCGTTGTCGCCTTTCTTGAAGAACAAGACCACCACGCTTCGGAGTAGTTCGACCATGGAGGGCGGAATTAAAGAGCTTATAAATGACTTTAGGTACTGGTTTTCCACCCGCTATGAGAAGCTGAGCTGTAATTCCATCCTCGCCTGGGGCCTTTCCGTTTTTAAGGTGCTTGAGAGTCATTCTTATCTCACTCAGGCAGGAGTGACCTAGACTATAATTTAGGCGAAAAACTAGGTGATTTAATTTTTGTTCTTAATAGGATAGAGTGACAAACGAGCACACAGTCCACCTGATGGTAAGTGATTGCTGTGGCCCATAGACATCCACATCTATCCTCGATTACGAATCAAAATGCAGATGCGTTGTCACCCGTGAGGACTAAGATGGAATGCCTCATTTCCGGTAAAAAGGGTCTCGGGTGTTCCATACGAAACACAGCAGCATTAAGCCACTATTTTACGCTGGCATTCTGTGAGAGCGTGGTCCTTCCCCGGTCGAGCCGTTCCCATTCCCCATTCCCAGTTCCCAACCCATTCGTGCTACAAACTACACTACTAATATACTGCAGCATGGCTCTACCACGAAAAAAAATTAAAATTTAGATTAAAAATTAGTGGTTTCTTTCTTTAAACAACGCAATATTGATAAATCATACCCAGGCAATGCCCCTGCGAGTCACCAGTAAAATAATATATTATACTAATGTAATATAATAATAACTTAAAACTTTTTTGAAACGTAATTATTTCTTATATTTACGCGAACACTACATTTAAATAATACTATTTTTTGACGAATTTTATTACGTATATTAACTTTTTTATATACGTTTCGAGCACTTTACAACACCCACGGTATCCCACGGTCACGGGGGGATACCGAGATGTTCAACGTCCAGATGTCATAGTTATCCGCAGTGACCACAGATTAAAATTATTAATTTTTGTTCCAGTCTACGCAGTATGAACTTATAGTATCTTGAAGTCTTGAAGTTGTATGCTTGGGTTGGGATTTAATTTTGTTAAGTATAGGATCTTAAGCAGATAATAGCACCTAGCCATCTTCTCTATTGAAATTAGGATTTTCTTTTTTCAATAGCCTCGCGAATCATCCTTGGAAGGAATCGATGTTCTTTAGCGAAGATTTGTGGTCTGTCAATTCTGATGTAGTGACGGGGCCGATCCTGTACGTGTTCACAGACTGCAGACTTCCCGGAGTGTCGATTCTTCACATCAGATATGTGCTACCATCTACTTGGGATCCTATACTTAAAAAATTAAATCCCATCCCAAGCATACAAATGCAATACTTCAAGATACTATAAGTTCATACTGTGTAGATCGGAACAAAAATTAATCATTTCACAATCATGAAACAATATATTTTCGATTTAGGTGTCCGTTTGAGAAATATTTACTACAAAACTTCTTTTCTACAAAAGAATAAATTAGAATAGTATGCACGATAGTAGTATATGCTGGATGATTTTTTTTACCGTCTGGAAAAAAATTGTGTGTAACAGGTGAAATTAAAAGGAATCTATTACAGCTGAGTAGGCTTAACAAGTTAACTTGTCAAAATAGAAAAGCTTTTTAAACTTTTTTAATACCACCCCCTGTAAGTCTGTTTGGAAAATAAGTCTTTTAGTACCATTGTCTTATGTGGGAAAATTTTTAGTCGTTATAGTGGTAAAACCGCGACTTACTTAAAATTTTCGTAGCAAGACCCCTTCGAAGTTTACGTAATGTGACAAGCAACTACGGAACCATATATATTGCGTGGCCTGACACGCACTTGGCCGGTTTTTTAAAATATAGAAACCGTTATAAGTCACTTTGTCTTTAGAAGAAATATACGTACAATCCCTCGTTAAACATTCTTTCTTATAATGTCTACAAAAGTTCTAGACTTTCATTGAATTAAAAAAAAACACCGATCGTGGATTGTTAAATATAAAACGATGAAAATCACCATCTGCTCCAATGAGGAACGCGGCGACGGGTGCGTTAACCCAATTTTTTGTACAAAAATATGCTTTGATATAAAACCGATCGACGATGAGATGTAATAAATGAGATCTCGCAGCGAACGCCAATATAAGTTTTCATATTACGTATATAATAATTATTGAAAATAATTATGTATTATTCGCTCTTTTTATAGTATTATTAGTTCTTAATAACTAATAATAATTTCATTGGTGAGGTTTCATTCTAAAATTAATAGTTGCGATTGTTATCACTTTTTAAAACATTGAAATAATACTAGTTTTTACGGAATTTATCGCGTATATTTAAACTTTTTAATTACCCGACGTTTCGAGAGCTTTACAGCATCCATGGTCACGGGAAGGACTGAGATGTTCAACGTCCAGCTGTCATAGTTAACCGCGGTTACCATAGATTAAAATTTAACTTTTGTTCCGATCTACACAGTATGAACTTAAGGTATCATGGAGTCTTGCAGTTGTATGCTTGGGTTGGGATTTAATTTTATTTATTATAGGATCCCAAGCTGATGGTAGCACCCAGCCATCTTCTTTATTGAAATTAGGATGTTTTTTGATTTCAATAGCCTCGCGAATCATCCTTGGAAGGAATCGGTGTTCTTTAGCGAGGATTTGTGGTCTATCAAATCTGATGTAGTGACGGGGGCGATCCTGTACATGTTCACAGACTGCAGACTTCCCGGAGCGTCGATTCTTCACATCAGCTATATGTTCTTTGACGCGGGTTTTAATGGATCTTTTAGTATGTCCTATGTATGTATGTTTTTAAAACTTTATTGTCATTTTTGTTATTTACACTATACATTTTTGTCATTTTCACATGCTTTATTATTATTATTTAATAATCATAAACTGAAAGCTGGACGTTCTTAAGCTTTTTATATTTAATAAATTAATTAAAATAACACAAAGAAACGAGTATGTAGGTACCCAAGTGATTTGGATTAACATACAAAATAATTCAAAATAATCTAAATTTACCCAGTGCTCGATGGTGAAAGATAAAACGGTGAAGGAATTTATTTAATTAACAGTTACAAGCCAATCCGTCGTGAATTTTCCGCCGGTGGACGGTCTAATTCATATTTAAATTCAAGAGGACGGTAATAGAACTACGCCATTGTTTCTACTTTCTGATTCCAGTTCTTTCTTTATCATGATTTCACTTGTTATCTCGTATGTCAATACCTGAGTTTAAGTGTTTTTAAAAACTATAATTAGTAAGTTATAGTTATTCCGTCATCTGTCAAAGGCGACTATAAGTTCTAGAATTTTCCCTTACTTGAATCCACACAGAAGGCACTAAAGGGTCACCTTGCCATCACCACCACATAGCGCTCTAAACAATGTAAACCTATATTAACTAATAATTTCATTTTAAATTATATTTCTTTTTAAAATAATTATTTCTAACCAAATACCAAGGCGGTGAAGATCCATGTTGACAATTTTTTTATAAAACAAATCTACAGCACACCTGATAAACACCTTTAGCCAAATTCAAGAAGAAGGCTATAGATGATGAAATGCCTCAGCTTGCAATTTATATAGGCTCCTTACATTATCGCACATACTTAACATCATACCCGTGAATTAACTTTGAATAAGAGCCGTGGTATCTTAGAGGCTAAGTGCTCGCTGTGAATTTCACAGCACGCGAGTAACCTCAGGTTCTATCCTGTTCTTTGGCAGCAAAAGTTGGTAAGAGGGTGTTTCTTACACTGACGGACACTAATGCAAAAAAGAATTATACCTACTACCTACCAAAGCGTCTATCTATAGCGTCTGCGTTTTGATTCTTAATCGAGGATAAATGTAGATGTCTATAGACCACAGTATCCACTTACCATCAGGTTGACCGTGTGCTCGTTTGTCACCCTTATTCTATATAAAAAAGCACACACATTATAGTGACGGAATAGAGAACTATAGTACAAGTAATCAGCTTTGTGCTCACAAAACGTGGTACATACGTGGTAGAGCCACACTGCAGCAGCTCATTTTTGTTGTGTTTCGTATGGTGAGTGTAGAGAACCGGAGAAATTTTTTACTCGAAACGAGGCATTCTATCTTAGTACTCAGGGGTGCCACCGCGTCTGCGTTTTGATTCTTAATCGAGGACAAATGTAGATGTCTATGGGCTACAGCACCCACTTACCATTAGGTGGCCTGTGTGCTCGTTTGTTACCCTTATTTTATTAAAAGGACACGCGCACACACATACAATAGAGTGATGGAATAGAGAGTGCACCTGTGTTTGCGCATACACTCGGGCACTGTAATCCTGTTCTGCCCAAATGGCTAATATCCATAAATATTGGCCGCCGTGACCGAAATTCGGTCTGAAGGATATTTTTTTTTCTTACAAATCCACCTGGTAATTTTGTTTACATAGAAGTAAGGACGTTAAAGAGCAGACTGTCTACATGATGGACGTCTTGTTCATCTTCGATTAGGAATCAATATCTATATGCGTTGTTACCACTTAGGAGAATGGTTGTATAGCTTGGCTTTTATGGTTAAGTTGAACCATTCAGGCTAATGAGCATAAAACGCTACAGCACGTCTTAATGCACAAATAATTAAGTAGCTCAATTAGATTACCTATCAATTTCAAAATACGCAGTAAAATAATACTTTACTAGGCTTGATTCAATTTCAAACCTATTTGAATTTCAAATTAAGCCTAGACATAGTTATAGTGTTACCAGGGCCAAAAAAGGGAATCCGGTGGCAGTCAGTTAAAAATCCCGATTTTGGGCAAAAATTCCAGTCTTCAGTTGGGATTTCTACAGTAAAACTCAATATTCAATGACCTTTGCAGCTATTGACGTGGTTTTAAGTGCTTGGCTGGTGACACGTCATGCATTCATTTTGACATGTATTTTTGGTCACTAGCTCACTGGCAACAGATTTCAAAAAGTTGGCTACTTCACAAAATTACTGTCGGAAGGTATACGTTTATTCGTATAAACAAGTATAGCCTTCATGGTAAAAATCCAGTACGTTTTGAGATCCGGGAGAAGTACGGCATTGGCTCATAAAATCAGGTCAAGACCGGACTTAACCGGTCTGATGGTAGCCCTAGGCGAAGCTAGTCCGTAACAAGCGTTATACGATACATTATTCTCTTGAAAGACTTTTAGATGTTATCGATACTATAAACTAATTTGAATGACAAAGGACCGTGCCGTTCAGCTGTCAGTTTGTCTGTCAAGTATTTGTATATGATCGGTTTTAATTACAAACGAACTCAAAATTCGTTCGACACAATTGTTTTGTGTTAAGTCCATTTATAACGTATTAATTTGTTGAGGCATTATAGATTGATGAGAGACATTTAAAAGAAACTTTTGGTGAATTAAAGACTAAAATAGATAATGAAAATAATTCGATGAGATTCATATAAAATTAATTATATAAAAGATTAGTTAATTTATTTAACGTTGGTGGATATTGAGGACAGATATATATAATCTATTTGATCATGGATAATCAAAGCTATACCCGAAAACGATGAACGGTAAGCCGTTCATCGTTTTCGGGGTTACAACAAACCAGCTTGTGGGAGTTAGTCAGCTTACAACGTACATACTTACATGTTTTAACTTAATTTATTAATTTTTTAAAACACACTATGTATGCCTATGAGAGTAAACATTTTCATTTTCCGATACAGCCAATCAAAATTCAGGGAGGGTCATAGTTACCACGCTTGGCAAGTAGGTTGGTAACTGCAGTTATTTATGTCGTTACAATAAAATATTTGGAAGACGCTTTTGCCCATCTCCTGATGTGTTACTCTCTGTCACCTCTTACGACACCCACGGGAGGATGTGGATTCTGACACTCAACGGTGAGTAAATAATTTTTAATTTTATAAACTAAATTTACTGTATCATTGCCTATAAAGAGTGAATATCTGCGAAGTTTATTTTAACTTTATTCTCCGATAAACTGTAAAGGTTTAAAAAGTAATTACAATTTGTTACGTCACAAAATAAAAACATTTAATTTCATTGGAACTAGTAGTCTTTAAATGCAATGAAGAAAAGTGACAGACCGGCAAAGTGCATGTATAAAAAGATATACATATAAAACCTGCACTAGTTTAAAAAATACTTATAACTTTGATTTTAAAAATACTTAACATCTTCCTCCTAATTTTAGAATGTGCAAAATCGCTATTTTATATCAGAATATTAGACTTTAGGTGAAAACATAAGTATAGGTTATTATAAACTTTTAAACTTGCTTTTATAGAGACTAGACTCTTAATCAACTATACTCAAATCAACTTTCTTCTTGCTTATGAGCTAGTTCTGCACCCGGATATGGGAATCTGCCTTAACGCGATCGCAATACTGACAATATTGGACCTTTGGTACTGATCCCTGTTACTGGTTTCGTTATTGTCACGGTTATCTATTTTTCTTAGAAGTAGATACTGTGATTCACAGATATACATCTACCATCGATTTAAAATCAAAATGAAAAGACTAATATTTATAATGTCCTCCAGGCCGAACTTCGTTTGCGGTGGCCCGATCGTATACGCAAGCATAGGTGCACTCTATTCTCTCACTCTCATAGTTCGATGGGATGGTAATCATACACGACCGGATAGAGATCAATCGCAGGACCAACGGTTTCACGTGCTTTCTGAGGCACGGGGCTGAAATACCGCCAACTTCCTAACATAGGGATGCCACTGAGAAATCCTTGACAGAAAAACCCAATAACTGATTATGATTTCATCCGGGTTTCGAACGATCAACAAACGCGCTTACGGTCACTAGACCAATGAGGCAGTCAAACTACTGTTAAGATGTAATGACTCAGGTGGAGTCTTCGTTTCTCCACATTTGACATTAAAGTACTGCAGCATAATTTTGCTCCTATTTTTTTTCCAGTTTGTCTACCCATACACTAATTTTATTACACAGCATCGTTTTTATTTTTTTTTATAATTTTTTCCAGTTTGTCTACCCATACACTAATTTTATTACACAGCATCGTTCTACCAGATCTATCGAAGGCCAGAATATCTATGTGGCTCGTCTTAAAGTTGTCCCTGACACCCAGGAGGAGGGGGGTTTTCTAAAACTGCAATCACATTGGTAAACTTATTAAACTTTAGATAAGAATATAATTATTTATAACATTGTATTATAAGATAAACGTTACACGAGACACGTAATAAAGTAGGCAGAAAATAAACGAAATCGGAGATAGAGTTACAAGTAATAAAATCTTTCAAAATACTGCGGCTGTACGAGATTTAAGCGTTTGTGTCGTAAAACAGTGTTCTGTTTATCTTAGATTGATCTCACGACCTTGAACGGGATCTGAGTCAGTGGTGAAACTCGTATAGGCTGGGAGCTATAACTAGCTTATTTCTTTGCATATTTTCATAGATAAGCATTAAATATTCAGAGTATATAAAATTAGGAACCTTAAAATCACATTTACTATTGCATAACTAACTAACATCAAGTAAGTTTTGTAAGTACAATGTACAAGAATTGTCGCGCATAATATCTCGAAAACAAATGACGATATCCACGTCGGACTGAATACATTCGATACACAGGTATGTTCTAGGTGTTACGACTCTCTCTCCCTAGATTCCTGTGATTAGTTACCACCCACTAATCTATTCTATATAATATATTTCTGCTACCAAGCAGTAGTGCATGCATTGCGGCATTTCGGTCTGAAGGACATAGAGAGTAAATCGAAATATAATCTGAAATGCCTTCCATTTGATTCCTCCAGGGGTGATAACGCATTTGTAGACTAAAAAACCAAAGCCAACCAAAGTTATAACCAGAAAGTTACCCCGTTTTCACCATGGTGGGATCCACATTTGGCGTTATTTAGATTTTTTAAAGCAATCATGTCATCATATCACAAAAAATGTCTCGATTTTTTATATAAAATGCAGCTTAGATCATTCCTGAAATTGCTCTCTATCTGTTCTTGAAGTTTAATATCAATAGGTTCAGATACTCCGGGGATTATCCCGGACAAACAAACTGAAAGCCAAAAATTTTACATGTTTTTTTATAAAAATTGTTCTTGTCTTTTTTTAATATGATGAGATTACAAACGAACACACAGTTCCCTTGATGGTAAGTGGTTGCTGTGGCCCATAGACATCTACATCTATTCTCAATTACGAATCCAAATGCAGAGACGTTGTCATCCGTGAGGACTTAGACGGAATGCTTCGTTTCCAGTAAACAGGGTCTCCGGTTCTCTATACTCACCATACGAAACACAGCAGCATTAAGCTACGTTTAACCCTGGTACTCTGTGAGAGCGTGGTCCTTCCCTGGTCGAGCCGACCCATTCGTGTTACAACTATACTACTATTACTTTTAATATAACTACAGCATGGCTCTACCATGCAATAAAATGTCTGCAAATGACATGCACATAATCCATTGAGCTTGTTGAAAGGCAGTTATTTCAATGTTACAGATATACGCTTCAGTTTTATTCATAAAATTAAATCACTTTAACAGCCTTGTAAGGTCTTTGATGGATATAAGATTTTTTGTAACTTACGACAACTTTATGGACATACGTTTTAATAAACATCATTACATTTACATAATACGAACATAATACCTATGCATTTTGAAGTAAAAAGAAAATTTGTAAAATAAGCAAACATATATAAAAATAACATATATAAAAACCTGTCACCAGTTTTTGTAATTTCTGTCCGCCATCATCTTTTTCTTTAGTCTGTATAAGTTTCACACATCTAGCTGATAAATCTTAGTTCAATTTTGTGGCACTATATGGTAACATTAATATTTACAACATAATGCTTATTTATGAGTAACATTTTCAATTCACTGTAACGGACAAACCAATACATTTTATCAGTAATTGACAACTCTTTTATTCGCACCATAAACACGCAGCAACTAACCAAACAATTATATACAGAGTGTCCGGTAGTTAATGGATAACTTTTAAATGGGTCTTAAGAGAACTAATGGTTATTCAGAAAAAAAATACAAACAAAAATACCAAGTAGTACCAAAGATATAATAAGCGGCCACTGAATACACCCTAAGAAGAGTTTGCGCAATCGGCAATACTAAATGTCTTACATATTTTTCGGTGCACCCTTCGTTCTGGGAAATTTAATAAATATTGTCTTACAATTTTTTTCTTTCTTTCCACCTCATAACAATCCAATATTATACATTGGATTGACGATCGAAATACCACATATCTTGAACCTTTGATGCTGCTCCCCGACGCCACCAAAGCTTACACTAAAGCAGTATTTGGCGTTCTCCACAGTCGTCTTTTACGCCACCCAGGGGAGAAAATCGGGTGTTAGATTCTTATGCTGCCTCTACACGGCAGACGCAAATTTTATGATAATTTATAACATGAATTGTTTTGGATACAACTTATAGTTCATAAAAGATAGCTTGATCTCTGCGACAGCTGTCAGTAAAATCACGCCTATGAAGTCCTGAATTTCTTAGTAGTAGGTACAGACAGTTCCTGTCAATGTTATACTTTATGGGCATGCCGACCTAATTAGTACATGCCCATAAAGTATGACATCGACAGGTATTGTGTGTATGTACTACTAAGAAATTCAGGACTTCATAGGCGTGATTTTTACCGACAGCTGTCGCAGAGATCAAGCTATCTTTTATGAACTCTAGTAGCGATCATCTGATTTGAGCACTGTAAATAATCGCGAAATACATTATGAAAAATCAATTTATCAGAATTTTATTACCATTCCAATTATACACGTCTTGTTCGCGTAATCGAAGTAAATTTTTAACACTCATCAAAATGTTGACGTTATGCATGAAACCGGTAAGAGCCTATTAAAATGTCGAATGGCTGCGCACGAATCGTTTAATAATAAATTAACAATAATGAAATGATTTCATTCATAAGCAGGTTGGTAGAACGAATGAATACATTAATATTAATTTCATCAATTAATCAATCTTAGTGTATAACTTAATTATATTTGTACATTTAAAGTTACTGATACCGAGAATTACAGAGTTTACAAGTGTGCTGTATCTACACATTGATTTAAATTCTGACTTTATTGGTTTGTGAAAACTTTTTTTTTATAAGATAGGGTGATAAACGAGTACACAGTCTACCTGATGGTAAGTGGTTGCTGTAGCACATACACCTACATGTATCCTCGATTACGAATCAAAATGCAGATGCGTTGTCACCCATGAGGTCTAAGATGGAATGCCTCGTTTCCAGCAAAATAGGTCTCCGGTTCTCTACACTCACCATACAAAACACAGCAGCATTTAGCTACTATTTCACGCTGGTATTCTGTGAGAGCATGGTCCTTCCCCGGTCGAGCCGACCCATTCGTGCTACAACTATACTTCTAATATAACTGCAGCATAGAGCCATGCCATCCACGTAAAATACTTAGTAAACTTGTAATTTTTATCTTTATCAGCACGTAAAGTTTCATTGCTAGGCATGAGCCTGGGGTGATATGTTACCTTAACGCCATGCTTGGTTGGACGATCGTAGTCTAATTTACATCTGACGAGCTCGTGTGCTGCCATCTATCAAAAGCCAAATGACTTTTCTGGCTTATCTTGTTAGTTTTACAGGCTGATAATGAAATATAAGAAAATATATGTAATATATAATTAACTAATTTATATTATTAATTATATTCCTTATGTTATTTATTATTAATTTACCGTCCCGTGGGTGTAATAAAAGGCGACAGAGAGAAATTGAAACAGGTGATAGGCAGCAGCATTTTCCTGACAACAACCTGAAATAATAAAAAACTGCGGTTAACAACCCGCCAAGCGTGGCAACTGTGGCAAAATCAACCAGTGAAACAATATATGGGGAGGCTTTAGTTTAGCAGCGGACTTTTATAGACTGAGATGATGATGATGATGATATAATATAGTTGGTGAAGAAGACTCAGGTTAGCTGTAATGGTGCGTACTCTTGTGTCACATTGTATTTCGTTTAGTTAATCACTTGATTGTAATTGACCCCCGGAACATCGAACTTATAATTTTCCGTGTAGATATTCATAAACTTAGCTTTACGGCTCCTCGTCTATAAAACCTACATGTGGTTAACAAACGGGTCAGAGATAAACAAACAAGGATCTATTTCTCTATTCGCAGTGGTTAACAAGCCGCGGTTTGATAGACCACGGTTGCGAAAACAACGTCAGTAACGAATGCTCGTACGGCTAAGCCGGTATTTCACGGTCACCTGAATGATCGGTTATTTGCATTTATTTTCGATGTAACCGTTTAAAACTTACGATGATACTTAATTAAAACGGTGTGAATACGAATCAGTAACAATAGTAAACGTCTGTTTAATAATTACTTTACGCTAATCTAAATGAAGACCGCAATTTTCATCTTTTTCTATTAAAAACATTGTGTATACCAGGTGCCTATAATTGTTTTTATAAGGTGTTTATAATTTTTTCGTAGATTTCAGTAAAATTAGGGTGAACTTTTTATATATTTTCTTAATTCGGGTTTTAATATTAAGCATATATCTCTGCCCATTTTCATATTTGATAATTCACAATATTAGAAACTTTGGGAGACCTCAAGCTACATCTGAACGGAAAATTCACAACAATTCAGAATTGACGTCACGACGAGTGACTAGTGACTATAGTACGAGTAATCCGCTTTATGCTCACAACACGTGGTTCATTCGTGGTAGAGCCACGTTGCAGCATATTATGATTGAAGCACGACGACCGGAGAAGCACCACGCTCTCACAGAATATCAGCGTAAAATAGCAGCTTAATGCTGCTGTGTTTCGTATGGCGAGTGTAGAGAACCGGAGACCTTTTTTACTGGAAACGAGGAATTCCATCTTAGTCCTCAGGGGTGATAGCACATTTGCGTTTTGATTCTTAATTGAGGATAAATGTGGTTGTCTATGGGCCACACCATCCATTTACCATCAGGTGCACTGTGTGCTCGTTTGTCACCCTATGCTTTAAAACTGACAGCAGAAATCAACGCCAAAGTTGCGTAAGAACAGATCTGGCCGTCAAATTACCTGCTAAGAGTCAACTCACACTGAGATGTGACGCGACGCGGCGCGCGTTTTATAAGATAGTTATATAAAATATAATATTATTTTCTACACAAAAAGATGCACATTTTATTGAGATAATTCGAAAATGTACCGCGGCGTCGCGCTGCGCCTCGAGATTCCTTGCTCGCGACGCATCACGATGCAGCGTTGCTTCGTAGCGTAATATTGCAAGTGTGGTGTGCGTCTTGCGGCGGCGTGCTGCGCCTTTCAAAACCACTGGCCTCTTCAAGCATCGTCGCGTCGTGTTGCGTCGCGTCGCGTCTCTATGTGAACTGACTCTAATCGTGACAATAACTCCTACTGTTACAACCTACTGTGACTAATAATTCCTACTGTTAAAGGTTGATGACAAAAGAATATACAATTACAAACCAATACTATATATTAATTTTTTATATTTTTTATAATTATAATAATTACGCATTGGTGGAGTCAAGACTACGTTACAGTATTTTATTCTGGGGAGGGAGCTTTAAATATAATGTACACAAAGCCTTTGTTCTGCAAAAAAGGGCAATCAGAACCATGGTCCGGATAAAACAGCAAGAATCATGTCGCATGCATTTCAAAAGACTTGGAATCTTGACTGTTCCATGCCTGTATATACTGGTCTTACTTACACAATTTGCTAAAGTTATTGGCGACTATGAGACTATAGACCAAAAAACCATAAGGGAAAACACCAGGAGAAAAGACTTTCATAATAAAATCAACCCTCGTATGGTTATGACTAGACACTCTTCTCATTATCAATCAGTGCTTCTGTTTAATAGATTACCTATTGATTTAAAAAATATGTTATACAAGAGTAGCTTCAAAAATAATTTAAAAAGTTCCTACTGGATAAATGTTATTATAGTGTTGACGAGTTTCTACATGCTAATGCTATTACATAAAATTCAATGTGTTTTGAATTTTTGATAACATTTTAAGAAATAATGGAATTTTTTTTGTAACAAATGTAGTTATTATTTTTGTGTGATATTTAAAACTTTAAATTTTATTGATAGTGGTGAGATTCGACTTGTAATTTTTATTGTAATTTTATAGTTATTGACATTTTATATAATTTAATTGTATACCAATTATTGTAATCGCATATTTTTATTGTAATTTTGTATAGTTGTAAATTTAGTAGTTAATATTTTCAATTGTACTTTTTGCATGAATTATTCAACACAATTTGTATTGTTCAGAATAAAAAATAAAAAAATAGAAATTATCATGTCATTTGTTTTATAAATTTACTAGGTAGTGGTGGTAGTGGTAATGCTTTTCTGCCTTGGAGTACATCTGAGTAGATACCACCCTTTTATATTTTTCTGTGTATAAAGTGTGTTTTCGGCCATTATAATAACAGGCTGTGAGGTATTCCACCTTAGTCTTCAGAATTGTCAACGTATCTGAAGCCTTCTTTGTTTGGAGTTGGCTGCAGGTGCCCATGAACTACATTTACCACTTGCCATCAGTTGGACTGTAAGTTTGTTTGTTGCTTCATTTGTGTGAAAAATAATTTTAATATATTTAGTTAATTTTAAGATTTTTTGCAGCAATTAATACATCAATCCTTTCTTTCAAAGATTTTTATTCCGTACTTGTATACTAAAATGCATTTATCGAGACCGCATCTATTTGTCCCTTTCCCGCTTTCATCAAAGTATTTGTTCCGAAACATCTGCTCTCTGTCAAGTGAGTCGTAAAAAATTTAAGGGGATGGAGGAGTCAATGGGTCCTTTGTAATATAAATACATATTAATGCAGGAAGTAGTTTATTTGTGATTATTTATTTTTAGAAACTTTAAAAACTATAACCTTTTCTTTTGTGTCGTGTTTTAAACAAATTTAAGTTTTGCTGGATTTATTTTTATTGTGTATTCAACTCTTAACTGTTAATATAAATAGTGGACACAAATACATATAAGACAGAAAAAAGATCAACATAACCATGGTAGGACACAAGGTTGTCGCGAATCGAATTCCCGCCATTTTTGACCGCCATGTTGAAAATGCGTGCAATAAATTCAAAGTGCATAAACGAATATCTGGCCACACGTGAATACTGGTGGGTGGATTAACATTTACATTTAATTTATGCGACCCGTTGCTGGCTTTTGAACACCATATTAGTCCTGTGTAAAAGTACACAATTATGTAAAAAATATTTCAATTTAATACTGGTATTACAGTTCATTTATTAGTTGTGATTATTGATAGATTGTGTACGAGTATTGTGGAATTTCTTGGGGGAGGCCTATATTCGGCAGTGGCCTTGTGAAGGGCGGTAATGATGATTATGATAATGATTGAAAGATTTTTACAACCGTGTTTTAACAGCGTAAGAGTCCGTCACTATATCCCTTTGTATTTCTTTGTACAAGAGCTTCCTCCATGATATTTTATGCACAGTTAGAGACCTAGTTTTATATAGTTTTTTAGGTATCCAATCCAATACTTCGGTTTAACAATACCCGTGTAGCCGCTTTTTAGTTCGCTGCAGTGCCACATATTAATTAAATAATATTTTATTTAGTTTCTTTTTGGTGTCGTGTTAGCCAAGTAAACTATCTACAATCGTTAAGGCTAATATACAAATAAATAAAATCAACGTTAACATAGTTAAGCTTCACTTTTAGTTAAAATAACGTTGAGATATGTCATTCCCATACATTTTTATAGTTTACTCATAGCCATAACGATTCTTCAAATTCAACTTGGCTAACCCCGCAGGTTAATACATCCTACACTACCGAATAAATCTGTACAAAAGAGTTTAAAAAGTGATAAGTAAAATTAACAACCATATGATTGATAATCATCAGAACTAGATTCGTTTTAAACAAATTCGAAGGCTGCAGCAAGTTCAACCTAATCAAGAAACGTTGTTTAAAATAAATCGACTTGAATAATTTATAACACAGCCAGACATAGTGTATTCGCTTATTTCTTTAACAAGGATTAACAATTAGCCTTTGTTGTCGTTTATTATGACTCATGTCGCGGTCCTTGTTCGTTTTATTTACGGACTTGGCTCTTTACAAATGTGTTACGAACGAAAAATATTCTGTACAAACGCACAATTTATTGTTTGTGATCTGATAGATAGCATTGTTGTGTAAGCTATTAAGAACTATATAAAGAGAGGGTTGAGAAAAATAAACTAACAGAAAACTAATCTGACGCCTCTTACGACATCCAGGGGATAAATAAGCTAACAAGCAATTTTAATTTAAAAATAGTAAAAATTCGTTAAAATTTTAGACTACATTTATTAAATTTGAAATACTCTTTAACAAACAAACGCCACATTTTTGCTGCCCAACGTAAAGACGTTACAAAATCCAGACGGTGGCGCTATCCTGTTATCTTACACATCATATATTCCCATAAGATAACTACATAACCAGGGCAGTTATTTATTAGAAAAACATATTTTCTGCAGTATTATTATACATGCCATTGTTTAGAATTACTGGTAACAGGAAGGGTAGAAAGTTAATTTTCATATAAGGTTTTTTCAATATTGTATTTACGTATAATTAACAACCAAATGGAATTTAAAGTAGACCGTTTTAAAGGATCAACCCAGGAATATTAAATAAATAAATAAATTATTAATTTGTTTATTTAAAGACAATCAATAGAAATCGCAATGATTTCCTTAATTAAAACTAGTTTTCATGTAACAAAAATATTTCAGTGCATCTCTAATAATAATAAATAACCACAATATGACCAATTTTAAAACATAATAAATTCTTAAACAATAGTAGAATACATTGACTTGACATTCTTTAAAATTTTATAAAATGAATGAGGACTATGAGTAAGAACCGCATAAAAATTAAATTTTTATACGTGGTAGAGCCATGCTGTAGTTATAGGTATAGTTGTAGCACGAATGGGTCGGCTCGACCGGGGAAGGACCACGCTCTCACAGAATACCAGCGTGAAATAGCAGCTTAATGCTGCTGTATTTCGTATGGTGAGTGTAGAGAACCGGCGACCCGTTTTACTGGAAAGAGGATTACTACATCTGCATTTTGATTCTTAATCGAGGATAGATGTAGATGTCTATGGGCCACAGCAACCACTTACCATCAGGTGGACTGTGTGCTCTATTGTCACCCTATCCTATAAAAAAAAAAAGTTGAAATAAACAACTAAATTACACGACATAAAAATTAAATCTTATCTTATACGTGGTAGAGCCACGCTGTAGCTATTATGGTTATAGCATGAATGGGTCGGCTCGACCGGGGAAGGACCACACTCTCACAGAATACCAGCGTGAAATAGCAGCTTAATAGTGCTGTGTTTCGTATGGAGAGTGTAGAGAACCGAAGTCACGTTTTACTAGAATCTGCATTTTGATTCTTAATCGAGGATAGATGTAGATGTCTATGGGCCACAGCAACCACTTACCATCAGGTGAACTGTATGCTCTTTGTCACCTTTATTATATAAAAAAGGTATTGGATATTATATTTCACTACTAACGCCAATCAATCATTAGCTGGAGGGTGGAACGGTTACAATGGAATAGGCAAAGCAATATTGAGATGATAGTAGAGGCTCTAGTTGTGTCTGAACAGAGATTCTGCCACCCCTCTTTAGCGATGATGGTTATCACCGTGAAGTATGGTAGGTAAGAGTGCTGCATAACTTCTCCATTTCCCTCGCAAAGTATTCTTGATTATTTCCTAATTTAAAAAGATAGCTTAAATGAAAATTAAGCCCACTGAAACACCTTAAAGAAAAGCGAGGTTCGTTTTTAAGTACAATGTAGGTCCATTACTGAGTTATTAATAGTATATAAGGTTCTCCAGACCAAACTCCGACACGGCGGGCAGTTTCAAGGGCGACACGCCATCTGCACAGGTTAGGATTATAGTGCATGAGTGTGCGCAAGCGCGGTTGCCCTTTCTATTCCATCACTCTCATAGTGCGATGGGTCAACAATCTAACACGACTGGAGAAAGATCAGGCGCAGAATCAACAGCCTTATCTGTTTTCTAAAGTACGGGGGTAAAACACTGTTAACATCCTGACTCCGGAAATTCGGTGAGACTTTTTTAACAAAAAATTTCAATGACTGCCACTCAATGGTAGTTTTCATATATCCTGAATATGTTTTATTGCGGGGACATACATTTCCCTTATTATGTTTTCCTTTGATTTCCGGGAATTAACAAACCAGGGTTGCTATCTGGTAAATAAAGTCAAAGTATAAAACATAAATTTGGGCTTTTTAGAGATCTTATGACCGTAAAATTTATATCTGTTCGTAAAAATAAGACCTACTCAGGCAAGAAACTCTGGGATGTTATATTTTGTTTAATGTCAAGGCAAAATTTAACAGTAAATGTTTTACAACTGTAAAAAGCTATTATTTAATGTCTGATGCTTCAAGATTGGCATGCGTCACTCTCAGACCTGAAGGTCAGATAAGATGCTGTCTTGTTAGCGAGAATATTTGAAGTACTTAGTGACCTTTTGTATTGATCCCGCAACTAATCGATTATATCTTTAAGATTTTAATGGATTAGAAGAAGAACTTTACCGTTACGGAATCTAAGACGCAGGTGATTTTAAATGTAAAACATATTTTCGAAATCACAATTAAAAGGCATTTTTAATTGAGGTTCCATGCTATTTAAACAAAAAAATCTACTTCCTTTTTTACCATCCGAAATATAATATTTATGTAATTACACACAAAGCGTTAAAATTGAGTTAGATTTTAGAAAAAAAATTTTGTCAAACTTGAACATTAAGCGATTCATTGAGTTCCTTCTAACTACCGCTGCGTATCCATTTATTATGGACATTTTATTTATCGGATAAGAGTAACAAACGAACACAGTCCACCTGATGTTAAGTGGTTGCTAAGGCCCATATACATCTACTCCTATCCTCGATTACGTATCAAAATGCAGATGCCTTGTTACCCGTGAGGGCTAAAATGAAGTTCCTTGTTTCTAGTAAAAAAGTTCTCTGGTTCTCTTTACTCACCATAAGAAATACAGCAGCATTAATCTGCTATTTCACGCTGGTATTCTATGAGAGCGTGGTCCTACCCCGGTCGAGCTGACCCATTCGTGCTACAACTATACCTATACTAAAGCTGCAGCATGGCTTTATCACGTAAAAACGTGGTGTTAGGTTGATACTGTGACCCATAGATACCTACATCTTGATTTAGAATTAAAACGCAGATATGTGGCACTCCTGTCGTTTTGTAAAAATGCATTGCCAGTGAAAAAGGTCTCCGACTCTCGGTATCGAAGCGTGATCTTTCCCTGATCGAGCCGACCCATTTGTTCTGCATTACTGCAGAACCGCAGCGTAACTTCACCACGTAAAATACGACTTAGTTCCTTCTTCTCCATCACCTAGTAGAAAGTCTGCACTTCTTTTTTTTTAACATACCATGCATTCAAACAAAAGTATAACAGATAATTTGCCAGCGCCAATCTTACCATCCGATTACGAAACACTCAAACTTATCATGGTGACATCGATGAACAAACAAGAACTTTTTTTTGATAATTATTTTTTATTTTTCTGTATAATTTTTTCTAATGACTATGAAAGTGGCCAGTAGCACTAAATAACAACAGTGTACAACTATTACACAATCAAACTTAATGGCATTTAAGTGAGTCCCCGGTCCGTGACGTACCCACCTCGATCTCTCCCTCATTTCACGCCTATTAGTTAAACTTGTTACGTACGCGTGGATCTCCATTAAAATGCAAATTGAACGCCCCTGAAAATGTTTGTATAATTTTTTTTTTCTCCGGACAACCATTAGCCAGTATTTTTGTTAATAAGAACAAAGCGACGAGGGTTCCTAAAAAACAACTTGTAAGAACTATGTCGGGCCCGTAATTTAGTCCCTGCTTATTATTCTTAGTAAATGCCATAATAGTTAGAAAAAAGGCAGCTTTAAAAAATACTAAACGCTTGTGTAGACTTAAGTTCAAAACATACTCAAAACATATTATATAAAAAGTAAAATACGTTTAAGACGCTTTTATATGATCTTGGCATAGGTATATTTGAATATGAAAAAACAAACACAAAAGTGGAAAAAAAAGAACAAAAAAAATTAAACCCGTAAAACATTGTATATTCACGTTGTACGTAGAGTGAGAGAACAAATAATGACATAAGTGTTGCCAAATGTTCTTATTTTGCTTTATTAACTTCCTTAACATGCTTAATGAGTATGGCGAACCGATCCGAGACATAACTACACTTTTTTAATTTATTTATCATTGCAAATTTGGATACAAAAACATAAGTAAAATAGAATCTATTAACAATAAAGGTTGCAAAGAAAAGTAGATTATACGTAATACATTGTGTTGCAAATAGTTTAAAAATCAGGCTAAATTTACAATTTAACTTAATTAATTGACTAGATGCTTGGTAAGTTAATTTCTGAGTGTCAAGATCAGTGTTAAGTATGAAATAAAATTTGAATTTTGTTTTAATAAGTTCTTGTGTAATGTTATATCTCGTATTGAATAATATTATGATAGATAATACAATTCTGATATGTCAAAATTATAGTAAGAGTGTACTTTAAAATACTTTCAAATTAACTTGTGTTATTTTCCTCTTTGAACAAACATCATTTCCGTTATGGAATATGGATTTATCTTTGATAGCAAAGAATATAGTTTCATTATAACGTAGCATTAAATTCCACTATCTACGTTAAGTTTTATCATTAAATTTGTCACGACTGTCTCGTTAAAATATCTTCTTACTTTAACCGCTCGTAAGAGCACACTTTTGAACATGAACCCCTCCCATTGTAAGAAACATTTGACATGACAATGACGCTTTGCTGCCGGATTGTCTCGCATCGTAGATGTATCGCACCTTTGACGCTGCCGCGCGTATGCAAGTACATGTACATCTATTTCTTTTTATAGAATAAGGGTGACAAGGAAACACGTAGTCCACCTGATTGTAAGTGGTTGCTGTGACCCATAGACACCTACATCTATCCTCAATTAAGAATCAAAGCGAAGATGCGTTGTTCCAGTAAAGTGGAACTACTGTTCTCTCGACCATCTTTCACACGTCTCTTTCGATATGGGAAGTAAACGTTAAAGGTTTTAGCCCACTACAACAGCTGTAGAACCTTGGATTTACAGGAGCAGTAAGAAGGGCTTTCTCCTCAAAGTCCTCCATGAATATGTCGGCGACTATAGGAGACACAGGTGAGCCCATCGCCACACCATCTACTTGCTTGTAGAATTCCTCCTTCCACAATAGATAGCCAGATGTGAGGCAGTGTTCAAGTAGTATTGCATATTCCTGAGGCATGTTATTTTCTTCTAGCTTCCTAGTTACAATTGAGATGCAGTCAACAATAGGTAGGCATGTAAATAGTGACTGAACATCAAAACTGACCATAGTTTCATTGTCAGCGAGATGTAGGTCTTTTATCTCACTCACAAAATGGTATGAATCCTTTGTGTGTGCTCTGGTATGTCCGCTCAGTGCTTAAGCTTATAAATTGGTGAATGGATCTGGCTCACTATGGGACGTAGTGGAGCGTTTCAGGCTAGGCTGTATTATATATACAACGCACGTATCAGGCTAGGCTGTATTCTCACTAGAACGTTTAGTGACCGTATGATCCCCGCTCAATATGTACACGACTATATTGTCCGTCCCATTAATTGTATCTTTTAAGAAGTACGCGTTAGGAGCTTAGAGTGTTGCTATTGTTAAAAATCTATTACAGCTTATAAAGTCCACTACTGAACCCCCCCCCCCCCACGGATTGCCTCATAGTGGGATCACGCGATAGTTGCCACGCTTGGCAGGCAAGTTGGCATTCGCATATGTCAATATTGGATGCAATGTTGAATTGTTAGCAGAAAGATGCCTTGCCTATCTTCTGTTTCAGTTTGTCTCTGTGGACTCGAACGACACTCACGGGACGATGTGGGGTAGTGGATATTCCTAGACCGCCAATGTACGGTAAAAATATTTATAATAAAATACCTACGAGTATGTGGTGACCTTATCTTGGATCACGTGTTCAGCTAGATTTTGCAACGGGGAAAATAAATATAAAGTCGTTTCAGTTTAAATTTGGGTGAGGTCACAGATAGAAGTTAGTAAAAAATCTATGTCATCGTAAAAATCCATCACTGATTCTTACGTGGTAGCTCAGTAGTAAGGCGATTGACTTAAAACGTAAACGACGTGCCTAAAATTGATTACTTGATATGTCTTACTAATCATGACAGAATCTGTTTACATACGTAGGGACACTTACAGAAATGGTAACTTCACTTAACAAATCAACAAAAAGGTGTGTTATATTATAAAGTATAAATGAAACTAACCTTTTAATACTACTAAGCGTAGTTATAAATAAACAAAAAAATACACCTTTAATATATGAACCATGAATTTGATTACTTCCCACCTGCAGAGTCGGCAAGAATCGTTGAAAATGAAGCTCGTCCCCCACAGCTTTCCCTCCACCGGAAGTGTGACATACTCGACAGTGGAAATGGAAAAGCCGTCACCGGATGTGACCGGCACAGGTGTAGATTATGCCACGGAATAAACATCTCGGAATAAACATGACGGCATCGGTAATTTTAGTTGAAAAACGTTGATTTGTAAGATATTGAACTAGCTTGCTTTTCTTTTGTTACAATAATAGAAAAAGTAACATCTATTATCGACTACAACAACATAGTATTGTCAAACAAAGTTTTGTGCCTAAACGGTCCAAAGAAAAACCGTCTGTGTCAAACAAGTGTTCCCATACACCTGCTTGTCAAAGACATTTTTCTTTGAGTGTTTCACGTAGATGATTACAAAGGTTATTTTGTACACATCATGTGAAAAGCCCTTGTTCGATACAAAAAGGACATATTGTATACGAATAATTCAGAATATAAATGGAAAATAAATTAAAACACGAACTTTAAATGTTAACTTAATTTTCAATCTATTTAATTGAGAAAAATTCTCCCCGAAGGGAGAATTTTTATTAAAACCTGTTATTAATACCAGTTATTAATAGTCAATAATTTATTTGAATCATATAGCTATTTAACAAGGCTCTACAGCATGGAAGATAGCATCTGAATATTCCGAAGTTGTAGATATTAATTGTTCAACAATAAAATCTTTGACAACCTTTTGACAACTTTTGAAACATTGTACATAAGACTATTTTACCGGTAAAGTAATAAAAGAACAAATGACGTTTTGGAAAAGCCAAACAGGCATACAGTAAGTGATTAGCTTCGTCCATAAACAGGAGTAGGGTCTTTTCTTAAAGGATCTTAAGCCTTATCAGTCCTGAAAAACCGCTGGCGACAGTAAATTTCACAGTATGGTAGTGCAAGGCAGAATATTCCGCATAAATCGCACAGTAGTGGACCGCTTAACATCGAGATGATGTTCTGGGCTGATAGGCACGCACCATCAATATATATTTTCGAAAAAGAGGAAAATTCAGTTAACAAAAACATCTAAAATGGACTTTTGTTTCCATTACTCTTAAAATTTTAAATAAATAAAAATCAACAAAAAATCATCTATCATTTTTATTTTCCAAACGACAGAAAGCTTTTTTGCGAGCTGCGTCTGTTTTACGTCCGAGTGGACCGAGTTCTGTAGTAATATTAAATCTATAAGAATATCTTCCGTTCGTTTTGATGTCAGTGATGCAAATCTACAAAGGGGCTTTAGATAAATTATTTTTACATGACTTAATACATATTATTTCTGTCAATTTCTTGATCTCTAATTTAATTCTCGTTTTTTTTTAATACTTTGTTTAATATTATTCGTTCTCAACTAAGGTATGTTACGTGAGGGTAACATAGTCACCTCAAGCTTTGCCGCGCTATAAAACCAAAACTAGGAAGATAACAGAAACAAAAACACAAAGTCGTATACTATAACTAATATATTCAGAAAAAAAAACTAACAAGCTTTGGCAATAATTAAGAACACTTCTATCTCTCAAATTAAATTACTTAAAAAATTAACTACACTACACCATACTAAAATCGACTAAAGTATTCACTATTATGTTAACTGCCAAAGTGGCGTGATAAAGCAGCACCCTTTTGATCATTTTTTTATTGATTGACCGATGAAGAGCTGTCGTATCATAAAGCCATCTATGCAAACAAGGCCATATATTTTTGAGTTATGAGAAAGTGACCATAATAACCGGATGACCATATTACCCTCACGTACTATAGTTATTCAGCACTACAGAATCCAAGCTGCAATTAATTGAATCAGGCGCTACTTTGTGAAAATCCATTATACATATATATGTACATATATGGATTTAGATGCAGTATACATATAGATGTTAAAAATGAAGCTAAAATTCGCTTAATAATATAAAATGATATGTCTTACCTAGTTTGAAGAGCACCTCCCACCCTCCCTTAATTGCGTGCACTATCCCCGTCACCACTAATTCCATTACTTCTAAAAATCCATTATTCTACTCACAACATTAGGAAACTAGGAAAGACAAACCACCGTCGATAACACGACACGGGTTTTGCCTCAAAACCAGGCATGATGCCTCCTTTCTCGGATGTTATCATTTATAAATTTTTAGTATGATCGTAGTATTTAAGTGACTATTGCAATCCAGGGACACCTGCGACCAACATAAAACAAAAAACACTACAGGTGTTTTGTTAATCGTGAGGAGTTCCTGCAATTTTACTGACTCTCTAAAGTTGGTTATATATGTTAGCCAAAGCCCTAAGCCTTTAACGCTTTTAATCTGAAAATTCGTAGCGGCTGCCACTACTGCTTGACAGCAAAAGTAAAAATTAGGAATGTTAAACCAAACGTACTATTAGTGGGACTACTATATTAGTAGGCATTCTATATAAGCTACGAGTAGGCATAAACAAACAACATATTATCTTTAAGGGGAAATATAACCATAACAAATAGCTTAGCAAGATCCTCCGTTATGCCGAAAGTATTGCAGCATTAATTTTGAAATAAATATATGGTAAAGTTGAGGATTAATGTTAAGGACTATGTTAGACGAAAACACGATTCCGTAAAATTTTCTCGATAGAAAAAAAATCAAAGTTACCTCCAAACTGAACTGCTGTTATTCATAAAATACTTTAAATAAGATCATGAAACTTTAAAATGTTTAAAATACCATTATTTTCACTGTAAAAAGAAATTACCTAAACTATCGGCGTCTTGAAGCTTGATTTCTGTCGCGCCATTAGTATCGCCTCGGCTTTTGAAGGCAGAAGTTGTGTCGCTTACGATCAGAATACACATTACGCAACAGGACGACGTAAAATTAAAATGGGAAATAACCGTGATAAAAATAAGAAGCGACTGGGTTGGCGTTAAGAAACAGGCATAAATATGATAAACCTAATGAAATAAGTGTCTAACGACCTATATACTACATATATATTAGAGATCACAAACATGTCGGTACATAGCATACGACGCGCGGGGAAGTGGGGGCGAAATTAGATTTTGAGCTGACTTACTATATCCCCTTAAGATAAACTTATTTTTATTTCGACCGAGATTAACACTGTAGCATTTGAAAACCCAAAAATATTGAGCACTTTGTCATAAGATGACGTACTCTTTGTGTGCTATTTTTGATATTAATATTGTTTGTAATCATGTTTGAATTTACAGCGTGTGGGCGAGTCGCAGCCGAGAAAAAGGCCATTGTGTCGTGTAATTGAATTGGAATATTTCGTTATATTGATGATCATTTTATTTACTTGTGCTTTTTTTCAGTCTTATTTTACTCGTATTTGTAGGGCTTTATCGATAGAGTATTATCGAGTATCAGATATATAAAAGTTAATTTATTCTAGCGGTTATTGTCACTTGGTGAAACTTAATCTTCATTTTAGTGATTGGGAAATATATCGTGTATTTAAATCAAGCACAAGTATACGAATAATCACATAAATCTATATTACCTACAACCTACGCATATGTAAAATGCAAACGTTATTTTTAGTGTATAATTATAACAGAATGTGTTGCAGGTAGAAGTAGTGAATTTATATTGAAGTAAATGTCTAAAGTAAATTGCAGCATCTTATAGATTATTGTCACACTGACAACAGCATGAACAACAGCATTTACTACTAATCCAAGCTTGGGAAAAGCTATTTTAAAGTGTGGTATTTACACTATAGGCAATAACCCAAGCCTGAAAGTAACAAGGGTTCCAGTCCAATCACACACTAAGAACTAGTCAAAAGAACAATGCAGATAGCCAGACTGACAAAGTCAATGAAATAGGCGATAATATGACGAATTATCATAAGCTCTTGTGGAAACCGAAGAAGTCCTAGACTACGTTAGTTAAGTAATAAGCTAAAACGATCGCGCTGAAACCTATTTTAAACACAATAAAAAAGTAAAGTTCAAACGTCCTACTGATTGCCTTCCACTGGATTTGGTGCTTTTTTTTTAATTTAGTAAATACTCATGTTGTTCATGATCGTTTATTTGACCGTCTCGTCAAGTAAATCCTAAATCAATTAAGAATTGCAATTGCAATTGCAATTGTTAATTTCAGTGATGCCAGCGCCGGAGACGAAACAAAGTTGCTTGCTTAATATGAAATTTATAGAGATGTCAGTGTTTTTAGTAAAAATATTATTTAAAAAAATAGTTAGAATTCAAATTTGAACAATAAACAGCCCCAGATAATGTTATAAGGCAACAAAGGTCCACTCAAATTACTTTCTAACGTGCATCTGGACGACGGTAATCGAATTGCGGTGCGAGCCTCTGTCTGTTTAATTGCTCTGTGCTGGAAACAGATTGAGAAAAGTCCCTGCATTTGTCGCTTGATCTACGAGAGCAGTTAGTAGCGGTTAAAGATAGGTAAGAATCAGATGAAAATAGGACCTAATACTGCGTTGATAATACTGGAATAAAACTGGGACATGTGACTTTAACGTTGCAACATTTAATTTTATCACACATGTTTTAGATGAATTTAAATACTGATTCTAACTGATTCTAAGATTGGAAGCCCAGTATAAACCAATATGAATTATTCGGTGTGTGTCTAATATAAGTTTAATCATAAATAACAATCAATATGTGGTTTTAATTTCTTTGCCACTATATTACAAACGACATGAGTTTTGATCGACTCCAAAAAGGATTAAACAAACAGTTTAAGGTAATACAGTAAGTTTTTAGTTATTTCATGAGTTTGTCCCTCATTAATACTTTCAGTGATTTTACGGGGCATGCTGTAATTAACTGTAAAGGTGACTAAATTGAAGGCTCTTTAAAAATAAGTTACCCAAATGTTTGTTCATATTTTATACAAATGTCTTGTGTATACACTTTTTGGAGCTATAAGTATAATTATATAAATTCTCTTATAAATAACATTTCCATAATTTTTATATATTATAATATAAGATTTTAATTTTATAAGCCGTTATATCTTTTAATTACCGTACGAGTATATTATCGTCAGTAAAAACGAATCTAAACGTCTAGCACAGAAGTGTGTATATATCAATTGGTACAAAGTTTAATGACAAATAAATTGTTGTAATTTCTTGCTCCTTTTAAATAATTATTATGTATTTATTTGTAGATAATATGTATATATTTAGATGACAAGTTGGCATTATTCACAATTGTGAGTCACTTCAACAAAGTTTACGATAGCTATTAACAGTCAACTTAAAGAAATTTCTGAGTAAAGATAATATTGAAATAATACTAGTTTTTACGGAATTTATCGCGTATATTTAACTTTTTAAATACCCGACGTTTCGAACGCTTTACAGCACTCATGGTCACGGGCGGGACTGAGATGTTCAATGTCATAGTTAACCGCGGTTACCATAGATTAAAATTTAACTTTTGTTCCGATCTACACAGCTTATGGTATCTTGAAGTCTTGCAGTTGTATGCTTGGGTTGGGATTTAATTTTATTTATTATAGGATCCCAAGCAGATGGTAGCACCCAGCCATCTTCTCTATTGAAATTAGGATGTTTTTTGATTTCAATAGCCTCGCGAATCATCTTTGGAAGGAATCGGTGTTCTTTAGCGAGGATTTGTGGTCTATCAAATCTGATGTAGTGACCCCGACGATCCTGTACGTGTTCACAGACTGCAGACTTCCCGGAGCGTCGATTCTTCACATCAGCTATATGTTCTTTAACGCGGGTTTTTATTGATCTTTTAGTTTGTCCTATGTAGGAGAGACCACATTCACAATCAAGCTTGTACACTCCTGCATCTTGCAGAGGGACATTACACTTGACTGATGGTAAAAACTGACCAATCTTCTTCAGCGGCTCGAAGTATGTTTTGATGGAAGCGCGCTTCAAGATGTAGCCAATCTTGTCAGTGACTCCTCTAACATATGGCAGTACAGCGGGTACACGCTCGACCGTGGCCGGCTTCACTCGTTCACTGTGACATAGGCGCGTGACCCGAAGCTTGTTGTCATGCAAAACTTGCTTGACATGGTGGAGCTCGGCAGCCAAGTGTTTACTGTCACAGATCCCTCGTGCTCTCTGAAACAAAGATTTACCCACGGTAGCTAACTGTGAAGGATGGTGGTGAGAATTACCGTTTAAATATCTATCTGTATGGGTCTTTTTTCTATACACAGTATGGCTCAAGGTGTTATCAGGATTCCGAATTACTAACACATCTAGCAAAGCTAAAGAATTGTTTACCTCTAACTCCATTGTGAACTGAATTTTAGAATGTATAGAGTTAAGATGGTCTAAAAATGCAGTTACTTTATCTAAAGGTAGAATTGTGAAAGTGTCGTCTACGTACCGCTTGTAGAATCTTGGATTTATGGGAGAAGTAAGCAGGGCTTTCTCCTCAAAGTCTTCCATGAATATGTTGGCGACAATGGGAGATACAGGTGAGCCCATCGTCACACTATCGTCACACCATCTATTTTAAATGACTATTTTTTTGAATAAGAATCAAATTGTTAATTGCATTTGTTAGTGCCGAGTTGGTGCTGATATAATTCACGACGGTGAAACAAAAATGATTAGGTACTCCCTATCCTAAGATCTGCTCAGTTAGGAGGCGAAAATCCAGCAGTAAAACGTGTGCGGGCTGTTACTTTGTGCCAAAAATTTTAAATTTAAGAAAAACATATGTGCATTTTCAGTTAAAAAATTTATAACCGCATTATTAAACAATGTTTTTTTAACACCGAGCAAAACCTTAACCGGTTTTGTGTAAACTTGGATAGTAAAGTATTATCTTAATACAAAATTTCATCTAGATCGTTATAAATATATATAATTTAAACGGTGATTTCAATTAGCCGTGTCTGAGATAACTTGCAGCCGATAAGAAGTGCTGAATTTATCCAATGACTGACTATAAGCGTCTTCTACGGAGACTACACTTTGTGGTTACGTATATTTTAGGAATCAATTTGGCTTTATTTTCTCCTGTCCCATCTTTAATTGTTTTGAAAAATGGACAATGGATTTTTATTGGTTTGAAATAATAGACAAAATTGACAACAATTATTAGTGACGAGTTAGAATTTTTTATTTGCATGTGTAATCGTTATGATACGTGGTAGAGGCATACTGCAGCTATATTATGTTTGTGACACGGGTGGACTCGACCGAGGAAAGACCACGCTACATCATAAAATTGGTTGCCTACAAAAAAGGCTACATATACGTTGTTACTCAGAAATAACAAGCCTAAGATGGCACTCCTTACAGTCTGTAGTTACGCTAGCGTTCTCAAGCCTTATACATTTTAATTAAAATATTGGTGAGTAAAAATTTACTTTGAATAATCTTAAATGTTACCATGTAGTGGTATTGTGAGGATATCCACTACCCCATTTCATGCCGTGGGTGTCGTAAGAGACGACAGAGGGAAACAAATCAGGACATGGGCAGCAGCGTCTTCCCAATAATGACTTAAAAAAAACTGTGATTGCCAACCCGCTTGCCAAGCGTGCCAACTATGGCAAATATCCTTCAGATGAGACAATCTGTGGGGGAGGCCAATGTTTAGCAGTGGACTTTAATATGGTGTAAAGGGAACGTTTTTCCAAAATAGTTTTTCGGGTACGTCGTTACCATCTTCGCAAAATTAAAAATATGAAGCAGATGACATCAAATTCCTTACTTTACATTTAAATTTGACACATTTTCGACGGGAGTTTGTGACACAGACGTCTAAATTACATTTTTAATAAAACCTCTGGTTATACAATACAAAGGTATAAACTTAGTCTTCTGTTTCATTTTCTGTTATATTTTCCTAATGTTACCATTTTTTTGTCATCAGACAGTCCTATACAAATTAAAAATAAATTACACACGCTATATCTTGTATAAATAAACAAACATTGTTAAATAAGTTACAGAGAGACACACTAATTACATAGCAAACAGATGACAGAAACATTAACTGGATAACGATTCAGAATTACTTACTTACTTACTTATCTTCACGCACAATTTACGGGTCTTATACCTCTTTCGCTTCTTTCAGGTTCATTAATTCTTCATAATGGTCTTCCTCTTCTCTCTGGTCTCGTCTCGATCTCTCGAACTTTTGCTCATTCGCTCACTGAAACCATTGGAGTACGCCCCTATTAATTTTTTTTCGATTCAGAATATTCTATAAAAATACAACTCTTAAATTCTTTTTTATGATAATATTTAGAAACGTGTCAAATATGTCGTCATAATATTAATAAGTCAGTTTTTTATAGAACAAGGGCGACAAACGATTACACAGTCCACCTGATGGTAAGTGGATGCTGTGGCCCATAGACATTATATTTATCCTCCATTTATCCATTTATTATGCGTTGTCACAAAGACGGAATGCCTCGTTTCCAGTAAAAAAAGATTTTGCGGATCTCTACACTCACCATACGAAATACGGCAGTATTAAGCTGCTATTATAACTGTTAATTATTATATACCACGTATTAAATAAATAATAGTAGTAAAACGTTTATGACATACGTCAGTGGAACAGCGAAAGAACGAATTGCAAGTATATCATGTAATAATATTTATTTAATAGAGGGGACAGCAAATATGACTAAATATAATAAGTGCCAACCCGCTTGCCAAGCGTTTTAACTATGGCCAATATCCCCCTACGACTCTGTCTATGAGGAAGGCCTATGTTTAGCAGTGGACTATAATGGGCTGTTAAAAGTTAAAGTTACTGCCTATATACGTCCCACTGCTGGGCACAAGCCTTCGCTCATTTCTGATAGGGTTTCAGGGCAAGGAAGTGTCCGCCGCGTTGCCCCAGTGCGTGTTGGCGAACTTCACATGTCTTCAAAATATTTTTCTATTATTTATCAGACATGCATGTTTCCTCACGATGTTCATCAGCACTTAAAATTGCAATTAATGATTTCATTGGCACCAGGCAGGGTTGAACCCGGTTTGCTTGCACTTTCAAATTTACGGCGAGTGCTAATCATCTGTCATTCTTCTAATATTATTTAGAAATTTGTCATGGGTCAGATGGCTTTTCAGAATAATATCCTCCAGACCAAATTTCGGTCACGGCAGCCAGCCTCAACGGAGACTAGCCATCGGCGCAGGACAGGAATATAGTGCCCAAGTGTATACGCAAGCACAGGTGCACTCCCTATTCCCTCACACCCATAATCCGATAAAACAGTAAACCGACACGACTGGAAAGTGATCAGGCGCAGGATCAAGGGCTTCACGTGCTTGCCGAGGCACGGGGTTGAGACACCGCCAACTTCCTGACTCCGGACAGCTACTGAGAATTTCGTGACGGAAAAACTCAATAATTGATTTTTTGCCCTATCCGGGATTCAAATCCAGGACCTCATGATCAGCAGTCACACTACTACAACCTATACATAAAACTAGGCTAATGAGGCAGTCAATCAACAACTGTATAGATATGCCATTGCCAGTTCCTATTTCCATTTTTCCTTTTTGAAAACAACGTGGCAGAGCCATGCTGCAGCTACATTGTTGTTGTGGCACGAATGGGCCGGCTCGCCCGGGGCAGGACCATGCTCAAGCAGAATAGCAGCGTAAAATAGCCGCTTTGTAATGCTGTGTTTCTTATGGTGAGTGAAGTGAACCGGACACCCTTTTTACTAAAAACGATGCATTCGGATTCATCATCAGGTGTACCCATTCACCATCAGGTGGACTTTGTGGTCGTTTGTCACCCTAATTATATAATAAAATACAAAAATCTAATTTCAGACAATCGCACCCTTAGCCCATTGTCCATGGATTCCCCTACCGTTAGAAATTTGGATTTGGGATGGGATTAAATACGATCTTCACGCCTAACCGTGCGTCCAGTGACTTGCGACTTGCCTAATCCCCGTTTCCCGTGGTCACTGCAAGTCACTGTAGGGTGTGGATAATTACTATTATTAGAACTATTAGTAACCCTTTGTAAGTTATTACTCGAGGTGGGTTAATTTCGTATTTGCGCACGTGTATAATTGTTAATAAGAAGAATTATGTTTCATCCTAAATTAAACTGCAAGCCATGGCATCATGCTGTCAAGATGTTACGATTGCCATGGCTTTGTAGTGCGTCCGGTATGTTTGCGCAACCGCGTACTAACCCTTTGCAAGCGAGTATATGCAAGAAGACAGCCTTATTCTTGCAACGCGTACTAAACAGTAGCAACAGCAACCTTAGAGCGAGCTGTAGGATATGACTGTTCCATTCAGAACCACTGGGTGGGCGTAGTTATATGTTTAGAATGATGTTTAAGTACCTACAATACTAACATATTCGTATTTTTAAGACAATATTGTTACTAACAACTTTACTAATAATATATGAACCTCTGGTCTGAAACAAAAATATTAATAATATTATTATGATTAAAGTCATTACATAATAATGTGAATATTTTGAATCTTGAAACATTGGAAGGACATCGTTTATTATGAGCTTTTACCTCCGGGTAAAACCATCGACTTCGATCTCTACTGCCAAAAACTAATAAGACTCGAGCAAGAAATTGAGAAAAAACAGCCGGAATTTATCAACCGAAAAGGAGTGGTCTTTCATTGTGATAACGCCAGACCCACACATTTTGGCAACTCAGCAAAAATTGAGAGAGCTTGGTTGGTAAGTGTAAATGCAGCCATCATATAATCCTGGCCTTGCACCCTCAGATTTTCACCTGTTTCGGTCTCTTCAGAATTCTTTAGTTAGTGTTAGGTTTACATCAAGAGAGGACTGTCAAAAGTAATTGTCGCATTTTTTCAATCAAAACTTCCAAGATTTCTACAGCAGCGGGAGTATGTTGCTACCAACAAGATGGCAACAAGTTGTGGAACAAAATGTTTGACATATGTTTTATTTAAATGTAATTAAACTTTGAAAAAAATTACTTGAAATTGTATATTATATACGAAGAAACTTTTTCTCCGACCTTAGACCTTGACTTTTATTTTGATAACATAAGGATATTATATTGTATTGCTATAGGCTGTTAAGTTTGAGGAGATAGCAAACTAAACTTTATTCTATTATTGGTAAATTATAAACTAGTGCTTGGCTACGATTCCGCGCAGAATACCAGCGTAAACTAAATATCAACATAAATGTTGCTGTGTTTCAATTGATGAGAGAGAAATTTTGGAACAGTTTGCCGTTCATGTAACATATGAACGGCAAACTGTTCCAAAATTTCTCTCTCATCTCACACATCTCTTCAACATCAATATTTCGGGTGACAACATTTCTGTATTATGACTCTTAATCGATTGACGTAAATTAAAATAAAACATGCACTCGTTTACCATCAGGTGCATTGTGTGCTCGTTTGTAATTTGTATAAAAAAACCTTATGGTAATTAATGAGAGTCACTGGTGTGTAGTTTACATGAACATAAAAACATAAATAACTTTAATAAGAATAAAGATCTAGGAAGAAACATAAGCTTGTAATACCAGTAACTAGACTCCCACAGAATTAATACTTCACTTATGGGGTAATGTATACGCTTTTATAACAAAATCCTAGAAAATGCACAAAATTTGTCATTAAACAAGTTTAAAAGTTTTATTAAAATATTGTACAAAAAGGGTTATTATAATATAATAGAATAAGTAATAAATGAATGTACCCAGGGGTTATTTGGTGATTATGAGGTGATTGCCACCATGCTGGTTCTATAAAAATTCATACAAAAATTGTACAAAACAAATTTGTTTTAATTTAAAATATGTTAAAAAAGTCCTGCTCGATTTCTTACTGGTTCTTCCCAGGATATAGGTTTTTTTGCGAACCAGTGGTAAATAAAAAAACACTTTCAGTAAGAATTATACAATAATCTCCATTGAATAAAAATCATTCATTTAGTTAAGTCTTTTCACCCTTCTATTGAAGACACCAATATTGTTTTGAATGGAAACTTTGACTCAGGTTTTTTTTAAAACTGTATTGACAAATGAATTTACAGTCGCCCTCAACTTACTTCAACGTACTTCAAACGAACAGGGCTACAGATGTACCCTCTGAGTACTAGCATTCTATATAACCTTTACATCGGAATACATCACTGCTACTTGACGGCAGAAATAGTGAAGATAGTCCTACTAGGTGTGTACCTACCCGCACATCTAGTAGGACACCTAGGACTCCTAGACAGAAAAGGAGTGTTACCTAAATTAATCCTTACACTTTGATTGGGCGGCATGGCGGTCTCTTCTCTGCTTAAGAACCCTAAAGTTAGGAAATACTTGTGTTATTTGTGTTAGAAACAGTGGAACCTTCGTAGTTTGTCATTTTATATGACTACTAATAATTCATTTAAAAAATCACTGTCAAGTGTCAACATAGATAGCGTAACTATTGAACTATTTGAAACGAAATTAAAACACAATACATAAGAGCAGCAATTTAAAGAAGCTATTTTAATACTGAAAAGTAATATGTTTCATGCTTAAATAACAGGCAATAAAACTTCCATTAATAATATTTATTGAAACCTTTCACCGAAACCTTTTAGTACAATTAAATGCCACGGCGAAACACCATTTGCTTATTTTTATTGTTATGATAATTTATGTTAACTCGTTGAAATATCATACTTTATAATTTGCTTGCTCGGAGTAATACTAAAACCAAACCTATTAAGAACACTTCTCACTTCTCCCATCTGCAATTAATATATAAACAAATAGTTACCCGGAAAAATTGGAATACTCCGAGTAATCTGATAGGAGACACCTGCTAGATAGCTATTCTGTACTTCCATCAATTATTACCGTTACAGGCTATTAAAGTCCACTGCTGATCATAGGCCTCCAGTTAAGTTTTAAGTTTAAGTTAAGTTTATAGGATAGGTTGACAAACAAGCACGCAGTCCACCTGATGGTAAGTGGTTGCTGCGGCCCATAGACATCTACATCTATCCTCAATTACGAATCAAAATGCAGATGCATTGTCACCCGTGAGTACTAAGATGGAATGCCTCGTTTCCAGTAAAAAGGGTCTCCGGTTTCCTACACTCACCATTTATATGGTGAGTGAATCGTAGCCAAGCACTAGCTTATAATTTACTAATAATAGAATATAGCTTAGTTTGCTATCTTCCCAAACTTAACAGCCTATAGCAATACAATATAATATCCTTATGTTATCAAAATAAAAGTCAAGGTCTAAGGTCGGAGAAAAAGTTTCTTCGTATTTAATATACAATTTCAAGTAATTTTTTTCAAAGTTTAATTACATTTAAATAAAACATATGTCAACCATTTTGTTCCATAACTTGTTGCCATCTTGTTGGTAGCAACATACTCCCGCTGCTGTAGAAATCTTGGAAGTTTTGATAAAAAAAAAGCGACAACTACTTTTGACAGTCCTCTGTTGATGTAAACCTAACACTACCTAAAGAATTCTGAAAAGACCGAAACAGGTGAAAATCTGAGGGTGCAAGGCCAGGATTATATGATGGCTGCATTTACACTTACCAACCAAGCTCTTTCAATTTTTGCTGAGTTGCCAAAGATGTGTGGGTCTGGCGTTATCATAATGGAAGACCACTCCTTTTCGGTTGATCAATTCCGGCTGTTTTTTCTCAATTTCTTGCTTGAGTCTTATTAGTTTTTGGCAGTAGAGATCGAAGTCGATGGTTTTACCCGGCGATAAAAGCTCATGATAAACGATGTCCTTCCAATGGCACACACAGCAGCATCAAGCTACTATTTTAGAGGGTACATCATGTTGATGTCTACGAGCCAGAGCGACCACTTACCATCAGGTGAACTGTGTGCTCGTTCGTCACCCTTATACTCAAAAAAAATATTACGTAGTAATACAATAGAAAAGACCTACGTCCATTAGAGGACTGTTATTGAATGAATATAGACGAGAAAATATTAAGTTCCGAACCCCCAAAGTTTTCTTAATGTATTGTAATAATACAAAAGACTTTCATGCGTTCTAAAATCAGAGGGCCTATCATTTTGTTAAGAAAGACATAAAAAAGTACATAATATTTTTATAGCCAACAAGAATAAAATGTGATATAACAAATTTAGTACTGTCGATGCTGGTATCCTTCTCATTTTTTTCTTTTACTTTTGTCGTTTGGGTAGACCGAATAAAGCAACAATACGGCTATCTCCCGGAGGTCTGAAGTGCCATATATTTACATGGCCGTATATGGAAGCGATAACCTTAATCGGTCGCCCAAGCAGCTTGAATTGCGCCACCACTACTCAGCGCGGCGCGGCGTCAAATAAGAAAGTAACGTTAGCAAAACAATTTTCATGAGATATAGTTATAATCTTTATAGGCGCGTAATTTAGTAAATAAAATAGTATTTAAACCTTACTTGCCGAGTGTGCTCGCAATGGCAAATATTCCCGCTAATCTTATGTTCAGGAGTGGATTTATAATAGGCTGGAATGAATTTGATAATTGAAATCAAAGTGATGACTGCCAATATTTCTTTCTAAAATATTATGAAAAGTGTTTACGCCCAATTGTAGAAACTTGAAACTTGCAAGGCGCTCGTCCCGGGAGAGGAACCGGTTTGGCGGGTTGCGCGGGGGGAGGGGGAATTCGCTTTGCGCCTACGGCGGTGCCAGCTAGTCTGGAAGAATCTTTGTGCGCTACGGCCGTGCCGGTGGGAGGTCGCGAAATTAGTCTAGAATATTCGATTGGACGCGACGGCCGTGTCGATTAGAGGTCGAGAGTTACGTAAGAATCGTTACGTCGTATTACGACGGCCTCCTTTGTGTTGTCTTATTTCGTTAATATACGTGACAACGAGGCTTTTATTGAGTTTTGAGTGATTGACTTAACTTCGATTGCTATTAATTTACGTCGACGCGTGGCTTGTGTCGTATTTTAATATCGTACGAAGGAATTTTTCTTTGTCGGGTTGAACGCTAAACTTTGTGATCCGGGTGGAGATCGCGTTCAATTATAGTTTGTGCTAAGTGACGTTAAACTTGAGTTCCGATAACGGCGAACGCCCTCTGGAGTGATTGCACCTTGTGTAGCTGGGCAACGTATGTGGTTCTGCTATCCGATTACATCGATGACGTCAGGTTACATTACACACCTTCCTACACCACTCACACATACCATTTACTTGCCCCTGACGGCATCTTGTGGTCGACCCTACCTCCGGAACTCGTTAAGTTTGTGTTTGCTTATACAGCCGTTATAAATTAATTATCCATAGGCTATTTGGGCCCTCCCCTCGGTTGCTCGTCGAGTTGGGTTACTATGGGTCCTTGCCCAGTCGACTTTTGTCGGGGCAACTGAGGGCCGTAACAAAAAGTAAAGTACAATTGACATTTATTTACGAAGACAATGCTAACGATAAGTACATCTTAAAATTAATCTATAAGTTAAAAAAGTAACACTATAGACAACCTCAACATATCGAATAATTTTCAATCCCGCGGTTACTTGGAAGGATATGCCAAATTGACCTTTAAAAAAGCTTGGCGGACTTTCTAGAGCGGGACAGTACTTCATGACGGCAATACCATTCTCATTTTTGGGCTGGTGCACTCCAGTGATATCTCCTTATACATGATTGCATCCAGCGTAAAGTGGTTCGAAATGTCGGCGACCGAACTCTTTCTGTTCGGCTTAACTCACTGGCACTGCGAAGAGATGTTGCATCTCTTCGCGTATTTAATTACCACGGGTAGTGCTCAGAGGAATTGTACGGACTAATTCCGAGCGCTCAATTTCACTATCGCACATCGCGACAAAACTCGCGATACTATCTGGATAAGTGGCTATTCACCACTGTGCGATTTACAAAGAATTTTATTCCCCACCCAACTTCTTTGTACAATCGACTACCACCAGCGATTTTCCCGGACCGATACGAGGGACCTTCAAGAAAAGAGCCTACTCTTTTTTAAAAGGCCGGTAACACATCTGCCATTCCCCTGGAGTTGCATTTGTTTATGAGCGGCGGTAGAAATTACTAGATAGAGAAAGAAAATACTAGGATAAATCCTTATTATTTTTTTAATTATCTTTTCTATTTCTGTTTGCAAAATATATTTGAAAAACGAACACCACGTCGACTAATACATTCCTTTAAATTAAAATTTGACTATAGACATTTTTTTCCTGACGGTACATCAATAATATGGGTGGCACGGGCAATATCTGTTAGCAGTGACCTATGTGTATGCAGATGTGCCGACGGCTCGATATCGATTAAGCTATAAAGATTCCTCTCGATTTCCAATAAATACGTGGAAAAAATTAAGATATCTTTACAAAATTCTTAAGAAATGTTGAATTGTTGAAATTCCAAGCATGCTTTTGTTTCAGATTTACTAATCCAAATGTTTCAAATAAGTAAAGAATTCCTCGTTGGTTTTGTGATTATTAGGGCGACTGCTGATCATGTTTGAAAGGTTTGAATATCGGGTCGCGTATAAGTATAAGACACCCACCGGAAAAATGCGTTGACAGATTCTTAACAACGCCACCAAACAGTTTATTTTTTAGAATATGGGTGACAAACGAACACACAGTCCACCTGATGGTAAGTGGATGCTGTGGCCCATTGACATCTACATTTGTTCTCGATTAGGTATTAAAACGCAGATGCGTTGTTACCCCTGAGGACTAAGACCGAAGGGTCTCCGTGCCCTGTCCCTATCCCATTCGTCGTATACGGCTGTTATTTTACGCTGATATTCTGCGAGAATGTGGCCCTATCCCATTCGTGCTACAACCATAATATAGCTGCAGCGTGGCTCTACCTCGTATAAATGTTTGAGTTGTCTGCTTAAATTATTTTTACCAACTTGCTTTCGTGTATCTGTTCGTTTTTTCAACTTGCTTTCGTGTATCTGTTCGGATTGAAATGAAATGAAATTAATGATTTATTCAATATAGATTACTGTATAATACTTATTGAAAGTCATTTTTATTACTCACTTGAAATTTTGGTCAGCTCAGAATCGGATGACAATTTAAGAATATGCAAAAACGATATACATACCTTATTTACTTTATTTTTTAATCTTTATTTAAATTCATTTCTTATACAATAGGGATCGATTATTACTTGCTGTTTAATGATTTCTTAAATTTACGCGAGCACTACACATTGAGTAAAACTGTATATGTGGATTCTATCGTGTTTAATTTAATTTTTTTAACTTATATTTAATTCCCGACATCGCGAGTGCTTTACAACACCCATGATCACGGGGGGGAGGGGGGACTGAGATGTTTGACGTCCCAATATCATAGTTAGCCCGGCTACCTTCAGTTTTTTTAATATGCGTAGATCGAAACGAAAATTAATACCTTACCTAACCTTTACACGGTAAACGAACGAACGTACCTACTCATTTACAATCTTTTGAAAAACGAAATCTGATACAATGAAACTGAAAATCTAGGGTTAGGTTTAAATTTATAATTTTCATACTTGTTTTTATTTACGGGGTAGAACCACGCTGTAGCTACATTATAGATGTAACACGAATAGGTCGGCTCGACCGGGGCAGGACCACGCTCTCACAGAATACCAGTGTAAAATAATAGCGTAATGCTGCTGTGTTTCGTATGGCGTGTGTAGAGTACCGGAGACTTTTTACTGGAATCGAGGCATACCATCTGAGTCCTCATGGGTGGCAACGCATCTGCATTTTGATTCTTAATTAAGGATAAATGTGGATGTCTATGGGCCACAATATCCACTTACCATCAGGTGGACTATGTGCTCCTTAGTCACCCAATGCTGTAAAAAAATTAAATATATGAAATAAAATTTGTATATTAAATGTGGTTTAGTTACTTAATAGCAGAATAGAACATAGCTATTTAACACAAATAAACCTCTTAAATTTCTACGACTATACATATTCTTGTTTTTTTTTTAACTGACACAAGATAACCTGATGTTAGATTTTAGTGCATTAAAGTTATAAATAAAGCACTCCAAAATAACAGTTATGTATTTAGTTAATTATTCTCCCCCGTCGATATCTGGAAGGCGTACTTGAGCTTGAGCGGTCTCCGTAATAAGAAAGCGTAGGCGTCACTGCTTAGTGTGCGGTCTTTATATCGGTCAACCACCAAACCTTAATTGAGCTACAAACGAAAACGATCTTTACCAATCGCGAGACAGAGATCAAATTTTAAAATTACCTTCAGTTGATTTATTCCTGAATTTACGTAATATCCAACCGCATCAAAGTCAACTCTATTGTCTGCAGACGAGAATTGAATTTCAGTAGACATTGAAAATTTACACTATTAAAATAATGAGCACTCCTAAGGGTATGCCAGTAATTTCTCATGTGTTTTCCTCCTTTATTTATTGCAAGGTTAAAAAGGCTACTGTTTCACGTTTGTACATGCGGAGTAGGTAGAAATAAAGTCAAATACTTAATGCTATACAGCGCAATATTTGTGTTGGACAATAATTACCTGAATTAACGAAGAGTTCAGGCCGGGATTATACCTTTAATATGCAAGAAGAACGACCGCAAATACGAAATGCGTGTGAGTGCGGATTTAAGCACATAAAGACATGTTGAGATTTGAGGCACCCCTTGGCCTTGACTGCGATGTTGGTCTAATGGACGTAAATACGTTTGTTTATCACGAGGTCCCGGGTTCAAATCGCGGACCAAAATCACTTATTGAGTTTTCTGTCAACAAATTCTCAGTAGCAGCCATGAATCAGGAAGTTGAGGGTGTTTCACCCCTGTGCCTCAGAAAATCCGCTAATCCGTAGGCCCGGTGACTGATCTCTCTCTGATCGTGACAGTCAACGTCCCATCGGACTATCGCATACACTCGGGCCTTTAATCCTGTACTGCGCAGATGGCTGTGGTCTCTGTTAAAGCTGGTCACCGTGGTTAAAATTCAGTCTAGAAGACAAATTTTTATTAATTTATCTCTTTACGATGAAACAAAACTAAATTAAATATGTGAAAATTATTTAGCTAAAATTCGCGTAAAAAATTAAATGGTGTATATTATTTAGTTTGAATATACCCTACCTCCCTTTCTCATTTGGGTAGACTCACTGCCACCTGTTGGGTGGCACCACTCTAAACTGTACATTAGATACACATACATTTTAAATAAAACGGAATTGACAAACCAGAGTTTTTTCAGCCCTTGGCCGCTTTCAACTAACTTCAAATAAAGAAGACTATGATGTGACACTGTTACCGATGTAGCAAATAAAAAAATGCTAAACAAAGGCCTCCCGCATATACTGCTCCATTGGGGACATTAGCTATAGTTACTACGCTTGGTAAATGGATTTATAAACGCAGTTTCCTGTTTTTAGTGGTAATGAGGAATACGCTGCTGGCTGCTGCCCATCTCCTGATTTCATTCTCGCTGTCGCCTCTTACTACACCCACAGTTGATGATATATGGTAGTGCATATTCTTATATAGACACTACACGTTAACATATACTTCATAGTCTGTAATTATATTATATGGTATCCTAGAAGTCTTTATACGTGGTAGAGCCATGCTGCAGTTATATTAGTAGTATAGTTGTAGCACGAATGGGTCTGTTCGACCGGGGAAGGACCACGTTCTCACAGAATACCAGCGTAAAATGGCAGCTTAATGCTGCTATGTTTCGTATGGTGAGTATGGAGAATCGGAGACCCTTTTTACTGGAAACGAGACATTCGGTCTTAGTCCTCACGGGTGTCAGCGTATCTGCATTTTGATTCGTAATCGAGGATAAATGTAGATATCTTTGGGACACAGCAACCACTTACCATCAGGTGGGCTGTGTGCTCGTTTGTCACCTTTATCCTATAAAAAATAAGTCTTTCTTAGATACCACCCTGTTACTTATTACTTTTGCCAAAGTAGCAGTGCTTGCATTGCTGAGCTCCAAAGTAAAGTGTTAGGAAAGCCGTTATATTTTTAGGTAGTAAGGCAACTTGGATAATTATTAAAGTATGGCACCTCTTAAAGAGGCATTATAATAGACTTTGTGATGATTAGCCGCTAAGATTACAAAACGACTTTGCTCTTCAATATAAGCCGCCTCACTTAAAAGCTTTGTATTTATTTTATTAAAACGTTAAGTTTACCTAAATTATACTATGAAAAGAATAATTGAATAGGAGAATTTAAGTTATAAGGTACGCGAGGGTAATATGGTCATATTAAACTTTGCCGCCCTATAAAACCGAAACTAGGAGGAGGACAGAGACGAAACTACAAAGTCGTACACTATAACTAATATATTAAGAAAATAATTGCAAACAATCTATGCCAATAATTAGGAACACTTCAAAAAAATTTACTTAAACACCTTAATAAAATCGACTAAAATATATACTAAAATATCAACTGTCAAAATGGCGTCGATAAAATATCGCACTTTTCACACTTTATTATTCGATTGACCGATGAAGAGCTTTCGTATCACAAAGCTATCAATGCAAACAAGGCTGTAGTTATAGAGTTATAAGAAAGTGTCCATATTAACCGGATGACCGTATTACTCTCACGTACTGTACTTCTTGAAAACAGTTTTTACTTTTATCACTGATTCGACAAAACCGCTGTCCTAGGAAAAAACCATCAAAATCCAGTTATCTTCTTGAAATTAACATTCTATAACGAAGTAAGTTATGCAAGTGGTTGTATTTATATATTAATATTTTGAAAACTCTTTTTATACAACCTTCATTTAATAATAAAATTAAACTTGGTATTAGTTAAAGACATTGTTGTAAAAGCATAACACGAATGAATAACTGAATCTATGGAATGAATATCTGATACTAGCGATCAGCCCTGGCTTCTCACGGGTGATTTCTGGATCTCGCCAACATAGCTAACTACTGGGTCCAAATGTGAATGTCCACATCGAGGGACCCATTCCAACACATCGTCAAAATCGGTTGGATGGTTTCAAATTCAATAAATTGAATTTTTTTTTTGTGTTTTTTTGCATATATTGAAGGAAAAATTGAACGAAATATTAAAGCATTTAGTAACAGTAAAAACAAATATTAAAAAGTAAATGATTATTTTAAAAAAATAATCTCACTGCAGCTATGTAGATTATTATTTCTTTTTAAAATATTTCCCATTTTGGGGGCATTTTACAAACATCATCATCATCCAAACTCTAACAAATTGTTTATAGTCCACACAAATCGGTACGTGTGCCGTACGAGATACAAACCCACTGCCCGTTTCCAAAAGCTTAGGCACAGCTATACTGAACCATCTTAGATAAAAAATATGTATTTAATATACAAATTTATAATTTGAATACACTCTTTAATACTTTTCATGTCATAATATACACGATGAATTTGCCTATTTATTTTAGGCATCAAGTTTAACAGTTCGTGTTCGCCATTTTTAGTATCGTACATAGCCACCTGTACTATACTTTGAACAAAATATAAACACATATTGAAAATGCAAATTTTATTGGTATTTGTCATGTCATACCGAGCGACAAAGTTCTATATAGGCTCGTGTTATATACAACCATTTCGCTCGGCGACAACAATGCCCCATTCACAACGTAACTGATCTAAACCAGTTCGTACAAATGGAATGACTTGTGAACGCTTTCAGTGGAGTCATCGTGATGCTACTAACAGGTGAATGGGCTCGTGTCGCGTTCTAGTTTGTTCAAGTAGTGTCATGTTGCAAGTTTCGAGTCAAGTGGCTAGTATTCGAGAGTCAGCGACCGTCCGATAAGTTGACTTTGGTCTGGCAACTTTAACACTCCTCGGCTCAGCTACGATACTTTTTGTCCATGTTACACATCTTTCGGTAGATTTGGGAAAAGAGGTATCAATAATATTATTATAATAGAAAAAAATGGCCCGTTTCAAATTTTGAAATATTTTTATACGCGAACAATCTGGTTACGATCCTTGCCGGCACCAATGTTATTGTTAATTGATATTTTAAATACCGATTATGAACTACCCACGCGCTTGCCGATGGAGGAATATATCGCGAGAAAGCCTCTATATCTAATGAATAAATTGACTAACCCGAAAATGTTTTGGCAGCACAATTGTAACCCGAAATTCAAGGACGATTTTGAACCATTATTTTGTTATTTCACACTAGTATTCTGTAAATTCAAATTATCGAACAATTTTCGCACTATGATCGTACATACTACGGAAATGTATAACGCGAATATTGACAAACTGCTCCGCCGCATTACGGCAATGGTAAACATGATTTTGTAGAAATGACGACGATAACGCCGCATCAACGTGTAGCACATATCGATACCACTAGTGCAAATGTGTCAGTTTTGAATGATTTAGCTTTATATGCGAATAGTATCCAATTTTAACAATAATCGAATGTTTGATAGAATGAGGGGTAAAAATCAGTATTTAATAATGAACATTTACCATTACCGTTAAGCCTAAGAGGGGGGAGGGGGATATTTGCCATGTTTGACAGGCGAAATAGTACGTGCAGTTATTTTTGTTTTTTGTTATTAGGAAGACGCTGCCGTCCATCTCGTGATTATTTCTCCTCTGTACCCTCTTACGATAGCACCGGATGATACTGGGTAGTGAATTCATTATTATTATTATTATGACCGAGTGGTGGACCACCACTGCACTCACTAGAGTTTAATAAGATTACTATGAATGAATATTTATCTCAATAACTTCAAAGAACTAACAAAAATATAATTATGAATTGATATGCGTAAACAATTATTTTATCATCGTTATCATAACTATATAAAATTCCAATATTAATAATTTATCCGCAATTTTTTTCTAATACGACGTAAGGAACGTCTTCGCCGTGATATTATCTCGGGATATCATCGTTTGTAGTAATTACAAACAATCGAGGTGATAAAACAATTAATGTGCATTTAATTGTTAAACATTAAGTCACCCTAGTACATTTTGAGCAATCATAAATTGTAGGTCAAACTTTTATATAGTATAAGGGTGACAAACTTGTATATCGTCCACCTGATGGCACAGCCTGATGGTATTTGGTTGCTGAGGCCTATAAACACCTACATTAATGCCCGATAAGGATCGATCCTTATCGGGATGGGATGATGTAGATTGCATTGTCGCCCCCGAGGACTAAGATCTCCACTCACATATGAAACGTGGCAGCATTAAGCTGCTATCTTACGCTGGTATTCCGTAAGAACGTGGTCTTTACCCTGTCGTGTCGGCCTATCTGTACTGCAACCATAATAGAGCTGCAGCATGGCTCTACCACTTACAAACTTAAAATGTTAATAGAAATGTTTTGAATACATAAGAACTTTAGGTAATTAAGACAAGAAAAGAATAAAAAATGCGCAACTTATTTAAAACTTAGAGATACATATCTCATTGCCTAGTTTAGGACTTTACTAGTTTAAGTACGGGATAGGTGTACATAGTCATGAAGTAAATGGAAGAACCACAATTCTGTTCTGTATTTAGGTAATTTATTTGTAATTTGAGGCATCCAGTATTATTTCTTAGGACTGACAAGGCTTCTGCATTTTGATTCTAAATCGATATTAAAATTAATATTTATATGTACGATGTGGTAACGTGATCTCTACGTTACGTACAATAGTTTTTATTGTTGTGGAGAATGTAGGTACTATGGAATTCAATAAGGTCATGTTATATGAAGTGAACTGCAAGCTTGTTTACAAAAGTACTTAATATAAATAAAATTTTGAATAAATTATTGAAAACGCTGAACATTTTTCATTTATTGTAATCAAATATTATAAGGTTTCATATTGATAATATTAACTTAAAATTTTATAAAAAAATATCTAAATTTTATGAATGATATTTTAACGGTAGGTATTTTAAAAAGGCGCTTCGTCATTTCAAACATACAATTCAGAAAATAAGGATACCTTTTAATTCGAAATTATACAAAAAGCTGACGACGATGGAGCCATGAAATTGAACGAATCTGAACAAAATAGCCCCGGGCAGTTATCGCTGGAATAGATCTGACAATTTGTGAGTATTACAACACGGAACCGTCTACAGAAACCACAAATATTCTATACAAACGTATTGATTACTCGCGGCTCTCTGACCTTCATTTAAGTGCAGGTAACTTTGTTTTATTTGATGGTTTTTAAGATACTCATCATTAATTCTACACTATTTTTTTTTCTTGTTAAAAAGTAAAAGTTAAAAGCAGCAAATTGAATACGTTAAAAGTTTATTAGTTAGTATATTTGTCGTAGTCCACAACCTACAATAAACACATGTTCATTTTAAAATATGGCTTGTCAAAATTAACTCCATGGTCTTCTTAGCGTATCAAAAATAAACGTAAGTGGCCAGACCGTTTAAAGTGATAAGTATATTACTCTTTTTTTAAACTGAAGTGATAAACTTACTGTCTACCCGATGGTAAACGGCTACTGCCATCTATTGACACCTGAATCCAACGTTATGCAACGGCTACAGATGAGTTGTCATCTCTTAGTAATTAGTTCGACTGCCTCTCGGCCTGTAATTATACTGATTGTCTAAACCTAAGGCTGCAATAAAGAGGTGAAAGCTCTGCTATTTGGCGAAAAAATAATTAAGAGGCTGGTATTTAATCGGACGGATTCGTAAGCAGTAATACCACTTATTAATACCTACTCATGCCATAGTCATAATTATTTTGTAAGTTTTAAAAGCTCAGGCGATAAGCGTTTGCTTTACACAATACTATGCAAGCGAATCCGAAGCAATTGGTTACCCGGCAGCACTAATAAAATTTTATGCAGTAGTTTAATGAGGTTTAAGAATTGCTAGGTCAAAGAAAATCTAGTAAAAAAAACTTTTAGATAAAAAAATCTGATAAAAATAATATAAAATAACTAGTATATCCGAATTCCTTCAACATAAAAAAAAATAAAATAAAAATAATTTATTTTTCTTCACAAAAATTAAATGAATGACATAGTTGACTGGGATCTCCATTTAAGCAAGTAATGCCTGTGTTTGGAAATCCCGCTCTTCCTTATCTAAACATACATTTTTTAATTTAAAAAACCAAAAATAACAAAAACAAATTACTCGACTTTAACAACCAAAATTTATAAAAATTACAAAAGTGTGTATGTGTGTATGCGTGCGTACGAGCGTGCGCGCATGTGTGAGTGTGTGTGTGTGTGTGTGTGTGTGTGTGTATGTGTGTGTGTGTGTGTGTGTGTGTGTGTGTGTGTGTGTGTGTGTGTGTGTGTGTGTGTGTGTGTGTGTGTGTGTGTGTGTGTGTGTGCGCGTGTGTGTGTGTGTGTGTGTGTGTGTGTGTGTGTGTGTGTGTGTGTGTGTGTTAATGAAAAATCATTTTGTTAAATTATATTGTATATAGAAGTGAATTATGAAATGCGGTACAGCAGAAATTCGGTTTCTTCATAAGTTTTCGACTGCACCCACTTAAGTATCAGGTTTTTACACTCCCTGTACGTTTTGTTGTATATGTTCAATTCTCTATTTATTTTATTGTATAGGAATGCAGAACATGAGCTAAATTGCCTACTAGCAAAAACTGTTTTGGTACCAGAAGGCTTAACCACAATATCTTTTCGCCGCTTTTTCAAGATGCATGGGTCAAAGGACAGGGATTTGTGTGCTTTGAGGATTGTCATAGTAACATATAATTGTCTAACTGAGAGTAAACTACTTATTCTATACAGTTGTTCAGTGGAAAAACGTCTTTTTTTAAAATACATGACCTTAATAAGGGTTCGTTGGGCTCTTTCCAAGTAAAGAAATTTGGTCTTTGTAGCTCCACCCCACACCGAAATGCAATATGTTATGATAGATTGTGCAAGGGACATGTATATTTGGTTAAGAAGATATCTGGGAGAGTCCGATTGCTTAGTACTATCAGGTATTACGTGTCTTAGAGTTTTGAAAATCCAAATCAATTTTCGGGTCCTATTAATGACATGTTCAAGGTGTGGGTACCACGACAGCCTCTGATCTATAACGACGCCCAGATATTTAGTGTGAGAGACTTTTTCAATTGATGGGCAGTCACAAGCTTTGTTTTTAGCATCCTCAAAACACATATGAATTTTAAGGCAAAAGTCATTCTGTGGCTGCAAGTTGTTGGTAATGCTAAAGCAAATAAAATTTGTCTTAGCTGTATTCAAAGTGAGGAGATTTTGTTGCAACCATAGAGCGACTCGAGCTAGCCCACTTTCAGCACTAGTTTTGACAGCCTCCCAAGATTCGTCAGCAAAAACCAAAGCCGTGTCATCGGCGTACGACAGGATTTTGGCATTTGGTATGGTCATACTGCACAGATCATTGACATAAATTAGAAATAAGGTCGGGCCCAGAACGCTACCCTGTGGAACGCCATATGATGACACCACCGCTTCCCCACTAATGAACCCAGGAAGCTTAACCTTCTGTTTTCTCTCCGATAGGTAGTTTTTGAAAAGAGCAAGCGGACAACATGCAATACAAGGCATCATTTTGATATTTTATTGATGATAAACTCAGGTATCTACCACTAACTTTAACATCAACATCCACTACCACTCAGGAACTCAGTCCACTAATTGGTATCATGAGGACTGTGTGCCCTTTTTCAAACTTACTCCTATGAGAACTTATAATGACGAGATTCCGATTCGTATTTTATTTAATACAACCAACCCACCCTGGTTTCGCTTAGAATCTATAAATGAGGTGTCTTTTTTACATTTAAGATACCATTTATATTATCATTTATTCCAAAAAAGCTCACTTTACCGGATAATAGATCACTCCTGGCGCTGCTCACTTTCTGTTCATAAAGTTTCATTGCTATCACATTGGGCATTCTCAAGATTAGCCCGGACAGACAGATAAACAAAATTAAAAAAAAAATTGTTTGACCCTACAGGCCATACCTGAAACTTCCCGCAAAGTTTAGGTGTTAAACTTGGTAACGTAATAAAAAGTATATTAAAAAAACGTTTCTTTTTTAATTTTCTTCCTCGATATCTCATGAACGGATTAATCGATTTTATGTTCAAGACGGCATTCGACGCAGTTTTTTAAGTTCTACAAATAATGTAAGAAACACAAACTTGTTCGGTTGCGAAATCTCGAAGTTATGTTAAAAAAAAAACGTTTTTTTTTTTCAAATTCTTCTCCTTCGATATCTCACGAATGAATGAACTTATTTCTATTTTCTAAACGGCATTCGACGTCATTTTTTGAAGTTAAGAGCTGATTAGTTTTTGAAATCGATCGATCAATTCAAATTCAAAATTTGGAAATTTCTCAAAATCTACTCGTTGGCATTAGTTCATATTATCATCAAATCTATTCCACATTGAGATCTTTAGAACGCCGTAAACCGCATCTCAATCGATCTAGACCAGTGATGGGCAAAGTACGGCCCGCGGGCCACCTCCGGCCCGCGAAAGCATTTAATCCGGCCCGCCGACGGTCCTTCGACATGAATAGTATATGTCCCGCGATAATTATATTTTGATGGTCCATAAGTATAAAGTAGATTTTACTTAGTAGAATAATAGACGCATAGGTAAAGGAGCCAACTAGACTAGACGCGTAGCCGTAGTTCATGTGTTGCGGGTCGCGGGGCGTGGGGCGCAAAGAAGCGTGGTGAAGGGAGAGGCGCGGGCGCGGGTGAGTAATAAACTCAGTCGCCTACTGTCACCGAGTGAGCCGCACATAAAGTTTTGCTTGTTTGCGTGGGTAATTTTGTTTTAAATTTGTCCCGTGTTCTTTCTTGCTTGTTCGAGTGACGCACTAAATTCATAATTGTATCAAAAATAAAGTTCCGCTTTTGGGATAATGGCGTGTAAAAAACGAAAAGTTGATTCCGAGTGTCGACTGTTTAAAGAAGAGTGGGCTTGGAAATACTTCTTTACAGAATACAACGGTAAGCCAGTATGTCTTATATGTAACGAAGCAGTGGCGGTATTTAAAGATTTTAACCTCGCTCGCCATTTTAACACCAAGCATGCTAAAACCAAATATGCTTTAATGAATGACGCCGAAAAAAAGGTGAATGCGGAAAACCTAAAAAAAACAATATCTGGCCAACGAAATATGTTTATAAAGAAAAACACTGCTCAAAAAGCCTCTACACTGGCTGGATATGTTGTGGCTTATAACATTGCTAAAAATAACAAACCATATTCGGAAGGAGAGTTCGTAAAAGATTGGATGGTGAGTGTGAGTAACATTTTATGCCCAGAAAAAAAAGAGAGTTTGAGTCTGTCAGCTTATCGCGAAAAACAGTAACAACGCGAATTGATGCTATTGCATCAAACTTGTCGACTCAATTAATGCAACGTATAGAAAAATTTAAATATTTTTCCGTGACGATGGATGAAAGTACGGATAGAAGTGACACTGCTCAATTATTGATCTTCATTAGAGGCGTTGACGACGAATTTAATATTACTGAAGAGCTAGCTTGTTTGCAATCACTAAAAGGAAAAACGACGGGGCAAATAATTTATAACGAATTTTCCAAAGGTCTTCAAAATTTAAATGCTCATATTTCAAAATTATGCAATATAACTACAGATGGAGCCCCAAATATGGTTGGAAAAAACGCGGGATTTTCAGGTATTTTTCGGAACCAGAATCCTAATCAAGATGTTGTATTTTTACATTGTATAATTCACCAGGATGTCCTTTGTAAAGCTGCACTAGATTTTACCCATGTACTTAATGTGGTTATAAAACTAATTAATACGATTCGATCCCGGGGCTTGGTACACCGGCAATTCCAAGAATTTCTGATTGCAATCGACGCAGATTATTCTGATCTTCTTTACCACACGAAAGTAAGATGGTTAAGTTGTGGGTATGCATTTGAACGGATCTGGAATTTAAAAGAGGAAATACAAGATTTCTTAAAGAATAAAACAGACAAATGGTCTGATTTCCAAATCTTCGAAAACAAAGATTGGTGTACCGATTTTGCATTTTTTACCGATTTGCTCGAACACTACAACAAGTTAAATAAAAAATTGCAAGGACAGAACCAATTTATAGATGAGACTTGGGGTTGTCTAAAATCATTTAAAACTCAGCTTTTTCTGTTTTATAACTGCATGGCTAAGAACGATTTAACTCACTTTCCGCGTTTAAAATCCATGGCACCAGTGAGTGAAAACAAACTGAACGAATTTAGTCAGGCGTTGAAAAATCTTCACACAGAATTTGAAACTAGGTTTCAAGATTTTAAGAACATTCAGTCATCACTAGACGTTTTCTCGATGCCGTTTAATGTAGATCCGGAAAATATATCTGCAGAATTGCAGTTGGAAATTATTGAAATGCAGTGCAGCACCCATTTAAAACAACTGTTCTTAAATTCCACAAAACTAGATTTTTATAGAACATTGCCTAAAGCTGAATTCCCAAAGATAATTGCTCACGCCCAGAAAATTATGGCGATGTTTGCGTCGTCGTATGTGTGCGAACAGACTTTTTCGACCATGAAATTGCGGAAAAACTCAATCAGAAACCGACTTACTGATGAACACCTTTTCGCGCTGTTGAAAGTTACTTCATCACAGCTCGAACCTGCATTTGAAAATATTATGGCAAATCAAAAGCAATTTCATATGTCTCACACGCCTACCACAGCAGGGCCTTCAAATAAAAGTTAAAGTGTAATTTTTAACATTTGTGCAAGCATATATGCTGTAATGTTTTATATGATTAAAGGTTTCAACACAAAATGCATTTTTCCTATAACTCTGGCCCTCCTATGAAATTTTTTTAACTTTCTGGCCCCCCAATAAAAAAAGTTTGCACACCACTGATCTAGACGTTCAAAAGTTATGAATGGTTTACATACGTACGTACCGACGTCCACGTGAAATTAGTCAGAATAGCTTCCTGGGATCTCAAAACGTCGAGATCTGATGAAAACTCGATTTTCGAAAATCGGGGTGAAAGCAATAACTTCCCTTTTTTTTTTGTAATTTTTCAATTTTCTTAGCGGGAAGTTAAAAACAGTTAGTTATTCATGATATAATGGTATGTAAATAACTACCTCAGTTTTAATTAAGGCAGTAATTTTTATATTAAAGGCAGACACTTCTATTTTCTTTATGTTACGTTATTGGTGCTACTTCTATGCTTCTTTTCCTTTTAAAAAATGAAGCTGCACCTTAAATTAATTTTGACATGTAACACAATCCAACCACAAACTATACGTGTAGGTATGTTCTCACGAATAAACCTTCGCGTCATGTTTTGTTTCTTGCTATGTCGGTGTTATCGTTTTATGTAACACATATATCGTAGCAAATAAATATAATGTTACCATTTCGTGAATCAAACCTATTAAATGTGACAACTGGTGGACCATTCTTAAGCATAAAATGTGACGTTTCCTTGAAATTAGTTTCGTTATATCTTTGTTGTTAGCGGTATGAGAAATAATTTGATACATTACTATATATAAGGTGGGTGGACCATTGAAGGCCATGCTCCTTTGAACGCCAATTATTAAAATGTCGTAGTTATTGCCGTGTGATGACAAATTCCTTCTACTTACACAAACACCCATCGAACTTAAAATCACAGACGCGAAGGCGAATCGCTCGCGCTATTATTTTGGCAGTACGGTTCCTCGCTTCATTGATTTCGGGAATCGACGACGGTAATATAATAAGGTGGGTGTACCATGGAAGGCCTCTCTGACAATTAAACAGTTATTATTCGTTTATTTACTGTATAAATGAAACTAACAAATATTTAAGTAATACTTTGTTTATTACGTAACATATAAATCACTTCTTTTTACTGCAGATTTAATCGCTATTTATTAAACTTGAATGTTAACTGTTAAATGACTGATTTCTTATAATGGCCTTCTAAGAAGCCTTGTTCCTAGCAAGGCCATTTGGAAGTTTTCAATGAAACTTAAGTTCAATCGATATTGATTAAATCTGCAATTTAAAAAAGGGGTTTATATGTTATCTAATAAAACTACTTTGTTTTACTTAAATATTTGTTAGTTTCATTTATCCAGTAAATAAACGAATAATAACTTTTTAATTTTAGAGTGGCCTTACATGGTACACCCACCTTATAAACAACCCTTACCAGTTGATAATGTTAAAGAAGTTGTAGAAAATGAAGAAGAAGTAGCTAATGTTATTCCTGAAGAATAACTCTTAACATGTACTCCACAGTATATAATATATAGGTTTTTTAAATATATTAATTGAACAATTAATATCGTTACTCTTGATAACATGTACTATAACTCAAATTGATATCATCGGATGGACTGTTCGCTCACTTGTCACTAGGGTTGCCAGCGGTCGTTTTATGTCAAGTTAAAGGATTTGATACGATTAAATAAAAGACATAGCATAAAAATAAATGGTATCATATTGTTTTCAATAAGAGGCTGTTATGGTATCATTTGCGTCATTTATTAATAAAAAAGTAATGCTAATACGCTTTGCAGCATGATTGGTCTCTCTAACATTGCGTGTCATCTCAACGTGATTTTTAAACCCTTTGACCTCAACTATCAAAGGGAATGTCCTTTAATAAAGTTTTCAAATTAAGGGACAAGATTAATTTTTAGTTAGGTATTAGTTCATGTGGACATCTTTTGAAATAAAAGACGTCTGATAACACCCTTACTCCTACTAAAATGGCTTTTCTGTCTTTGTTCTTAAACATTAATATTTAACCCACTGTGCATTGGTATCTAAACACATTACGTCACTGAATAACCTCTTTTCCGTTGAAAGTGTGTCAACAAACACGGAGCTACACTTTTCCTCAGTCCACGCTGACACAGTTTTGGTATTACAATCACGATGACGAGAAATGCACGACATCCACGTCGTTGCATGAAAGTGAGACACGAGTAATGAGAAAAGGCAGTGCAGTACCGCATTGTATTGTGTACTTTTAATTTTCCATTTCATATTCATTTTTCTGTATAGTACACATTTCGGAATGTCTTGAAACATCTTTGATTATATTTTTTACAATGCTTAAATATATGACGTCATAGGTTTTAAATAAAGACCTATCTAACCACATTAGTTATATTGTCTACTGATTATATTCTCTATGGTTTTAAACATATCACAGAAGGACGTAAAAGATTCCACTAGCTTTTTTTTAAATAACGTTATCCCCACACTATGACTTACTTCTGTATCGTAGAGGCAGTTCATACACAAATTGCACAAGGACAAACATCCAGACCCGGAACAACTATTTGTAGGGCCATACAAATACTATTTCCATTCGAAATTCGAACCCGCGGCCCTCAGCGTTGTAATTCTGTCATTGCAAGAGGAGACTAAGTGCGGTATCTTATAGTTTCCAACAGATGGCGGTATAACCATTTCGTTTGTATCAGAATAAACAGGACGGTGGCGGGCAACTACGTTAAAAGTAAGAAAAGTCTGGATGCTGTAGCCCATAGACACCTACATTTATCCCCGATTAGGAATCAAAATACGGATGCATCGTCAGCCCTGAAGACTAAGATGGATTGCGTCGTTACCAGTAAAATGGGTCACCAATTCTCTGCACTCAATATACGAAACAAATGAGTATTAAAGCTGCTATTGTACGCTGGTATTCTGTGAGAGCATGTTCCTTCCCCGGTCGAGCCTACTCATTCATGCTACAACCATAATATAGCTGCAGTGTAGCTCTCCTCTCCTATAGGCCCAAGTCTCTCAGTGGACTTTAATGGACACATGAAGGAGAAAATTTTAAAGTTTTAAACCCATTTTAAGTTTCCAGCGATTTATTTTGCATTTATTTACAGTCAGTGCCATAAATAAATGCAGTTTATACAATTCTAAAAATATTATTCCAACATTTTCCTAAGGTGCAGTTCAAAAGATCGTCCCCGTATAACGCACAAACGGAACCCTTTCTGGTTGTGTTGCTCTTCTTAAATTTACGTAAAAGTTTAAAGGATTTTTATTTATTCGCGAAGGGAACAATTTGAACTTGCTGAGAAATTCAACGGCACGATGTTTTAATATATCGGGGGCGAATCAACACTGAACGCTTCAGATCATACGACATGTGAAAAACTCCCCCCCCCCCCCCAATCGTCATTCAATCTAGTTCTAACCCGTCTGTCCTGTGTGACAACTATGGAAAATATCCTCCCGCAAATATAACATAATATATAATTCTAAAATAATGATATATAATAATATGTTCGATAACCGATAGGGAAGAAAGGTTCTCGCGTAGCAGCCTCGTACCAGTAAACGAAGTGTAGCTTGGCCTCCCACTAGACGGAGTAACGACGATGTGGTAAGACATAAAGTAGATGGACCGTACTTTGTGGCATTCCTTGAGATTACAGTTCAGTAGTGCACTTGTGAAGAACTATAATGATGATGATGATGATGATGATAAAGTTTACTTTATTTGCTCTCACGAGCTTACATTGCCATGTATATAATACCAAGCTATGGTGGTGGCTCAGGATCTCAGGATTATCTTGCAGAATTGCCTCGTAGTTATTACAATTTTATTACAATTTCGTTCAGTATGTCTGAAAAAATCTAGGCCTACACATTAACAGCACGCTGAATTGGAGAACTCAGGTTTCAGAACTGAGTCGTAAAGTCATTTCCACGTTACGTTCGCTTTATCGTTTAAAACATTTTCTTTCCACACAGCCTAAAAGATCATGCTTGTCCAATCGCACCCGGATCTTTGGAGAAGCTAGAACGTCTTCTCAGTAACTGTATAAGATTTATTTTCGGGATTCGTAAGTATTATCATATTTCGCAGAATAGATCTAAGCTTAATTAGCTTATAAACCATCGCATCGCATGAAAGCACAATGTACCTCACAAGTAATATATATTACATTAAATTAGATTGTTTAGTGCGGTTGCCAAGTCAATCTATTTATTTAAAACATTAAAGATTTTTAATATTGATATGGTCACTATAAGATGTTGTTAGGTTAGTTAATTACGTAATAATTTAAAATAGAAGGACCCTTAAGTAGGGACTGAATAAATTAACCGACTTGGTATTACAAAGATCTCACAACTTTTTACGTTAGAAGAACTGGTTGCAAGACTTGGTTTTTTACAAGTTATTTTTTGATGGCATCTCATTTCTTTTTGTAGATAGTCCTACTTTCTTTACTTTCCGGTACCTTCTACTTCTTGAATACAGACAATGTACCTATCTACACCTATTATTCCATTATATTATACATAATATACAGGTACACAGATTCATTCACTGCAAATGTAACTTTGCAATCCTATATATTATATGGGATTACAAAGTTATTTATGCAGTTGATGTATCTAGAAAAGTGGACCGAAATTACAAAATATATTAGTTTTTCCTTAATTTATACACTAAACACTAATTTTATTCTAAATTTCAAGCTTCTACGTCTGCTAGAAGTGCCTTAGAGTTCTGATGATCGGTCAGTCAGTCAGTGAGTAACAAAATGAAGAAACTTTGAATAGTTATAATTCTTAAACTACTGGTTCAAATTATGAAATTTGAAATATACCGTGTTTATACAATGCCTGCTTGGTTACTGAAAATTCAGGCTTCTAGTTTTATCCACAACGAAGTTATAGGGGGTCGAAAATGGCCTGAGTTGCTTCGAGAAAAGTATGGTACGTCCGTGCCGTTTTTTTGTTCGACTTGGCTGGGGCATTGCCGTGCCACCAGATAAATATAATCCTATTTAAGGTTCAACTACTTTAATTCGTGAGGGCCTGTACTAGAGAACTAAGTAAGTAGGAGTACTAGGAAAGCCTAGTACTAACATCAGACTGACCACCTGTCGAACCTGAAGAATGAATAAATAAATATAGTACTATTTGAGGTATAACTATTTCAATTTGTGAGAGCCTGTACCAGGGAACTAAATAAGTAGGAGAAAGCCTAGTATTAACATCAGACTCTCGTCTTTTAAAATAATATTTTAAAATCTACCTTTTATTTTAGGTATACTTCGTAAAAAAAATATAAAAATAATTGTAAAATAATATTTTAGGGACATCCGTCATTTTGAAGTATCGGCCATTTTTATGTAAATAGTTTCAGCTCAATCGGTTAATTAGAGCTGTTTTAAATGTATGTTGCAAAGTTTGATTCACACATCCATTCACACATCAAAAGTTTATCAAAATCCTATCAAAAGTCCACTGCTGAACATAGTTTGCTACGCGGTAGAACCACGCTGCAGCTGTATTGTGGTTGTAGCACGAATGGGTCGGCTGGACCGAGGCAGGACCAAGCTATCAACCAAATACCAGCCTAAAATAGCAGCTAGTGAGTGTAGAGATCCGGAGACCCTTTTTTATTGGAAACGAGGCAATTCGTCTTATTCCTCAGGGGTGATAGCGCACCTGCATTTTGATTCTCAATCAAAGATAAATGTAGATGTTTGTGGGCCACAGCATCCACTTAACATCAGGTGGACTGTGTGCTAGTTTAGTAACCCTTATTCTATAAAATAAATAGTTCTGTCTGACATAATGCCTCATAAGGAGATATTTAGCGTAGTTTTTAATTCAGGCAGCTGGTTTCGGGTTGGTTGGTTGGATTTGCTACCGGAAAGTTGCTGCTGCTTATTTCCTGCTTCATTTTCCTCCATCATCTCTTAAGATATCCATGAACTATGTTATGTATGTGGGGTAGTGGATATATACTAACAGGCGACGTTAAAGCTCATAGAAGAAAAAAACTAAATATCTCCTTCATGTGAGGTCAATATCCTGTCGCTGTGCTACGTCGCATACTTATGGGCAAATTTAACTTGAATACGGCGACATAAAATCGAAAGTGGTCGACTCGGAAACACAACTATTAGAATTCATCTGTATTCTTAATGCTAATGTGGATATTAATCAGACACGTCAGACCACGGAACTAAGTTCTCAGTTAAAAATAATACTGCCAGTGTTGATATTTATGAAGCAACAAACAAAATAATGGTCGATAAAGAGGAGGCGCCAGCACATTGATATGGAGGTTAAAACAGAGTTTTGATAAGTAGTACATTATTTTGTGATTTATCTATTTTTAAGATTGATTTGACCTTTATATATAATATATCAAATTAATATGAAATGACAAAGACTTTTATTAAGTGACTCGTCAGTCTAGTCGTAAGTGTACCTACTGTTTATGCAGTCCTGAGTTCGACTCCCTAATCGAGCCAAAAGCCACCGCGGAGTCCACTTTACCTGAGTATGCCTTGTTTATAGACGAAGCTGATGTATTTCCGGTGGTGGTGTGTCTTTCTTAGTGTGGTGGTGTTGGAAGTAGTGGTGCTGGGATTAGTGGTGACGGGGATAGAACACACAATTAGGGGAGGGCGGGGGTGCTCTTCAAAGTAGGTACGATTAAGACCTACTTTGAAGAGTTATAACTTATTTACGCAAAGTAACGCCTAATTGTATTATTTATTATACGGATGTTAATCAAACTTAAATAATATGTTTCATTTATTCAAATGTATTGTTTAATGGGATCACAAGTGCATGTGCTGCTCACTGCTCGCTGATGAATTAGGATATTGTGATCTACTGATGGTGGAACGAGTGTACATTGTACACATAGACTAGTTCATGGGATAAGAGAGTTATAGCGCCTCAAGTCCCATAGTATGAGTTCGGCAATCCTTCGTAAATCCTTGCATAAAATTTTAAGTCCTCTTTTACCACGTGCCTCTGCATTTTTTTTGCGCCCGAAGCAAATATGGGCAAGAAGGGGAGAATGTTCTTTTAGGAATTGCTTAAGATTATAGAGATCTCTAAGCCGTAATTTGGCAGAAAGGAGGCAGTGTCTGTTAGGAGTTTTATGGCCTTACTTCTATAGCTTGACGTCAATTAAAGAATTGCTCAAAGTTATCTCTCTCTTACTTTCTCTCTTTCTTTCTCTCTCATACGTATGTATGTGATTAGTCTAAGCTTCACTATGTGACAATATACAAAGAAAGGTATAGGTATATTCAATAATAAAATAAAACCAGTGATAATCAACAATTAAACGAATGCCGTTTAAAGTCAAACAAAAAAAAGAAACTGAAAATGAAAATACACTGAAAAGTTAGCAAACAGAGGATAGCCCAAAATATAAAAAAATATAAACAATATTATAAAAATATCTACATATTGCTCTTTTTTTTTTGAGAGAGAAAATTTTAATACGCCAGCAGAGTCGCCTATTTAAACCGGGAATCTCAATATGAGGGAAATACCGCATCAATGGGCGAAGGCATTCCTTAATATTTTCCAACCATTGAAAGATCTAAACAAATTTTCAGGAAAGAAATTTCCTCTCCAAATACGTCAATCAACTTTTGTTGGATTGTAGTAAAAAGATAAGGGCGTCGAACACACGGCACTTTAATATTTGCGCGCCCGCTTTTTTTAATGTTAAATTCTATGTCTCTTCTTTTAAAAATTTAACATTAAAAATAAATTATAGTTTAAAAAAATAAAGAAACACGCTTAATATAAAATAAAATAAAGTTATTAAAATATTGTATTACCAACGAACCGAGACAAGAGTTATCAAGCTAATCAGCCGTCTACAAGTTGGTGAATATTACATTAAAAGATTCCGTTACATGGATAAATAGATAAATACACTTGAAGCTAATATACAATAATTTTTAAGTCGGAATGAAGTAACTGCAAAAATATATTGCTGTCTTTTGAAAAGTGTATAATATTACTATTTAATATTTTTGTTTTTATTTGATACCACTATAGTTAGTTATTTATGGTAACTTTTATTAGATGATTTTGAATATAAAAATAATATTTTTTCGTTAAAGTAAAACTAAATTTTTTTTGTTGAAATATTTTATTACTTTTACTTATTTTGTAGGTATAGACTATGAGAATTAAGAAAAATTTGATAGACATGTGAAGTTCCCCAGCACGCATTAGGAAAGCGCGGTGGACATTACCTTACTCTTAAACCCTCTCAGAAATTAGAGGAGGCACAGCCAGCAGAAAGACATATAAAGGCTGTAACTTTAACTTTTCCAGCGCAGAGCGGCTCGAATCGTCGACGACCGACCGAGTGCTTACCGATCGGCTCGATTCACTGGCGCTGCGAAGAGATGTTGCATCTCTTTGCATTTTCTTTCGCATATATCACGGGGAGTGCTCTGAGGAATTGTTCGGATTAATTCCAGCCACCAAATTTCATGAACGCACTATGCAGCAAACGTCCCGATACCATCCACACCATCTGGATGCTTGGCGGTCCACCACTGTACTTTCGTTTTTCTTCTGCGTATGACCTCTCTGTGGAATAGTTTACCACCGGTGATTTTTCCGGACCGATACGACCTAGGGACCATCAAAAAAAGAGCTTACTCCTCTCTAAAGGGCCGGCAACGCACCTGCAATTCCCCTGGTGTTGGGGTTGATTATGGGCGGCGGTAGTCACTCAACATCAGGTGAGCTGTATGACACCCTCTCGTTTGACACCCCTTCTATAAAAATAAACTACTATCTTTGAATAATAGTAAAAGTTATAACCTGCCTTATCATTATCTGCGCGATATATCTCATAATGGAATAAATGAAAAAGCCCAATTGATTAATATACTAAATTAGCCAATAACTATGTGAACTAGTCTGAAGAATGGTTAATCGATAAGGATGATTTTTTTTGACTTAAACCACCGACAAGCCCCCTCCCCACTATCACCCGACTCCTACTAAATTGAGTGATGACCTGATAAAAAATTCGATCAACGTTTATAATGACAAACTATAATGCAAATATAAAAGTAAGTTATAAGTAGTCCAAAGTAAATATAAAGTTTTAATAAAAAAAAACTCGACGATAGTTTCAGATATATCATGCCGTGTGTTCTAGCAACAGTCAGCTTAAGAAAAAAAATATTTTGATCTATTTCGACAACGTGGGCATGTCGTAAACGGGAATGGGAGGGTTAAATCTCATTACTTTATAGCAGATGTAAAGCGATTTATAGAGGTAGCCCCCTTGGCTATATTTTGTTATGTTCCAATAATTCAAAGGTTTTAGATGTTGGCCTATAGGCCGCCCGGCTTTGTGCCAATTTTCGTAAACTTCGAAACTTCGAAGTAAACATCAAGATTGGTAAATTATTTTGACTGACAGTTGTTTTTAAATATTAGAGAAACATTAATTACTAGTTTCCCGCAGATACTTTGCTTATTTATGTGTCTATCCATCTGTCAGAAACCATACAACTCACACATGTCGAAACAATTATTTATGATAATATTCAAGAATAATCTTACTTAACAAATTGTGATAGAGATATAGTTGCTGTGTGGTGACGGTCTCAGTTTTTTTGTTATTGTGACATACCTGACATTTACGTGGTAGAGCCATGCTACAGCTATATTGTGGTTGCAGTACGAATGGGTCGGCTCGATCGGGGTAGGACCACGCTCTCACAGAATACCAGTGTAAAATAGCAGCTTAAAGCTGTTGTGTTTCGTATGGTGAGTGTAGAAAACCTTTTTACTGGAAACGAAGTATTCCATCTCAGTCCTCAGGGCTGGCAACGCATCTGCATTTTGATTCTTAATCGAGGATAAATGTAGATATCTTTGGGCCTCAGCATCCACTTACCATCAGGTGGACTGCGTGCTTGTTTGTCACCCTTATTCTATACAAAAAAACAGTTACACAAAAGTTAATCCTTATAGAACAAAGCGTTACTATGCGGAAGTCAATTGTTTTAATTTAAACATTGCATCTTATCAAAAATTCACTGCTGACCATAGGCTATCTCCACAGACCACCCCATAAGGGTGACACTTGATATAGACGCCACGCTTGGCGAACGGTTTGCCAACAGCAGTTTTTTATTAACTGTAATGAGGAAGATGCTGCTGCCCATTTCCTGGCACAGTTTCCCTCTGTCACTTCATACGACACCCACGGGTATGATATGGGATGGTGGATATTCTTACACCGCCACTTCACGTTGTAATTGTAAGCATTAATTAGCTAAGAGATCCGCTTGAAAATTAAAATAGTGCGTATTATCTAGTTTAATCAGCATCAACCTTTTGCAGCAGCAGACACTATCACTGTCACTACTAAGCCCAACATCACCACCACTGAAACACAGATTATAGTACGTGAGGGTAATATGGTCATCCGGTTAATATGGTCACTTTCTTATAACTCAAAAACTACTACCTTATTTGCATAGATAGCTTTATAAAAGGTTAAAAGGGCGATGCTTTATCGACACCATTTTATAGTAAATATTTCAGTCGACTTTAGTATGGTGTAGTGTAGTTAGTATTTTAAGGATCTCCTAGGTGTGCGTTGTTTGTGTTAAGCAGTGAACACATACAACCGCCGGTACGACATACTCCGTCCGCTGATTCCGTGAGGCGTCGAGGTCACCGGCCCCTAGGTAGATTCTTGGCACTTTAAGCGTTCCGTGCATTTTGTGCCTAGTCGCGTTTTAAAGTGCCACCACCGCACTTCCCCCAACCCTTTTGTTGCAAAAGGGGTAGTCAGTGCCCCAGTTGTGATGTCTTTTTATTATTACCACCATCCGTGTCGCGCATCATCGACCGGCTGGTATATAGATAGGGCCCTTGATTACCACTGACTGTTAGGGTAGGTTAGGACATGTCTGGTAGGGATAAGGGGGGAACCTGCCCCTCCGATAAGAAAACCACCGGACCGAAAAGGTGTGTTGGAACGACCACTGGTTGTGAGGGATATTGAGAACCCGGAACGCACTAGAATAGTGTCGTCCTTCTCTCAGATACCCATGAGAAAACCCGTCTCGCCGCGGAAGGAGCCTGAACCGGGCGTCGCGCTCACGCCGGCCGTGTCTGAGCACACGGTCAGGCAGGAACCGTCGCCCCAGCAGCAGCGGGCAAAGAAAACGGCCAGACGCCATACGCCTCCAGAGACCGAAGTCTCTTTATACGAAAAGAGGCAACGTATCGGCTCCCAGCTATCTTCCGATGAACCAACATTCTCATCGGAAGAGGAAGATTACCACCAAAAAACGACGAAAAAGGTGCATAAATCACCGCCAAAGTCGCCCTCGCCACCATAACCCCCGCTCAATATCACCGGATCGGCGAAGCCATGAATCGTCCCAATATGAGCAGGGGGGAGGTCATAGCGTGGGTAACATTTATGCGACCCTCGCAGCATCCGCCGGCCGATCATCGCCGGTGGCAACAACCAATCCGTCCGGGCTCCCGCAGGATGATGGCCAACGGCCATCTACCAGCTATGCCCATATGGTAGCAGCACCAGCAGTACCACGACCACAACCGGCGGCAGCGCCTGCTAATCCCGACCAGGATAAAACCAGATACCCGCCCAAAGTGGCAGAATGCCTCCCGGATTGTACGAGGCATTTTAAGGAGCTCAACAGAAAGTTGGGTCACCCTATAAATGCCCGTCTGTTCGGGAAGGGTGTACGTTTCACACCACAAAGCGCGGAGGAGTTCAGAACCGTCCAACGGTATATGGTAGAACTCACGAAAGAGACACCATCACTGTCGTGGTATTGGTACACCCCGGAAGAAGACAAGCCCACAAAAGTGGGCATCCGGGGTCTACCAATGGGCACGTATACCAAAATCATAGAGAAGGCTATAAAGGGCAAAGGTCTTCCCCACTAAGTATGTAAAGGCAATCCCACCGCGTAGGGGCAGACCTGGCTGCCTCTACTTCGCCCAATTAGACCACCTGAGCCTGGAGCAGCTCCAGGACCTATACAAGGTCGACGAACTCCTCTACATGAGTGGGGTCGTCATCGAGGCCTGGCAGAGAAAAGCAGGACCGGCTCAATGCCACCGATGCCAGGCCTTCGGACACGCCTCCGCTAACTGCTTCAGGCCAGTGAAGTGTGTGCGCTGTGCCGGGGAGCATATGGTGAGCCTTTGCCCTCGGGGTAGAGAGGAGGAACCTAAATGCGCCAACTGTGGCAAAAACCACATGGCAAATGACCGCCGCTGCCCAGTCCTGAGGAGGAATGCTAGGAGGCAGTGGATAACTTTGCCGGGGCTACTCCCGGAGGACCCGAAAAAGATCCCCCAGAGTCGCCCAAAAACCGTAACCATCCAGAAAGACGGGAGGGCAACCATCACAGGAAAGGGTAGGCAATCAGCCCCCCCCACCAGTAACACCTATGGAAACGGGGGAACCCGCAGAGATAAGGGCAACCACCGGGGCGACTCTACAGCCCCCCGCCAACCCCGCCACAGAACGGCAACCCTCTAAAAGGAGGAGGCGGGAGAGGAGCAGGAAGAAGTCGCAGCCTCCTCAGGCTGTTACCTCTACCCCGATACCAACAGGACCAGTAGCCTCACAGGCGTAGATTGCTCGGGAGACAACCAATAAGAGCGTGGGTAGAGTGCCAGAAAGGGCTCTATCTGAAAATTAGAGCCCGCTCTACACATAGAGCGCGCTCTACCCAAAAGCCAAGAGTGCAGGATTATCAACACCCGAGACCGGTGCCAACGCCTTCATATAGGAGACCACCTACTGCCGGCCTCGAAACAGCAGATGCAATCCAACGACTGGTTGGCATTGCCTCGAGGTCGGCACACAAGTCCTGGCCGATATAAGAGCCGGGACCGACCCAGTAACCGCGATAATGAAGGCGCTGGCAAACCTTCTGGCCCGGCATTACGGAGGAGAGTAATCTGCGCCTCCTCTATTGGCACCCGGACGGAATACAGCAGAAGCTGCATGCACTCCGCACAGTCGCCCAACAACAGGACTGCTGGCGACGCGCTTATAAGAATATTTCAATTTATTAGTTAACCGATTACGAATAGCTTCTAAAAAGCAAATTATCAAGCAACAATATTCCGATAAGAAAATGCTTAGTTGAATCTTAAAGAAATATCGAATTAATGATATGAAGGTCTTGGGTTTGACTCCCAGGCCGGAATAGTTTATCGTTTTCTTAGTAATATCTCTTAATAAATTCATATAGGGAATTTTAAGATATAAATTATGTTACCGGATTTGTTCCCCGGTCGAGATGATCGCTGTGCATAAGTAGAATTAATGGAAATTGATTGCATAAGTATTGTCCTATATGAGTTTGATATGTTTTGTATGAAAACGAATGCCTATTTTCTATGATTGATTTATGAAAACATTCACTTATATTGTTTGATAAGAAACATGATAACTGATAAGAATCTGATTAGAGGTAGTTTTCGACGTTTGAGAATTGAGTAGAATCATTTATTCACCTAGTATTGTTGATATTAGTGTATACTAAACTTTCCATTTTTACTGATAGTCGATAGCCGTGCAAAAGTTAGTTCTTCAAATAGTGTGAGTTCATAGACGCACGCTAGCCACGTACTTAGGAGGCCAAATATGTAGAAATTTAAATATTTGCAATTTCAGCAATTTATGTAAAAATGACTTGTAAAACATTTCAGATTGATTGTACGTGTAAAAGAGGTGAATTCTGTGTTATTTTTATGTGAAAATTCCTGTGAATAAGTGAAATAATGATAGTTTTGTATAAGAAATTTAAAAGTGTTTTAATAGTGAAATGTATAGAGAAAATGTAAATTAAACTATTGTATTGGTTAAGATATGTATGATTTCAAGTGGAAAACATTGTTTTAACTTTCTATGTTAAATATTTAAGAAATTCCAACTTTGAACATGTGAGTAAAATAAGCATATTTTGTTAAATAAATAAAAGGTTTTTTGTGATATAAAAATGTAATGTATATCGTAGTATAGATATTTTTTTGTGCTATCTTTATAAGTAAATTGTATAAATGTATGTCTTATACAAATAAAGTTATTGAGTAAACCGTGAGAGAGTGATAGTACAAATTGATGTAATTGAGTTGCGCAAGCGCACAAATGGCGCGGCTCACTTTCGCGTATAGCTCTGGGGTAGCTCAGTAAACGAGTTTTCTTGCAATTCGTTCGGGAATCCTTCGGGAAAGTTCGGGGAAGTTCGGAGAAACTTCGGGAAAAGTGCAAGACCAGCAGTCAATAAGAAGAAGAAAGAAAAAGTGTAGGGAAGTGATAGGGAAAAGTAATTACTCTCTCACGGAACGGTTTGAAGATAATTGCTGTTTTATTCCCAAGGAATTCTTCCCTCAAAATAATACAGTCCACATCGAAGAATTAAGGCGTTGGGACCGGGACGACTTCGGAAGACCCGTAATCCCCGCCTGAACCTATTTTCTGAAAAGGAAGAGGTTATCGCCCTTGTGTGTTACTCCGTTGCGGAGATCACATACGTTGTTCCCGAACCCAACGTAGGCGCTATAGGAGGCCGAATCGAGAGAAGCCTCGATTCCTCCCTTCTGTTTCTTAGTTAACGTTTGTCTGGTTCCTTTTCAAGTGGTCCTTCGGAGCAGGATCAAGGAACCAGCTGTGGACTGCTGGTTATGGAAAAAGAAGACCTTCGGAGCTGAGTGAAGATCAGCAACCGAAGGAAACCAGAGGTTTGAGCTGAAGCAACAGGACCAAAGGCCAGAAGACCAGGTGAGCGCAGTAGGACTGGACCTGGAACTACCGGAAGAAAGAAAACCGGGATTGTGGCTTGGGGCGTGTGCTCGCATGGGGCACGTATCGCAGCCAGGCGCAGGTGCCTTGTGAAGGCGCTCATCGTGACCAAGCAGGGCTTGGCATTTTTCCTGTCGGGCAAGCGTGCTCGGCATTTTCCTGTCGGACGATCGTGTCCGGCATTTCCTGTCGGACGACCGTGTCCGGCATTTCCTGTCGGGTCATCAGAGGTTGCAAGAAGAAGAAGCATCCACCGCTGCTGCTGCCAGGCGAGGGTGCTCGTGGGCACCTGACTGCATCGCGGCCGGGAGAGGGCGCCTGGACGAGGCGTCACCGGCGATTGGGCGACGAAGCGCAGTATACATCCCGACCACCTAACGGTGCCAAACGGTCGGGCTCTGGCACAACACCTTCGGGTGGAGCAGTTCTCTCGAGCGAGACTGCGCTTGCACTACCGAGCGACTGTTTCATATTCCTTGGCGGGACAGTTCCTAAACCTTTCCTCCATTCCATTCCTGCACGACTCCATCCCTGGACGGCTCACCTCGGTAGGCCCCGTTCAGGATTGATAGGGCTGATAGGGCTGTTAGGGTGGTAGTAAGGTTGTAGGGTAAGGAGATAAAGGGGGGAAAGGGTAGTGGGGTTAGGTTGGGGTGTAGAAGGGTAGTAGGTAAGGGGTTGTAGGGACCGTAGGGACAGTTAGGGACCGTAGGCCAACAATCACCTTCCTGCAAGATGAAGAAGGTCCAAGTCCAGACAGGGAGAAGCGAAGGAACCAAGACAAGGGCCCTGTCGTCAAGAAAAGCTAAAGAGGCGGAACCATCTGGAGCGACCACAGCTACTGCTTCGAGTGAAACAACTCCTTCAAGTGGAGCCACCACCGATTCGTCCACATGCACGTGGAACTCAGGGGCGTCCATGGCAACGACACGCAACAGGACGGACACCAGTGGTACGCAGGCCAGCACCGCACAACAATCCGTTATATCCAGGAGTGAAACGGTAGTCGAAAAAGTAGGTCAAAGGACCGAAGAAGCGGCATCGTCAAGGACAGTAATCGGGCACACTATTGACAAAGGGTCAAAGAGAGGTAGTAGCTCATCGCGATCGGCGAGGCTGAAAGCCGAATTAGAGGCGCGGATTAAATTCGAACGCTCAGAGCTCGAACGAGCACAGGCAGCTGCTGCCTTAGCCAAGTCTCAATTGGAGTTGGCACGACTCAACCGAGAAGAGGAGATCGAATCGAGTGAAGATGATGAGGAGCGGAATACTCAGGTGGAACCTTTCGTAAGGAGTTGGGTTCAACAGACCATAATGAGCGCGCCGATTAGTGTAACGCAACCCGATATTACTGATAAGGAAGCGTGTAAAGGATCACGCCGCAAAAGGGCGGAGATCGAGCGCAACCAAGGAAATGCACAGAAAACACACGCGAGTGAGGTGTCAGAATTGACCGAAGCGATTGTGAGTGCAATAAAGATAGCGGGTAAAGATAAGTCTTCCCAGCTTCATTACCTCCAGGAATTACCGGTGTTTGATGGAGACCCGGGTGAATGGATAGTTTTCAAAACGGTGTTTGAAGACATGAGAAGCCAATTTTCAGGGGTGCAGAATGTCGCACGCCTTAGGAGGGCATTAAAGGGCACCGCTAAAGAAGCGGTTAAGTCGTTGTTGTTTACTTTGTGTCAACCTGAATAAATAATGAACGCTCTCGAAAGAAGATTCGGTAGGGTTGAGATGCTCATTTTAGCCGAAATCGAGAATGTAAGATGTATGCCAAGATTGGCAGAAGATTGCCGGAATATAGGATCTTTTGCAAGTCGTATTACGAACGTGGTTGCCACAATACAAGCATTGAATCAACCACAGTATTTATACTCACCGGAGTTAGTAAACCGCATAGTCGAGAAACTTGGAACTATGATTAAATTTAAATGGTTTGAATATCGAGCTCAGCATCCTTTGGAGCCAGAGTTACAGAAGATGGCCAAGTTTTTAAATTTATTGAGTGAACAATTTGGAACGTCCTTAAGCAATGAGAATGTGCCTGAAAAACGGAAGCGTCCTGAATTCAGGAAGCAAACTGTACACACCGCAAAGGGGTCTGTATGCAACCGTTTCAAGAGCGAGCGCTATGAGCGCCGAAGTAATACGAGCGAGCGTCTAGAATGCCGAAATAATAAAGGGCACAACCGACAAGTGGTTATGATAACCCAGGATAAGTCTGTAAGTCGGGTAACGCATAAGTGTGTTATATGTAACAAGGAGCACTCTATAGTGAGTTGTTACAAGTTTAAGGACATGAATAATCGCGAGAAATGGGAAGCGGTTAAAAAAGCGAAAGTATGTTTTCAATGTTTGTCACCTAACCATATGAGTTTAGAGTGTAACGGGAAAAAATGTGGTGTAAAGGGAAAAAATGTGGTTAAAGGGATGTAGAATGTCACATCATCGAATGCTACACCGATACCCCAATGAAAATACCTCGCCGCAGGGGGACGAGGGGGGTAAAGAGGCTCAAATTACAACTGTTGGTACAGTGAATGCACTGGCATGTGCATACTTAAAGATTATAACGGTCGAGTTGTATGGACCTAAAGGAAAGGTCAAAACCACAGCTCTTCTGGATGAAGGATCAACCATGACACTCATAGAGGAGTGGATGGCTCAGAAGTTAGCGCCTCGCGGACGTAAAGAATAATTACGTATTGAAGCCGTGGGAGGTAAGCGAATTAACGACGACAGTTCGTATCGCTTAAACGTTAAGATAAAAGGCATTTACTCGAACGACTTAGAAGAGATAAGTGTACAAACAATCAAGTCACTTAAGCTTTCTCCGCATTCAGTAAGCCGAGAATTATTGCAACGCTGTTCTCATTTGACGCCGATTAAGGACGAGTTGATTTATGAGAGGTCCAGACCTACCATATTAATTGGCCAGGACAATTGGCATCTCATAGTTACTCGTGAATTAATTTCAGGAGGTAAGAACCTACCTGTAGCATCGCTCACTAAACTTGGATGGGTTTTACATGGTCACATATCGGGTGGCATCAAACCAATCAAGATTGTTAACCACATTTCCACCAAGAAGGAGGAGGACATGGATAAGTTGATCAAAGATTATTTTAGTTTGGAATCTCTGGGAGTGTCAGCGCGAAAGCCCGCGAACGACCCAGAAGAACGAGCTTTAAATATTTTGAGCAAAACGGTACGTCGTATACCTAATAATAGGTACGAGACTGCTTTGTTATGGCGTACAGAAATGAGTGCATGCCGTCGAATAGAGCGCAGGTTGAAAGTAGCCTGTTTAATATCGAAAAGAAGCTCGACAAAAATAGCGAGTTGAAAAAAGAATATGAGAAGCAAATTGAAAATCTCATCGTTAACGGTTACGCAGAGAAAGCGAACCATATTTCCATTTCCCCACGCACGTGGTATCTTCCTCACTTCGCAGTGACTCATCCACAAAAAAGGAAAATAAGAATAGTTTTCGACGCCGCCGCTAGGACGGGTGGACGTTGTCTTAATGATGCATTGTTAACCGGACCGGACTTATTGAAGTCGTTATTTGGCGTTCTGCTACGATTCAGAGAAGGAAGCGTGGCAGTGATGGCAGACATTAAAGAAATGTTGCAAGTTGAAAATCCTGGAAGAAGACATGGATAGCCTTCGATTCTTATGGCGGCACAAGCGTGACGCGCCACCGGAAGAGTATAGAATGACGTCACTCATATTTGGAGCGGCATCATCACCATGCATCGCTATGTATGTGAAGAATAGGAATGCGCAGGATAACGCACATATCTATCCAGAAGCAGCTTCCGCTATGGAAAGCAATTTTTATATGGATGACTATCTACAGGCATTTTCCGACGTGACGACGGCCGAAAGGATAGTAAACGATATGTATGAATTACATAAACGTGCTTCTTTCCAACTGAGGGGATGGGCTAGCAACCGACCCGAAGTTTTATGTAAAATGGAAAATAAATATAAGAGCGACAGTGCTTCACTGGGAGATAAGGAGCACCCGGAACGCACTTTAGGTTTGATCTGGAATATCAAACGGGATATAATAAGTTTCTCCATAAGTCTTCGTAACACACCGGAAGAGGTGATGGAAGGTTTACGACCGCCTACGAAGAGGGAGATAACTAGTGCTGTGATGTCGGTCTTCGATCCTTTGGGACTCGCATCACCCATAACGATTCAAGGGAAGTCGCTGATCCAACAAGTATGGAGGACAGGCATCTCTTGGGATGAAGAAGTTACACACGAATTACACGTGTTATTTTGTAAATGGATATCGGAAGTGAAGAAATTAGGTCATTTAGAAGTACCTAGACCCGTTCTGAAGGCGTCGGCAAGGGAGAATTACACACTTTCACGGATGCTAGTGAAAAAGCATACGCTGCCGCGGTGTATTACGTCACCACGGACGAGCTAGGAGAAAGGCGGATTACGCTGATCGCCGCAAAGGCAAGAGTAGCGCCGCTGAAACCAATTTCTATTCCAAGGCTTGAATTGCAAGCAGCTCTTATGGGCAGCAGATTAGCTGCATCAGTTATTGAAGAGAGCAAGTACGAGATATCCGAGAGAGTATTTTGGACGGACTCACGTACAGTGTTAGCGTGGATTAAGTCAGATCCTTGCGCTTTTAAACCATTCGTTGCTCATTGATTGGCTGAGATCGAAGATCACAGTAAACCATGTGAATGGCGATGGGTTCCAACGTCACAAAACGTGGCAGACGACGCCACTAGAAATTTTCCTTCCACCTTCGATGTAAGTCATCGCTGGTTTCAAGGACCTGAATTCCTTAGGAAAAGTCCTGATTTATGGCCCAAACAAGTGGACACCATAAATAGCTTAGAAACAGGTGAAGAAAAATCGCCAAAAGGCGTAAATGCGCTGAGAAAGCAAGAACCGTTAAGTCTACCCGACTACGGACGATTTAGCAGCTTTAAGAAATTCCTTGGGGCAACTACACGCACCTTACAAGCGGTAGAAAAATTCAAGAGTTTAAGAAAGTCGGTTAAAGGACCCGACAACGCAGCCGAAAAGTCGTTTATGTGTTCCAACGAAGTTTTAGCAAAGTCGGTTAAAGGACCCGATAGCGCGTTGGACATAGCGCTCTTGAAAAAAGCTGAATTATTAATTTGGAAGTTCGTTCAAGACGAGTGTTTTCATTTGAAAATAAAATGCTTGAAAGCAGGCAAAAGCTTTGAAAGAAGTTCACGCTTAAGTAAATTATCTATGGAAATAGGAGAAGATAACTTACTCCGTTTAAATGGGCGTTTACCTTTTAAGTCTAATTTGACCGAGGAAAGTAGAAAACCTGTCGTATTAGAAGGTAAACACGAAATCGTTAAAATGATGATTAGAGAAGTTCATCATCATTTTAGACATGCCAATCACCAGACGGTGATGAATGAGGTGAACCAAAAATTTTATGTCTTGAACCTGCGTAATGTAGTACGAAGTGTGTAACATCATTGTCAGTGGTGCAGGACATACAGGTCAAAACCGCAGAACGTGCCACAAGCAAATATTCCTCTGGAGAGAATAGCTCACAATGAACCACCTTTTACATGTTCAGCCGTAGATTATTTCGGACCTATGAGTGTGACTATAGGAAGGCGACACGAAAAACGTTGGGGTGTTTTATTTACGTGTCTGACCACCAGAGCAGCACATCTGGAATTAGCAGCCTCATTGACACCAGCGTCAATGATAATGGCATTGAGGCGATTTATCGCCAGAAGAGGAAAACCAGCCGTTATATACAGCGATAACGGGACGAATTTCAAAGCTGCACGAATAAAGAATTATTGAAAGCATGCGAAGAATGCTATGAGGGCATGAAAAATGAGTCATTTAAAAAATATATTAAATGGAAATTTATACCTCCGGGAGCACCGCACATGGGTGGCGCCTGGGAGAGGTTAGTAAGATCAATTAAAATTGCGTTGACCGCTACGCTCAAAGAAAGGAGCCCGCGAGAGGAGGTTCTGCATACGTTGCTTTTAGAAGCAGAGCATACTGTAAATTCCAGACCTCTGGTAACATTCAGTATGGATAGTCCTGAAGAGGGTTTGACACCCAATCATTTTCTTCTGGGACGCTCATGTGGTGATCGACCACCTGGATTATTTTTAGAGCAACATCTGACGGGTCAACTCAATTGGAAAGCTGCACAGAGGTTAGCCGACCATTTTTGGACAAGATGGCTAAAAGAATACATGCCTACTTTAATACCTCGAACAGGTAATAACGGAAAGTTTATGGAACCTAAAGAAGGTGATATTGTCTTGATAATAGATCATTCATTGCCACGAAATACGTGGCCGAAAGGCAAGATTAGTAGGACGCTACCGGGACCAGACGGTCACACTAGAGTGGTTGACGTCATTACTAGCACAGGTATCTTGAGGAGACCTACATCCAGAATAATAGTCCTGGTACCCGCGATGCCTCCCAAATAATGGTGCTGATCCACGGGGGGAAGATTGTTGGCGACGCGCCTATAAGAATATTTCAATTTATTAGTTAACCGATTACGAATAGCTTCTAAAAAGCAAATTATCAAGCAACAATATTCCTATAAGAAAATGCTTAGTTGAATCTTAAAGAAATATCGAATTAATGATATGAAGGTCTTGGGTTTGACTCCCAGGCCGGAATAGTTTATCGTTTTCTTAGTAATATCTCCTAATAAATTCGTATAGGGAATTTTAAGATATAAATTATGTTACCGGATTTGTTCCCCGGTCGAGATGATCGCTGTGCATAAGTATAATTAATGGAAATTGATTGCATAAGTATTGTCCTATATGAGTTTGATATGTTTTGTATGAAAACAAATGCCTATTTTCTATGATTGATTTATGAAAACATTCACTTATTTGTTTGATAAGAAACATGATAACTGATAAGAATCTGATTAGAGGTAGTTTTCAACGTTTGAGAATTGAGTAGAATCATTTATTCACCTAGTATTGTTGATATTAGTGTATACTAAACTTTCCATTTTTACTGATAGTCGATAGCCGTGCAAAAGTTAGTTGTTCAAATAGTGTGAGTTCATAGACGCACGCTAGCCACGTACTTAGGAGGCCAAATATGTAGAAATTTAAATATTTGCAATTTCAGCAATTTATGTAAAAATGACTTGTAAAACATTTCAGATTGATTATACGTGTAAAAGAGGTGAATTCTGTGTTATTTTTATGTGAAAATTCCTGTGAATAAGTGAAATAATGATAGTTTTGTATAAGAAATTTAAAAGTGTTTTAATAGTGAAATGTATAGAGAAAATGTAAATTAAACTATTGTATTGGTTAAGATATGTATAATTTCAAGTGGAAAACATTGTTTTAACTTTCTATGTTAAATATTTAAGAAATTCCAACTTTGAACATGTGAGTAAAATAAGCATAGTTTGTTAAATAAATAAAAGGTTTTTTGTGATATAAAAATGTAATGTATATCGTAGTATAGATATTTTTTGTGCTATCTTTATAAGTAAATTGTATAAATGTATGTCTTATACAAATAAAGTTATTGAGTAAACCGTGAGAGAGTGATAGTACAAATTGATGTAATTGAGTTGCGCAAGCGCACAAATGGCGCGGCTCACTTTCGCGTATAGCTCTGGGGTAGCTCAGTAAACGAGTTTTCTTGCAATTCGTTCAGCTGGCGCTATTCGCGGACGATAGCGCCTATTTCACCTCGTCCAGAAGAGCCCACATAGCCACTGCCAAGATGCAGCGTCTGCTGGACCTGCTGCCACCATGGCTGGAAGAGTGGAGGATGGTCGTCAACGTTGGTAAGACGACCGCTCTGCTCACTCGCCGTCTCAGGAAGTTTCCACCTCCGCTGACCCTCAACGGCCAGAAGATTGCGTACCAGAAGGCTGTAACCTACCTTGGGTGCAGGATCGACAGGACGCTGCGCATGACCGCGCACGTCGACTTCGTCGTCCGCCGGGCCCGATGTACGCGGGCGACGCTCTTGCCGGTCCTGGCATCCAAGCTGCCCATACGAACCAAGCTCCGGATATACAAGATGTATATCCGGACCATCATCACCTACGCTGCACCGGCCTGGTACGCGCTTCTGAGCGACCCTCTGAGGCGGCGACTACAGGCCCAGCAAAATCTGACATTAAGGACGATCGTCGGAGCAGGTCGCTACGTCCGGAACGACGTGATAGCGGCCGACTTGAAGATCGAGAACATCACCGACTTCGTGGCCCGGTTAGCGCGCGGCATGTTTGACCGTGCCGATAACGGGCCACATGAACACCTTAACGGCTTTGCGCCGTTACACACCCGGCCACCGGACGGGCGACCTCTTCCAAGAGAACTCCTCTCTATATGTGATTAGAGAGTTGAGTAACAACCCACAATGCCGCAGAAAGGCCAACTCAGACTTACCAAATAACCACCTTTTTCCGTAGTTGGATAACTACGAAAAAACAATTTACCGCCACCACGGAAAAAACCCGTGTATGCTATCGAGCCTAAAATAGGCTAAAGGACTGTCCCATAGTAATGGGATATGAGGACACCCGGGCAATGGGGGTTACCCCGAGGCCCGATACCTGCATTGTCCCCCCGGACGTTGTAGACGACATTCAACGCAACGCAATTCGTTCGGGAATCCTTCAGGAAAGTTCGGGGAAGTTCGGAGAAACTTCGGGAAAAGTGCAAGACCAGCAGTCAATAAGAAGAAGAAAGAAAAAGTGTAGGGAAGTGATAGGGAAAAGTAATTACTCTCCCACGGAACGGTTTGAAGATAATTGCTGTTTTATTCCCAAGGAATTCTTCCCTCAAAATAATACAGTCCACATCGAAGAATTAAGGCGTTGGGACCGGGACGACTTCGGAAGACCCGTAATCCCCGCCTGAACCTATTTTCTGAAAAGGAAGAGGTTATCGCCCTTGTGTGTTACTCCGTTGCGGAGATCACATACGTTGTTCCCGAACCCAACGTAGTCGCTATAGGAGGCCGAATCGAGAGAAGCCTCGATTCCTCCCTTCTGTTTCTTAGTTAACGTTTGTCTGGTTCCTTTTCAAGGACTTACATGTCATATTGCTGGGAGAGACAAAGTGAAATCCAAATACGCATATAAAGCTGCCAAACTACCATCTGTACAGAAGGGACGAGGTCACTTCTCAAGGGGCCGCCTACAGAGGGACGGCGGTTCTAGGGAGGAGGGACATCGTCCATCAAGAGCTGGACTTACCATCATACCAGACAATGCGCTCTATCGGCATAAGCATCGGTAGGCGGCGGGCGAGGAACTAAGGATCTACGCAGCATACCGCCCGCCAGGGACTCCATTCTGCTCCTCAGACATCCGGACGGTGATGGAAGGCGAAACACCCACCATCATTGCCGGCGACCTAAACGCAAAACACCCGGCGTGGGGGTCCAGAGTGATCACCCCGCCGGGTCTTGAACTTTACGAAGACGCGGAGAATAACAGCTACGACGTATTAGGCCCCGAAGAACCAACATACGTTCCATCTGATCCACGGAGACCTACCGGTGTACTGACATTCTACTAACTCCTACCCGACAGTGGTAGAAGTGCTGTACGACCTCAGCTCACAGCACCTCCCGATTCTGATAACCCTTGGCCTAAAGGCGGTGACAACGCTGCCCAGAGCATTCAAGATACTTATCGACTGGAGGCTCTATTGCCAACATCTGCAGGAGAGACCTCCAGTCCACCATCCCATAAGCACAGCGGACGACGTAGAGGCTGCTGCTACTAGAATTACCAAGAACATCCAGGAGGCCCTCCACGCGGCCTCTACGATCGTCCCGATCACTGCAAGGCGAGACGATCTGCCGCGAGAAATATGCGTGCAGATCAGGAGCAAGAGAGCGTTGAGGAAGCTCTGGGCGCGCACTCGCTGCCCTAGATTGAAAAAGCAACTTAACACCTTATCGGAGGAACTGTCGGTTGCAGTCCAGGCCTTCAGAGGAGAGGCCTGGGATCGGCGCATCTGGAAGGCGGATGAGCATGATGCGTCGCTCTATAAACTGAACCGACAGTTGACCAAAACCAGACCTCCCGTTTGCCCGCTGACCAACAGCGTGGGTGAACGCTGCTACGATGCCAAGGGCAGAGCGGATATCCTAGTCGAGCACTTCGAGGCGCAATTTATGCCGAACCCAGCAAGTGCGGAGTTCATGGAGCTTCATGCCCGGAAGGAAAGTCGCGTACAGGAGGTCCTGTCGTCGCCCGCGCCGCCTCTTGCAGGAGAGTGGTTCATCTCCCCCGCTGAACTGTGGAGGACAGTAACCCGCCTGCAACCGAGGAAGGCGCCGGGGCACGATGGAATTACCAGCGCTGCACTCCGACAGCTGCCCAATAGAGTCCTAGTAGAGCTTGGTCGACTCTACAATAGGATATTGCGGACATCCCACTTCCCGGAGGACTTGAAGAAAGGCAAAGTCATCGTCTTGCCGAAACCCGAGAAGGACAGGCGTAGAGCTGCCACCTACAGGCCGATCACGCTATTACCGCACATAGCCGTCTCCGTCCGTGCATCCAACTTCGGGCGGAGTAGCACGGATTCAGGAGGGGTCACTCTACAGTCACACAGTTGACTAGAGTGCTGCACCTGCTTGCGGCAGAGTACAATCGTGGCCGCATATCGATGGGCGTCTTTCTCGACATCGAGAAGGCGTTCGACAGGGTGTGGCACTCAGGATTGCTTTTTAAGCTGTACGAACAGACCAGTGTCCTTGTTGCTATGTTGCGGCTAGTGGCGTCTTTCCTGGAAGACAGGAAGTTCTTCGTCTGCGTAGAGGACGCCGAGTCCGCAACCACGGCGGGGGTTTTTTTCCTTGCACAACACTGCCTCCCACATCCACGCTGCGTCAGCTGGATGTTGCCACCATGTCTGGACGAGTGGAGGATGGTCGTCAACGTTGGTAAGACGACCGCTCTGCTCACTCGCCGTCTCAGAAAATTTCCACCTCCGCTGACTAATGGCAGAAGATCGCGTCAGAAGGCCGTAACCTACCTTGGGTGCAGGATCGACAGGACGCTGCGCATGACCGCGCACGTCGATTTCGTCGTCCGCAGAGCCTGATGTGCGCGAGCGACGCACTGGTGCCGGTCCTGGCATCCAAGCTGCCGATTAAGACCAAGCTCCGGATATACAAGATGTATATGTCCGGAAAGATGTATCCGATTATCACCTACGCTGCTCCGGCCTGGTACGCGCTTCTGAGTGACCCTCTGAGGCGGCGACTGCAGGCCCAGCAGAATCTGACATTAAGGACGATCGTCGGAGCAGGTCGCTACGTCCGGAATGACGTAATAGCGGCCGATCTGAAAGTCGAGACCATCGCCGACTTCGTGGCCCGGCTGGCGCGCGGAATGTTCGACTGCGCCGACAACGGGCCACATGAACACCTCAACGGCTTCGCGCCGTTGCACACCCGGCCCCCGGACGGGCGACCTTTGCCAAGAGAACTCCTCTCTATAGCGATTAAAGAGTAGAGTAACAACCCTCAATGCCGCAGATAGGCCAACTTCAACTTTTACTGGACTACCTCCTTTTTTCCCGTAGTTAACCGACTACGGGAAAAATTTTCTTACTACGGAACATCCGTACTGGATTACCTAGCCTGTTAAAGGCTCCTAGGACTGGCCCATAGTGGTGGGCCATGAGGAAAGTCCGGGCAATGGGGGCATACCCCGAGGCCCGAGACCTGCAGGACTCCACAGTCCACGCAGACGACAACACGAGGTTCCACGAGTTAGTATTTTTAAGCAGATTTTTCGAAGTGTTCCTAATTATTGACAACGCTTGTTTGCAATTTTTTTTTAAATATATTAGTTACAGTATACGACTTTGTGTTCTTGTCTCTGTCCTCCTCCTAGTTTTGATTTTATAGAGCGGCGAAGCTTAAGGTGACCATGTTACCCCCACGTACCTAACCCCACATACAGATATATCCATACACACGTTCATGTGAATGGATACTTATATATATATAAATAAATATAAATATATATATATACTTTTTAACTTCCCGCTAAGAAAATTGAAAAGTTTCATAAAAAAAGGAAGTTATTGATTCACCCCGATTTTCGAAAATTGAGTTTTCATCAGATCTCAACGTTTTAAGATCCCAGGAAGCTAATCAGACTAATTTCACTATGATGTCCGTACGGATGTATGTATGTATGTGTGTGTGTGTGTGTGTGTGTGTGAGGTGTATTCAGTAGTGGACTTTTATAGGCTGTAATAGTAATGGTACATTTAAGCTATTTTTCTAAGCGCGGGATGATAAGTTTTTATTCTAAAAACAGGATCTGAAATTGAAAAATAGTAGAATTTGTTACAAAGACGCGATATGCAAAACTGCAAAGGGAGCGTGCAATACTTTGAGTGTCGCATCTGTGTTTCGTCGTCACATGGTCCTGTTTATGTTGTACGAACGAGCGGTCACAACGCGGCTTTTTTTTAACGCAGAAATCCTAACTGTAAATGAAAGCGATATTTTTCTTTTATTTACAATAGATAATTTAAATGGATTTCCGACCTTCTAATGTTATAGTTGATGTGCAAAAATGGTAAAAATTTGGAAATGGTTACCCTACACGCTATAATAATGGGTGTACTATTGCTTGATGAAAGAAAGAAGTTATAAGAGAGGAAAATAGAGAGGGAGAAATTTAATACCTTTCGTATTTCCGTACAATTTATATTTTCAAAACAACTAAAATCATTAATTATACAACAAAAAAATTATTACATTAGATTAAAAGACATGTATCTATGTAATTAAAGTGTGAAGTAATGGTAAAGGAGTTTAAAATTTGTAGTAATTACTGAGTGTATTTTAAACTTAATATTTTTTTCACTCATTAATTACAGCCCTTTACAAGTCCATAGCTGAAAATAGGCTCCCACAAGGAATGTCACAAAGCACGATCCTGAGTCACATTAATTATAAAATACTGACACTTACGTCTATCTACATCCTCGAGTCTTGTTAATTCGTTAGGAAACACCTGAAACTCTACTCACCTATTACAAGAACTAAAAGAAATAATAGAAATTTTTTCAAGCTTAGTATACCCTTCTCCAAATTAAAATTAGTTTCGACTGGCCCCAACATTATATCAATAAAGATTTGTAACCTTTTACCGAATTCTATAAAAACTTGGAAAACTCTGCCCAATTTAATAAACAATTGAAATAATCCTTATTAATAAATGTTATTATACTTTATAGTTTATATGTATACTTATATGAATATTTTGACGATAAATAATGAATGAAAGGATAAAAGAATGTGGAGCGCAGTCGTAGATTATTACTTGATCTTATGTCGAATTAATGGCTTATTCAAGCGTTGACGGCATCGGACTTCTCATATACCGACTTTCACCTGCATATACCGACATTCTTCCCCATCGGTTATTGGTTCTTCAAGCTAAATGGCTAGCCCATTGAAATTTCAGCTTACTAATCAGTTAGCATTCATTAATTAATTTAAATGAAGATAAACTTACTTTCATAAATATAAAGCAGTCCCATGTGCTCTTTTGTAAACAAAAATGTATTTATTTTAGTTACTAAAAAATATCACAGACGTTAGTTTGTACTGCCTTAAATTCTGTTTACGTTCCAAAGCACACATGGCATGAGGGTCGCCTTTAATTGAATTTAAAACTTTTCTCTGACGTCACGCAGAGGCAAGCTGTGTGCGGTGACTCCTCAACTTGTGGTGCACTGGCATTTTTAAAATGTTCATAAGAGTCAAAAGGTCTGTCTTCTATGTTATAAGATTACAAAATGAAACGTATCTTTTTTATTATAATAATTTCTTCAAAATTCCAACTGACCACTTCTCCACAGTTGCCAGAGGTTTACGAACCAATATGAAAGAAATAATAAAGAAGCATTTTTTCACTACTACGATCTTCCAAAATAAAAAACATATAAGTTATTTATTATAAGTTAGATGACAATCTGAAATGCCAGAGAGACACAAAGGCTTTCGGGAGATGGCGGTATAAATATCTCGTTTTCGCAAAATTAAAGTTTTGGCATAAAAACTCAATTCCAGTTGTGGAAAAAGAAGATTCAATCAGCTGTTTACAAATTCCAACATTAATAGTTCTTTATGGAAGTGTTTTATGCACCTATAAATTTTGCAAAGGATCCCTAAGTGCTTTAGTTTTATAGATAGTTAATTTATTGGAAAAGCTTTCTTATAATCTAGTTAAATAACATCAATTTATCGATTAAAGATGATTTTAACTCTCTATACATTTTCCTAGACTACATTTTTATTAAACTTAATTTACAATAACTTGAAATTTTACGTGGTAGAGCCACACTGCAGCTATATTATAGTTGTAGCACGAATGGGTCGGCTTGGTCGAGCTCGGCAGGACTACGAGTACACTCTCAAAGAATGCCCGCTTAAAATAGCAGCGTAATGCTGCTGTGTTTCGTATCGTGAGTTTAGAGAACCAGAGACCCTTTTTACTGCTATCGAGGCATTCCACTTAAGTCCTCGGGGGTGACAACACATTTGCGTTTTGATTCTTAATTGAGTCTAAATATGGATATTTATGGGTTAAAGCATCCACTTACCGTCATTACGACCTCACACTTGAGGATAGTGAAAAATAGGACATACTTGTAAAAATACATTTTGAGAATATATTTTTGTGAATGTTATATTTTAATGAAACTGCATTTTGCTTAAGTACAGGTGGAGGTGCGGGTAGCTCTTGGTAGAAATGTTCGTATTTAATCATTAGTAGTAACAAAACCAGTTAGTTTCCCATTAATACCAATTAAATTTTTTATTGAAATATTACATGGAAGAGCCACGCAGCAGCACATGGCACGAATGGGTTTTCTCGACCGGGTAAGCACCACGCTCTCACAGAATACCAACGTAAAATACAGCGTATAAATATGGTGATTCTATAGAACCGGTGATACTTTTCAATGAAAACGAGGTGACCTTAGTCCTTATTGTTTGGATGCGATAACGCATCTTAATTACGTTACGATTACTTAACGCATTTTAATTCATAATTGAGAATCATAAGGTGCTCTGAGTGCTCGTTCGTCACCCTTATTAAAAAAAGGACTTACGAAGTCGCCATTTAAGAATTGTTACAAGGCGTCACTGTAACTTTACTCCAAAAACCAAACTGTATATTTTTATTCTGTTGATTGAATAACTGTTCTTTGTTTGTGTTTTTACTCCAAAGACCAAACTGTATATTTTTATTTTATTTATAAATGGGAAACGTTTATGAATGAATGTGGAAGCGTTATACGTACACGAATAGCACATTGACAGTTATCCAGACCCGGAACTTTAACTTGTAGCCAAAGAAAGGAGTAAAATTCTCTTTGTTCATAAGTAGCACATTACGCACGCAAAATAGAGCCGTACAGGCGATTTATAACTGAGTCCCTCAGAGAAAAAATTAAAAAAATAAACATATTTACTTTGTCATCGCAATATATATATATATATATATATATATATATATATATATATATATATATATATATATATATAATGCAATGTATGTACGTAAACATAAATTGCTTTAATAGGAATATAAATTTTCATACTTTAAATACTTGGAACAAACATGAGCTTGTTTAATACCAGTTACTAGACTGCACTGAGTTTGTAACTCATTTATGGGGCTTTGTATACGTTTTTATAAATTCCTTGAAAATGTACAAAATTAGTCAACAAACAAGTTTAAATGGTTTTTTAAAGAAAAATTGTAGAAAAGGGTTATTATTATATCAAAGAAAACATGAATGAAGGTAACCCACGAGGTGAACGGCACCATGCTGGTTCTACAAAAATTTATTGAAAAATTGTAGAAAATTATTGTAGAGTGGAATATGTTCAAAGAAAATCCCAGTGGGTTTCTTACCGGTTCTTCCCAGGACAGAGGTATTTTATCATGTGAATAATCAGTGGTATATAAAAAAGACTTGATAAGTATTATGCAGTAATCTGTATTGAAAAAATTCTATTCTATTATATTCTAACAACTACACTTTCATTAATTTATTTGAAAATATGACAGTTACAAATGACGACAAAGTTAAATATTTTGATCTCACGCTTCCAAAAGTTATTGAAGCCATAAATATTATATATTAAGATATATTTCAATCGACAGATCTTATCAAAAAGCCTATAATTTCAGCGAAAAGAGGACTTGACTTAATTTTATTTAAAAAGTTACTCGAGATTCGAGAAAAGCTCTTTAAAGTTTACATGAACACATCGTTAGATGATAAATCCTTAAGCAACACACAACTTCACTTTTCCCATTGTACTAAAGATGAGATTACGGGGCCCTGGGAAAATTATTTTATCAAACACGTTCCGTCCTAAATGTAAGCTTCAAAAATCTTCCACAACTTACAGCGAATTTCAACTAATTGAAAAACTTTTCTAATTATAGGCTTAACAGATACTTCGAGTAAATCGCCTTAAGGGTAAACAACACCTCAGGAATTTGCGACGGTGAGCGTTTTATGACGACGTGGTATAAGTAATAAAGGCTTGATTAATAATATAAGAGTTTTAAAACTTACACGACATGCATTGATCACGAGCTGTAATGATCCCGATAATTACTTTATCCTGGTGAACCTGATTAGGATACTAGGATAAAGTCTGGAATTGTTGTATTGTCGTCGGTCCTTGACACAAGTGCAAATTTTCAAGTCAATCGGCCGTCTACAAGTTTTTGAAAATTACATTAAAATATTCTATATATATATACACGTGGTATATATATATAGTCGTTACTCCGTCTAGTGCACAGGTCACGTTGTTGCGCTTCCCGGTACGAGATTGACACTCGAGAATCTCCATTCCTCAGGTAGAGGTTAGGTATCGGTTATTCGAGCAGTATATTGAATGGTTGGGGGCCTGTGTCGATACTGATCTTCAACTTACTGATTGATCAAGTAAATTGGTTCTACTACGAATTCTATCGTTCCAGATTATACAGATTATGGGTAACTTCAAAAGTCATTTATTAAGTCAGTGTGCTTGCGCTAAAAAGACTATGGCTTATATTAAGTTATACAAACCAATATACTCAATAGACACAGAAACCACGATTTCGAGAACAGTACATGTGTGACAGACAGTGTATTTTGTCGTACGCAGTACGTACTATTGTTTTAAGTGAGGAGCGAAAGCGAGAGCAAGTATTTGCCGCTTACCGCGCGAATCCATAAATTCACAAGAGCCTTGCTGAATTAACGTGACTGCATCTTAAATTTAAGTAGAATAAAAATCTCGTTATAACCCCTGTTTCTCGCCTGCCACTTTCGATGCAGACTCGAATAACCATAAACGTTAAGTCAAACGGCTTTGTTTCAATGTGTAAGGTTTTGTGAGAATAATTTTATAAGGCAACTCTGTTGCAGCATGCTTGATGCGGGGGACTTGCAAATTCCATATTTACTGCCTGACATTTGAATACAAACTGCGTAAAGTTTAGGAGGGTAGACGGATAATTTGTGTTATTGTTATTTATGACTGAGAATAATTCAATTTATTCTTCGATGAATATTTTTGTAATTTATCCTTATATGTAATGGTTAAAATGTTATGTTGTTTAATTTTTATACAATAATGACCTCTAGACCAAATGCTGGACAGGATTATAGTATACAAGAGCATGCGCACAGCACACCTGCACTCTATTTCCTCTTTCTCATAGTCCGATGGGACGGCATTTCGACACGACCGGAGTGAGATCAGGTGTAGGATAAACGGCTTTTCCAAGCATTGTAGTGAAACACCGCCAACATTCTGTTTTAAAGTGGATAAATGGCATATTCAATGCATAAAAGACGAACAGAAAACTAACAACTTTTGATTTTCAGAACGTTGCGCCGGTCGGATAATTTTCATAAAAGACTTAAAGATTATTTAAAATTGTTGGTAATTTTAATTCAGCTCTTCATTTATCAATCAACTTTTACTTTACAAGACACACGTGTCACTAAAGCTGCCGAGCGTCTCAGTACTTCTAGTTAGTCTGTGCAAGGGGACACAGATTTTTTACTGCTCTTTTTAATATATAAAGAACTAAAGTCATGTTTGAAGACTGATCCTGAGTCTTAGTAAGTAAAGCGGCAAAATATCAACGTTGTGGTCATACCACTGCGGAATAATGCCTGTTGCTTTGCTACAATAATTACATTCCTTTTTAATTGTTATATACCAGCGCTTGACTGGTACCCCACCTGAATAGTGGTGATGAGGAAAATGATGAGGAAGATATGGTGAAGTGCATTAATTTAGCTTAACAAAAGCCAATTCACAATTGCCTTGAAATGTTACTACATTATTTAACTGGATGGAAAGGTAGATGCTAGAAAATTATTCCACTCATTTTTTTATACGATAACGCTGACAAACGAGCACACAGTCCACTCGTTAGTGCCACAACTATACTACTAATATAGTTGCAGCATGGCTCTACCACGTAAAAAAATTCATCAATATTAGCCGTGCGAGTTATGAACGACGATTGTAGCGCCAAATAAAGTTCTTTCTTTCATTCTTTCTTTCTTCTTAAATGTGTATAAATGTAAGAAAAATTTCGCGAATCTATATTTAAATTGCATTAAAATTAAATTGGTTGCTCTTAATTACAGCACAAAAGAGTCTTAAAACAGACTACTCAAAAGTTATTTTCCAAGTGATCAACTTCCAGAGAAATCATCCCCGCACTCATTATTTATTCATCGAAGAGCGTGCACTTTCAAAAAAACTCCCGACTAAGACTCTCGTTAAGTAAATTAATACGAATATAAAACATGATTAAAAAAATTATGTCGACAACCTATGAGGGGAAGAAACAAAACAAGGGGGAATCTCTTGTATGAATGAACGCCTTTCCCATAACACAAAAACAAAGTTACACTTACAAGTACTCGTATATATCAACAATGTACGCCAAGCGATCAACAACTTTAATTTCATCGTCTTAAGCTAAAGTTTGCAGCACAAGAAAGTGAATGAGTTAGTCATAAATGTTAAGTATACTGTATGGTGACCATTCCGTTGTTGTTACATGGACTCTTTCTATTATTTATTTATTTTAATGCACCTTTAATGTCAGGCACCTTAAACCGAAAGCTAACAATGACAGCACTTAATGCCTTATGGCATGCTCTACCAGTCAACTTCGGGAAGGATAGAGAGATAAAGTTCACAAGTGTTAAAAGAGCTAAAATGCTCTAATATCACAAATTATGATTTGGCCGCTAAGGTTGTATGGTGTATAGTGGAGGGTGGTAGCGTGAGGTAGTGGCGTAATCCTAAGCAGTAGATTTTATGGTCGACAATTTAGGAATGAACATCAATCATGAATTGGGATGGATATTTTACATAGTTTCCACTTTCAGCTAAGGAATTTGACAAAGGCAGTGTTTTTTTTATTAGTTTGAGTTTGAGTTGTTACCTGAAAGATACTGCTGTCCTATCTCATTTCCTAACGATGTAAGTTCTAACTGATGCGCATTATTTAACAATATTTCAGTTTATAAAAATATTACAATCCCACCATAAATCTTTTTTCGTGGTGTCCTTATTTTTTTTGAAACAATTGTGGTTACATAAGTTTACCTTTAAGTATTATAACTTCTAATGTCCCCGAACGGTTTTAATGCAACTTGCCCGAGGGTAGAACAATGAAAATGTTAATTCGAGTCTCGCACCCGCGATGTTTATTTTTAACTTCCAACGCTTCGTAACGGCGTAGTTTTCTTATGCTCCTCTGTTTTAAGACAATTCGCCCTGATTTATTGCGGTTACCGAGAGAATATAATGACTTTTAATTCTACTCACGCACTGTAGCACTAAGCAACGATCTTTTACTTCGAATTTGCACTCGTGTGCAAAATTTAAATACGTAGTAAAGAGCTCCCTGCTCTTAAATTCAATCTTGCTCGCTGCTGAAGCTTTACAAGATTTATTAAAGTTAAGGTAGAAACGACCTTAAATAAAAGCCTAGAAATTTTGATGATTACTTTTTAAGCCGTTTCGTTTGTTTAAAGAAAGAAAGACAAGGTAATTTAATAGACAGTGGAAAACTACTGATAATTTCGTTCTTGTTAAACCTTTTGAAGATCTACAGACCTATTTTCCTTCTAAGTCACATCTACTTTTTTGCAAGAGTCAGCTAGTTGGCTCTCACACAGACTACGACTGCCAGCCTCCCGAAAATGCCAGTTTTGACAAGGACTGTTGTTAGGTACTTAATTCTTTTTTGGACCAAGCAAGCACACAGTCTACCTGATAGTAAATGGATGCAGCCCTCAGACTTCTACATTTATACTCGATTAGAAGTAAAAATGCAGATACGTGGTCACCCACGACGACTACAGTAGCATACTATGCCTTTTTGTCGGATTATGCAAAATGCTCAAAAGTATAATAAGTTTAATCTGTTATTACATCTGGGATACAAAGACTATGAAAGCCTTAAGAAAAATAAACTTTTACTTAACAGTTATTTTCAAAGAACTTAAAATTATAGAATAATTTTCATATTTTAGAGTTATAGTCGTTATAGAATTATAAGTTATAGAGTTGAAACCCCGACTTTGCTATTTTTATTTCTTTAAAGTCGGCTTTTGCTTTCATAAAAGTCAATTTTTAACGTCATCTAAATATTTACATTAAAAAAATCAACTCCCATTTTTCAGTCGTAGGGATTGAATTATTCTTTCAGATTTTACATGGAACCAAAATTTAAGTATAACCTATTAAAATAATTGAAATTGGTACACAGTTGACGACATCATGCATTCAAATACATAAATATACAATCGAATTGAGAAACTGTGTTTTCTCAGTATCGACTGTCGGAGTCGTTACACAATTATAGAGGTTATGATGACTATCCGGGTAGAGTAGTGTTAAGTTCTGAATGTCAACTGATAATAAATGTAGATGCAGTAGTACAGTATCTATCTAGATTCAGACGAATTGTGTCCTCTTTTATAGCACTTATTCTATAAAAAAAATATGGCAACATCGCTGAAAGAACTTACCACTAGTTTGGTAAATTCAATATTTTTTTGATTTTTATCAAGATCGACTACTTAATTTACTCTATATTTTATCTTACAAATTCATCAGGCTACGTCGTAAGATTGCTCCATAGCTGTGATTCACCTAAAAATTCGACGCGCAAAAATTTCAATCAGTCTGTTATTCATATGCAAAAGTTTGTTCCCCAGAGCATATTCGAGGATATGAAATGAATGGATCCACTTTGTATTGTACAAGCTCGTGTGACGTTGAATACAAAATCTAAATGCGTCAATTACAGAGCTCACATCTTGGGATAAATAAACGAAGCAATTTTGTCTTTATGATTCAAGATATTTGGGAATTTCCATTGTGCGATGAGCACTTAATAAGTTTATTTTACGGTTCATTGTACCTACTTTATCCCATGAAAAAAAAACTCAATTTTTAAGATCCGATCTTTTGTTTCAGTATACTCATACAAGTACTGCAAGGATTTGTTTGCCAGCAACTGTCTTTCTATCCGATTATAATATGAGTATCATAAAGACAAGAGTGGAAATATATAATGGCTTTTGTTGAGTTAAGTCAGTGCGCTTTATCATCTTCGACTGCTTCAGCACTTACCATCAATGGCCGTCCCCGTTTCGGCCAGATCTTTCCGAGTTAGCAAGTGTCGTTGTGTGCGTGTTGTGGCTCGAGCGTACGAGTTTGTGTTGTCACGTGCCAGGCACGTACACGTATTAGCGGCGTCCGGTACATTTCTTTGAAGTTAGCCTACTATTCTGTTTTTACTATGACTATGGCAAATATCCCCACTAGGAGTGAATCTATAGGGATATCAGTCAAGCAATGGCTTACTCGTATACTAATAAAAAGCGCTAGATGGAACAAAGTTTTGTCTATAAGATTAAAATAATCTCTTTTATAAAAGTTTACATGTAAAATATTGCTGTTTAGCGACAAAGTCACATATTGTTTCAGTATATTAAGTACATTTACCGCGTGAAGAAGGTGTAAGAATATCCATAATTGATAGAATCAGGCGTTACTTTGCGGAATTCCATTATAATAAAGATATTAATAGTTACTTTGCAACCATCCGCTCAATTAACTAAAATGATGTGTCTTACCTAGTTTGAAGAGCACCTCCCGCCCTCCCTCAATTGCGTGCACTAATCCCGTCACCACACTAAATCACCTGAAGATGCCTCGTGTAGAGGTCCGAAACACGAGTCGTATTATCGTCGATGGTGTGTCTTTCCTAGAATAGTAGTGTTGGGAGTAGTGGCATTGGGAGTAGTGGAGCTGGGATTAGTGGTGACAGGATTAGTGCACGCAATTGAGGGAGGGCGGGAGGTGGTCCAAACTAGGTAAGACACATCATTTTAGTTAAGTGAGCGGATGGTTGCAAAGTAAATATTAATATCTTTAGTAAGAATATCCTCTACCCTGTATCATCCTGTGGGTGCTGTAAGCGGCAGCAGAGGGAACAGAGGGCAAGAGGAGATGCGCTGCAGCGTCTTTCTAATAACGACTAGAAATAAAAAATGCCGTTTTCAAACCGCTTGCTCAGTGTGACGACAAAGACAAATATACCCACTATGATCTATGGGGGGCCTATGTTCAGCAGTGGACTATATTAGGCTGGAACGTAGCGGTAACAGTATTTAGTACATAGATTTTTATTACAATTTCTGTACTTTAATATTAAGCGCATTAAAGATTAGCGGTAAAGAAATTTACGAAAAATCTTCATTATCACTGTTATAAATCCATTACTATCAGACTATGTAATAAAGACATTTTAGTATGTTCAGATGCATTCCGCCAAACGGAACTTTAATTTCCATGCATATCGTTCCACATATTATCCAAGACAGCGACGGTTCGCGCGACTCGCAACTTATTGGGATCACAAACTTGTAATACATTAACCACATCCCGCTATGAAAGTTTAATATAAAATGATTTTTTATTCCCATTTCTAGCATCTTGTCGTCATAACCGAGGATTTGCGTGCACTACGTCGCGTAATTTATAGCTGGACATAAATTTTAAACTTTGTGAACAAACGTACTTGGTGAATGCGCTGCAGAAATGGATTTCTGATTTTAAACATTATACCTATGTACCAGCTTAAGAAAAACGGCTTAAGAAATTTTTTTCTCGGGCTGATAAAAACTTCAACTATTGACCTGATCTCTCTCGTTATAGAAAGAATATGCCATAATAGCAACGCTTGATAACCGTATTAGAGTTTTCACTACAAGATTACTCAACCTTTTGACATTAATCTCTATTTTAGTAATTACGTCTGTCAAAATAGTCACTCTGAAATAAGAACGTGGTAAGAACCATTCTGCAGCTATTATTTCTGTAGTACGAATCGGTCGGCTCGATACATGTTCCTTCTCCATCTCCTTATATGTTCCTTCTGTGGCCTCTTATACATTTTTGTGCAACGAAGCTTAGATAAATAAACATTATGTCCCTGCCCTTCTGATGCCAGCTCGTCTGAATTTCTAAATCCGCAAACGAAAATTTTTAAAACCAAAAGAACAAAACATAACTTTTTACCTTTGAATGTTACAAAAGACCCTAAATATAAATGGAAAATCTATGGCTGGGAAAACGAAACCCGTGACCTAGAAGAGCAGATATGTTCGCAGTGACCTGTGCACTGCAGTCATAACCTGGCTTCGTTCACCATATGCCCCCGTGACGTACGGGTTTTTACCTTTTTTCTATTGAAAACAGAAATTCGGGAACTGGGTCGAATATGAAAATGAATATTGAATGCTTTTTTATCAGTCGCTATTTGAAGTTGATTGAATAAAAATAGATTGAAAGCTTTTTCGGTGGTAATCAATAGCATATCATGGTGCAGCAGCTTTTTTTAATCTCACGTAATTTAGCCTTTATCGGAATAGACATACGACGATTTATTTAAATTTAATTTCATTGTTCCATGTCGTAGCAGAGTAAGTCAATCCATCAATCAATTTCGCCCCGTGGCTGTAGTGAGATGAAAGGCGACAGAGAGAATCTTAAACAAAGATGAGCTACAGCTACTTATTAATAACAACTGAATAGTAAGTATACTGCATGACCTTTTTTACCGTCTGGAAAAAAATAGGTGTGACATGTGAACGGGGTGGAATCCTTTGGCACTGATATTATACAAAAAAACAAAGATAAACATTTTAAATTAAGTTAATTAATTAAAATCTATCGAAATTCAAATCATATCCACCCTAGCTTGTGACCGTGCGAAGTGACAAAGTCAAAAATAGCTACTAAATTTATTGTTTTATTGCTGTTCGTAAAGTAGGGTGGATATGATTTAAATTTCAATAGATTCTAAGATTCTATTTATTTATTTAGTTCAAAATGTTTGTTTTTATTTTATGTAAAATATCGGTGCCATAGGCTTCTACTCCGTTCACATGTTACACCCTATTTTATTCCAGTTAATAAAAAGGTCATCCAGTACAAAACAACCCATAGCGATTGCAAATATCTCATATGGCAATGTATGTATCCGAAGATCGGACTAAGTGGCGCGTCTTGAGAGATGACTACGTCCAATGGACTGCCCAGGCTGATGATGATGATGATGATGGGGGAGGCTTATGTTCAGTAGTGGACTTGTGACTTTGGATAACTATAGAATTGTGTATATATGGAATGTAATAAAAAAAACACATAATTAATGAAAAGAAAAATATAAAGTTAAAACTTTAGTCTATCGAATCTGGCAAATAAGATATTGATTGATTGAAACCAAAATACACAAAACACTATTTAATAGACTGGTAATCCATAGCATTACGCCTGTTATCCCTGAAGGTGTCAACGAAGTTTTAAGAATCAAAATACAGATGTGCAGCTTTCAACCCTGAGGACTAAGACGCAAAATTCACCATATGAAACACAGCATGAGCATTAAGCTGCTATTTTACGCTTGTTTTCTATAAGAGCACGGTATTGGTATTTGGTCGTGCCGACCCATTTGTGCTACAACCACAATATAGTTGTAGCATGGCTCTATTACGTAAGAAACGAGAGCAGTGTTGGGTGGACCACTGGATGGAGTGATGGAACAAGCAGGTTGATAGATGCAGGTTTCTCAAGATCCTGTTTTGTACCGAACCGAAAAGTAGTGACAGCACAGTACGCAAACATGTCCGAGTTGCTATCATTTGATCTTCACCGACAGATTAATCATTTTAATTTTGTTGTTGCAGGTAAACATTTTTAATTGCAATCTGTCTTCGGTCTGTGAGTATGATGCCAAACAATTTCTTAATATATTACATATTTCTCATTGTAGTAGATGGCTCCGTGTACTATTTTACATATATAATTCTTCTGTACGTGTGTTCGACACTGCAGTTTTTCGCCATCATAGCCGTTTGAAAAATACTTTTAAATAACTTAAATTAAAAACTTTAAAAAAACCTCCGAAGTACAAAAAGTTGATGATCTACATATGGCTTAACAGGTTTTCTTGAAACATAGCTAAGAATAATCTCAATTGAGATTCCTTTCAAACGAAATTAACTTCTGCGAAGTCAGTTCATCGGTGCAGGAGCTATTATGGCACAGACAGACACTCAGATACACATTACAAGCTTATAACACCCCTATGTTTTAGTTGGGGTTTAAAAAAAAGCTTTTACAATTGTTAGTTACAATTAATATTCGTTAAAATAAAACTATCACTGAAAAATCACGCTATCCTTTATGGCCTGTTCATCGCATCCGATCCGCACTAGCCGCTGCCCTCTAAGGTTATTGCCCCCGGAAGCCCTTTCGCGCCCTGTGCAACCCCTACGGTAGTGAATTTAGTGATTTTGTGTAAACCACCGTTTTATTACTGTTTAACGCCTGAATACACCCTATTTTATCAATGAATACCTGCTATCAAACATTTTCCTTGTAAAAATGAAGACGGTGCACGAAGCCTTTTTAACGTAAATTAATGCTACTTATGCAGTTATTCAGGGCTTTTTTTGAGTTAATGAATAGAATAAGAGTATAGAATAATAAATAACAAATAATTTCGCTTATTCTAAGAAAATAAATCTGTTACTTGATATAAGGGTGACAAACGAGCACATAGTTCCAACTGATGGTAAACTATTGCTGTGGCCCATAGACATCTACTCAAACCAAATAAGAGTCTAAATGCATATGCATACGTCAGAACTGAGACGGAATGCTTCGTTACAAGCAAAAAGGTTTTTTTGGTCGTTGTCAATAGCTATAATCCCCTTCAACCCAAAATTCGTTCACGGCGGCCTCTCTCAACGAAGATTAGCCATCTGGGCAGGATAGGATTATAGAGCCGGAGTGTATGCTCAAGGATAGGTGTCTCTCTATTCATTCACTCTTATAGTCCGATAGAAACGGTAATCGGACACGACTGGAGAGAGAACAGGTGCGGGGCTACGGATTTACGTGCTTTCCGATAAACGGGGTGGAAACACCGCCATCTTCCTGACTCCGGGCGGCTACTGAAGATTTTTTGACAGTAAAACCCAATAACTGATTTTGACACGACCCGGGATTTGAACATAGGACCTCATAATCAGCAACCGCATTTAACGACCACCAGACCAATGAGGTAATCACCATATGAACCACAGCAGCACTATGCTGCTATTTCACGACGTTATTCTGACCTTTGTCCTTCGCTGGTGGAACCGACTCACTTAAGCTGCCACAATAGCAAAAATGTCGTAGTATACGCCATCTATCGTGGGTTATGATATCTACTTAAATCTAAGAGATTTCTCAATATCGCCAATATTTCTCACACCACTTGACTGTTATTAGTGCACTTGCAGTCACTCCTGGATACTTTGATGATTAGCGGCAAAAACTGCTTAGCAGACAAAAATAAACAATGCTTAATATAAAATTTTTTGATTTAATGATGGCCTTAGTACATCCACTATGTATGCCGCAAATCGAGAAACTTAAAATTAAACGCCATAAAATCTGTCAAATTAGTTTTATTTAATACCGCCTGTATTCCGCCCGGCTTCCCATGAGTGATTTCTGAATCTCGACAGTAGCACCGCCCATCGAGTCCAAATGTGAATTTAAACGAGTCTCGAATGAACTACATACAAAATTTCATCAACATCGGTCCAGCCGTTTAAGCGGAGCTTAGTCACATACACACGGACAGAGAATTTTTTATATATATATAGAAATATATATATATATATATATATATATATATATATATATATATACACAATAACGAAGATATTGCGTAACATATATACAAAAAAGGTATGGTCAAATTGAAAACCTCATCCTTTTTATAAAGTTGGTTAAAAATTAGTTTGCTCAACGATTAATTGCATGTTTGTTTTTCAACTACTATAATATAGCATGGGTAATTTATAACTCGTAGCTACTAAATAACAAACTTCCAGTAAATATTTTCATTTGCAGAATGTACCCATAAATTATCATTTTCATTGCGCTCGGCAGCAATTCCGAGTGAAGGTAACGCGATTGCAAACTCTTAGGGCAGCGATCAAAAACAAAGTGCCGCCCATGGGAGTTATGTATCATTACTATGTGCTTTGTTTTTACCCTCTTTTGAGCAAAATGCCGCTATGAAAATGTCGTACGATTCAAATGCACTGTGTTCCAAAAAGGTTACCTTTTGCTAAAATTTAAAAAGATTTTTTTAGTTAATTTATAAAGGTTTCATTTAGTAAGGACTTTAGGTTTAATCTCGTGAAAACTGTCTAATAGACTATGATAGCACTACACATAGGGGCACCTGAGATTGTATAAAATTTGGCGCTTATCGGTTCATAGCTAACCCGAGCAGTCCAGTCCCCATAAGCAGTACCCGTTGACAAGTATCACGCATGTGGTAGCCATCTCCCTCCTCAAAGGATGGAAGCATATCTGCTTGCAGTAACCCATCTACATACCCAAGCCCATGACATACCAAAGCTACACACTGATATATGGCTCCCAATATACGTAGAACTTTTTACTTTTTTCAGTTTGACAGAATCCATCAACTCAATTTGGCGTCGTAAGAGGCCGTCATGGAATAACCCTAGATAGATCTCAAGGTCTCCTACAGATGGCGGTATAATCATCCCGTTTTCCCAAGACGTTTAATATTTAGATAAACGACGGAGATCAGCGTCTAACGTGCGAGAAATAAGGTATTGCTGTCCCCAATCCACGTACTAGCGAGGCTGTTAAAGAAATTCCTCCTAACACACGAGGACTGATATACTGTACTAGGCGATAGGACATATTTTTTGCCTAGGTGACTGTCTGGTACCAATAGGTACCACTCTCTTGTCTATATCTGCCGCCTAAACAGTACTTGGACTGCTGTATTCTGGTCCGAAAGGTTAAGAGAACCAGCATAATTACACACTGTGAGGCATTTCAGCATGATCCTATAAGGCGACAACGCATCTTCATTCTTCTTTGCTTAAAGGTAGTTGCAGGTGTTCATTGATTGCCGAATTTTTGTGCTCGTTTGTCACCCATATTCTATATAAAAGCCACTTACCATCAGATGGACTTATGTGTGGCTTGTTCCTTAATTTCTTCGTACAAATGTAATTATATTTTGTATGAAAGAGAGATTACAGAGGATGAAAAAGTTAATGTTATTAAATACCTCATTTTTTTATAGAATAAGGGTGACAAACGAGCACACAGTCCACCTGATGGTAAGTGACTGCTGTGGCCCATATACATCTACATTTATCTTCGATTCTGCGAAAACGCAGATGCGTTGTCACCCCTGAGGGCTTAGATGGAATGCCTCGTTTCTAGTAAAAAGTGGCTCCGTATCACCATACGAACCCACCATACGAAACACGGCAATATTAAGATGCTATTTTGTGAGAGTGTGATCGTTCCCCGGTCGAGCCGAACAATTCGTTCTATAACCATAATGTAGCTGCAGCGAGGCTCTACCACATAGGCTCAGTAGCGCAGTAGCTAAACATTTAGCTGCGATCCACTGGGCTGCCGCGCCGTTTCGAATCAAAATTCTTCAACCGGTGACAGACAACGGCTTCAAAGGAGTATAACTACTAGTGCTACGATCATGAATCCAAGCTACCACACTTAATAATCAAGGTTGTTCATTACGCTATTTTTCATTTCAATATTTGGAAAGCAACGTCGTATCATCGATGAAATCGTTGAGGAAAAAAATTTTCCATTCTTGAATCAACTTAATCACACATATAAAGTTTTATCAAAATTGTTTCAGCCGTTTGAATTCCTCATTTCAACACACGGACAGAAGAATTTTATATTTAAAGATGACAAACATATTTCAATACAACAAGCTTAATATGTAGTATACAAATTACATAGAATACAATAGTATACAAGATTGAGGGATCAGCAGCGTAATGGCAGGGTGCGGACCGTGAACTCAAAAGGTTGTGGGTTCGAATCCTCCATTCGACTACTGTCGTGAACCACTCTTATCAAAGCATTTTAGATTACAGGAGTAGTTAAAAGGATATTGTGATTATGATTGCTAGTATTTTTTTAAGAATTAATAAAAGAATATACAACCTCATAATAGTGATACATCACCCCATATTTTGTTTTTAAACACACTTACGTGTTACTGCAATCGCCTCACCCTAACACTTGAGACGACTTACTACTACCACCATCTAACAATAGAGCATCGAACGGTTTCTTATATAATCAAGAGCACCTCCTGTGTTGTTAGCATTAGGCCAAGTACACACTGCGGTTTCTTTTCTTTTAAGCGGATTATATACTTTGAGTGCGTTTGCTTACATTTTTAAAATATCGATATCAATGCACTTTGTTACAGTTCATTTTAGATTTATAAAGAAAGTACCCTGTTATATAGTTTGTTTTCCTCGGGCTAAAAAAAAACGAAAAATGTACAACATCACTGTTAATTCAAATTAATTTCGTCTCAAAATAATAACGCGACAATTATCAATTTTGGCTTTTGACTATAAAAACTGTGCAATTAAAAAAACAATTTATTCTTTTTATAAAAATAAGGTTGACAGACGAGCATCAGTCCACCTGATATTAGGTTGATACTGTAGATCACAGACCTCTATCTATCTATCCTCGATTAAAAATCAAATTATAGATGTTTCCTGAGAACTAAGATAGAATGCCTTGTCCCAAATAACTGGTCCTCCTGTTCTCTAAAATTACCCCACAAAGCAGCATTATGCTGTTATTTCAGCCTGGTATTCTGTAAGAGCGTGGTTTTTACTCGATTGTGCTCACCCATTCGTGCTGCTACCACATCTTAGCTGCAGTGTGTCTCTACGATATTGCAACTACACAAATTAATAATCATTTCAATTTCATCACAAATTCTTAATCGCTTTCCTCTCTTAATGTGTTCCAACACCAATCTCTCAAGGAGGGCCGAAGCGAAGGTTATATAAATATTGGCGCCTCGCTTTGAGGCTAAGTGCCGCCTTTGTCTCCGCAATAAAAGAATAACACTCATTTGTGCGAACAATGAAATATCTACTTCAATTCTCTAGAGTTTAGGCAAAATTCCTATCTTCCTAAATACATGTTAATTAAAAAAAATGCTGCAATCAATAAAATAAAAAAGTACTCTTTCTCCATAAGAAAAAAAGGTTTCCTCACGATGTTTTCCTTAAGTAGTAAAAAATAGTAAATCAGCACTTAAAATTCACGGGCTTTCCTATTTTGGAGAGGATTTGCTTTAATCGTCAGGCTTTACAGGTGATTGGCGATCGCAGATACAGAGGTCTCGCACATTTAATACTGCTAAACGTCGCAAGTCATATATTGTGCCAAAAAACGCTGCTTAATTTTAAGATACCATTAAGTCTGGTGCTGTCTCTATCACTTTAAGTTAAAGTTTTGCGTGGTAGAGCCATGCTGCAGTTATATTAGTAGTATAGACAAGTAGTAGTAACACGAATGGGTCGGCTCGACCGGGGAAGGACCACGCTCTCACAGAATACCAGGGTAAAATAGTAGCTTAATGCTGCTGTTTGGTATGTTGAGTGTAGAGAACTGGAGACCCTTTTTACTGGAAACGAAGAATTCCATCTTAGTCCTCACGGATGACAACGCATCTGCATTTGATTCGTAATTAAAAATAAATAAAGATGTCTATGGGCCACAGCAACCATTTACCATCCGATGGACTGTGTGCTCGTTTGTCACATTATCCTATTAACAAAAAAGTAACTTTGATTAGTCTTTTTAGTTCTTAGAAGTCGGCTTTAATTTTTTTTATTTAACTTTTGACTCTATTGAGTGGACTAAGAATTCACTTTCTCTCTAGAATGTCATTTTGGGTAGGTTTTACCCTTTTATCTACTTATTTACCTACACATGCACAAATGTACTGCTGTGCTCTAATCGAAAACATATAAAGAGCTAAAATAATAACGGGCTGTAAGGCATAACAGTATTTGTTTGAAGTATATGATATCCTTCAGACCAACAGAGTTTCTGTCATGGCGGCTCACTTTAAAGGAAATTAGCCATCAGCACAGGACAGCTTGATAATACTCGAGTGTATGCATTAGCACACGCGCACTTTCTATTTCCGCACTCTCATAGCCCGATGGGAAGGTTATCCGATACAATCGGAAAAAGATCAGGCGCAGTACCAACGGCTTTACGAACTTTCCGAGGCATGGGGGCGAAACACCGCCAACTTCCTGACTCCGAGCTGCTACGGAGAATTTCTGGTAAAAACATTTCACATTACAGATTCTGACCACAATCATTTATTAACGGTGGGATTCGAACCCAGAACATCATGGTCAATAACCGCGTCTACATTATTTTCCTCCCTATGAGTCACTCTATTGCGGCACCCTATGTTATGCAGTCGACTTTGATAGATTCTACTGAATGGTTGAACGATATATAAATACTGAATTACTGTGACTATTTAATTGACTTACTAAATAATATACAAGTATATTCGTTAAAACAACTGCACTGACTGACTAACTGACTCGACCGCGGTAAACTACGTTCTCACAGAATACCATCGTAAAATAGCAACTTTTAACGCTGCTGTGCTTCGTATATTATTTGTATGATGAGTGTACAACCGGAGACCCTTTTCACTGAAAACGAGGCATTCCATCTTATTCTTGAGATGTGAAGACGCATTTACATTTTAATTCTTAATTGAAGATAACTCATCGATTTAAATGTAGATGTTTATGAGCTACAGCATCCACTTACCATCAGGTAGACTTTGGACTCGTTTGTAAACCTCATTCTATAAAAAAAGGATCGCTGATAATTCATCTAAACTCTAATGGAGTTTATAAAACTCATAGAATTAACCTATAAAATTTAATGGGGGTATATCCTTGTCTGCATTTTTCTCGATTGACTCTTCGTAGTCATCAGGGCCATACGAGAAGTCGTTAAGACTCTTACGAAAGATAGGTTCATAACTTGCAGACTTATTCCTGTTCATAGCAACTTTGTGGTAACCGCCTTGCATATTATTATCAAAGAATATGTGATGCGCAAAGGTAATTTATTATTAATTTAATGCCTTCAATGTATAATGAAACTGCATTTTGTACCTTCAGTTTTAATAACACTGAATTTTCGAAAACTTGATATTATAAAGGTAACTTGAGTCTGCACGGCTCGTCAGATTAACACGGTGATAATTTGCGTAACATAAACAATAGTAATATTTCACTGAGTTTTGGATTCTTGCAAATATTCATTATATTTGTATCGACAGGATACAAATATAATGAATAATTGCAGGACCTATCCAGGTTAAGCTGACCGATTCGTACTTCAACCATAATATAGCTGCAGGTGACTTCACATATATAGATGTCTTTGTAGGGATTCTATCTTTATTAATGTGTGAAGCATTATATCAACACCACTTTTCTAATGAGTTAGCACGTATGTGGTATCTTATTCAGTCGTTTAAAAATAGGCAATTTAATTAAGAGAAATTCTTTTAACGCATATCGCTCAACATTTTTAAATAATTATTTTGTACTTACATGTAACTTTAAACTTAAATGTTAAACTTAATAAATTTTAATAAAACTGATATACTAATAAGCAGATATCCACTTTATTTTATAGGATATATAGGTCCAATTTCTAAATGCGTGTTAGCTATTATCGCTTACAACAATTAAAATCATACAAATAACTCATTATATTACAATCATCAAATCGCACCATCATTTGGCTTTGACCAAAACAAATTCCTTTGACACTACTTGCTTTGAAATTGCAACTTAAAAATTTTGCCAATTTAAAGAATTATGTTTAAAGAAAATAGTACGTAATATGTGTGAAGTGTCACATCTGCGCGTAAGACAATCCAGTCTTTGACGATCACAACCTATTAACAACTTCTAAGAACACGAAACACTCGGTAATGCTATATTATCATATAATAATAGGCGCTATGTTCTCCGCCTCGGATATCGCGTATGAAAGCTGTTGAAGCAAAGTTTCCAATAAACTTAATATTTTTATGTGACGGGTCGGCTGTAAAAAGGTTGTGCGTTTGACGTTTGTTGGACGATTTCGCTGAATTTCGCATTAGGGCTATGATTGTTACGATTCCAAGTAACATTTTTTAAGATGATCTTTTAAGTCGTAAGTTTTACGACCTTATTTGGTAACTCTATCCTTAATGTTTATTTGAAATATAAAAAATGCTATATTTTGTAAGAAACAACTGAAAACTGTTAGAGACTTTAAAGAAGATAAAAACTGTAAATATTTTCTATAAAATTGAATTCGCAACAAATTTTACCGTTAGTGGCGGTTTGAAAACTTCCATTATCCCATATTATGATTCCGTGGTTGTAGTATGAGTTGACAGAAGGAAACTTAAACATAAAATGGGCAGTAGCATTTTAGTAACTTTATAGTTGAATAAAAGTAACAAAGTGCGGTTTTCAACCCTCTTGCCACGCGTGGCAGCGTGCCTATGGGGGAGGCATAGGCCTCCCCCATAGGTTGCCTGTGATTGCCTGTCCTGTGCACTGCTGAGCATAGGTTCAGCAGTGGGCTTTTGATGGGCTGTAACGGTAACGGTAATAATAATGGAAAATTTCACATAAACTGGCAACAAATTTGCTAACGATGAAAAATATTGTTTTTTGTAGCATAACATAAAGGTGACCAACGTCTACGCAATTCACTTGACGGTAAGCGGATGCTATGGTTCATAGACATCTAACTTTTTTCTCGATTAGGAACTAACATGCCGATGCGCTGTCACCCTTGAGGGCTAAGATGTGTCTTGTTTCCGTACGAAACACAGCAGCATTAAGCTGCTCTTTTAGGCTGGTATTGTGTGAGAGCGTGGTCCTTCCCCGATGGAGCCAACCTATTCGTGCTATAACTATAATATAGCTACAGCGTGGCTCTTCCACGTATAATTGTACTGTATTTTTCGAATTACTTCGTAAGTTCAAATAAATACTTAGGTGTGTTTAAGTGACAGTAGCCATGTGTGCGGTGTAACGGTACGTGTATACCAAAACCGATTTTGTCGGTCGATGTCGGACAGAACTACCCGAACGAGTAACTCGGACGTGTAAGTACAACTTACACTGCAACAGTGTGCTTGTACTTCTGCCGACATTGAACGTTGCCGGTATTCTTTTCTATTTTCATTTTATCCATACTCGTTTAGGAAGATAAAAACACTGACAGAAACAACACAATAAAGACAAAATGATTAAATTAAACTATAAATACACTCAATTTGAATTGTAGAAACCGGCAGTCGGGCGAGAAATCCCAACAAGTTCGGATTCGACGGTTGATTTGATCGGCCGTTTTCGTGCGTTATCGGACGATGACGGTCGTGTATGTGTACGCGCTCTCTTTGTTTTACAAGTGTTTGATTGGATCGTTAGAGTTCGGCCATTGTCGACCGTGCAAACCTCGGCCGATGACGGATTTGGTGTATGCGAAGCGTAAGCGAATCGTTCGCGCCGATTTGACCCGTGAGTGTCGTAAGAGGCGACTGGCGGCAGATTCAAAGGGAAAGGACATGGGTCCATTAGTGGTCTTTTTACTTGCTGAGGAAGTCGATAGAAATTAATGGTTTAGGAGTACGATAGCTAACTCAAGTTCCAACGTTTTCAAACGTAGTAGAGCCGTGCTGCAGCTATGCAGCTATATTACAGTTATAGCACCAGTGGATCAGTTCAATCGGGGAAGTAGGTACCATGCACTCACACAATATCAGCGCAAAATAAAATGCTTTGTTTCGTTTAATGAGTGTAAAGATCCGTGGACCCTATTTACTGGTGTCTTAGTACTCAGGGGTGACAACTCATCTGCACTTTGATTATTAATCGAGGATAGGTTTAGATGGTTATGTCTCACAGCAATCCACTTACCATCAGGTGAACTGTATGCTCGTAATATATAGTATACTAATAGGTACTATGTCATGTACTCTCTAAACCATTAACTTTTATTATATATATATATATATATATATATATATATTATATTATATATATATATATAAATGCCGCCACCAAAGTATGTGGTGTAAGTAAGAGAACAAATGAAAGGAAAAGTAATACGTTGTGGTGGGATGATGAGGTACGGGTGGAAGTTGAATCAAAGAAGAAAGCATGGTTAGATTTACTAGCAACCAAAGCTGGTAATTTTCTGGTATGAATGATGAGATTGAAAGAAAAAAGGCAGTCTAAATAAGAGAGTAAAAGAAGTTGTTGAAAGGAAAAGAAAGAAAGAACGGATAAATTTCCAGGCTAACATAAAATGTTCTGGAAACTCGTAGGAACTGCCAGGGGAAATACAAAACAGCCTCTAATTAATGCTAGTAATAAGAGACGAGAATGGATGTATTCTGAATGATGAAGCTTCGAATTAAAACAGATGGAAGGAATACTTTGAAAGCGTGTTTATGAGTGAAGAGTCGTCTGAATTAAATGAACTAGAAATTCCGAAAGAAGTGGAAAGGGGTATGGAGATAAGTGTAGATGAAATAATGAAAGCAATGAAAAGCATGAAAGCAGGTAAGGCAGCTGGATATGATAGAGTATCACTCGAGATGCTAAGGGCTGGAGAGGGAGTGGTAGCAGCCCTGCTGTACACCTTGTTTAATTTATGTTGGGAATTAAAACGGGTACCGGATGACTGGTGTAAAGCAGTTATAGTACCAATATATAAAGGAAAAGGGTCACAGCAGGACTGCAAAAACTACCGTGGAATCAGCTTGCTTAGTATTGTGGGTAAACTGTATGCTAAGGTGTTAATTGAAAGAGTTATGAAAGAAACTGATGGAAAAATTTGGGATGTGCAAGCGGGTTTTAGAAAGGGAATGGGGTGTACAGATCAAGTCTTTTCCATGCGCATGATTGCGGAGAAGTTTTTGGCCAAAAACCAAAAGGTTTTTTGTGCGTTCATGGACTTGGAAAAAGCTTATAACAGAGTGGACAGGAATGTGTTATGGCAAACACTGAACTCATATGGGTTGAACGCTGGTTTGATACAGGCATTAAGGTCTCTTTATAGGTACTCTGATGCTTGTGTCAGTATCAATGGGGTCTACTCGGACTGGTTTGGCATCCAAAAAGGTGTCTGACAGGGCTGTGTAGCTTCCCCTTGGCTGTTCAACCTATTTATGGACAGGTGTTTGCAAACTTTGAAAGATGAAGAATGCGGGTTAAGAATGGGCGAGTTAACCGTCAAATGCCTTTTGTATGCCGATGATCAAGTCATATTTGCGTCATCGGCGGCTGAGTTGCAAATGATGGTTACATTAATGAACTGGGAATTAAAAGAAAGGGGAATGAAAGTGAACGCAAGTAAGACGAAAGTGATGGTTTTTGAAAGAGAAGAAAGCAAAACGTATGTGAAATAAGAATAGTAGAAGGAGAGTTAATTGAGCAAGTGGATGAGTTTGTGTATTTGGGATGTGTATTTAGCAGGGATGGTAGATATGATAGGGATATAGAACGACGAGTGGGAATGACTGAATGAGGATCACTCTATTATGAGAAGAATGTGTAGGTATGGTAACGGTTCTTGTAGTAAAAGTTGCACGAAGTAGAATAAATGCTGTAGAAATGCAGTTTTAGGAGTATGTGTTGATTTGGAAATTGCTGATAAGAGATAAATGTGGTATGCAAGATGATGTTGTGACCAGGATTAAGAAAGGAATGCTTCGGTGGTTTGGTCATGTAGAAAGAATGAATGAGGAAAGAGTGCCAAAGCAAATTTATATGGCAGATGTGAACGGCCGAGTCGGGAAGGGACGCCCTAGAAAAAAGTTTATCGACCAAATATGCGATATTTTGAAAAGGGGCCACGTTAGAAGTACCCTTAACCGACGAGCATGTGTGCGTAGATATATGGATGTAAAGGAGGCGAAAGAGGTATGTCAGGATCGTGCCAAATGGAAGTCCGTAGTCTCTGCCTACCCCTCTGGGTGACAGGCGTGAGTGTTTATGTATGTTTATGTATGCGCTTAGTGTTATTATATGTATATATTATGTACTAGCTTGCCAGGCAGACGTTGTTCTGCCCGTTTCGACGACACTTTGTCATGTCCTGTTAAAAATGCTTATATTCGCAAAAAAAATTTGTGGGTCACTCATGAGCAAAAAAACTAACTTATCTCTCAGTTGGACCAAAGTGCACACGGTGTGCAAATTTGATTAAAATCGGTTGAGTAGCTTAGGAGTCCATCGCGGACAAACAACGTGACACGTAATTTATATATATATATATATATATATATATATATATATATATATATATATATATATATATATATATATATTTGTATATATTGAAATCCAGGGATGGTCTACAGAGTGCACCGCATTTTTTATTATGATGTAATTGTTCTCTTATTAGAAGTAGTTTAATAAGGCTTAACAATATAAATGGATATTGCTGTAGTATTCGTATACAATGTATTGTTATTAAATAAAGACATTAATTGATTGATAGTGTTCTATATCTAAGGATTCTTAATACTGATTTGTAAGAACATTATAATAGAAAAATTATTCCACATAAAGTTATAAAAAAATAGAAGTAAGCTACAGAACAATTTACAAAAGTTTAAAGTGATTATTAAAGTGCCGCAAAGTCAAATAGCCATTCTCAAGTTAAATGCTAATGAAAATGAAACGCGTCCAGAATAAAATGAATGTTATAACTAAACGAACTACGAAACAAAACATCTCCCCAACGAACCAGACTGTATTAGAGCTTAAAACAATAAACATTATGAAAGCAAAAATAAACTATAGAACGCTCAGTTGACTAATAACACTATACTAAAGGGCCATCGGATCTTAAGTGGGGTCTAAAGTGGATGGGAGACAGTATGGGGTAGTTAAAACAAAGGCAGCTCTATATTGGAATAAATTATTGCTTGTACGGTTTAGTTGTTTAGGGGTAGACAGTCTTTTTATAGTTCCATTCTTATTTGTTTTAAAGGGTTAAATCCATTATTTTAATGATTAAATGAAGCGTTTTAAACATGGTTTAATATCATTCTGTAAGCAGTTTTATTTTAAGTAGGTCTCACAACGGGTCACCGTAGTTAATGTTTACAAGAAAAAAAAATCAAACTTTTAATATATTGAAACAACTGTCTTTTATTAAACTGAGCGAGTTTTTTTGCATACCACAAGTGGTAAAAAAATTGTACAACCGACTTCAATATAAATAAAATGAGAACATTATCAATGTAGTGGAAGTCTATTCAATACGCATTATTAAGAACAACTCAAAAACTACTGGTCAGATGTTGATCAAATTTATACGGAACCACATGAAAAGCGTCAGCTTTCAAATAAAATCAGTTAACCTAGAAAAAAGTTCTGAGATAACACCATAAATAAAATAAAGTGGAATTGAGAACCTCTTCCTTTATTGGAAGTCGGTTGAAAATTGTTAAACATATGTCTGTCTGTCCGGCCTAATTTTCGGAGTGGCTGAATCGAGTGTGATGAAACTTTACCAACAAATACAAAGCATTGCCAGGAGAGATATTATAGGCTATATTTTATCCGATAATATTGACGATCTTTTTTATTTTGAATATGAACGAAAACTTGATCAAATAAATGGTCTCTGATTATCTTAAAGATAGTCGATGAAGCTATATTAATAGATACTGTCCAGGCTAGGAAGGCGAAGTCGCTGGTACAAAATAAAACCCGGACAAAGTACGAGGAGGACTGCCCCCGAGGTTTCTATGAAAACTTAATTATTTATATGTAAATAGTTCATCCATCCTGGGAGTTACAATGACAAGTACCTAACATATCAATTCTATTCAATTCTTATTAGAAAAAAGTTTAAAAAAGTAAGTAAATCGAATTGTAGGACAATTCTATTTACTTATTTTTTAAATTTTGCTGTAAAAACATATTCTTCCATACATCATTCTTCATCACGGTCGTTGGATCTAGAAATACAGGTTTGTAATAGAAAAAAAATGTGATACAAAAAATCCTGTAATTATGAAGTGAGACTGCTTCTTGCCAAATTTCATTATTCTATATCAACGGGTGGTTCCCTTTAAGGTGATGTGGTCGCAAAAAGCAGATTTTTCACGCTTTATAAGTGCGCAAAAATCAATTTTTAATGACATCATTAACAAAACACGATTGACACATTTTGGCTCGATAGAAAAACATCGCAAAGTTTCCTCAAAATCTACAATTTTAGGTACGTTCACTAAGTAAAAAAGCTGTTTCATTCGAATATAATGAAATCATTTTCAATTAAATTCAGGCTATATGTTCACCTGTAAATACGAGAGTAAATTATGGGTCTATTTTTCAATAAAAGAGTGTATATAATTTTAAAAAGAAATATCAAATAAAAATTGTGCGATTAAATAACGCGCGGGCCGACCAAACAGTCCATATAAAGCGTGAAAAATCTACTTTTGGCGCCCACTCCACCTTAAATTTTGAAGAGTGAGTTTGCCAAAATATACTTTACCAAAATATGAGACATAATTTGCCATATTTTTTGATTCAATGCAACACAATGTTGACAAACGAGCATATAATCCATCTGATGGTATCCATGGTTTCCATTAAAAAGGATATACGGCTCAGTAGCATTAAGTTGCTATTTTACGCTGCTATTTCTGTGAGAGCGTAGTTGTTCCCCAGTCGAACCGACCTATTCGGCTACAACAGTCATATAACTATAGAATAGTCTTACCACGCGTAAATTTTCATGCGTGCACACCACAAACAATAACTAACTACAACTAGGCAAACGAAACAACTTCATAGTTTATTTAAATGTTTTATTTATAGTTAAAATGATTGAAATGTTACAGTAAATAACAACGTCCTCCAGACCAAACTTCGGTCATGGGTTCCAGTCACAACGGAGACTAGTCAGCTGCCCAGGACAATATTAGAGTGCCCGAGTTCGCAAGCAAAGCCGCACTCTCTTCTTCTTCTATAAGTGCCGCTCCATTACTGAAGGTTGGCGATCATCCTCCTATACCCTTCTTTGTTCAGGTCTAGCCTGAACAGATCTTCTACTTTCTTTATCCCGGTCCATTTCCGAATGTTACAGAGCCAGGACATTTTCCTTCTACCAACACTTCTTTTACCCGCTACTTTGCCCATCATAATAGTCTGCAGCAGTTGGTAACGTTCATGCCTTAGCACATGTCCTAGGTACGCAACTTTTCTCTGTTTGATGGTTTTGATAAGTATGGGCTTATTCCTTTTCATCTACTTCAGGACCTCAATGTTGTTAACTTTGTCTGTCCGACTTATTCGGAGCATCTCTACATCTCTCTAAATGCAAATTCAAAATTCAAATTCATTTATTTGGCAAAATGTATGTGTACAGTATAGTATGATCGTAAATTATATATAATGGCCCATTTACATTCCACCACTTTATATTGTGTGCAAATATTTTATAGGTATACATGCAAAAATTTTTTTAATTAAGTGGGAATTCAATTTCGTACATTTAAGATTATTACAAGGTAAATTAATTAATGTCAAAATCATAATGTCATTTAAGTAATAGATTTTAAAATGTCAGATTATGTACTATAGTATCTCAGCTCGAATTCTAATTTATACCCGTACTTCCCGGCGCGTCCTGTGCTATGTACCGACATGTTTGTAATCACTAACACTGTAAGTAGATAGGTCGATACATACTTATTTTATTAGGTTTTTCATATTTTTACCTGTTTCTTTACGCCGACCCAGGCGCTTCTTATTTTATTACAGTTATTTTCCATTTTAATTTTGCGTCGTCCTGTTGCGTAATGTGTATTCTGATCGTAAGTGTCACAGCTTTCCCGTTCAAAAGCCGAAGCGAGACTAATCGAGCGGCAGGGAACAAGCTAATGGTGTTTAATATAGCGCATAGCGCCATATTATAGCGCTCTATCTCTTCATAACGCACAGCGCGTGCTATGTAAGTAGTCGCCATGGCGCTAAGACGCTATGGCTCTTTGGCGCTATTCATATCAACCGGCAATTAGTTTTATCTCTCTAGTATATACACAGTAAACTATGTAGTTATAGCAGCAGCGCTGTTGGGAGTAGACGTGTGACGCAAATTTAATCTAGCAGCACGCTATTCATCGCGCGCGAACTCATTTCGTGTTAGACGTTATTTAGTTAGTGTATACTGTATATTTATAAGTGATCGAAGTACATAGTTGTCTGCTACATAAGAATACAAAAGTGTATATAATAGTATTTGTAAATAATTGATTTTTGTATATACAATCAATAAACTTTTAAATACACCTTTGATTTATAATTTATATTAAGGTGAAAATAACGTTTACATCAATTATAATAAAAAATGATTAATTTTATTTTGTTTTAAAAAGTACATTGTACAAGTAAGTCCTTAAAAATATTTTTAGGATAATAAAAAGTCGTAAGACTGAAAGGTATGAAAGAGCGTTCTTTAATTTTTCTTTACCACTTTATTTTATTTTAATCTAAAATGCGACTTATTATTTTTTTCGCCGAAGAATAAAGGGCTACCGTAGGAGGGTCGAAACTATGTTCTTATATAGCACGCGGTCTATCCAATGAACGACATGTGCTCCGTGCTCCGAGATATAGCGTGATGTTAAACTTAACGCGCTTGCCGGCCTCCTACACACTTTTTTCATAAATAGCGCGCTATAACATAGCGTATTTAATAGCACGCTAGAAATTTCTAGTTTATAGTCTGTAGTGTGCTATTGATTTGTAGTCGTTTTGAACAACTTTAGAACAAGCTTCAAGACGCCGATAGTTTAGGTAATTTCTTTTACAGTGAAAATAATGGTAATATAAAAAAACATACACCCTGCTTTATGTGCTTTATGTTAGCATACTAACTGCAACATGTCATAATCTAATTTAAAGTATTTTATGAATACCAACGGTTTATTCTTCAGTTTGGAGGTAACTTTGGATTTTTTATCATCGAGAAAATTTTACGGAATCGTGTTTTCATCTAACTTAGTACCTTCTTAACATTAATCCTCAAATTTACCATATACTATTTATTTCAAAATTAATGCTACAATATTTTCGGCATAACGGAGGATCTTGCTAAACCGTTTGAGTTACTAATGTCCCTTAATTGTTAATGTCCATACTCTCAGGTTATTTATAATTAATTAATTATTAGTTATATATACCAATATTAATGACTTCGGATTTATTTTTCAGAAAAAGGCATAAATTGATTTAGGTCGCAAAAACATTTTGCTTTTAACCATTCTATCACGTTTTTTAAACACGGTTAAAGGTAACTCTTGGATATTTTGTTATATACCTTTATAGCATTTACATTAGAGTTCCTTTGATACAATTTGAGCCTGCATTGAGATATTTATAGTTTATTTTTATTTATAGGAGCTACATTTCGTTCAGTTACATCTATATGCCTTTCTAAGTGTTCAGTATGTTGTTTTACAAATATAGGCATACTTCTATACTGAAAATGTATTGACAGAAAAACCCAATAACTGATTTTGGCTTGACCCGGGATTCAAACCCGTGACCTCATGACCAGCAACAGCGTTTACGACCACCAGACCAATGAGGCAGTGAAGACAAACTTTTAATGTAAGAGATTGAAAGGTATGAGAAATAAAACCAACAAGTACGAGTACCTAATTTAACATTATAAAACTGTTTGAAAGGTAAGCTAAGTAACAACATCCAACTTTATTATGATACGATCAAATTAGAGTTGCATTTCATATCTGAGAATGGAACGTCCAGCTCACTCAGATGTACAAATATATGATGCATTGTACATCGCGAACTCGGACAGGCTTCCATTGTGATATGCGACCTAATTCACTACGAGGGCGTTTATAGCTTACGGTCTCAAACGAAATGTTTCTTTTCAAAACATTTGCTTTATGATTTCAAAGGTCTTTTAATCGATCCTTTGATTCAAGAAAAATAATAGATATTTATTATGATAGCATTTTCAGACATTTGCAATGGTTTTACACATTGCATTGATTGGGTAATCAGCTATAACTACTATAAACATTTTTCCTTTCCGATGACAATATTTGATTCTCTCTTCAATCTTATCTCTTAAACCTTACATCACACACAGAGACCTGATCCAATAAGTTCAACGGTAAGTCCAATTAGTTGAACTTATGGGATAAAATTTTTCCAATGCCTTTGTAGATACACAGAAGTACAATTCTTCATCGCAACAACAAAATATAAATTTACTTTAAAAACAGTGCGTGTTAATATGTATATACTCGTATATACACATCTATTGTTATAATAATGAATGCGCCCTTACATGTTTTAAAAAAGTTTGTTCTAAAATAAAGTAAATCACAATGTGATTATTTTTTATCAGTTTAGATTTTAGATCATGGTTATTTTTGAAAGCAACAAGATACGTGCAAATGCATTCAGAGACATAATATTCATATATGTTATTTCGATCTTACCCGAAGCCATTGTAACGCGTGTGCATCAGTTACGTAACAACTTATAATATTTAAAAAGTATTAATTAGGCAGTATATTGAGTCGAATCATCATCATCATCATCACAGCCTATAAAATAGCCTATAAAAGTCCACTGCTGAACATAGTCCTCCCCCATAGATTGCCTCATTGGGGGGATTTTACCATAGTTGCAACGCTTGGCCAGCGGGTTGTCAACCGCAGTTTTTATTACTTTGGGGTGTTATCAGGTAGATGCTCCTCACCTGTTTCACGATACGTGTGAGAATCACTCTTTTTTTTTTCATAAATAATTTGCTTTAAATGCTAAATACTTAAAAACCCTTCTAGCGGCGGGATATCCGCTACCCCATATGTTCCTTTAGGCGTTGAAAGAGAAAAAAATAAAAATAAAAAACCAAAAATAAAAACTGTGTATTTTTAAATTTATGATTATTGTTTATCAAATTGTAATAATTATTAATCCCATTATTTAGATATGCTCAAAATCTCTAAAATCAATTTACATGTTATTTATAACATTAAAATGCCGAAGCCAAACTTCTCAATAATATACGGAGACTATACGTCGTTTAAAGTACACGAACAAGTAATTGACTGTATCGGGGTTGACCGATCAGCTGTCTATAATTAAACTATAAATCATTCTCAGAGCCTCAATCTGACACTTTCACACTTTGTGCTGTTTTGCTTCATTGCAGAACCTCTCCGCTAAATCAGAACTTGCTAGATTTCCGTTAAAGTTGCATATTTGCTTGAAATTATCATAGTGTCTTAAGATTCAAAGTACGACACGGTTTGTTTGTTGGTGTAACTGGACCGCAATAGTAAAGTGTTTGTAAGTGAAGCGTGATCTTGAGATGATTTATGATATGATGTATGCTTGACGTTTACGAGTTGCTAGCAACATCGGGTAGGCCTTTTAATCAACTATGCTAACTTTATATGTTTATAGTGGTGGATTTAATGAAGCATAGTCTCGATACTACACCTTAATTGATTTTTTTGAATATAAGCAAACTTTAAAAGTATCTTATGTCATTTAGGGTCCATATTAGGGACATTTGATATTCAACACAGTAAACAGGGTTATTTTGCAATAACCAGCCAAATTTGCAGAGAAGATTCAGAATAAATAATATATAGGCAAAAGGTGAAAAATAATTAATTAAAAAAATCTCAAACATTCCATCTTTTTAATATTTTAAATTCTAAATGCGTGGTAATGCATTACTGTAAGTCTTTGACTGCTGTGTCAGTTACTTTGTATAAAGTAGTATTACGTTTAAAACGTTACCGACGCCAGTTTAAGTGTACTGTATTTACTGCGCACGCACACATTCTTAAGTGTCGATACGTAAGTAAAAACGTTGTTGCCCATAAATCACACTCAATTTGGGATAGTTTCAAATAAAAGTAGAAGCTTTATTTACTCGCATTTTTAAAAACTGCAATAAGGATATATCATTATTTATATACTTAAACTGAAATATAAAATTTAGCTACTCTTTGAAAAAAATAATTTACAAAAAGAAAGTCATTTAACGTGGTAGAAACAAAAAAATATTGTTGCAGCACGAATGCATGGGCTCGACCAGAGAAGGACCTCACCCTCACTGAATACTAGCTTAAGAATGCTGGCTTAAAATTGCTATGCTTTGTATTGTGAGTATAGAGAACTGAAGACCCTTCGACAACTCTTCAACGCAACAACATCAAATATAACCAAAAAAAAAACACATAATATAAACTACTATATGCTCGACTGACTCATCACGATATCTCTAAAACTATACACCCGATTGACTTGAAATTTAGTATGGTTAATTTAGCCGCTCTCTAAGAACGGACTTTACGATAGTCTCATAAAAAAATGTTTTCTTGATATTTTATATCCACGTTATTAACGTCTATTATCGTGCGTCCGACGAAGCGAGCAGGTATCAGCCAGATCTATAAAATCTGTATAAAATCAATTGCTGTCGGTTAGTACCGCTAAAACTCAAAAACGGCTCGACCGATTTTGATGAAATGTTTTGTGTGTTTGAATGAGTCCTGTGATGGTTTAGATTCACATTTTGATCCACTTGGTGGCATAGTTGTCAAGATCCAGAAGTCCCACTCGGTGGCATAGTTATCAAGATCTAGAAGTCCCACTTGGTGGCATAGTTGTCAAGATCCAGAAGTCTCACTTGGTGGCATAGTTGTCAAGATCCAGAAATACAGAAGCCGGGTGGATCGCAGGTTCTGCGTAAAAATTGTTAGGAGTCGAAATGATTTCGTTAAATATAATGATAAAGTAATAAATATAATATAACGATAAAATATTTTATAGGTGTAAGAGCTATGCTGCAGTTACATTAGTGGTATATTTATAGCACGAATGGGTCGCCTCGACCGAGGAATCACCACAGAATACCAGCGTCAAATAGTAGCTTAATGCTGCTGTGTTTCGTATGGTGAGTGTAGAGAACTGGGGACTCATTTTACTGGAAACGAGGCATTCCATCTTAGTCCTCACGGATGACAACGCATCTGCATTTTGATTCGTAATCGAGGATAGATGAAGATGTCTATGGGCCACAGCAACCACTTGCCAGCAGGTGGATTGTGTGCTAGTTTGTCACTCCATCCTATAAAAAAATAAAGTGACAGTCCCAACTTAATTATTATTTACGCCTAATGATATGATGCAAACCACTAGCCGTGGGTTCAATTCCCCAATCAACTACTGTGATGAAACATTCCTAACACAAACATTTAAAACGTACCGGGAGTTGTTTACGAAAATATTAGCAATGCCAATAATAATGCTAGTATCAAAAAAAAAACTCTGATTTTGATATGAGCTTTATTCAAACAAGAAGATTTTTGGAACCTATTTCGAAATAAATTATTACTAAATCATAAGCGAGATTTAAGTAAATTTAAGATGGTTAAAATCTCTGGTTAGAAGTAATAATTTTGTAAGAGGGTTCTGCTTCTATACAGCTGCGGTCAACGAGGAAGATTCGATTTTAAAATCCAACCATAATTTCTAGTATCCCTCCCGAAAGAATCTCACGTACGATCTGCGTTACGGTTTTGGTATCAGTGAAGGGAGGCCTACACTGAACCGAAATATATTAGAGTGATAAGAAAAATGGAAAAGCACCTGAAATTTGGGATCACGTTCCCCAAAGTAGATTTTACTAAAATTACTTTAAGCGGTTGTTTAAATATAAATTGATGATTTTATTAAATCAATATTAAGCTAAGTATATCTGCATTATGCAGGTAAAACCAATTATATAGAGAAGTATAGTGAAAAAAAGATGTTGAGTTAATAAAGTCTAATAGATAAAGTATAATAGAGTCTTAAAGTCCGCCAGCGACAGAAGGAAACAAATCAAGCGATGGGCAGCCGTGTCTTCCTAATAACGACTAATAACTGCAGTTGCCAACCCGCTTGCCAAGCGTGGCAAGTATGGCAAATATCCCCCTTATGAAGCAATCCACGGGGGAGGCCTATGTTCAGCAGTGGACTGTAACAGGCTGTAACAGTGACGGTAACGGCCAGGGCCCTAAAATGGCATGTAACAAACAATTTCCTAAAACTGGCAATAGGTGCTTGTTTACTAAGATTTCCCTGGTGAGCAAATTCTCTTTTATCAAATAATTTAAGGATTAAGATGTTTATTAGGCTGAGAAATTAGTTGACATAAGAAAAGTGTGGTTTGAAAGAAGATGCTCAACGTACTCCTTTCTTGATTTTCGTTTAGCACGCAGGCATTGACTAGAACAACTTAGAAGGAATTTTTTCGACCAAATAGCTAATACGTAACCAAGGGCAAAGAATCACAAGTGAATCAAAAGTAGAAATAAATTATTTAATATTTTCCTGTTCAGCTTAACAACAATTTACTAAAATACACAAAGTGTAATATACCAGCAAAAATTGGTTTTCCCGGAACAAAGGAAGCAAACAACTTTTGTATTTATACCTCGCAATTGCTTTGTCACGGGGTCAGTCAGCGCTCAATGGGGCATACTAATAGGCGTCCCTATTAATTATGTCGGACGAGAAAATTTCAAGGCAAGAAATCCTGCCTATCAAGCCTAATACCAAATGAAATGGGTTCACTCACTGGACCCTTGAATTACTTGTTGTTGCTTGGTGTAAGGCACGAGCTTACGCCAATATTAAATAAAACAGTTTTAACAGCGTAATGCTGCTGTGTTTCGTATGGTGAGTATAGAGAACCAGAGACCCTTTTTACTGGAATCGAGGCATTCCATCTTAATCCTCAGGGGTGACGCATTTAATTTTAATTCTTAATTGAGGATAAATGTGGATGTCTATGGGCCACAGCATCCACTTACCATCTGGTGGACTGTGTGCTCGTTTGTCACCTAATGCTGTATAAAAAACAACTTTTTTACAAATTACATTTAATTACGAAGTGTCTATAAATTATATTTTTATAAAAATCTTTTTCATTAATGTTGGCATCTCACACGATTATATTCCTTAAATTACTTTTTACGAATGCTGTTCATTTAAATCAAAAGCGTGGTTATAACTGGGATATAACTACGATGGGAAAAGTCAATAACGTACAAAATAGTACGAATGGGTCGTCTAAATCAGGGAAGGACCACGCTCTCATAGAATACCGGCCTGTTAGTGGTGTTGTCGCTCTCATAGAATACCGGTTTGTTACTGTCACCGATTTTTTTCGCAATAAGGGTGGCAAACGAACAAACGGTGAATGCTGTGGTCCATAGATATCTATAGCAGATGTTTTGTCAACCCTGAGGTCTGTTAAATGCATTGATTCCATTAAAAAGGGTCTTCGGTTCTCTATACTCATCATACGAAACACAGCAGCATTAAACTGCTATTTTACGCTGGTATTCTGTGAGAGCATGGTTCTGCCCCGGTTGAGCCGACCCATTCGTACTACAACCATAAAATAGCTGCAGCATGGGTCTATCACGTTTTTAATATGTTACTTTCGTGGTCAGTATTGATTGCAACTTTACACAAGTAAGTGTACAAGCTATTAACATTTTTAATAATAATAGATTTATTTCGATGACACTCTTGCCGCGTGTTACTTGGAGCACTCGTCTAATGTCGTCAGCGACAACTCATACCTCCCGTAACTCCAACCTGTCCTATATTGTCCGGCCCTGTCGCTTATATTTTGCACCATTATAAATGTCCTTCTTGCGAGCCTTTGTCGATGGATTAGTTTTGCAGTGACTGACTGTAAATACCGAGTTAATTTCTAAACACGTCGTTTAAATTGAAATCTATGACATGTTTATGTAACTGTAAATTAGTGCAATTAAAATGGATGCGACCCGGTTGGTCCATACTATAAACTTTCCAGTAGAAATGATAAAAACGTTATAAAAGATATGGCAAGAAGTACACTATTACATTTTTACATTTTGAAAGTATTTCTTATATGTGATATCTATATATAAATATAAATAAAAAATAATATAAATAATACAGATTATCAATATAATTGTTGGTTTCGGATTCTCGTCCATCACTACTCGAAACAGCAACAATTTGTTACTATTTTGTGCAAATGTAGTCCGTCCCTGTGCCGCAGTCAAAGTAAGTTGATGAAACGTGACTCTACTATTTATATAATGGGCTTGAATCCGAAGTGAAACCATTAATTAACCAGACAAAATGAGGATCACAGGGGATATTGTTACCTACTTCAAAATCTTTATCTGAATACAATTTCATCGACTTTTTTTAAATACTAGCGATGCTATTAACTAATATTCTCTTTAACTACTCCTGATAAGATTAAAATGCTTGTGTTAAGAGTGGTTCACGACAGTGGTCCAATGGTGGATTCAAATCCACGAACTTTTGGGTTCGCGATCCGCACCCTGCTATTTAGGCTACTGTTGCTTCAAAAGATTTGCATTTGATTCCGACATATTGAAAATGGGCCAAATTACGAGCTCAGTATGCGTAGGTATATGGATGTGGAGGAGGCGAGAGAGGTGTGTCGGGATCGTGCCATTTGGAAGTCTGTAGTCACTGCCTACCCCTCTGGGTGACGGGCGTGAGTGTTTATGTTTTGATTCGGATAAATTTACACGGGTGAATATTTATAGCAGTTTAATGCTGCTGTGTTTCGTATGGTGAGTGTAGAGAATCGGATACACTTTTTACTGGAAACGAGACATATGTGGATATCTATGTACTTTTTTAATAGAATAGGGGGCAAACGATGATTCATTTCACCTAATATTAAGTGAACATCCATGAAAATTTGGAACGGTAGAGAAGTTGTGAGTGCGTTACCAGCCCTAGAGGCAGCAGTAGTATCTTTTCTTAAAGGTCCATAAGTCATATCGGTTTTAAAATGTTCTGGTGATAGTAAGTTTAATAAAGTAGTAGTAGCTAGGTGGAAGACTTTTGCAAATTCGCACACCGGTGAACTGCCAAGCATCCAAATCACCACTTCATTTTTGCTAACTCGCCGCTCTAGTCGAATGAAAATTTGTCAAAATAAATTACTGCACAAGCTCTCCCATGATGTTTTCGAGATTTATTCTGACATTTGTATTTTGAAATTATTTTTTGTGTGACTGTAATTTAAAATAAGAAGCCACCACCAGGCCGTTACCAATCACAGTCACATACAGTATAGAAATAGTATATTATAATATCTGTATGTCATAACAACCAGCTTCATTTCACCACTTTAAATTTTTTGTCTTTAGGTGACCACATCTGCCTTTAAGAGAAAAAAGTACTGTTTTTTTGCGATTCTGTCCATCCGATGGTTGTCTGAATAAAATCGCTTTAGCCATTTTAGCGATATGACCACCCATTGTGACACTTAACTTTTATTTCCTTTTTCTTTCGTTCGTGTATTATTTTTCGTGTGCAAGGAAGAATTATCTCTCTATCAAATCTAATATAACAACAGTCTAATTCGACAATTTGGATTTAATATTTTAAAATCCTTTAAAAACACACAAGAAATTTGTCAGATACACAATCCAATTCTTTTGGATTATTTATATGCTAGATAATGAAACACGTTTAATGTCTAGGAGTTCGTTTAGGTTGGTTCGTTTTTCAGGTTTGAAGTATCAAAGATTTAGTATATATACAGGCAATGAGGCCTTTCATTATAAATGTTATTGCATCATAAGTGTTTGCCGCCAAATAGAAGTGCCTGAACTGCTATGTTCCGATCTGAAGAGTAAACGGAGACAGTATCAAGGTTGGTACTCCATTTTAGTCATCAGAGGTACAGCATCTATAACCATTTTTGTTTGAAGAAGATAGCAACTGTACATAACATTTTGTACGTGGTAAAGCCATGCTGCAGTTATATTAATAGTATAGTTGAAGCACAAATGGATCGACTCGACCGGGGAAGGACCATGCTCTCACAAAATACCAGCGTAAAATAGTAGTTTGATGCTGCCGTGTTTCGTATGGTAAGTGTAGAGAACCGGAAACCCTTTTTACTGAAATTGAGGCATTCCATTTTAGTCCTCACGGGTGACAATGCATTTGCATTTCAATTCGGCATTGAGGATAGATGTAGATGTCTATGGCCCACAACAACCACTTACGATCAGGTGGACTGGAGTTCGTTTTTTTACTTTAATTTAAAAAAAAGATAATCCTCGTCAGAAATGTCCTACCAACTTTTATGCTTAACTCATGTCAAATTATTAGAAGAAGACTACTGTAATAACACAATAGATAATCAAATTATCAGGCATAAAAATTTTGCATTCAGTAGAAATAGATTTTTTATTCAATATAGGTACGTTATTAATAGTACTTATTAAAAGTCATTCTTGTGTTAAATTTACCACTAGTTCGGAAAATACCTGTGTCCAAGGATGTAGGCTTAAAATTGCCATAATTTGTATTTTATTCCTGCATAATTTGTAGGTACCAAATAATTAATTATATGTATATTGACAAAAATATTGAAATTCTTCTACTTAAATTATTTATTTTATAATCAGTAAATACCTATGTAGTGTTCCGAAGAGAAAGAAGAGTAAAATCAGATGTTATACAAAACGACTTAATACAATACGTACACAAAAGAAAAATTGAAATGGGAAAAAACTGGAATGCGAAGAGATGGGACGTTAAATAGGCGGTCGACAATTCAACGACCTACTTGTGGACAATTGGACGGTGCGGAAAGATTTATCACTGACCACCGTTGCAAAAGTAATGCTTATGTGAGCAACACAATGTTTATTATATTTCATAAATTGCAATTTTTAATCCTTTGATAGTCAAATAATCTTTTATTTGGTAAAAATGAACAATTGGAACATTCACATTATCGCAAGTATTTAAAAACCATGTGACTGGATACGTGGTGACTAGATCAGACGCCACGTTAGAGTCGAGATCAACTGGAGAAACGAGAGGGGGCCTGTGCCCAGCAGTGCACTATATCTCTACAACTAGAGAAAAACATCAAAACCAACCACCTCAAGGCAAATAAGTCACCGGCCTCTCCCAAGTTGAAAAATAATGTTGAAAGATATTTGCCATTATTTTTCTCTGCCTTTGTCCCAAATCTTGGGAAAAGGCAACACCGGAACTCATCTGTATCTAGCGACGATAATAATTAATAACACATATTGATTAAAATTGTAAAATCCTTATTTTTTTACTCTAAATAACAACGCGGTCTAGACTGCTAGCTGACCTACAATATAAAATATGAAAATGGTCAATAGTCACGTTAGAAATAAACTGTTATAAATTTATTTAACAACATGCTTTAAGCATGTTGTTAAATAAATCTGAAGCACTTGTTGGTCTAAAACTGTATTGCATCATATCTGTAATTTTGTCGATTGGCTCTCATTGAGGACTTCCTTCACAGCTTCTATTTATCTAATTTCATATACCTAACTTCTCTCATATAAATGCATTATCTAGTGATTTTTTGTTTGTGCTTCACGTTGAATATTGGAATTCGCCATAATTATATAAAGTGGTTATCAAAATATATACGCGAAGTTTAAAATCATACGGTGACCTTAATTTTTTTCAGTCATCGTGAACGCAAAAAAATCGGCAATGAGAATATTATTTGAATTCTATTTTTTTAATTAATTATTTTGGGTTTTGAAACGAATACATTACACGCGCAAAATTGTAAATTTAAAATGCCCGCTACACCTCGCAAATCAGAAGACGAACAAAACCTTCTGCAATGATGATTTCCATAGATATTAATTTGCTACTGAATTATATGATTTCCTTTACTGGAAAATAGGTCCCTTTCTGTTTAGAAGTTCATCCGCTTCATCATTATCATCATCATAACAGATTTTCACAAGTCCGCTGTTGAATATACCTAGACAGTATTTCGAGGAATACTTTCTTCGACTTTCTGCATATCTCTCTATCTAGTGGTGGACCGTCTTACACTTCGATTATCAGTACAATACTGCCACAAGAATACCTATTTTATGCATCATTTGTAGGTACTTTGAGATTAATGACCGACTCATTGCTAATTTTAACAAGTGACAGTAGCCTAATGGCAGGGTGCGGACCGCCCCCCCCCCCCCCGAACGGGTTCCCGCCTTGTCGTGGCGGGGGGGCTTAGTAGCCGTGGCTTGGTCTCCCATGGTGAACAAAGAGGAACTCATGTGGCTGGCCCGAGGTGAAGGGCCGGCCTGAGGTGGCCACTCCGAGTGGGCTTAGGGAGCCTACTTTGGATGTGTGCTGGTGGACTGCAGCGAGTGGGGACTCGCGCACCCTCTACCGCTGCAGCCGAGGTGGAGTCGCGGAGGAAGAGGAGTGTTGGTATGGCGATGCGCCACTCGCCCTATCCTTCGCGACTCAAACGGGGCCGCACCGTTGATGCGGTGGTGGTGGGGCTGCGGGGGGAGAGGATTGTCGGTATTGCGAGGCGCCGCTCTCCCTATCCTCCGCAGCCGAATCTTGGTTGGCGGCGGAGCCATAGACCAGATCCGCCGCTGGGGTCGGGAAGGCTAGTACTTCTAAGTGCTCGTTTTTCCTGGCCCCATGGCCTTCGCGCATCGGACGCGGGGGCGTCTGTTGCGCAGATGTAATTGGAGGCCGTGGAGGAAGGCGCGCCATGTGTTCTGGTGCGCCTTACCTGGGAAGAGAACGGGGAGGAATTTTCCTCTCCCGAGGAGGTGCTGCCATGGGGCGGCAGGCGCTAGTAGGGCCGCGGATGTGTGCGAAAGCGTTCCCGTAGCCCTGCCAATATGCGACAAAGGTGGAACACCATGGGGTTTTAGTCGGTGCGAGTCCGACATAACCCGTCCTTGCCCCCCGCGAGGCGGGTATGCGTAGGCATTTCCCCATGTAAAAAAAAAAAAAAAAGGGGGCGGACCGCGAACTCAAAAAGGTCGTGGGTTCGAATCCACCATTCGACTACTGGCGTGAACCACTCGTAACACAAGCAATTTAAGCTTACCACGAGTGTTTAAGGGGAATATTAGTAATATTTATAGCATTGTTAATATTCCTTTTAAAAAAATAAAAATAAAATATAAAATTAAAAAAATTCATTGCCGCATATATGCATGTGTGACATGGACCATCCGCTTACCCACATATTTCTGCCGTCTAGCAACAAGGTGAGGAATGGATGTACCCATTGTTGTAATAAAGCTAGTATAATTACAGGTAATTCATATTATTTTTAAAAGCAAAAAAGAATAAATAAATACAGGCTGTGATTTCTTTTATTCTTATACCACAGTGGTGACGTTTAGCCTTCTTAGCTTAAGAGTTTTTTAAGCTGCATCGAGCGAATAGTAAGCTGGTGGAATTGGAACTTTAATGTATTTAAAAAATATTTGACTTTAACTTTAACGTATTTAAATTTGATACGTAATAGTGCGCCAGCTAGCTATATGAATCTAAAGCTTATCAAATATAATCAAATTACTAATTTCCTTTTACTGTAACACATTACATTCTCATTTCTTTTGTAAGCTTAAATAACACTGCTCACTTGACAAAATATTTAAGATAAGAAGAAATTTTACGTGGCCTAAAGATAAAGTGTTATTTCATGGATTACCACAAAAAAGGAAAGAAAACGTTTAGTCGTGCTTGTATTTCTCCGCTTCGTAAGCTCTTGAATTCCACAAAATGTTCTTAAAAATACATTGAAACGTCAGTGTTGTGGCTCCGCTTGTCTCACGACATTGAACTTCGTAAACATAAATCAAGGCTACTTAAAACACGATCTGTCAAATCTAAAGACCTTTAAATAAGGCGACAGGTACTATCGTTTTTTAATTTGATTAAAATGAAAAATTTAGATAAATATTGTATTTAATTAGCAAAACTAAAAAAATCTCTCACACCATTCTTAAAATAAATTATTTTTGTGATAATTAATAGAATCAGGCATTACTTTGCAGTCAAGAGAGTCACTTAGCAGTGAGCCACCGCTGAGTCTACTTCACCTGAGGATGCCTCGTGTAGAGGCGAAACACGTGTCGTATTATCGACAGTGGTGTGTGTGTGTCTTTCCCAGTGTTGTGCTGTTGGGAGTAGTGGTGCTGGGATTAGTGATGACGGGGTTAGTACACGCAAATGAGGGAGGGTGCGAGGTGCTCTTTAACTAGAACCTATCGTTTTATTTCATTGTGCGGATATAAGCAAATAAAATGTTTACCAAATTTATTTATTTTTAAAATAAATAGTTTCGTTCGTCACTATATTAAATTTTATTTTTAAATTTTTTTTTTCATTTTAATAGAACTTTACATAAATTTTAGCATAAAAGTAAAATTTATTTGTATTTTATTCAAACTATGTAACCATTATCGTACTTTATCAATCATTGTAACACTTACGTAACTATGTTCTGCAGGTTGATATTTTAGAGATTTAAAAAATTGACAATAATTCAAAATAATATATGAGCATTTATATAAGTGTTACTAAAAAAAACTTGTATAAATCTCCATGCAGCGCCAGATTAACAATTTACCAGGTCGGGTAGTATTCCCATCGTAGCCGTGTCGTAAGTTGTAAAGACGACGTGTTATCTGCAAACACATGTTACCGAAAGAAATCAATAAAAAATATGTAAAATGCGGGGTCTTAGTAGACATCGGGGTGGTCTAGGGAAACACGTGTGTCAGACACTTGTAATTTTTACAGTTCGAGATTACTTAAGAATATGAAACCTTCTACCTTCTTAGATGTACTCGTTTTCATTTCTTTTTAAAGAAAAAAATCCTTACATAGTTAATTTCTTACGTAATATTACATTTGAATAAAGTTTTTGTTTATTTGCACAAAGTTTTACTCTAACTGATATTTTTAAATCAGGACAAGCAATCCAGTCCGAAGTCTGGTAATCTGGCCAGTCAGTCTCTTTCACAGTCTACACGAAAAAGTTTCTAAAGGTATAGTGTGTCCGCGGCTAACCGAGCCGCTATAGACAAGAGGGCTAGTTATTTTCGCGTCCAAATGCAAGTTTAGACGAGTGGCGAGGAGACGTAGCCATTGTTATCATTCATTTCGTGAGATATTAGGGGTGGCCCCTCAGCCACCGAATCCCGAGCGGGCGGTAAAGAAAAGTAGTCTCTAAATATAAGTTTTAAGGTTTAAAGTGCTGTGGGTGGGTGCGGTCGCATGCGACCGCTTGGAGGCTAAGGGGTTAATTATTTCAGAGGCATCCTACAATAAGATATTCCATCATGTTCTTGGCTATATACCACAGAGAAAAATTTTATTGTTAATTTTACCTTTTAGTTTTAATGCATCTCTCTACAACTCTTCAAGATCTGATAAAGAATTTACCAACGAAATGTTGCTAACAGATAATTTATTTAAATTCAAAATACATTCTAAAACTTTGTAAAATATTTTACAATTTATTTTAAAATAGGCACTTAAAACAAATGGGGCGATTTCTCGCAAACAAAAAAGTAATTACTAACTTTGCGCACTAAAATTTTATCGGACTTCACTGTTTAGGCTCAAGTTTATTTCATTGTATCCCATTGTATTGGATTAGCGATGGTCACTTTCAGCTTCTAAATGCGGAAAATTATCAATTAAAATAACAGCCAAGCCACTTTTTACCTTATAGTATTCGTTTGAGGAAGTAAATAATCGAAAGTACACTAGATAGATTTTAATAGGGGGCAACAAATGAAATTATACTTTCAATATTACTAAATAGAATTTAAATTCAAAGTGATGGTTGGTCTAAAGGATTGCTTACGTTGTCCAAATTACATCTGAAGTGACAGGCATTTGGCTTAGTGATTTCGTAACGGAAAGCGCTGAGTCCGGTTTAGGCCGCCCCCTTTGTTTATTATTGTAAAAGCTGGGTTCGCAAGGAGAAACGTCGCTCCAAACCTCTGTTTTACATTTGCATACAATCTCCACTTTGCGATGTTTAATTTTTAATAAAGTTTGTATCGATTTCGTTCTTGAAATTTAAACAGCTTTTAATCAGGCAACATGGACTGAGAAAATAGATGCTAGCAGCGAATAGTTTTTTTATTGAACCGAAAGTTATAGGACGTATTTAGGTGCTCTTCAAAGTTAATAAGAATACATCATTTTATTTTTCACTCTAAGCGTAGAAATCTTACGTTCTTGTTGTGCAGCTCAAGACATCGTCAATTTCACACAAAGTAAGCCGCAAATGCGTTGTCATCTTTGAGAACTAAATAAATCATTAGTTTATTTACCAAGGCAGTATGTTTCGTTACCCTTACTTCAAAACAAAATTAAATAACATACCGAATCAAATTGTATAACTGTATTTGCAACTTTAAAACACCAGCTTAAAACAAAACAATGCATGTTTACTAGTTTGGGATACCTAGAGACCTTATTTCAACGTTCGATACCATCATTATCATCATTACCAGCTTTTCCGATTCCGCTTTTGGGAATAGGCCTTCCACACACCTGCATCCATTGACTTCATGCATGTCTTACTAGGTCGTCACTCCATCTAGTGAAGGGTCGCTTACCAGTCTAGATTGCCATTTAATAACCTTTCTTCCCCATTGGTTGCCGTTTCTTCGAGCTTTATGGCCTCTTACTACTTCACCTCACTGACCTGTTAGGTTATGTTATGTCTCCAGTTCTACTGCAGATACCCACATTTCAAATTTTATCACGCATAGAAACTTCTAGAGTAATTATAGATCGCTGAGCGCCTTAATCCTACGTGGTATCAAACATTTAAACTTATCGTTCATGTATGACAACTACGGGTTATCACCAAATGATTTACCTGTGATCAAAGTTGATGATCAAACGGGATCATCACTACCACAGAAAATAGTTAACTTTTTGCGCTTTTAGCCAAAAAATACACATTACCAGAGAGTTTTTCGTTAAAGAATACTTGTATTATTGACATACGACAAATTTTTTGCTATGTTACTTGAGTAGACCATTTAACAAGCGTTTTTAGAAGAAAAAAGGTCGACTCCGTTACGTGGAATCCACATTTGTTTATTTTTTTTTTGTTTTGGAAGTCAGTTATATACGTATAAGTTAAAGAAAAAGCTGTTTACATTAGTAATTGTATACCGCTAATTGAATTGTGATTACTGTATATAATAAGTGTTATTTTAATATAAGTAACACGAAAAAACAAACGAAATAAGAACGATGGAACATAGGTACTTATATATAATAACCAGATGATAAGATGTGGATGATACGGCCCATTAATGTTTTCATTCATTACAATTACAATTGGTAGACACGTCGGCAGCCTCAGTTTTTTTTATTTTCTATGAAGCACCTTCTCTTCTCTACTACCTCTCAATTATTGTTGCTGATTTGTTTACTTCTGTCGCTTCTTACAACACACACGGGATGATAGCATGGGGTAGTGGATATTCTTAAACCGCCACTACAAGGTCAGTGTGCTGTGGCCCATAGATACCTACATTCTCTATTAAGAGTCAAAATTTTAATGCTATTACGTTACCATTAAAGGATCTCCGGTTCTCTGTTTTAACCACCACATCTACACAGCAACCAAGGATTTTCAAGATGAAGGCGAATCTATTTGTTGGTATTCTGTGAGGGAAAATGAAACTTGTGCTGCAACCATAACGTAGCTGTAGAGTGACTATACCATGCTAATTTGATATTCTTAATCTAATCTATTTATAACAGATATTGTATTGAAAGATGCTAAGCACATTAAGGATGGCACGGTCACCGACCAATTAACCCTAAGATATTCCAACTATAAATTGGTACAACCAATTTACTAGTTATAAATTCAAAATGCATCCACCCGGAAAATTGTATTGGGACCCGAATCCAACCGTACTGATTGAGTAGGAGGTCGGATAAAAGAGGGAACCCTGTTATGTGTGAGCTATCGCATTCGGCCGTTTTATAAAGGCCAGTTTCGGCTTTTGTCCGGCCCAGTGGCGTGCACGGGGTTAGGCCATCTCATTTCGTCGGATTCCCCGTATAGCGGACCGTTGTATAGATGCGGAATTAGTACAAAGTTTCCAAGTGTTATAACAATTACACGGATTTCATTTTGTGACGTCATATCCTTTATTTAATCGGATAAATTTTAAAGTTTATGCGAAAATTCCTGTTTATTATGAAGTTAATAGGGGTGCGATATTTTTGTTTTTCTTTATTTATTAGTACATCAACCTAATATAAACAAAACAATATAAACAAATATAAATTTGATGCCGTGCTCATCAAGAAAAAAAAAACATTAATCTTGATGATCATACAGAAGCAAAATGAAAAATTATTGACAGCGAGCGATACGCTTTGTTGTAGCAATGTCTTTATATTATGCATTGGGCAGTGCAGGATGAATAAATCATTTATTCATTCAGTTATTCATATGTTTAATTAATAACGATGAATATAATTATTTAGTTTCTCATTTGGAAAATGTTATAATAAGTAGGTACGATATTTAAAAGTCCAAATACCAACGTGTATGTGGAGCCAATGGGAAGGCATTCTAAGAGGCTTATTAGTCTTTGCTTATTAGTGACCTAAATATGGTTAAAGCCAATCTTACCAGCAACAAAACACAGGCGGAATGTAGCAAGCCATCTGGTGTTCTACAAGATAAAAAATCGACATTAGCTTAATGGCATGGGTGCGGCCCGCGCAGTCAAAAGGTCTTGGGTCAGTCGAGGGTCATGAACCACTCTTAGCACAAACATTTTAAGCTGACCAGGAGTGATTAAAGGGATTATTAGTAATGTTGATAGCATTGCTAGTTAAAAAGTTAAAAATCGTAAAATAGCAGCTTAATACTGCTGTGTTTCGTATGGTGAGTGTAAATATCCGGGGACCCTTTTTTACTGAAAACGAGGATGGTGAGTGTAGAGATCCGGGGACCCTTTTTTACTGAAAACGCGGCATTCCATCTTAGTCCTTCAGGGTTGGCAACGCATCTGCGTTTTGATTCTTAATCAAGGATCAATGTAGATGTCTATGGGAGACAGCATCCACTTACCATCAGATGGACTGTGTGCCCGTTTATCACCCTTATTCTATAAAATAAAAATCTATAAAAATTGGAATTGCATGATTTAATTTCTTCCTCTCCCTTCCACCATTAGACCACCAGACGCTCGGCCAGTCTCCATAATTTTGTTGTCAACATAAATGTAGTCGAAATTCGGTTTACTTCATCGTTAGTCATAGTCATGATGGAAAGGAAGTGGAATGGTTTACCAGCACCTATCTTTTCACCCTATTACAATTTGGGTGTCGTTCAATCTTCAAGGCAAGAGTGAATAGTGGGATAGCAGACATCAATGGCTTATGGTAGTTTAAATATTTACCCATTTTTATGACTGCTCATCCCCTGTTTTCAAAATTATGTTGAAGTGTGTATGGTGAAATTTTACGTTTCTACTTTCATCGTTACAATCTACTAAAGTACATATAACGTAGGCCTCCCCCATAGATTGCCTCATAGGGGGATATTTGCCATAGTTGCCACGCTTGGCATTCAGGTTGGCGTTATTAGGGAGACGCTGCTGTTCATTTCCAGATCTTTTCCCTCCGTCGCATATTACGAGGCTCATGAACGATATGAAGCTGCGAAGCTACCAGCACCGCCACTACAAAATACTTCGTTCACACGTTATTTTAATTGTTTCTCTAAGTTTCAGTTCATGTTTCGTCTCACTGGACTCGAAAATAATTAATGATTATAACTAGCAACTCGCCCCTGTTTTGCCAGGATACGATCTACGAATGTGGTGATATTTAAGTTTATGTCTACCATAGACCACTTATTGTTAAAACTACTTTTACGGATTATTACAATAATTAAAAAGATGAAGGTCAGTCACCTCAGTACCCCTTGACCATGGTTGCTGGAAAGCACCCGAAATATCGGGTATTAACAATAAAATAAATTAAACGCGATAAAATCCGTAAAATTGGTTTTAATCAATGTGTTGTGTTCGCGTAAATATTTGAAATTATTACATAAACCATTTTTTTAAATATGCCTTTTTAATGACTTTATATAGCGCATGAATTATAGTCTAGATCCCTCCTAGAGTTGCTCTTCACCTGTTCGTGAAGTTTTATCACAAACGGTTACACAAAAAGATACCTAGAAGACAAATTAAAATTGTTATTTATATCTTAAGTAAATAACCCCTGAGCTTACTTAAAGTCAGTTATTTCATATTACAAAGAAACACTTCAATTTTATTCATGGGTATCTATAGATCTATATATGTACCTACAACAATATCGTTTTTATTACGATATATTTTATTAACAATAAAATTTTAATTGCAAAACCGTTATAAGTTTTTATTTAGATCAGTTATGTAGTTTTTAATCAAATAAAGTCAAACGTGCACTTCTACTTTATCTATAAATTAAAAATCCAAGGGAATTACAGTCATAACTATTTTTGAATACTACAGAAGAAATAAATCGTACAAGTTAATACCAAACGTGCACTCGTTTGTCACCATTATTTTTATATTTATATTTCTAATATATGATATATATGACAGCCATGTTGGTCTAGTGTTCGTAAGCGCGACCGCTGATTACGACATACTGGGTTCGAATCCCGGGCCTTTCTTGAAGGTTCCTCAGTGGTCTTTTACGGGCTTATGATAATGATGATGAGGATGTTTGTTTTATGGTATACTTATATAAGACAATATTGACTTCATGCAGCTTTATAAACGAACGAAGTCTCTGCGAAACCCCGCCGCCAAATGAAACCCAAAATAAAATACTATAAAGAACAAAATATCAATTTAACCACACGTAGGGATTTAATGAGACTCCTTACTTACGCAACAAAACGAGATGAATCACAAAATGATAAAAACAAGTACTTAATTAGTTTTCGATTAATAAGTTCTCATTCGCTGTGTACTTTACTCTTATCACATTATGTTAAAAATAGAACGCAGTTTATTACTCTCATATCATGAAATGTGTCTTAAGGTACGACAGTTAAATTAGTTTACTATTCCGTTCCAATGATTTTTTTGTTGAATATGTGTGACAAACGAGTAAACAGTCCATCCGATTGTAAGTGAATGCCGTGACCCATCCCATAGACATTTATCCCCGACCAGCTGTTGCTGTGTGACTTCATCCGCGTGGAATTTATTACGCTTGAATTTCATGGGTTATAATTTTTTTCGTGAAACTCTAATTCTTTTTAAAAGTAAATAAGTTACTCCTTATAACAACAGCTATCTGCCAGCGAAAGTTCCGTCAAAATCGATCCACCATTTCAGAGATTAGCCGCAACATACAAACCAGACAACAGACAATTTGTTTATATACGTGCCGTATATATTTTCACACGCATTTAATAAAAGTCTATTATTTTTCATTGCAAACAGACAAGTGGCTAGTTCAATTTTATTTATTTGTATAGAATAAGGTTTAAAATGCAGATGCTTTGTCACCCATAAGGACTAAGATGGCATACCTCGTTTCTACTAAAAAGATCTCCGGTTCTCTACACTCACCATACGAAACACAACAGCATTAAGCTGCTATTTTACGCTGGTATTCTATGAGAGCGTGGTCCTTCCCCGGTTGAGCCGACCCATTCGTGCTACAACTATAATATAGCTGCAGCGTGACTCTCACGTATTAAAATACTTAGATCTTACAACTACTTCATTTGTACAAGTTAAATATTTTTAATGCTAATTATTCAAATTCGTCTAACACCATCTGTATGTTTTGAATACCTATATTAAAATCAAACAACAAACACATCATCATTATCACCATTATTACGGATCATCACTAGTCTACTGGTGAAATTCTGCATTGGAGGTGGATGCTCCTACATGTCTTGTCAAGTTGTCATCCTATCTGCTAGGGGCTGACCTACACTCTTAGTTTATTCAATGATTCATGTCAAACTTTTTGAATCAATTGATAGAAATAGTTCGATTTACTGTGACGGAATCTCCCAATTTATTTTATGTTTTTTTAATGTTTTACACGCCCAATAACATAATATATTTTACGTCGTAGCGTAGTATGCTCGAATAGGAGGATAGGATGTTAAGATACTCGATAGAACAAGGACTATTCGTCCACTTATCATCAAGTAGACTGTGTATTCTTTTGTCACCATTGCTTCTATAAAAATTACTATTTAGGTATGTTAATGAAATATACAAAAGAAAATTCAAGAAAATTTGGAGTAACAACAAATTTTTAGGAAAGAGGAAATTACCGCAGTGCAAACAGCAATCTACCTAAACAAAAGATAATAAAAAGTTTACCAAAAGTTCTTTTCCATAGAAATATACAAAACAGGTCACTTCACATTTTTATACTTCAAAAGTCGTAATTTCGAATTTTTAAACCTATATCCGAATTTGGGTAACTGAATTATATAACTTACATAAACCATATAAAAGCTTCTATGACTAAATTAATAATATAACGTATTTGCTATACTTTTCATATCGGAATATTATATTATTTAACTTTGAAACTAAATTATTAATTTTTTAAAATTAATGGGTCAAAACTAATTTATAGTCAATCCTCCATTTCTCTGCTATGTCGTAACGACTAATATGCCGATCTTGCTCCACTTATTCAAAAATGCCATCGACTTTATCCGTATGATCGCGACAAGAGTGAGCTGCATCTTTAACATGAAAATTCCCTCACTGAAAACGCTTGAACCAACTTTATGCTACTTACTGACACTGCATTAGGTCCATAAACGTCACAATTTTTTTTCCGCGGCTTTAGTCGCATTTTCCCCTTTTTTTGTAATAAAATTTCAGAATATACCGAATTTTGAAAAATGGCGGGTAAGTGTTTTTTTTTTGTATGTCCTATGGGATTGTTCCAAAATGTTTCCAGTATACTGGCGAATGCAAATTACGTCTTTAATTGACGTTATATTCCACCATATTCGATATAACGAATCACCAATATGGCGTCGATTTACGACGTCATTTCCATTGGCCAGTGCACTGGGTTGTATTTCGGAACATACCCTATATGTACTGATATTAGAACCAGACAAATGCAAACAGTACCTACAACCAAAGAGATTTTTCTTCAATTTTATACAAACAAAATACGAAAAATATTTTTCTCTACCTATTACATATCATATCATCATTTTATTTGGGAACACATTATAATACTTGTATAACGGTGCTTATGTTACATTTACACTGTGCAAAGAAAAAGTTTCTTTAAATTCACAACAAATTCAAAACTCATAAAGCTAAGCAAAACATCCTAGAACATTCGACTTTTTTTGATAATAAATGCATTTAATGTTTTTTAAATTCGATAGTGTATACATTTGCTCACTAACGTAAAAGGTGAACTTTATTTAACCTTCAGCAGCACACGCACACACACACACACACACACACACACACACACACACACACGCACACGCACACGCACACGCACACGCACACGCACACGCACACGCACACGCACACGCACACGCACACGCACACGCACACGCACACGCACACGCACACGCACACGCACACGCACACGCACACGCACACGCACACGCACACGCACACGCACACGCACACGCACCACACGCACACGCACACGCACACGCACACAGCACACGCACACGCACACGCACACGCACACGCACACGCACACGCACACGCACACGCACACGCACACGCACACGCACACGCACACGCACACGCACACGCACACGCACACGCACACGCACTCGCACACGCACACGCACTCGCACACGCACACGCACACGCACACGCACACGCACACGCACACGCACACGCACACGCACACGCACACGCACACGCACACGCACACGCACACGCACACGCACACGCACACGCACACGCACACGCACACGCACACGCACACGCACACGCACACGCACACGCACACGCACCGCACGCGCACACGCGCACGCACACGCGCACGCGCACGCGCACGCGCACGCGCGTGTGTGTGTGTGTGTGTGTGTGTGTGTGTGTGTGTGTGTGCTGAAGGTTAAATAAAGTTCACCTTTTACGTTAGTGAGCAAATGTATACACTATCGAAAAAGTCGAACGTTATAAGAATATATATAGGTAACGATTTTTATAAACAAACATAAAATACGAAATTGTAATTGATAAAAACTTAATAAATATGTGCATAAAATTAACTAATAAATTAAATCGCGCTTTGAATATGTTTTGGTAAAATTCAGTACGTCTGGGTCGTGAAGTTAAAATTTCAAATTAAGTTAACAACGCTACAACCTCACATAATTTTGCTTATTTATCTTAAAACCCTGTACAAACCCCAAGCTAGACGTGTCTGAACAACTCCCCCGAATAATGCCTTTATATAACGCTACTTAGTGATAACACGAAGATCGTTAACGTTAAGTACGTACGAGTAAATGTAAGTAAAAGTAAATGTGAATTTTGTTAGGTATTATTTTCTAATTTGTGTTGCTCTCAAATATATTGCAAAAACTTTCTAGAAAGTCATTATGAAGTTTGATAAACATATTACATTCTTATTTAATGTCATCATCATCGGTCCGCAATGTCCCCGATTTTGTACTGAAACTATGTTATAGTTCTATATAGACGGCTCAACCGGGAAAGGCCACGCTCTCAGAGAATACTAGCGTAAAATAGCAGTTTAATGCTGCCGTGTTTCATATGGTGAGTGTAGAGAATTGGAAACCCATTTACTGGAAACGAGATACTCCATCTTAGTCCTCAGGGGTGACAACGCATTTGCCTTAATCGAATATAGATGTAGGTATCTAAGGGGTACAACATCCGCTTACCACCAGATGGACTGTGTGCTAGTTTGCCACCCGTATTCTCCAAAAATCAAGTCCATGGGCACATGGGCTTCTCCTGTTGTGGGTTCATAATCATCATGATTGGTCGAAGGATTGTCTGTCGCAGTACCTTACTTGCACCTTTGATGATGCTCCCCGTCTAGAGTTTTACGCCGAACGTATTCGGGATGGTTATGCCATCAATCATCCTGAGACTTTCCGCATTTCTCATGTTTACTTCATACGACACCCATGGACGAAATAGGATTATTTTACACCGTTACTACGCGGTAAATTATCAGAATTACGTACTACCGATGTAAAGGTAACTAGAAGTTAAAGCATAAAAATAAAAAGAGGTAAATGAAAAAGAGGGTAGAATTCGAAACCTGCACTCGTAACGAATATTATAAAGTTCAAAGTATGCGATATGTTTGGTGGTTTATCCTTATCTTATTAGTTGTTACTCTGTCCACATTCTACCGTGAAATTGACTAATATGATAAGCGCTGCTGATGTTGGTTTGCCTAGGTTCTTTATCTACTTAGGTGTTATTCTGTCCTAACCATTACACTACATGTATGATTGTAAGATACACTTATTACGCATCCTGTGTAGAAATGTGTAGTGCGTTACACTATTTCATTGATTACGAAAGAAGGTGTTTGTCCAATAGAAACTGCTACAAGCAAACTAGATGGTACGCCTTTCATCTTTAGCATTCTTCTTGCTCGTCTTGCCTACTTTGAGGAGCACCTCCCACCCTAACGCACTATTCCCGTCACCACTGATCCCAGCACCACTACTCCCAACAGCACTACACCATGAAAGACATACCACCGGCGATTAACTGCTGTTTAGCCATAAAACATCATTATTCTTACATAAATAACAGGCTCTCCACTGTTGCGGTCAGATTAAAATAAAAGATCAGTAGGATTCATCAGAACAATAGGTTAAGTACTTAGAAGTGATAACAAATCTTGTATCCTTCTTTTTTGGACCAAAATGCAGATATCCTTATTAGCCTCCCACGACACCCGTGGGATGATATAGCGTCATTACTAGGGTTACCAACTCTCGAAAGGACCAACCCGGGAGAATTTTATGAAATCGAGTGGGGGGAGGATTGAATGAAAATCTCAATTTAATATTAATTTTAAATTTATATTTACTATGCTTTCGAGCAACATCTAATATTTTTCGATTTATCACTAAAAATCATAAGTTTTTACAGGAAAAGAAAATCGAAATTTGTTAGTACTTGTAAGTCTGCTTTTACTAAAGAAATACTCATTCGGTTTCTTTCCTTGCTCCACACTAGTTCCCTCATGCAGGAATGGAAACAACAAACGTGACCATTTTTTTCATTTCAGGACGGGGCTTTCTTTCTTACGATTTCGTAAAGGAGTCGGCGACGGCAAAACGAACAGATTTCCACCGGATGTGTATAATAAAAAAGAAAAACCGGAGAAATTATTGGATCCCGGAAGATCGGGAGATTAACCATTATTATTGGAGTCTTCTGGTCAATCCGGGAATGTTGGGAACCCTAGCTTATTACTCAATAGAAAAGGAACCAGAATTCCTTTTTTTAGAGGATAGGGTGACAAACGAGCACACAGTCCACCTGATGGTAAGTGGTTGCTGTGGCCCATAGACATCTACATCTATCTTCGATTATGAATCAAAATGCAGATGTGTTGTCACCCGCGAGGACTAAGATGGAATGTCTTGTTTCCAGTAAAAAGGGTATCAGGTTCTCTACACTCATCATACGAAACACAGCAGCATTAAGCTACTATTTTGCGCTGGTATTCTGTGAGAGCGTGGTCCTTCCCCGGTCGACCCGACCCATTCGTGATACTACTATACTACTAATATAACTGCAGTATGACGTTAGAGCCCTAGTTCCTCATAGTAAAGTCCTACCTAACGGCAAAAATACTGAAAATATTCAATGGCTACAGTTAGCTAAGTATTTATCGTTAATTTACTGTTTGCCATTAGTAACTTTAATGTTATATAATATTAAATATCGAAATGAATATCGAAAGGATACATAAATTGTATAATTAAAAGAAGTAAAACACAAACAAAAACACATCCAGCTCTTACCTCTAACGCACCGGTGCGGTGCCGCGATGGCAAGAACGTCGCACACGTAGCCCGTTAAAGTTCCGAAATGTTTAATTTTGTCCCCCCCAACCACGTAGCGATATATATATCCAAATGAAGGGAGATATCCCCTCTTACCTCCCAGTACCACTTGCGATATAACGTATGATGGGCATAGTGCACAATAATCATTTATTTAATTGCAACATTTATTTTGTTGATTAAAATATTCGCTTAGATGTAGCGTTGGTAAAAAATGTTGTACATTTGTGCATATTTAAGAGAAAATTATGGACTTACGGTTTATGGTTTCTAGATCTGTTACATTGACGAAAAAAAAATTTTACTTGAGTGTGTGCAACAAATTTTTAAAAACAATATAAATTATAAACGAGTTTCGTAAAATTTGTAGATACTAATCCTCTTTTTATATAACAGTCATATATACAATATTTATTATCATAGTAAAAAATTAAACGACAAAACATATATTTTTTGATTAGATTATTTTTGGTAGATATAGGTTTTGTGTAGCGGGACGTAATTGATTCATAACTATTTATTTGCATAGAAAGTAGGTGTTTAAAAAAATATAAAGTTACATTACATTTTGCCTGATTAATATGATAAGAAGGGCGATGTCTGTCACATACGTGATATTTGTGAACACGTGCTGTTTATTACATGAAAGGGTTAGCAAATATTTATTAACAAATTTACTGTTGCAACGAACGAGCTTACGGTTCACCTGACTGTAACTACTGCAGATCCTGAATATCTGCAAATAACTTCAAACAAAGAGCCACAAGTGTGTTTCTGCGTACTACAATAAAGGTATAGTTATCATATCGGGGTGGAATAATATATATATATATATATATATATATATATATATATATATATATATATATATATATATATAAATATATATAGTGGCGGTATTTTGAAAATGGGGCACATTAGGAGTACCCTTCACTTACGAGCGTGAATGCGTACATACATGAATGTAAAGGAGGCGAGAGAGATTGTCAGGATCGTGCTGAATGGAAATCCGTAGTCTCTGTCTACACCTCTGTGTGACAAGCGTGAGTGTTTGTTTTATGTTATGTTTCAACATGTGTTTGTCACTAAACTCCTCCTTAACAGTAAGACTGATTTGCATGATTTTATTTTGTGTTTAGGCGGGTCTCTGGATGGTTAAGATTCACAAGTAGCCCTGAGAGGTGGCACAACAATCGGATTATAGGTTATTTTTTTTATTTTAAGGTCTGGACGTCGTCCGTCGAACCCGGTAGTAATTAATAAAATAAATAAAATCCGTGCATACATATTATGTGCCTCAATCATTTATAAAAAATATAAAAAAAATTCCGTGCTATCTCTACCAAGCTTAAGAAGAATGTACGGTTAGCAGCAAGCGTCGACAATTTAAACGGTCTCGCTCTTCGCGAGACGCAAAGTTTATAGTCGCTCGTAACTAGGAGCCCCTGTATCTAACTACCACTCTACTGGATCCTCTTCATCCCCCTCTTAGCATGTAGACATGGAGAGCGCCGTAAGGTTGATACGCAAGCCAGGTGTCTACGCTGCTGGTCGCACGATAGAGGAATTCGAGATATTAAGCTCTGGCCCACCCGTTTATACGGCACCGTTAGCGGTAATGGGAGAATGAAAGAAAATTTCTTTGACCTTGTTAAAATAATTTTATTGTTCAACCAGCATGCATAAAGTGCAAAGTGAACATCGTACCTCTACTAGTCACAAATTATCATAATTATTGTTATAATTAGTAGTAATTTATCGACACTTTTTTAAACACACTTTTATTTTTATTACACGTGTTAGAGCCACGCTGCAGCTATATTATGGTTGTAGCACGAATGGGTTGGTTCGACCGGGGAAGGACGACGCTCACACAGAATACCAGCGTAAAATAGCAGCTTAATGTGTTCCGTTTGGTGAGTGTAGAGACCCGGAGACCCGTTTTACTGGAATCGAGGTATTCAATCTTAGTCCTCAGGGGTGACTACGCATCTGCATTTTGATTCTTAATCTTGGTTAAATGTAAATGTCTATGGGCCACAGCATGCAATTACCATCAGGTGGACTTGGCTTCTATTGGACTTCAATCCTGGCTTCGATTGGGTGTGATCTGTCATTGTGAGATTTTTTTTTAAAATTTAAATAATAAAAATCAATATTTTTTTACCATTACCTTAAAGTATTTTGAATAAAACATAGCATAGAGTAATCTAACATACAAAGAACTCACTCAGCTTAATAAAAAGTAGTTATTTTGATAATACAAACAGACGTTTCAATTTCATTCATTTGTTTAGATAAAGAGGTAAAATATTATGTATGTTAGTTTCTTTGAGATAATATCTGGAGCTATTAATTCGATTCTGAAAATTATTTCCTGATACAAAGCTTTCATACAGCTACTTTTTTACACTACTCCCGAACGACTAAGGCTTGGTTTTAATGTGGTCGACATGAGTTTCCAAACATAATAGAAAACAAAAATCATAAACCGAACATTGAACTAGGAGAAAAATTTACAAGCGACTTACATAAATACATGATTGATTTATTGCTAGCTATTACCGTTACAGTTACAGCCTATTACAGTCCACTGCTCAACAAACACAGGCCTCCCCATAGATTGCCTCATAGGTGGGATATTTACCATAGTTGGCACTTGGCACGCTTGGCAAGCGCAGTTTTTTAGTATTTTTAGTTGTTATTGGTAAGAAGCTGCTGCTCATCTCCTGATTTTTATCCCTCTGTCGCCTCTTACGACACCCACGGGATGATGTGGGGTAGTGGATGCTCTTCCACTGGCGCTACATGGTAAATCTACTTACTATATTAATAATAGGTTAGGGATGTAGAGAGAGCCTTTTATGAAGAGGATTTTCTGCATTATTTTTGATGGGGTTTGGGGTTTCTTCCTTAAATATTTTTAAATAAATGTTCATTGTAATTATATTGTTGAACGTATAAAATAAAACGAAATATATTGTTGAACTCTTTCTAAATCGGTAGTTTTTTTCTTTCAACGAATTTTACGCATATATTTTCTAAATGGTAGGATTTCTCTTTCTGTCTATAAGTTTGTCCGGGAAGGTAAAGTAAAGTAAAGTTACAGCCTATATACGTTTCACATCTGGCCATCCTCTCACTTTTGAAAAGTTTTTGGGCAAGGAAATATCCGCCTCTGTCCCTAATACATGTTACGAACTTCACATATCTTCGAATTTTTTTTACTTCTCTTATATGCAGGTTTCCTCACGATATTTTCTTTATTACCAAGCACGGAGAAAATCAGCACTGAAAATTTCAATTAACTATTTAATTTGTGCTGACGGGGATCGAACCCACCCGGGTTCATCACGAATCACTATCAAATTCTGCCAACAAATATCAATGCCTCTACTGGTGTGTGTTCGATATGAACCGTAAAGAGATCCAGTATAAATACAGGTTGTGGGACATTCCTACTCAGTCCTCAAACGTGACATCTGCAACCAACTTGAAACATAGCAGGCAACTATATTAGCCTGCTATGTTTCAAGTTGGTTGCAGATGTTCAAGGGCTGTTATAGTCACTTGACATTATCTGGACTGTAATTTCATTTGTCACTTTAGTTTAAAAAAATGATAAAATCAAAATCATAACAACGGCATTGTAGACTAACAGACATTCATTTCATTTAAATAAACAAACAAGTGTTAAATTTAAAATTTTGTGTTTTCTTTTTACGTGACAGAGACACACTGTAGCTATTTTATAATTGTAGCACGAGTGGGTCAGCTCGACCTATGCAGGACCACGCTCTCACAGAATACCAGCATAAAATAGCAGCGTAATGCTGCTGTGTTTCATATGGTGATTGTAGAGAACCGGATACCATTTTACTGGAATCGAAGCATTCTATCTATGTCTTTAGGTATGACGAAGATTTGCATTTTGATTCTTAATTGAGGATAAATGTGTATTTCTATGTTCCACAGCATCCACTTACGATCAGGTGGACTGTGTGCTCGTTCGTCACACAATTCTATAAAAAAACTGACTTCAATATAAATAAAATTGAGAATATCATCAATGTATTCAAATTCAATTAAATACGCATTATTAAGGACAACTCAAAAACTACTGGTCAGATCTTCAAATTTATATGATCAAGGTGTGATCATCACATGAGAAGCACCAGCCTTAAAATAAAAAACGAATCATCAAAATCGGTTAACTACTAGAAAAAAATTCTGAGGTAAGTAACACACATAAGAAACTACAGTTGAATTGAAAACCTGAAGTTGATTGAAAATGTGGTTAACCACGGCATCTCTAATTATAGAGTCGGCGTACGTTTAAGGGTTGTTTCAACTTTAAAACAACATTTTCTTCTATCAAACACTGTATAAAATGACTTCAGAAATATTTTTTGCCGGAACTTTTTACAAAATTACAAATATTTTAAAAATCTGAAAAAATAGAAATTTGTACCAAAAAGGTACTAAATCTTGATACAGAAATTATCTTGTTACAATGTCTAAAATTACATAAAGTACATCTGGTACAGACGTTCTGACATCAGGATGACATGTATTCTGGCTCCTTATTTAACAAGGTACCAATTATTTAACATAAGATACCAAATAGTACCAAGTAGGTAACAAATTTAAATATTGCACAAGCATCAAATTTCTCTTATGGTCCAGAGGTGCTGACGCTCACCAAATAGCGGGCACAACAATGTACGTGAATACCGAGTATAATTTACAACAATACTTTAATATTATCTTTTCAATTTCGTCGACCTATCATCGTTATTCGGACACAAGCTACGATACTACCTCTATATAATTAGTGCTCATATACATGGCCTAAGAAACCGACGCCTACGAGCCACCCGCCATAAATCAAAGTCATACGAGACCTTTTCAATTAATTCTCGCCCGCGGCACCAGAGATATTTGCATCTGAATATGTAATCGGAATAGCCGACCCATGACACAGTGTACTGAAGCTTTGTAATACCACTTTAAAACGTAGAGGCTATTATTTGACTCGAAAATTTAAGCCAGTAAAAATGAAAACACTTGCATTTATTCGATGCCTACAAAACACCAATAACTATAACCCATATAACGCGATAAACTAAACAAGAAATAAAGTAATGTATTTGTAACAGCCTGCACTTGAACGTTATAATCCCGTCCTGTGCAGAAGGTTGGTCTCCGTTGAGACTAGCCGTCGTGACCAAAATTCGTTCTAGAGGACATTATTTTATATATTTTATAATATTGTAGTAGTAGTAAACATTTATTTTAAGGTGATCTAATTTTTAAAAACTATGAATAATACTGATCCCAAAAAACGCGATATCGTGTCACCTTAAAACATACATAACAAAAATTATTCGTACTGGCAGTTAAACAATTTATATTTTGACGTGGTAAATCCACGCTGCAGGTATACCAAGCTGCACCACGAGTGGACAGTCTAGAGCGATGTATGAATAAAGTCTCGCAGATTACCAGCATGAGAAAGCAGATTAATTCTGCTGAGTTTGGTTTTGTGAATGTAGAGAAAAGGAGACCCTATTTACTAGAAACGAGGCATCCCACTTTAGTCCTCATAGGTTGACAACGCATTTGAATTTTGATTCTTAATCGAAGAAAACGTTGATGTCTATGGGCCACAGAATCCACTTATCCGTTGGACACACAGGAAAATTTTACTGAAATATATTGCAAAACATTTTAATTTCTCTACTGTTGTGTTAATCTGCATCAAAAAAGGCTATTGTCGGTTCTTAGCGCGCAAAAAGGGTTAAGAATTATTCGGTTTCGGCCTATTGTGCGATACAGGCACTGTTTATTTCGTGCGAATGTTCATATTTGATTTCAGGCAACAGGCTCCCGTTTTCGTGTACATAACCAATTCAGACACGCAGACCGTTGAAGATTATTGCTTCTAATTTCACGATTGTTGGCGGGTTTTTTGTTTGTACGCCATCTTTGTTTATGATTTCGGTTGGAGCTGCGTGGTTGACTTCGGGCTCCGTATTAAACGATAAAGGATAAAGGAAAAAATCGAGCCTTCAAAAGATATCAATGCGATTATTTTTCTAGTGGAAATCGTTTACCAGTGAGAATTACTTCGTGTTAATATGTTTTTGATTATGATAATATTTTGTATCCTTACAAAATATATAAAAAGATATCGGCTTTTAATCGATAGTGACATATTTACTCAACGTCAAATAAAGAAGCTAACCATGGTTCCCACCAGGCTTCTTAATCGCACTGTCACAAACTTAGATGTGGTAGAGCCACGTTGCAGCTTCGTATATTAAGGTTGTAGCACGAATGGGTAAACTCACAGATAACGAACTTAGGGGGTAATCTGTGGGTAAACTCAACCGGGGCAGAATCGCGTTCTTACAGAATACTAGCGTAAAGTTGCAGCTTAATGCTGTTGTGTTTCGTACAGTGAATGTAGAGAACCGGAGACCCCTGTTACTGGAAACGAAGCATTCTCTCTTCGTACTCAGGGGTGATAACGTATCCGCATTTTGATTATTAATTGGGGATAAATGTATAATAATGAGGTCTATGCGCCACAGCATCCACCTTACAATCAGGTAAACTGTTTGCTCGTTTGCCACTCTCATTGCATAAAAAACTACAGGTTGCCTCACGATGTTTTCCGTTACCACTAAACACGTGGTAAATCAGCACTTACAAATGTAATTAACAATTTCATCGGTGCCAAAAAGTTTTTTCGAATACGTGTGAAGTCCACAAAATTGGGGGAACGCAACGGAAAATTTCTTCTTCTATATCCCTTTCAAAAATGAGGCCTGTGCCCAGGCGTGGAAAATACTGTTCGTATATAGACTGCAATTTTACTAACTTAATAATTATAGCTAAAATTTATACTTTATTGACCGCAGGTATGCTTCGAAACTGCAGTAATAGAATAAAAATAATTCTACAGTAATGTATTTATTGCCTACTTACTCTATAATTTGGCGAATAAGCAAAGCGTCCAGAATGTTCGCTTTGAATGGCATGGTAAGTGAGCAGCATATACGAAGTTAGAACCATAAAATATATCTCGAGGACATGATGCGATGTGTGGCACTTGAGGAGCTAGACGAAATCATTTAAGCTGAGAGTGGTTGAAAAGATTATTTTTCGCATGAAATCGTATCTAACAATCATATTGAACATATTAATGATAGTTGAACTTATATTTTTTTAATCGATAAATTGATATTTTTATATTAAAGTAAAAAAGTAGTTTTAGTGGCTTTTGGTGTAGATTTATCAAGTCCACATGGAGGGGTAAACACGATAACTTTTGAAAATATCAATTGTTCAACTCAATCTATTTTTTAATCTCTTCATCTATCATGTGGGAAGTCATGGAATGTAAATGGCAGTTTAATTTTGTTTTGTTTAGATATAATAATTTTTTTGGCTTAGAAATTCCGAAACTTTCGGTGCTTGAACAGCCTTGTAATAATATATTTTACCAAATACAGATACACTTTGAGTCATCCGGGCTCAGCCGCCGTCATGAGTGAGTTACTGTATCGTTTGTTTACAGCGTGATGAAAAATATCGATCGCTGTGGAAATACAATCTATTCCCAAAACCAAATTTGATACATACTTGACGAAGATATTATTATTATTTTTATAATCACAGATTTTCATTACAATATATTGTTTCGCTAAAATTATGTAGGATTTTTAGAGTCTTGAGAGTTTTGAGAGTCACAGAAAGCCGGCGTGAAATAGTGGCTTGGTGCTGCTGTATTTTGTATGGTGAGTATAGAGTACTGGAAACCCTTTTTACTGGAAACGAGGCAATCCATCTTAGTCCTCACGGGTGACAACGCATCTGCATTTTGATTCGTAATCGAGGATAGATGTAGATGTCTATGGGCCAGAGCAAGCACTTACCATCAGGTGGACTGTGTGCTTGTTTGTCACACTGTCCTATAAAAAAATATACGTCGAACTTTATGGAGTGACCTGAAGGTGTACGTCGGTATCTGCTACTGGAAATCCGCGACGAGAAGAACTAGGTGTGCCGAGACTGTGCTCCTTTTGTTAGTTATGAGGAGACCTTACCTCCAGACTGTGAAGGATTATCCTTAAGGTAAACTGGGCATGTTCCGAAGGGCGCAAAGTTAAAAAAAGGCGCGCGAAAGTTTAAACGAAAAAAAATTTAATCGAAATACGAGGATAAGGATATTAGCGAAAACTTGTGTATATTTAAAATTCTTTAAAAAATTGACGTATAACATGAGCGATTAAGGTATGCACATTTGGATTTACCAAATTTTTTAACAATTAAGGAAAAAACTGAGTTTATTAAAATAGTTTATAAAAGGGTACGTTTTATACAGATAGGGGTGAAAAACGAGCAAACACTTTACACTCCATACACACTTCTACCCGATGGTACTAGGCTGCACTAAAAGTGTCGGGAATGGAATATTTCCACTGTTCCTGTCATATTAAAATCTTTTTAATTGAAAACTCCTTGGTTTTAAAAATCGAATACCATTTATTTATTTAAAAAAAGATTCTCGGTCCTGTCACAAGGTTTTGTCAAACTTGTTTAGTCGTTGAGAAAATGGAATTGACTCGAGAAAATTCAAGAGCGATGATTTATTGTTACTTTCGAAGTGGTTTAACACAAAAACAGTGTGTTGACCGGATGATTTCTGCATTTGGTGATGAAGCCCCATCGAAAACCACAATTTATCGCTGGTTTGCCGAATTTCAACGTGGACACGTCAAGTAGTGATGATCCCCGTCAAGGTCGTCCAAAAACTGCAGTCACCCAAGAAAACGTTGATGCTGTGCGTAAGCTGATTGAGGAAGATCGACAATTGACATACCGCGAAATTCAGGCAACTTTAGACATTTGTATTTGGCATGAGTCAAATACAAATAATATTGCATGAACAATTAGGTGTAAAAAAGTTGTTTTCCCGATGGATACCGCATTCGCTCTGTGAAGAGCAAAAAGCAGCTCGCGTTACTTGTTGCGTCTCAACTCTCGAAAGATTCCACGCGGGATTCTCAAATGCTGTATACAACATCGTGTCAGGTGACGAATCCTGGATATACGCGTACGAACTCGAAACAAAAAACAAGTCACGAGTTTGAGTTAAAGCCAACAAAAATTGTTCGTTCACGGAGTGTTGCAAAAAAAATGGTGGCCACGTTTGTCTCCAAAACTAGCCATGTTACGACTATTCCTCTTGAGAGACAAAGAACAGTTAACGCAGAATAGTATGCTAGCATTTGTTTGCCACAGGTCGTTTCTGAACTCCGTAAAGAGAACTGCAACCGCCGCATCATCCTCCATCACGACAATGCGAGTTCTCATACCGCACACAGAACAAAAGAGTTTTTAGAGCATGAAAACATAGAATTACTAGACCATCCGCCGTACAGTCCCGACTTAAGCCCTAATGATTTCTATACTTTCCCTGAAAAAGCTGTGGACGCCTACAAAACGGCTATTTTGGAGACCCCAACTTCCGAATGGAATGGTTGCTTAAATGATTGGTACCGTCGTATGGAAAAATGTGTCAAATTTCGCGGAGAATACTTCAAAAAGCAATAAATACATTTTTAAATAGTAATGTTGTGTCACTTCCTTTATTCCCGAAATTTTCAGTGCCGCACTCGTAATTTGATTTTGTTGATTTTGTTGATTGAGTATCAAAATGCAGATGTGTTGTCACTCCTAAGGACTAAGACGGAATACATCGTTTCCCTACCTCACCATTCCATTCCCTACCTCACCATTCCAAACACAGCAGCATTAACCTACTATTTTACGCTGGTATTCTCCAAGAACGTGGTTCTTCCCCGGTCGAGCCATTGTTTAACCATTACATCAGCTTTGATAGACCACAAATCCTCGCGAAAAAACACCGATTCCTACCAAGGATGATACGTGAGGCTATTGAAATTAAAAAACATCCTAATTTCAATAGAGAAGGAGGCTGGGTACTACCACCTGCTTGGGATCCTATAATCAATAAAATTAAAACTAAACCCAAGGATACCACTGCAAGACCTCAGGACATAGTGCATTTTGCATAGATCGGACCATAAACAATAATTAAAAAAGCTGAAGGTACTCCGGGTTTAACCATGACATCGGGACGTCAGTCATCTGAGTCCCCCGTGACCATGGGTGCTGGAAAGCGCCCGAAAGGTCGGGAATTAAAAATAAAAGTAAATAAAAAGTAAAAATAAACGCGATAAAATCCGTAAAAAGTGGTTTTAATCTCTTATTAAGATGTCTAAAGACTGCTCTTTTTCTTTCAATATCATCATTCGTACCGCTAGAATTACCAGCCTTTGTTGCTAGTAAATCTAGCCATGCTCTCTTCTTTGCTTCAACTTCCATACGTACCTCATCATCCCACCATAACGTATTATTTTTCCTTTCATTCTTTCTCTTACTAACACCACATACTTCGGTAGCTGCATCCACTAAACCTTTCTTTACATTTTGCCATACATTCTCCAGGTCTAACTCCTTCATACATAATTCATCCAAAAAACTTATTTTTTTTTTCAGTCTACATTTGAAAATGTTTTTCTCACCTTCATCTTGTAACCTTTCTGTTATAATACGCTGTAACGCAGTGGTAGACACAGATGATCGATGCGCCTGAATAGACCATTAATTCGGCATAAAACCAAATAATGATCCGTTCCTACGTTAAAACCCCGGTAAACCACTGCGCCCCTCGATCTTTCATCCACAATTATGAATTCTATCATGCTTCTATCGTCACCTCTTTCCCAAGTATACATGTGAATCCTCTTGTGGCGAAAGCAAGTGTTCGTCACAAAAAGATTCTTTTCCATACATACGGTGAGAAGACTTTCAACATTCTCATTTATATTTTCATCACCAAACGTTCCCAATATTCTTTCATAACCAAGCCTCCTCACCCCAACCCTTCCATTAAAATCTCCTAGCATAATAATATTTTCATTTCCCTTACACTTCATTAACACCATCCTTACCATTTCCCAAAACTGCTCTCGGATATAAGTGGGCTTAGACATGTCTGGGGCGTAGATCCCTAACACAAACAACTTCTTTAAGCCCACTTTCATTCGTATCCATAGCAGTCTTGGGCTTACACATTCATACTCTTTCACACATTTGCCCATTCTTTCTGAAAGGATGATAACTACTCCCTGGCACGCCTGCTCGATCTCGTCTGCACCAGACCAGTATGCGGTATACATGCCATGTGTAGTGACATCCTTCCCCTTCCTTTTCGTCTCATTTACACATAACACATCTATTCCTCTATCATACATCATATCGCATACTTCATCCATTTTATCATTGGCCCACATACATTCAACGTAGCCAGACGGGCCTCTGCAATCCACTTTTCGCCTCTCCGGGAGACAGAACGTGACGGGTGGCGAACCTCGTCGCCGGTTTTCCTCCCGGAGATTCTTCGCACCCCTGCCCCATTAAAGGGGCGCCGGGAACTCGGGGCCATTCTTTTATATGTTTCCTCATGGTGCGGATAAAAGGTAGTATATTTTACGCCTCTACCACGGCGTGGAGCCAAGTCTGTGCTATCGGCTTGTCGCTCATTTAGCACCACCCGGGGGACACGTGTAAGGTGGGCCTAGGAATAGGTGGTTAAAGCCTACGGACGCGAGCGACTTATCCCCCATTTTCCAATTTACTCTATTTCAAATTCAAGTAACTAGTTTTTATATAGAAAAAGGGTGACAAACTAGCACACAATCCAATGGTCTCTGGTTCTCTAGTCTCCGGTTATCTACACTCACCATATGAAACATAGCAGCATCAATCTGCTATTTTCCCCTGGTATACGTTGAGAGCGTGTTCTTTCCTTGGTCGAGCGGACGACCTATCGTACTTTATATCATAATATAACTTCAACATGACCAAGTTTAAGTTACTAATTTCATTAAATAAAACTTTTTTTCAAGACTAAATCAGTGTGACAGATCGTCCATTCGCCTACCAAGCGTGACGCTTAAGAACGCATATTCAAATATGTCCAAGTCGAAATCTACGCGATCGCTTTGGAACGGCGTAATATTGACGCTTTGACGCACACTACAATGTTATCTCTGTGTGCGTATCAGGGCGAGCGTGAGGCTATAATAGTTGCCTAACGACGACTACGAATCACTTTAATCTTTGATTATATACCTGTCTTTGATACTATTGGAACTAAAATAATAAAAAAATAATTTCCATATAATGGCTTATATAGTGTATAGAAATTGGAGGCTAATATGTGGAAATTGTTTTATTCTTTTAGTAAATTGAAGTCGGCTTTACATTTTCACCCTATTGAGTATATTATAATATGTATGTTCTAATTGAAAAATATGTATTGTATAAAATATATATCATTATAAACTTTTGTTCTGTTTCATAATGTAAACATAATTCATCAAACTAACAATTTCATTAGTGTCGGCGGGGATTACTGTTGCCAGGTCTAGCAAGCAAAATTTCGGGACGGAAGGTAAAAATAATTGGGGATTTAGTTTTCACATCCGGACAACTACAATGACTACAAAATATAGGTTTCTTTGTAGCCTTTTTGTGCTTTATTGAGAGCCGTGGTAGCTCAGATGGTCAACACTCACCGTAAATATCACAGTATGTGAGTAATGCGAGAAATTGTGACTGTAACTTTACTTTACTTTTGTGCTTTATAATTATTATTCGGGTCTGATCTCATAAACGAATAACTTTTCATCCAAACATCGTAAAAACTGAACTTTTTTCATTTTAGGCAAATTAATACATTTTCGAACTATTTGTTTTTTTTTTTTTTTTTTGCAGTCCCTGAATTTTTCAAATCACTCATTTTAATATAATTCTGTTTAAAACTTTTGTGGTTTTTTTTCGACCGGTGAGACAATGTCGTAGTAAAAATATTTTAATGTGGTAGTAGCTAACAGATGTAATTATTTTTGCTGTCAAAATTATGTATTAAAATATAGAATAAGAAGGTTAGTGTAAATCGGGACATTTGGACCCTTGAAAATCGGGCCGTCCCGCGCAAATCGGGACACCTGGCAACACTAGCGGGGATCTAGCCCGGATTGTTCGCGTTTACGGCGAGCAGTACGCCCTTGAGCTACTCGACTCAAGCACGGGTCATATGTCTTATATCTGGGGGCACGGTAGTGCCCCCGCCAAGTCGAGCAAAACAGCGGCATGGCCGTATCATCATTGCGAGACTTGGTTATTTTACAAGTTATGTTTTTGATGGCATGTCTTTGTTTAATAATAACATTATTGCCACACTAGGAATTTCTCCTAAGTACATCGTGGGGGCAGTTTAAATACATTAATTTCACAAGGACAAACATCCAGACCTGGAACAATTATTTGTAGGTAATACAAATTTTTGTTCCATGTGGGATTCGAACCCGCGGCGCTCAGCGCTACAACTCATTACCAAGTCACTCCGCCACTGAGCCAAAGGTGAAAGCCGATTTTGTATTTTTACTTGATCCGAATTGCTTACATTCATTACTCATTTTTAAAAAAATATGTATGAAATGAAAATGTGCCACCATTACATCATTTAATATTTAAATATTGCAATCATAAACATATTTCAAAATTACTTACTACCAAAAATATCGCTTATAAAAGTCTCAATCGTCTAAAATGTTCAATGGTGCTATAGGTAGCTAATTATAGTATAGTGTAGTATAGCCCTATCGGTGTATCAACGCGATCGCGCGGTGTCTGTGAGAAAAAGTAATACGTTCTGTCGTTGGGATTACCCGGAGCGTACTGAAACTGAATCGAACGGCGTCTGCGCAAATAATTATTATATAAAAAATAATTATATAAAATAATTGACAAAATAAAACAAGCTAAATTTTTTTTTGGATATTTAACATTACATGTATTTTGATAAAATAATTAAAATAGATATTTTTATAACCAAATACATGGAAAAAATTACGTTGAAGTGGACAGTTTTGGTGATTTTATAATATTAAATCGAAATATTTTCGTAATTTAGATTTTGCTATACACTAAAAGACTATATATTCCATTATAATAACGCTTAAAGTAAAGTATTTTAGCTTATAATAATGGTTGTATTCAACGTGAAAGATAACTCTGATGCATATTTTCGTAAAACGCTGTGAAGGGATTGTCTTCGCCCTAAAAAATCGTCATTAAAAACTATGATTTTGCATTGCTATGTACTAAATAAAGACTTCATCTTTCCAAAGCCCTATTTATCAGCAAATAATCTCCTCACGTCGTTACGATATCGCCTTTGGAAAAACCATAAAACATGTAGTTTTTGACGCGAAACGCATATCTTAAGGCAATTTCTCTCTGGGGATGCCCGTGTCCAGATTGTGCAGTCGAGCTGATGATTAAGTAAATTAGTAATATGAGCAGTGTATATTTTCAAAGAATGCAAGTAGTTCTTTAAAAATCCATACCGTTCTGCCTATTATCCTCTGCAGAACACAGGCCTATTCCACAGTTTGCCATAGTTGCCACGTTTGGCAAGCGCGTTGGCAACCGTAGTTTTTTTTGTCGTTATTAGAGAAACGCTGCTGCCCATCTGGTTTGTTTCCCTCTGCCCCTCTTACGACACCCTCGTGATGATATGATATGGGGTAGTGATTGTTCTTACACAGACACTAAACGGCCGTAAAATCTACACAAATAAATAAAATTGAAGTTTCTGTTTGTAATGTCAAAATGACAGCTTTTTACTAAATGCATAATATACGGTAAACAATTTTTTAAATTTTTATCTGTGTGTTTGTTTCGGGTATTCTCCGAAATGGCTGGATCGATTTTGACGGGACTGCAACCGATAGATAGCTGATTTTGACTTTCATTTTAAAAAAAGAATTAGGTTTCCCCGAAAAATAATTAAAACTCATCGTATTAAATTCCACGCGGACAAAGACGCGGGGTACAAATAGCGGTGAATAAAACAAAACAATCACATTAGGTCATTATTTTAGTTCATATTAATAAACGTTATATAATGTCTCCGCTATCGTAATTCCATGAAAATTCCGAGGACTAGTAAAATAAACAATAATTTACGCAACAGATTCCCAGTAAATGTCTGATAGCAGATGTCTCCGTAAAAATAGTATATGTGGTTATATTTTAATTATATAGTGTATGTTGTATATTCAAACTTACAAGTAAATCGGTAATGACTAATTGAACTTCAGCGACTCGTTTATTAGGTACATTAACTTCATCGGTAAGAAGTCGAAGTAACAAGTACTCTAAAACAAGAAAACTGTCACGAAATAGGAATTATGATTATTTGCTTTTTTATAGAATAACAATAACAAACGAGCACACAGTCCACCTAACTCTTCGATTGTGAATCAAAATGCGGATAAATATATAATATAATACCTCTATAGTAATAGGTACTATTATATAATAGAATACCTGTTTCCAGTAAAAACGGTGTCCCGTTGGAGAACCGAACAATTAAATTAGATAAAATAAATAAAAGATAAAATCGATTTTATTTACTATTTTAATTATTTTATTTTTATTTTACGTGGTAGAGCCACGCCGCAGCTATATTATGGTTGTAGCACGAATGTGTTGGCTCGACCGGACAATATAACGTAGGGTCGTCAGGCAATATACCGTATTTTGTTTTTACTTATATCTCCATAAAAAGACCTTTAGTATATATTGCTGCTTGTCTACTAGAAGCGTATTGTTATCTTGTCATACTTTCCAGCCGTCCTCCGAGCTCAGTTCAATAACTCTCGTTACCCTTCATAACTGTCCAATAAAAACTATAAATACGGCTAAAATGGCGCTTCGATTGCTGTTATACACTCGTCCGCTTGCAAATCAACTGATCATGCAGCTCTTGGGAGCCCGCCTTTACCTTTCTTTAGGCCTTAGGCGGGAATTTACTGTCTCAGCGTATTCAACGTAAAATATTATGGAGTTGGCATATCTCATAACGAATAATTTACTATAACAAGTAGTAGAATTAAAAATTTCGTAAAACCGACTCCAATATAAATAAAATGAGAACACCATCAATGTAGTCGTAGTCAATTGAATACGCATTATTAACTCGAAAATTAATGGTCAGATTCTGATCAGAAATTTATGTGTGACCACACTAAAAGCACCAGCTTTTAATAATAGAATCATCAAAATCGATCGGAAAAAAATTATGAGGTAACACACATAAAAATACAGTCGAATTGAGTAGGTACCCCCCTCGTTTTTAAGTCTCTTAAAAATATCCCAACTACGACTGTAATTCTTTAATAGTACGTTTATTTTAAGTTATTAGTTTATTTTACCGTGCGTATCATCCCGTGGGTGTCGTGAGGGGCGACGGAGGGAAACAAATCAGGAGATGGGCAGCAGTGTCTCCCTATATAACCACTAAAAATGAAAACCTGTGGGTGCCAACCCGCTTGCTCAACGTATCAAATATAAAACCACCCCCCCCCCCCATCTAAAGGGGAGGTCTATGTTCGGCAGTGGACTTTAACAGGATGTAACGGTAACGTTTATTGTAAGACCATTTAAGACATTTCTGCTTACCCATACAAGGTTGTTACATGAGAACCTGTCTTCTATAATATTTGTCGGTTCGCCAAGCGGTACATCTGGCCATCTTTTTACTAAAGTTTAGTGATCTGTGGCACTATGTCTGTTTTTTTATATAGCATTGGGTGACAAACGAGCATACAGTTCACATGATTGTAAGTGGATGCTATGGCAGTCTTAAAAAATTACTAGCAATGTTTTTATCATTATTTTTATTCCCTGTAACTACTCCTAGTAAGCTTAAAGTGTTTTTGTTGAGAATAGTTCACAGTAGTCTGATGGCGGATTCGAATCCACGACCTTTTGAGTTCGCGGTCCTTACTATGCCATTAGGATTCCTACCTACTCTTCAGGAGAATCTTTTACATTCAACATCAATACCGTATCCACAAATCATAAATCCATATCATCGCGGACCGTTTCCCCGTGAGAAATACGCGAGCGGTAATGGTTGTCCGTGATTTCGGTATAGAACGTCGGATAATTGCGAATTTAACTCATCTCGCATGAGATCTCTAACGATGCCGCAGTTGCTTTGCGATGGATTAAGTCTCTTTGTGACGTGTCAGAGGTCATTAAGCGAAACCTCATTTCACACCGTATGGTATTCGTTTTATTATCGTAATAATAATAATTATGTATTTAATGTCCAAAAGGCTTGTTTTTGAATTTGATAATGGTATTTCAGGCTACATCTCTAGTTGTCTTTTACCTAATTCGAACCTTTCAAATAAAATAGTTTAACAGCTTTAATCACGCTTATTAACTTATTTTATATTCCCGACGTTTGCAGTACTTTACAGCGCCCATCGTTACGAGAAACAGAAGCTCGACGTCCCCATGTCATAGTTTACTAAGGCTACCTTCGGTTTAAAAATATTAACTTTTGATCCGGTTTGCGCAAAATGAGCTTATAATATCTTGAAGTCTTGCCGTTGTATGCTTCGTTTAGTATTTATTTTTATTATAGTTGCATCCAGCTATCTTATCTATTGCAATTAGGATGTTTTTTATTATAATAGCCTCGTGAATCATCATTGAAGCAATCGTTCGTGACATATGAAATCTAATTTAGTGGCGCGGGCGATCCTGTACGTGTATACAAACTGCAGAATTCCTGATAAATGTCTTAGTTAACCACAGCTACCTTCAGTTTAAAATGTGTATAATCCTTTACTTGCTACACAATTGGCGCAGTAGTTCCAAACTCAGTCCAAAATAAATTCAGTCAAATTACTTTTTTTAGGATATAAGTGGCAAAGCAACACACAGTCTACTTGATGGTAAGTGATTAGTGTGGTCCATACACATCTACATTTATCATCAATTACGAATCAAATGCAAATGCGTTGTCACCCGTGAGGACTAAGATGGATAGCGTCGTTTCCAGTAAAAATGATCTCCGGTTCTCCACACTCACCAAACAGCAGCGTTATACAGCTATAATACGCTGGTATTCTGTGAGAGTATGGTCCTTCCCCGGTCGAGCTGACTCATTCTTGCTACAACAAAACTATTTAAATAGCTGCAGCATGACTTCAACATAGGAAAGTTCTCACTCGGAATGCCACTAGGAATATTTTATATTCGATTACCAACCGAGTACTTTCTATATAATACCACCTTACAACTGAATTATTTCAGCTATCACAACCAACGCGTCCACCATCAACGATTTAACGTTACCATAGCAATATGGCAACATAAACGTTGTTAATAAATCACACGTCTCCTGTCCACTGTTTATTTTCAATTACTGGGCAACACCGCGCGGGCAGCGCGTGAATAATACCAGAACAGCTGTACAGTTGGCAGATTAGTGAGTTATTGTTGTTATGCCTGCATTGTTATTAATTAAAAAGTTGAAAATGCAGTCAGCGGGCTTCCTCGAATCCCTTGCACAACGGGGCAGATGATTAATAGACTATTAAAAAGTTTTCTACATTTGAAGAGAGTAGAGATTTTTCGATTAAAGATTTTTAATTGCATTTCCAATTATATTAACATCCTTAAAGCGTAGGTAAAAGAATTGCATTATGCTAATATCAATGGATATTGATGGCATGCCATAGATTGATGAGCTTAAAACATCCAACTAGAAACAAAAAAAAATAATCCTTAATTATTACACTATATACTGCTTAGTGGCTCTTTCTAAAATATCTTAAGGGCCGTGAACAGTCTTAAAAGTCCTACGTGGAAGCTTAGTGCGGCTTTTCTTATTTCTAACCGTAGGCGATGCATTATGCAGTAGGTGAACCACCCACAAAATTAACATTTACCTGTTCGACGCTCAATTATTGTGCCCATAATCGGAGTAAAACCCTTCAATGGTGTATCGTAAGAGTACTCTTAAATATGGCTACATAATACCGTTGCGCACATCGAACATTGGACCCAGTTTTGCTTCACTTTTATCACTATATTTATATATGTATAATTCTTTTATCCGGGTGTATGTGACTGAACTCATCCTAAACGAGTGATTCAACTGATTCGAGAATAGTTAGGGTTCACTATTGGACCTTGTAGGTGACGCTGTTGTAGAGATCCAGAAATAACCGTTACGAAGCTGGGGCGAATTGCTGGCACACTATAAATCTATTGTTTAATGACTGCATTGTCACTACTCGCAATAAAGATAGATAGAAGGCGGATTTGGAATTAAAATTCCAGGCACATTATACTTATATTACTATGTTATTCGCCATTGCTTTCTGGAAAATCTATACTAGCAATTTATAACTAAGGAATTTTCCAGCCCTGAAGAATTTTTCATCATCATCATCATTACAGCCCTTCACAATTCCACTGCTGAACATAGGCCTCCCCCAAGGAATGCCTCAAAGCACGATCCTGATCCACCTGTATCCATCGACTTCCTGCATTTTTGCACTACGCTTCTAGGATCGAGACTAGTTGAAAAATATTTACGAGTGTACAAATTTATCCCATAAGTGAACATTTTACTTATATTATATTCGCTAACTGGTGCAGCCGTGTGTCCGTCGCCAGACAAGACCGCTTCTGGACTTAAAACCAAGCGGAGCGCGCACTTACAAATCAACGCAACTATTATAATAATATACCTCGAATCTCATTACTAGGCCGCTTTCTAAGGATAAACATATTATTTATCGGCTTCTGGTCTCAACTAAACCTATTACAGCCCATTAAAAATGTACCGCTCGTGTATATTATCTTATTTATTCTAATGCATTAACTTTAATGAATTTTATTCATCCACGTCTCATACGGTGTTAACATCATTGTTTTTCATAAAAAAAAATTATATATGTTTCAAGAGCCGACAAAGGGAAACTGAAACAATAGATAGGCAGCAATATCTTTCTGACAGAACTTTAAATAAAATAAACTACGCATGCCAAATGTTTCAACTATGGGAAACATCCCTCTTTTGAATTGGTAATCAATGCCTATGGGCCTATAGGGGGCCTATGTCCAGCAGTGAACTTTTGATAAGAAATGAAAGGTGACAAACGAGCACAGTACAAATAATATGTTTGAAAGATGATGCCGTAGTCCATAGACATAATAATTTTTTGGAAATGTTCCACGGTCTTTTTTATAGAATATATCACCCACATACGAGCACAAAGTCCACCTGATGGTAAGTGGATGCTGTGGCCGATAGACATTACATTTATTATCAATTAAGAATCAAAATGCAGATGCTTTGTCACTCCTGAGGAATAAGATAGAATGCCACGTCAACAGGAAATAGTCTTTAGTTCTCTACACTCACCATACGAAACACAGCAGTACCAAGTTACTCTTTCACCCTGGTATTCTATGAAAGCGTGGTTTCTACCCATTCGCGACGACCTATATACGTGTTACAACAACGTAGACGGCGGTGAAGTAAAACATAGTGAGGAAACCTGCACGTATGAGGAACAAAATATTTTTAAGATATGTGATATACCCCTACATCCAATAAAGCACCACGGCAGACCAATAGCTTTAAAACCTTTTTAGAAATGGGAAGAGAGCTGTACCCAGCATGAGACGTATATAAGCTGCAACTTTTAACTTGTATAACTAGCCAATCAAAGGCACATACGTTTAATTAAAACAATGTAAACACAGCCACTGTTGACAAGAGTTTAGGTTTAAAATTCTTCACTATCACTTAGTTTTTCCATTCCTTAAAGTTCGGTAGAGGTCTATGCCAGTCATTTCGTAACATGGTTGATTTTTTATAGCTTTGTCAAACCTAGCAAGCTAAAAACCGTTCACTCCACGTGTAATTTTCCTCATATGATTTCTTCGTGCAAATCGCAAGCTTTGTTTTTTAACGAATAATTTTCTAAATGTTATAGTAATTTAATAGTTTTTTAGCAAGAATGGCAGATAGGAAAGTGATATAGGGTGACGAGTGAACGAAGGACACAGAGTAAATGGGACTCTTCATTCTATTGTGAGAAGTAAAAACGTATCAATAAAAGTAAGTATGGCAATTCACAATGCTGTGTTTATACCTACCTTAATTATTTAATTATACTTTCCAGCATGTAGTCTGGTTACGGCGTAATGCATTCCCTTTTCTACACATTATGTATATCGTAAGCGAAGACAATGGGACGTGCCGGATGAAATCTCGCGGCCTCCGATAGAACGCGGTATCTTCTAGGGTAGCCTTATGTAAAACACCCAGACTGAGGACTCCTCACTCTAATAGAAGAGGATCACGTCCAGCTATGGATTTTAACTATATACTTTCCGGTATGTCAACGGCACCAGAATAAACCGGAAATATTGGAGAGTAGTTAGATATATTATAATTAGTTTTCTTTAGCTATATACATAATGTATGAAGCTAAAGATTTCATTAAAAACTATTAAAATTACACTCAAAGCACTTACGTGGTAAAGCCACACTGTAGCTATATTATAATTGAAGCATGAATGTGGTATTCAAAACATACAGATGGTGTTAGACGAATTTGCATAATTAGCATTAAAATATTTAACTTGTACAAATGAAGTAGTTGTAAGATATAAGTGTTTTAATACGCGAGTGTCACGCTGCAGCTATATTATAGTTGTAGCACGAATGGGTCGGCTCGACCGGGGAAGGACCATGCTCTCGCAGAACATCAGCGTAAAACGGCAGCTTAATACTGCTGTGTTTCGTATGGTGAGTATAGAGATCCGGAGACCGTTTTGTACTGGAAACGATGCATTCCATCTTAGTCCTCAGGGGTGACAGCGAATCTGCGTTTTGATTCTTAATCCAGAAGAAATATAGATGTTTATGGGCCACAGCATCCACTTACCATCAGGCGGACTGTGTGTTCGTTTGTTACCCTTATTCTATTTTAAAAAAGCAAGCTTAAAATGCTTGTGCTTGTGGATATTGGTTTAGCAATGAGTTGCGGCGCTGAGGACCGCAGGTTCGAATACCATACGTTACAGGTATACCTATGGCCTACAAATAATTGTTCTGGGTCTGTATGTTTGTCCTTGTGAAATTCATAATTACGAACTGCCGCCACGATACAGGAGAATATCCTAGTATGGGAGTAACTGTTCTTAAAGACAAAAAAAAACAGAGAGAAGAAGTAAACCTTTCTCTCCCTTTTTTTACAGTTATCGAACAGCGGACATGAACTCACAACATTTTACGCAGCCTTTACTATTATGCTACCTTCCTTTTAATCTCACGGAATAACCTGCATAATGTACGTAGTGTGTGCAGGAATTACATGCTTTAAATCCTCCCTCACATTTCCACCATCGGACTAACTGGTGATTGGCGAGTCTTCATCCCTTTGTTTGCGATATTCCACGCATTTGAACCTTAATGGCTTGCTTCGTCTTTCATTATGAATTGCGTACAGCAAAAGAGTGGAATAATTTGTTGGCGTCTGTCTTTTCGTCCGAATACAACCTGGGCGTCTACAAGGCAAGAGTGAATGGGCTTTATACTTTAAGACATTGCAATTCTCCGTCTAGGACTTCATCACCACTTACAACCAGGTGGGCTTTAATCTCCTTCAGGTTGAATTTCGGTCAAGGCGGGCAGGCTCAACGGTGACTGGCCCTCTGCGCAGGACTGGATTATAGTGCATAAGTGTATGCGCAAGCACAGGTGTACGTCCGATGGGACGGCAATTCCGTACGACCGTAGAGATTTATATGATTTCCGAGGCACAGGAAACAACGCTAACTTCGCGACTCCAGCTGCTACTGAGATATCCTTAACAGAAAAATCTAATAACAGATTTTGGTCCGACCAGGGTTTCGAACCCGGAACGTCATGTCAGCAGGTCAGCAACCGCGTTGACGACCAATAGACCAACGAGACCGTTATGCTAAATTGTAAAAAAATTATACGTATAAAAACAATGTATATTACAAAACGAAAGCTGTTTTTATCGTAATTAAATACCTATCCTAGTAATGAGTAGGATAATTAATTAGGATAAAAACAAAGTCTATGGAAGTCCACTGCGGAACTTAATTATTTCGTATCGCCACTAGTAGATATTTACTCATGTCATGTTACAACATGAAAACTAGTTCATGCTAATATTATGAGTGTATGATATCGTATCATTATTTATTTGATGCCGGACTGATACAACTTAGAGACGATAAAGGGAGCACCCACTTTTATTGACTGGGAATCGGCTTAAGCCGAGTACGTATCACCACACTACTCGGCTTACCGCCGATCAGCTTTTGCGGCGGCTGTCGACTCCTTCGAAAGGCCGTCGCGACCTCTATTCACTTGCATTCAGCAGTCGATTCCCTAGAAAGTCCGTTGCGACAGCTGTTCTCTTACGTTCGGCAGTCGACTCCTCTGAACGGTCATCGCGACGTCTGTTCAGATTGGAGTGTTATCCAACACCGTTCTGTTGTCTTCTGCGCCAATTGGCTACCTTCGTAGATGAAATCATGCGAGTGGATCATCTCAACGCTGTTCCGCTGCTGCGGCGCCGTTCTTCGGAAACTTATACGTCGACGTGGGCATTCGGCTACTTTTAGCACCGTTCGGATACGATCAGCTAATTGGCAAACCGCTCATTTTGCTGTTGTTCGATGTAACGATGCAAAACAGGAGGCGATGAGAAAAGCATTAGCAACACCCGTATTTCGTAGGCATAAAGGTTTTTCTGACCGGCTGAAATCGATTCCGCGTCTATACATGTGGGGACTACATAAGAGTCTCCTGCTTTTTAGAAAGCTAGCAATCAAAAAACATCTTCAATTTCTTTTAATTACAATACCAGAGTACTGTAAAGTAGTATTTCTTACCATCAGGTGAATCGTATCGTATATTAGTAAACAAACAAAACCGTGGCAGCTCAGTCTAGCGCACGCTGTAAGTACACGGTTTTGCTAATTTTCAACGTGCTCAGCAGTGAAGGAGAACTTCGTAAGGAAACCTACATGTCTAAAATATGCCAGGGTATGTTTTAAAAGGCATGTGAACACGCACGTTCGTCAACACGCATTGCGGCAGCGCGGCGGATATATCCTTACACTAAAATCCCCTCAGAAATCCTTGTCTTAAAACCCTCTCATGCTAAGCTAGCAGTGGGACGTATGGAGGTTGTATCTTTACTTGTTTTTCCTTTTAAACAAACTAATAACATTATACATTTAGCAAAAATTATCTTAACACAAAACTGGTATCCAATTAAGTGAGGATCATAACATCGAAAATTCCGGAATAAGAGTATAACATTAAATTAATACTAATGATTTCAACGAATATTGAATTTCGACGAGCGTGCAAATTAAATAATATTTCTACGGATTTTATCACGTTTAATTAACTTATTTTTAATTCCCGACATTTAGGGTACTTTACAGCACCCGTGGTCCAGGGGGGATTGAAATGTTTGACGTCCTAATGTCGTAGTTAGCCCGGCTACTTTCAGTTTTTAACATAAATATTTGCTCCGATCTACGCAAAACGAGCTTAAAGTATCTCGAAGTCTTACAGTGATATGCTTGGGTTTGGATTTCATTTTGTTAATTATAGGATCCTAAACAGATGGGAGCACCCATACATCTTCTCTATTGTTTTTTTTTAATTTAAATAGACTCGCGTATCAGCTTTGATTGTAATCGGTGTTCTTCTTGCATTTTGATTCTTGATTGAAGATAAATGTAGATGTCTTAGCAACTTCTACAGCAACCACTCCATCAAGTGGACTGTGTGCTCGTTTATTACCCTAATTCTATAAAAAAATATTGATTTGAATGTCATAACAAGTATTTGGTTAAAGATTTGATTTGCTAAAGTAATTCTGTTTATGATACTTTTAGAGCTCCTTGATGACGATCATTAAAATCATCATCAATTTGCGGCAATTGAATCCGCTGGTAATCCTCTCTGCCTCATTGACGTATTATATTTTATTTACTTCTTTGCCAATAAACCTTAAAGAAATCGTTCAAAGTAAATTTACAGCCTTTATACACCTAACTGCGCTTTAACTACTTTTCTTTTACCGCGGAGAACGTAGTAAATCAGCACTTAAAACTGTAATTAACAATTACATTGGTGCTGGCGAGTGTCGATCCCGGGTTGATCGCAATTTATGGCGAACGTTAACCCTAAGCTGCCACGTCCCATTTTCTTTTAATTTCCCTTTATTTTTAAAAATATATTAACACATACATAAACAAGTCACTAGTTGTAACACTCTTCACCCAGAGGGGTACGCAGGGACAACGGAATTCTGCTTGGCACAATCCTGAGACACCTATCTCGCTTATTTCACATTCAAATATCTAAGCAAATATGTTTGTTGGTTAAGGCTACTCTTGACTTGGCTTTATTTAAATATACTATCGCTAATTTGGTGGATAAACTCTTCATCCCTAGCCGACAAAATAAAACAATTTTTTTAATAATTAGAATAAGGGTGCAAACGAGCACACAGTCCACCTTATTCTAAGTGGATTCTGTGGCCCAATTACACATATATCACAATCTTCGATGAAGAATCAAAATGCAGATGCGTTGTCACCCCTGAGGACTAAGATGGAATGCCTCGTTTCATTCATTATAAATACACTTATCATAAAAAACACAGCAGCATTAAATACGCAATTATTACAAGTAATTTAATTATTAATTTTTAGATTTCACTAAATATCAATTCCGCCAGCGTAATATCGTCTCTGAATACAACAACCAAGTTATAAATAAAACTGAGTTATAAAGAAAATCTGACTTGATTTACGTCAAGTTCTGGTGGTATTGAGCTTATGTGATAAAAGTGAAGCTTATCTTTATTTATTGCGATCGCTATATCAAGTATTTAGTTTGGAATGTATATTATATTTTTAAAAAATTGTGGGAGGACGTTTAGTACGTCTATTTCTTTATCTCTGTAATTATTAGATAGGAACTTTTAAAACGATTTTAAATATGGACGGTAATTTATTCTGATTAAAATATTCGAAATACATAAACAAAAAACCAGTTTGTAACTTCTTAGATAATTTTTCCAAAAAATAAGTATCACGTTCAACGTTTATTCAATGGTATGTTTAATACGATACCTTCATTTAATGTATGGTGGCAACGTTTTAAATTACCATTAATATTTTTTGCCCCCTCTTTTATATAAAAAAGAAACGCACTTACTCGATCACGGTTCTGATGATCTAATAACAGAAGACTGAACCTTAGAAGGTTTATTTAAGATTTTTTTGGGTTCTTTGACAAATTTAAATACGTATTATAGCAAGCCATCTGGATTGACAAGTTCCCAGACATTTAAATATAAACACTACATGCCACATTCAAAGAAATAACTACGTAAGAACGTGTTCATCTTGCACTTGTATGGGTATAGACACATTTCTTTCGTATTTCAAAAACTAATGTGAACAGACTATATGTATAACTCATACTGTGTGTTGAGATTATGCTTCTCTGTACTTTACTCTTAAAAACCACTTACAATTATTGTAAATAATCCAAAGTAGACTTTGTGCCTCGAAGTCAAGATTCATTTTAGAGTTCCTAAAGATATACTTAATATTTTCTAGTTTCAAATAAGGGCGCCAACAACGGAACGACACATTTTCTCATTTCCAAATGCATATATTATGAAACACAAACGCGTAATGACACTCATTGGAAACAAACAAATTGCAATTCGGATGTTTTATCTATATACATATATATATATATATATATATATATATATATATATATATATGTATATAATACGTGGTAGCGCCATGCTGCAGCTGTGTTAGTATTATAGTTGTAGCACGAATGGGTCGACTCGACCGGGGAAGGATCACGCTCTCACAGAATACGCTGCTGTGTTTCGTACGGTGACTTTAGGGAACCGGAGAAAACGAGCCATTCTATCTTAGTCCTCACGAGTGACAACGTATCCGCGTTTTGATTCATATCTGAGGATAGATGTAGATATTTGTGGGCCACAGCAGTCGCTTACCATCAGGTAAACTGTGTTCTCGTTTATCAGCCTATCCCATAAAAAATATATTAACTGATTACTTTGTTTCATTTAAAGTTTTAATAAAGCAGTAGTTTCTTTATCAGACTGCACTATAATAGGGTATGACTAGTAGTAACCAAGTAACTAAAGCTATGCGATTGCCTTTTTGTTGCTTCAATTCTGGAACACAAGCGCAAAGTAGCCAGCCTATCGATTTTCTACAGGGTTCAATTCAAAGAATGTGTGCAGGAACTTAATTTTTCCTCTATCTCCCTTCACCATCGGACCATCAGACGATCAGCCAGTCTATAAGCGTTCATTGTCGACTTACCATATTAATTTGAACCAAACAGCTTCATCGTTTGACATGCATAAAGCAAAGGAGTGGAATAAGTTCCTAGCATCTGTCTTTCCATTCAATTGTGTTCGTTACAATGTTCAAGGTAAAAGTGAATAGGCTTTTGTCAAGATAAGGCTGTGCGGTTTACCATCTTGGGCTACACCACCACTTACAGTTCAGTTCGGATAGAACTCAAGCACTGGCAAAACCAAAGTGAATTTTCTTTTCTAATGGCTCATTTTTCAATAGTGAGATAAAAGTTATCCATGAAATAAATTATAAACTTACGGAATATAAAAGTGAAACAAGGATTTAATCATAATCGACATGTGTTTAAGTGTATCCGCATTCGAAGTACTTTACTACCTTAGCACAGATAACGTAAATCACTGAAATTTTGACTCTATTAATTTTTGAGAGTATTGTTACCGCGTGACAAAAAGTATTGAGGAAAAATGTTCCTACATTTTTATTTTCTTATGTTGGTATAATTCCAGGTCAATGACGTTAATAATGACGTCAATTAAATTAAAAAAAAAACAACAAAATAAGTAAAAGTAAAAACAACAAAATAAGTAAATGTACTTTAATAAAATCTGCAAACCGATAGTAAAAGTATTCCAATATTAGAGGTACAGAAAGCTAGTTTATTTATAGGCCACGAGGCATTCCATCTTAGTCCGCAGAGGTTATAACGCATCTTTAGCCTTCCTCATTTGCTGCAGGTATCCACGGGTTGCATAAACCATTAGGTGAACTATAAGTTCGTTACTCACTTCAATTTAAAAAAAAATATTTAAAAGATAAATTAAGGCAACATCAAATAGGTTGGTTGTGTTCAATCTTCGGAAATATTTCTATACACAGTAGAGTAGCAGACGTACCCGTATAAAACAACATCGTACAAGCACGACTGGAAGTCATGCAATTCAAATTGAATGACAATATTGTTTCCCGTAAGGTTCTTACAGGAAAGGAAGTGGTACACGCTAAACAAGTAACCACATACGAGTAAATGAAATGTGCAACGTTACTGTTTGTATACTGTAAATTTGAATGCAAAAAAAAAACATTTAAAAAAGATAATTAAAAATAATACAGATAATTTAAAAAAAGAGCGACATTCTATAAGTATTATTTATAATGTATATTAAATAAAAAAACTTTCTGTTTCTGTTTCATAAATTATAGTGGTAGAGCCACGCTGTAGCTATATTATGGTTGTAGTATGAATGGGTCGGCTCGACCGGGGAAGGACCACGTTCGCACAGAATACCAGCGTCAAATAGCAGCGTAATGCTGCTGTGTTTCGTATGGTGAGCGTAGAGAACTGGAGACCCCTTTTTATTTGATACGAGACATTTCATCTTAATCCTCAGGGGTGACAACGCATCTGTATTTTAATTCTTTTTTTCAGCTTTATAGTGCTATGTTTAGTGTGGTGAGTGTAGAGAACCGGAGACCCTTTTTACTGGAAACGAGACATTCCATCTTAGTCCTCACGGGTGACAATGCTTTGAATCGTTTTGAATCGAGGACAAATGTAGATGTCTATGGGCCATATTGCCATCAGGTGGACTGTGTGCTCGTTTGTCACCCTTATTCCATTAAAAAAATACTTTTCTCCAAATGTTACTAAGTAACATTCCATTACAACCTATAAATGTCCGCTGCTGAACGTAGGCCCTCATAGAATGCCTCACGGGAGGAATTTTGCCATGGCTGCCGTGCTAAGTGGGTTGGCAACCGAGGTTTTATTATTATTTTGAGTACTTATCAAGAAGATTCCCCCTGTCGCCTATTACGATACCCTCGAAACGATATGGGTAAGTGGATATTTTTACTCCGCCATCACACGGATTGCGTCACTACGGATTACTTAATGGTTTATAATAGAAATAAAAACAAAAAGCGACAGTTATTACCCACGTTTGGATGTACCAATCAAGGTGATTACCCACCCGCCTATCTGACAACTATGATAATTCCCCACCACCATGAATAATATTGGAAAATGTCCTTGGAAGATTGTATCGTCACATTGCAGACAATATGGCGATCTTAGTTACAGACCTTCGCGCCTGTGTCATTATCTCAATGAAAAGACGAATTCAATTTTAATAGGTTATGTCCTGAATTATTGGTTATTAAAAAATTACATTCCTACATTTTACTCTGTCAAATTCTACAATAGATCTAAATATGGTAATAGATTTGCTTAGGTTAGTAACACTCGGTATAATTGTTTGGTCGATAATTGATTTAATTATGCGTTACGTTAGGTAAGCTTATTTATACGTGACAGAGCCAGGCTGCAGCTGAATTATAGAGGTATACTGAATGAGAGGCATTTCATCTAGTCCTCAGCGGTAGCAATGCATTAGCATTTTGATGTTTAATCGAGGATAAATGTAGATATCTATTGACCATAGCATCCACTTACCATCCGGTGGACTGTGTGCTAGTTTATCAACCTTATTCTATAAAAAAAGATCCGAGTAAATAATACTGATGTGTCTGAACTAGTTTGGAAACACCTCCCTCCCTTAATTGCATGCACTCTCTGCCACCACTTAGTCCAACCACTACCTTCAATATCTTTTAATCATGTGTGTATTAAAGGTACTAATGTTGAATTATGTGTAATTTTTTTTTCATTATGTCCTATCTAAAGTCCGCTGGTGAATTATCAACCATCTTCCCCAATGATTTCCTCATCTGAAAGGAATAACATAATTTAATATATCTTAACAATTTAACACCATACTAATTTAAATGTTCAATTAAATGCTTCAATTCAAATCATTCGGCTGTTGAAATCTTCGACATTTGACTTGTAAGAAGTTATTTTGATCCATAAAGAAGACGATGGACACGCCGTCCAGCACGTATTTAAGTTTGTATAAATTAAATTGAACTTTAGATGTTTCAATTTAACATTTAATGAAGGCAATGTTATCATTAAAACAGCCGGACTAATACGACTAGTATGAGATAACAACAGACATTTACAATAGTTGGTCGCTGGTCTGCTACACTCAGACACGTATCCGACGCGTGGGACGGCCGTACGCTCCGGGTCTTATCTATGAAATAATCACTTTGAACAACTGAGCGGCCCGCGATTAGAATCTTAAATCCCCCGTAAATTTTCTATTCCGTGGGGTCATTATAACGAAATAACCTTACTTAGTTTGAGGGCAAAAAATATACACGAATAATTTCATCACAACTCTCCCCCTGTTGATTGCAAAATTTCAATCAAGCTCGTAAATGGTATACAAGCTCGCATCGACACTCCAAACGGTTTTTTTGGGGTTGCAACATCGCAATGTATTGAACAACAATACATTCGATATTCGACACTAAACTATATAATTTTAAAGGTTTATTCGAATGCATTTGTAGTTTGAATTCAACGTGCACAGTATGACGACGAATGTATTTATATAATATACTAAATGACATTGATTTATTTTTGAATACATATTACAAAAGTTGAGAGGATTTATTTGTTAAAACTGTTAAACTATCTTATTATACAAGAACTGGAGATATCCAGTTGACTATATCACAGTGTTAACTACAATACAAAGTAATAGACGATTTAAAAGCTCACATAATTATGGAAACCTATTAATGTCTTAAGTTAATGTTAAATGTTTGTTTTGCATATAAATTTTGTATATTCTTCAGTATAATATATCACTTGCCAAATGCATCCCTTGTTACGTTGCGTTTTGATGCACGTAACTGGATCATCAATTTCACTAACAAAAACCGGCCAAGAGCGTGTCGGGCCACGCTCAGTGTAGGGTTCCGTAGTTTCCCGTCCGTCACAATAAGTGTGTCACAATGAGTTTAAAGGTGGGTATCCATTATGTTCGCGCTCCAGCAGCGCTCCGCGCTCCTGCATCTGCTCCCGGTAGTGGGTACCTACTGTTGTTTCCATCCAAGTTCAAAATGATTTTCGTAGAACGTCCTTATAAAGTTCTACTTTTCAGATTTTTTTTATATTTTCTAAACTTATGGATCAAAAGTAAGAGGGGGGGGGACACATTGTTTTTTACTTTTGGAGCGATTATTTCCGAAATTATTGACATTATCAAAAATGATTTTAGTAAACCCCTATTCATTTTTAAATACCTTTCCAACAATATATCACACGTTAAGGTTGAAATTAAAAAAAATCACTTCCCACTTTACATATATAATTTTTATTTTAATATAATTTTTATTTTACCACTTTGTCGGCGTGATTGATACATATATTGGTACCAAATTTCAGCTTTCTAGTGCTAACGGTCACAGAGATTAAGCGAGGACGGACAGACGGACAGACAGACATGGCGAAACTATAAGGGTTCCTAGTTGACTACGGAACCCTAAAAACGGAGCGAAAATCTAACAATCAATTGGGCCACCTAGCCGCAATCTTAATTGTAACATAATATATTTATTTTATATATAATTAATATGTATATTTATTTTATATATAATTAATATGTATATTTATTTTATTTTGATTTTTGCTCCGTTTTCGGTAGTGAAATATAATAATGCTTTTACGTGCTTCGCACGTAAGCGCACACGATATATACTGAAGAATATACACACTGGAATAGTTTATTATTATCATCATAACAGCTCTTCACAAGTCCACGGCTGAACATAGGCCTCCTTCAAGGAACACCACAAGGCACGGTCCTGAGTCACCTGCATCCATCGACATCCTGCATGTCTTACACCAGGTCATCACAACATCTAGTGGGGGACAGCCTGCGCTTCGTCTACTAATACGAGGCTGCCACTCGGGAATCTTTCTTATAACCGGAGTAACCGACATAGTTGAATTATGTTTTGCACATTGAAGTAAAACTATACATAAATAGCGACCCATTTCACGTATGTCATGCATGCCGATAAGTGGCATTCAGGCATTACTTGGGGCAAGCCTATGTTCAGCAGAGGACTTGTGAAGGGCTGTAGTGTAGTGTGTGATGATGATGATGATAACGTGCAAAACGATTAGGAGCTATAACACAAATGGTTAAACCAGAAATCCAAAATATGCCTGAAAAATAATTATTATATAAAGTGTAAAAATAATAATTATATTCTATTCGCCAGTGTTTTTATATAGGAGAGGGGTCAAACAAGCATACGGCTCACCTGATGGTAAGTATTTACTGCCTCCCATGAACAACTGCAACACCAGGGGAATTGCAGATGCGTTGCCGGCCTTTTAAAAAGGAGTAGGAGCTAGGCGCTTTACTTGAAGTTCTAAGTCGTATCAGTTCGGAAAAATCTCTGGTGGTAGTCGATTCTACAAGGAAGTTGTGTGAGGAAGAAAACTTCTTTTAAATCGCACGGTGGTGGACCTCCAGTCATCCAGATGGTATGGATAGTATTGCGAGTTTTATCGTGATGTGCGATGGTGGAATTGTGTGGCTGGAATTAGTCCGAACAATACCTGAGAGCACTCCCCGTGGTAGATGCGATAAAATACGCAGAGTTGCAACATCTCTTCGCAGTGCCGGTGTGTCAAGCCGATTGGAAAGAGCTCGGTCGCCGACGATTCGAACAGGTCTGTGCTGGATGCGATCAAATGGAAGGAGCTGTCACTGGCCGAACCGCGCCTTATAAAGTTCCAGACGGTGAGCCGGCATGAAATACTGTCCCGCGCGCTATGTATGTATGTTTATTACTTCGGTAAGCTCTTTAGCCTAAACGGCTTGATTGATTTTAAAAAATGAGGTGTCGTTAAGGTATAAAATATTTTTTTTTGTAAACTTTTTTACACATTAATTATTTTAAGTAATAAAAACCTTTAAGAAATAATGTTCTTTAACAAGTCGTTTTCAATTATCATTAAAAACTGAAGTTGTTGTAATTACTTAAATATTCGAGTATTTTAATAATCGAGTCCCTTAAGCCGTCCATTACGCTTTTTTAATTAAAATTTAAGTGTCATCTTGCTACGAACATGAGGGCTTAGACAACAATAACGCTCCACTAATTCGTCTTGAAATAGTGCACCCCATCGTCAGTCTTTATTAAAATAATCATGGCAGGGGTCAACGAACACATTTGCTATCTCAATTTTAACATCCACCGATTTTTCGGCAAGTTATTTCATAAATCTCTTCAGTAGCAACTGATCAAAAATAAAAAGTGCCATCGAAATATATTCTTTCTGCATTTGAATTAATAGTGAAAGTAGCGAAATTATGAAATCTAAGTTCTTATACCTCATGAATTCACATACGCAAGCAATAGTTTAACTAATTCATTTTATTTTAAAGTTGTTATTTCAGTACCGTAATTGACTGTTATAAGCTATTTTATAGCTATGTTATAGAGGCACGCGTAAGCACGTGCCACTGGCTCCCCGCTGATACGCACTCCTTGTTACAGCGAGGACTATACGGCCCTGTAATTACACACAAATTAGTCAAGATTTATTGAGGGGTGGAACACCTTGGCAACTGTAGAAGGTACTAATAACGGTTGGCCAGAGACGATATTGAGATTAATTCGGGAGTGAAATTTAAGGAGGTTTGTATTATAGCTACTAGTTTTAATCTTTTTATTTCGATCTTTTTAAAAACATTACCTCTACACAAGGATTTTCTCCTGTACGGAAGTATACAAACATAAAATTCATAAGGACAAACATCCAGACGGAACAATTGTGGCAGGCCATACAAATACTTGTTCCGTGCGGGATTCGAGCTTGCGGCCCTTAGCGCTGTAACTCATTGCTAAGCCACCGCGCCACGGAGCCGTCTAATCGAAAGCTAGTTTGTTTCTTATTTTTGAAAATGCTGCTGCGTAAAACAGCAGCCTAATGCTGCTGTGTTTTGTATGGTGAGTTTAGAGAACCGGAGACCATTTTTACTCGAAACAAGGCATTTCATCTTAGACCTCATGGGTGACAACTCATGTCAGTGACAATCAGTGATTATGAGTAGATGTCTATGGGCCACAGCATCAACTTATCAATCAAGAGGACTATCTGCTCGTTTGTCTCCCTAATCTATATAAAAAATACGGTTAACCCTACAGGTCATCTCGCAACTTCCCACTAATTTCAAATGCAAAGCGCTTCAAACTTCACCTGTACGACGTTTTTGAGCTCTACGAGCTTTTTCGAGTTTTTTTTAATTTTGATGCGATTTGTGGCAAGCGTCGCAGTTTTTCTTAGCAAAAACATGATATCACGAAAATTTTTCAACTTATTTTGAAAAAACACTTTTTCGAGATTTCTTTGGACAACGATATCTCTTGAACGAATCAACCGATTTTGATGCTTCCCTCTGATTGTTCACGGCAATCGACGTCGTTTTTTTGAGTAGAAGAGCTAATTAGATTATAGAATTGATCAAAACAAAGGTGTCGAAATAATTACAAAAAAAAAACACCATTTTAGAATTATAACAACCAAACTTTTTCTCAGAATATACCGTGCTGATTCGGTCTAAATTCACAGATTCAGCGGGGCCTATTCAGGTACCACAATTCACTTTTCGATCGAACACTCCGTTACATAGTTATGAGATGTTTGATGACACACACACACGACACACACACACACACACACACACACACACACACACACACACACACACACACATCACGCACGCACGCACGCTCGCACGCACGCACGCACGCACGCACGCACACACGCACGCATGCACGCACGCACGCACGCACGCACGCACGCACGCACGCACGCACGCACGCACTTACGCACGCACGCACGCACGCACGCACGCACGCTCGTACGCACGCACGCACGCACGCACGCGCGCATGCACGCACGCGCACGCACGCGCACGCACCCACGCACGCACGCACGCACGCACGCACGCACTCACGCAAGCACGCACGCACTCACGCACGCACGCACGCACGCACGCACGCACGCACGCACGCACGCACGCACGCACGCACGCACGCACGCACGCACGCACGCACGCACGCACGCACGCACGCGCACGCACGCACGCACGCACCGCGCACGCACGCACGCACGCACGCACGCACGCACGCACGCACGCACGCAGACGCACGCACGCACGCACGCACGCACGCACGCACGCACGCACGCACGCACGCACGCACGCACGCACGCACGCACGCGACGCACGCACGCACGCACGCACGCACGCACGCACGCACGCACGCACGCACGCACGCACGCACGCACGCACGCACCGCACGCACGCACGCGACGCACGCTCTCGCACGCACGCACGCACGCGCACGCACGCACGCACGCACGCACGCACGCACGCACGCACGCACGCACGCGCACGCACGCACGCTCGCTCGCACGCAGACGCACGCACGCACGCACGCACGGCGCACGCACGCACGCACACACGCACGCACGCACGCACGCACGCACGTACGCACACACACACACACACACACACACACACACGCGCACACACGCACGCACGCACGCACGCACTCACGCACGCGCGCACACACACACAATCGTCAAAAAAAGTTCCTGATTTTTTGAAAATCATTGATTTTCATAGCGGGAAGTTAAAAAACAAAAGATAGTCAGAAAAAGTAACTTTACGTACTTGGAACATATTTTTACTTTTTTTTTTGATGATTTTAAAAGTATCCCCTAAATTTTCTCATTAAAAAAATCAATATAAAAACGTGACTATATTTAATCCTTTACAGGCGTCTGCGAAATATTTGAAGGCTTCATTTAACAAAAGGTGGACATTTAGTATATAATAATGACATTTATAGTGCAGCCTTTCATATTTTATTGCGTGTTTATTGGCCATTTTAGGGTCCGTGGCTTGAGACGGCGTAAAGCGTGCGGACACTAAAAATGATTCATTCCCACAGATAGGTATTGTCCAACATTCTCAACATCCCATCGACTTAATGAATGAGAAGAACGGCCCGTTTGTCTCTTCGCTTTATTAGGACGTTGCCGTGACACGTTTGGTAGGGAAAATATTATATTAAATTAAAAGTGAGTCTTTAAAATGCTCAACAAAGCTTTCTAGTTACATTTTCTTTACTTTTCTTTTAATATCTTTGATAATACGAGAATTACTAATAACATCTAAGCAGATACAATTAAACTAGCTCACCTAAAGTTTTTCGCCGGCATTGTCTTCGAATAACAAATCTGTAAAAATTATGACGCATGCAATTCTCGCCTGCTATACCTGCCCGCTCCCCCATGGAAATAAAAAGTTATCAGCGAACTTTGCTTCCAGTTATCTCCGTTGCGAGTAAACACTTTTTACTTTACGACCACCCACAGTTTTATTGCCAACGAGTCCGAGCCTTGCGTAGCGGTTTAAAAACTATCTAAGACTGAAAACTGGTGCTATCAAGTTTTCGACTAGTCGAAAGTCTGCTCGAAATTTTTATTAGGTTCGAATTGAACTTCAGGAAACTTAAGTTTTAAACGCATTTCGAGATCAATCCTAAAGTTCTTTTAAATATGTTTTGGTTATATACTATATATAAACCCATAATAGTATATGCATTTTCTCTTTATCACGGAATAAGCTATACATAAACAATTGCAAAGCAATAAATTTCACGTTATAAATAACTGTACTCAGAAATTAATGGACGTGTTATATTTTCATAGCAAATTATTGTACTCAAACGCGTTAATCATTCAGAGTTGTTTTTTGTTTTTTGACGTAAGACCTTTTGTGCCGTAAAATATTTTTTTAATCTACCACACTTTAAAATTTACTTCTTCTGATTTTTGTGATATTCCACCAATCGATTATATAATAACAATAAAAATATTTAATGCCACAGACAGAATAATAAACTTACAATCAAAAACATACGCATCTTAATTACGACTTAATAAAATATGATTTAAACTACTTTTACGGATTTTATCGCGTTTATTTTTACTTTTATTTTTAATTCCCGACGTTTCGGGCGCTTTCCAGCACCCATGGTCACGGGGGACTCGGGGAATTAAAAATAAAAGTAAATAAAAAGTAAAAATAAACGCGATAAAATCTGTAAAAGAAGTTTTAATCATGTATAGTGTTCGCGTAAATATAAGAAATCATTATTTAATAAAATATTTAAAAAGGGACCATGTACAATAAATGACCACTATTAGGTACTTTATATTATGGGGTAACAGGAACAGGGCTCAGCACTGGTTTTCAGCTAGTTCTTGTATTTTTGAGTATCTTTTGGTCGAACGCACATATTACGTTTTTGTGAAGTGATGTAACCCTTTTAGCATTACGTATAAAACGTCCATGACATTATAATTTTAATTCTTTGAGTGTATAGAACAACCCTTCCCGTTGCATGTCTCCAGTACATTACGTGAAATTATCCTGCATTGTGTTCCCATTCAAATAGCACTAAAAGGTTTGCTTCTTTCTGTTATACCATCTTATCATTTTTATGTCCTCGAACCATTTCATTTGAAAATGTTATTAGAGGTAAGTCCGTACCCATCCTAAAAGCTAATAAACCTTTTAAGGACGATTATTGTCAAGATACACCTAGATTTACGATCAATTAGAAAAGTCAGCCTATCGTAAATTGAAAGGTACATTTTGAATTGACGTGAAGGGCAATATTTTTTCATACTATAGTAGTAAATTTTTCATACTTTGGTAGTAAATTTTTCATACTATAGTAGTGAATTATTCATACTTACTTTTTACAATAGTAGCGCTATTTTACTCGCTTCTCATTTGGAATATAATTTTTTTATAAATTTCTTAACTTGTAAGATATCCTACTGAGACTTTCTTTCTATAATAACAACATTTCTAACATGCTTACCTTCGTTAACTGTCTTTTAATCCACTTCTGAATTGAATAATTATCAAACTAACTGTTCTCTGCAACTTCGCCCGTGTGGAATTTATTACGATTACATTTCATGCATTTTTTACTCGGAATCCTGATTCTTTTTCTAAAATAAATGTAGCCTACGTTACTCCTTATAATATCCGATACCTGCCAGTGAAAGGCCCGTCAAAATCGGTCCAAACGTTTTAGAGATTAGCCGGAACAAACAGACAGACAGACGGACAAAAATTAAAAAAAAATGTTTATTTGTTATAAGTACCGCATATATGTTCATACGCATTTAGTAAAAAGCTGTTATTTTTACTCTACAAGCAGACATTTTAATTTTATTTATTTGTATAAATTGGCCTACTTTGCATCAGCCATATTCATTCTGGACAGTCAGTGAGCATAGGATTATCCTTGCACCTACGATGCTTCTACTTTTCACCCATTACTTGATAGGTACAAAAATTTAAAAAAATAAAAAAATGAATTAAATTGCGTAAACATCTATATTTTGTCTCATATGAAATTGAGGAAAACATATCATCCCATAATAACTAGTAAACTGTATTCAAATGTAATAACAAGAATAGATTACTTAGAAAATATTAAAATTTACACATTAATACGTGAAGGGTAAACTGTTTACCCCTTTTAATCAGCGCGCACGGACGAGTGTGAGATTGGCATAGTTATAGTTCATATAGAGAAGGAGTGCAGAAAGCTAAACCTTATATATTATACAAATACATTAAATTAAATTAAATAAAACATTTATTTTTTTACGTTTTTAACGTTCACTGACAATTTCATACATATAATAGTCAAAATTGTCACAGCAGCTATGTTATGGTTGTACCACAAGTGGATCAGCTCGACCGGGGAAGTAGAATAATGTTGTTGTTTCGTACGGTCAGTGCAGAGAATTGGAGACCCTTTTAACAGCTACGGGACATTTCATATACATAAGTTATTAGGGAAGACAAATCTGCATTTTAATTCTTAATCGATGATAGATGTAGATGCCTTCGGAATATAGTATTCACACAGCATGGTGGACTATATGCTCGTTGTTAAATTATATTCAAGGCTACCGTCACACACAAAGTCCGATTTTTAAATATATTATTCGGTTATATCCTTAGTTTTTATATTTTTCGAATGTTTAATTCGATTACTTGGTAGCTTTTTAACAATTAGAAGCATGCGGTGTACACATTCAATTGATTGTGCAATTATTAGTGTATGCGTATAAAATTTTTTAAATTATGCTGAAATCTTTAATGTACTTAAATAAATAACTGAATGAATAATGAAATATAATGCAGCAGTAGATATATGAAAATTCCATTGCATTAAACGCATTAATATTTAAAATGCGTTCAATTCATTAGTAGTACAGTTTTTGTACGTGGTAGAGCCACGTTGCAGCTATATTATGGTTGTAGCACGAATGGGTCGGCTCGCCCGGGGAAAGATCACGCCATTTCGGAATACCAGCGTAAAATAGCAGCTCTAAGCTGCTATGTTTCGTATGGTGAGTGGAGAGAACTGAAGACACTTTTTACTGGAAACGAAGCATTCCATGTTAGTTCTCAGGGGTAAAATCGCATCTGCATTTTGATTCTTAATTGAGAAAAAATGTAGATGTCTATGAATGGGCCATAGTTTCTACTTACAATCAGGTGGACATTGTATTCGTTTGTCACCTATGTTCTGTAAAAAAAAACTAAAGAAGAGAATATTTTTATAAAATTATTACATATTGGATCAACCGATCTAATATTTAGGTTTATTCAAATCTGCAGAACTATCAGCACTTCTTAATTTCAGTATCTATTGAATATTTACAATAAACTTTCAATATTATATTTAAAACATTGAAATGCCTACAAAATTAGATGATATTAAACTTTAACAAAGTGTTTATTATTTAGAGAGATGTAACCATTCATCTATTAATTGGCGAAACAGGGTGTCAAATCAATTCATTAGTAAAACCAGTGGCTTAACACTAGGAACAATCGATACAGGGGGTGGCACTACCTAGGTGTTCATTTAAGTCAAGATTGAACTGGAGATTAAACAGTGGATGGTTAGACCCCTTTATGGTATGGCTCTAGTAGCAGATAAATAGCGGAAAAGGTAAATCGAAAAGGCTAGTCTAAAAATATAATATTTTTTAAAACAAGAACTATTAGTGAAGAAAAATATGTTTTGTTTTAATTACAAATTTCTTTTACTGGAGAAAGCGTCCATCAAATTTCAAGACGAATTAATTTAACAAAATAATTTGTTCACTTCGCTTAACTGCGATATTTGTATACCTGTCGGCAAAACTATTTTTTTTAATAAAAGGTGGTAGGGATTTTTCTGACTTTGACTCCATCTTGATTTTTTACCACACTCTTACCTTTTTCAGCTGTCAAGTAACACTACATACTCTTGCTTTCTGATTTAAAGGATAAGAGTGTCTGCAATATTTACCGACAACGAGTGATTTTATTTTTTGTTATTTGAAGTTATTTTATTTAGTGGAGTGGTCTTAGTTCTCAGGGGTGAAAACACATCTATATTAAGATTTTTAATCGAGGATATATGTAGATGTCTATGAGCCATAGTATCCACTTACCATCAAGTGGAATATGTGCTCGTTTGTCACCGTTATTCTATAATAATAAATAATTTATTTGCAAGAGTCCATGGGTTTCCATAGTTACTTAGAGCCTGTAAGCCCGTTTATGGCATTCAAATTGCCTCATTCAACTAGGACATATCTCTTAACTACTTATGTCGTTATGAATATGTCCCTGTACACACCTTCATAACTTATTCGATATGTGCTACATATTAAAAGGTTTTATTACGGCTAACTATGTATATGAGTTGATAAGATGTTTAATTCGTACAACTGGCACGCTAACTGCTATCCTATATACCACACCCACTGTTGAGGGGAATAATTCCTCCTTATCGGCACTCGTTACTCGCCCCTAATAAAACCTTTCCCCTCTAATCTTAAGGGTTGTTGCAATTCTCTTAAATTTAATAAGAGCATATTTAAAAACAAAAATAATAAGCCCGCTTTAACGACTCGCGATAGTTACTCTTCATTGCTTTTTGAATCGGGGTTGCTTAAACTTTACAAAGTTTGTTGACTAATTTGATTTTTATGATATAAATTGAATACTTATATTATAATGTTCATTTTCTTCGAGGACTTAGTTAAGACATGTTATGTTAACAAAAAAAAACATTTTTTTTAAATAAGGTTAGAGTAACAAACGAGCACACAGTCCACCTAAAGGTAAGTGGTCTACTGCGGCCCATAGACATCTACTTCTATATCTATTTTCGCTTACGAATCAAAATGCAGATGCGTTGTCACCCGTGAGGACTAAGATGGAATGCCTCGTTTCCAGTAAAAAGGGTCTCCGGTTCTCTACACCCACCATAAGAAACACAGCAGCGTTAAGAGGTGAGAGTAAGTCAGCTCAAATTCTAATTTCGCCCCCACTTCCCCGCGCGTCGTATGCTATGTACCGACATGTTTGTAATCACTAATACTCTAAGTAGATAGGTTGTTAGATACTTATTTCATTATGTTTATCATATATATGCCTGTTTATTAACGCCAACCCAGTCGCTTCTTATTTTTATAACGGTTATTTCCCATTTGAATTTTACCTCTTCCTGTTGAGTAATGTGTTTTCTGATCGTAAGCGACACAACTTCTCCCTTCAAAAGCCGGAGCAATACTAACGGAGCGACAGAAACCAAGCTTACGTACGCGCCGATAGTTTAGGTAATTTCTTTTTACAGTGAAAATAATGATATTTTAAAAAAAGTAAATAACATAAGCACTGCTTTATGGTTAGTTCAAAAGTTTCATGATCTTATTTAAAGTATTTTATGAATAACAGCGGTTTATTGTTCAGTTTGGAGGTAACTTTGGATTTTTTTTTCTATCGAGAAAATTTTACGGAATCGTGTTTTCGTCTAACATAAACCTTAACATTAATCCTCAACTTTACCATATATTTATTTCAAAATTAATGCTGCAATACTTTCGGCATAACGGAGGATCTTGCTAAGCCATTTGAGGTTATATTTCCCCTTAAGCTGCTATTTTACACTGGTATTCTGTGAGAGCGTGGTCCTTCCCCGATCGAGCCGACCCATTCGTGCTATAACTATATCAGTAATATAGCTGCAGGATAGCTCTACCACGTATAAAAACATTTTTAGCATTCTTATTAACAGCATTCTCTGAACCGTACAGCGGCGGTGTAGAAATATCCACTATCCCATATCGTCCGTCCGTTCCGTTCGTGGTCAGAGACGACAGTGGGAAACTGAAATAGGAGATGGGAAGCAGCATCTTCCTGATAACAACTCGAAATTATAGAACAATGTGGTTGCCCAAGCGTGGCAACCGTGGCAAAATGCTCCTATGACGCTATCTATGTGAGCCTTTGTTTAGCCATGGACTTTTATAGGATAGATGAGTGTATGGGTGGATGGAATCTCCTGTGCCATTTTTGCATATACATTGTAAATTTAAGTATATTATCATATTTCGTAACAATTTATTAAACACATATCAAAAATAAATCCATTATAAATATGCAAGCTGAATTCTAGATATTTACTTTATATTTTATGATACTTGACTTGGAGTTGGCAACACTAAAATTTTTAATTGTAATTTTAAATTCAGATCTACCCCTTGTTAATTTATGTAAAGGAAATCATCTTGAAGAAATTATTAAGCCTTAATTTATTACATTTAAATTTTCAATGCTGGTTTAATTTCTTTTACTTAAAGATAATTTTGAAGATATTATCTTATGTATTTTCACTCAGAAAAGTTCTTTATCGACTCTTACTCAACTCGAATCCATTCATACTTCATTTTCGATTGAAAACACATCGCGAAATAATATCCAAAGTTTGGCGGCACATATAAAACTATCTCCCTTGTCGAATTTCGAACGCAATATATAACGTCATCGTTCACCATAAACCGACAATTTAGAACGAAGTTACGGCAACTTAATGAATAAATCAATAAATTCTGTAACGGTACATAGACCATGAGCGTAAAATTTTGCATTACACACACCCCACATTAGATTCACTAGTTTGTGCTGACTCAATGCCATAAAGGTTTATTTATACGAGCATTTTGAATAAATAATTTGAGTTTACGGCTTTTTGTCAAAGTAGTACTTTCTGTACAGAAACTTTCTTTGAGTAAATCTCTGCGTTTGATATTGCTATTGATGACTGTTCTTTCATACAATTGTGAGTGTTTTATCGAACTTAAGCAACTTAATAAACATTATATGTTTTACGATTCCACCACTTTCATTAAGTTTTAATTACGGATATATATTTTGTTAAGAGTAAAAACAAGCATTTTAGTACATCATTATGTATGAACTTGCAGTTATATATCCCTCCCCTCATTTTTCGTGTGTTTTTGAGTTTTACTGTCAAGAAATTACCAGTCCGGAGTTCCGGAGTCAGTAAGTTGGTGGCGTTTTAACCCCTGCCTTGGAAAGGATCTAAATCCGTTGATCCTGCTACTGATTTCTCTCCGGTCGTGTCAGATTACCGACCAATCGGCTATGACTGTGAGGAAACAGAGAGTGCACTGGTGTTTTTGCGCATAAACTCTGGCTCTATAACCTTGTCCAGCGCAGGGACGGTCTCCGTCGAGACGGGTCGCCTTGATCGAAACCGGTCTCGAGAAGATTATCATTATTTTTATTATTAGGTATTACAGGTGGTAGTTGGTAGTTGGTAGGGATCTGTGACAGCAAACATTAGGCCGCCGTGCTTCAGCACGTCAAGCAGGTTCTGCACGACAACAGGCTTCGGGTCCCGCGCCTACGTCACAGTGACCGAATGAAGCCGGCCACAGTCGAGCGTGTGCCTGCTGTACTACCATATTTCAGAGGTGTCACAAACAAGATTGGCTACACCTTTAAGCGAGCTTTTATTAGAACATTCTTTAAGCCGTCGAAGAAGATTAGTCACTTCTTAGCATCCGTCAAGCGTCATATTTCTCTACAAGATGCAGGAGTGTACAAGCTTGATTGTGAATGTGGTCTTTCATACATAGGGCAAACAAAAAGATCAATTAGAACCCGCGTAAGAGAACTTATAGCTGATGTAAAGCATCAACGTTCCGGGAAGTCTGCTGTTCGTAATCATATCCTAGACGGCCCCAACCATTACATCAGATTTGATAGACCACAAATCCTCGCGAAAGAACATCAATTCAAACATCCTAATTTCAGTAGAGAAGGAGGCTGGGTACTACCACCTACTTGAGACACTGTAATTAATAAAATTGAAACTAAACCCAAATATACCACTGCAAGAGTTCAGGACACAGTAAGTTCATTCTGCGTAGGGCGGACCATAAATAATACTCCGGTTACTTTTGTTGGTGTTTAAGGTTTTAACCCGGAGTAGGGTTAACAATGACACCGGGACGTCAGCCACCTCAGTTCCCCGTAACCATGAGCGCTGGAAAGCACCGGGAATTAAAGGCCATATAAATTAAACGAAGACCATATAAACGAAACGTCGGGAATTAAAGACCATATAAATTAAACGCGATAAAATCCGTAAAAGTAGTTTTAATCAACAATGTATCCATACCACCTAATCCGGCCTGTGCCCGGCGATAGACTTGTATAGACTAATGGATGAGTGAATATCTGTACCCGCTCCGTTCTTCTTACACAGACACGCAGAAAGTAAGTTATAGTAAATATTTACAATTAGCATGCGTCATGCGTGTCTGTTCGTGCGTTTATGAATCTACATAATTGTGTTGCTCATGACTGTGCTCTGTAAGCACATGAATAATAGACAGTATTGTTTTATAAAAACTTAATACCTAAATGTCGTCAGTAATGCAAAAATGAATCATTATCAGGAATATATACATTTAAATAATAACCCGTTGTATAGTCGCGACCACAGACAGAGCGAAATAAAACATATTACGTTCATTGAAATAATACTAGTTTTTACGGAAATTTATCGCGTGTATTTAACTTTTTAATTACCCGACGTTTCGAACGCTTTACAGCACTCATGGTCACGGGCAGGACTGAGATGTTCAACGTCCATATGTCATAGTTAACCGCGGTTACCATAGATTAAAATTTAACTTTTGTTCCGATCTATGCAGTATGAACTAGTATTATTTCAATGTGTAGTGTTCGCGTAAATATAAGAAATCATTATATTACGTTCAAGTTCTGGTTCTAGTATCAGAACCGTTATATTTACCAATTCTTTAAATCTTTTAATCCCTGACTGGCACTATTGGAATTATTAATCACAATTTTACTTATCAATTTACCATATTCTTAGGGGCTAAAGATCATATCTTAAAGAAATTGCAAATCCAAAATATAAAAATCTTTTAAAGGCAGAAAACTTGTTGCAGTATTATATTTTCTGAAATGAGGGTACGCCTATGCCCAGTAACAAAATGATTACAAAATACTTAGGAAACTTTCTGCTGACGTTTTCTGCTGCGAATAAGCAGTACAATAATTATTATATTCCAGCTTGAAAAGTGAGATAGCTGGATAAGTTTAAGAACAAATCTTTAACCTTCTTAGTATGAAATAAGTTGGGGTTGTCTATCTGCTACACTACCCACTAATCAAAAGTTTACTCACTTGTTTGGTACACGGCTTATCAAACTAATATTAAAAAAAACTTATATGACAATAGTTTCTTAGCGTTTATGTTTTAATCGAAAGCTAGTATCGACGTTCTCCGTTGATCACGTTACTACGAGCGAGCTGTTCATAAATTCAAAAGACAAAGACAATAGAGGAACGTGTACAAAATCGTCTATTGTTCGCGCTTCGTGATTCAGTGCTGGAAATAACTATTAACGATCAACATATGTTCGCGAGTGATAACATTTGAACCTGTACCGGAGATACAAGCACCGTTGATAGTAATGAACAATGCGCTCTTATAAGGTCATTTAAATTCTTAGGAACGACAACGTAGTGAAAGCGTTATTTTTGTCGTTGATCAAAATTAAGGAAAGCTTTGAGAGTTGATTAGTGTAAATTAAATAAAATTGTTTAGATAATACGTAAATTCGAAAAAAAATCTTTTCTTACTAAAATAGTAAATATTACATTTAAACTACGCATCAGTGCCAAAAATTTAAATAAAATTTTTATTAACATCGTAATCAGCGGTGATGGAAAGCTTATAAAAATTTCATGCATTCTTCGTGTTCTTTGCTTTATTTATTTTATTTTATTACAGCTTCTCTTTAAGAATTCAGCCAGTTCCAATACACGGAAGTGACAACAGAAAAATTAAAAAAAATATTATCGGGAAAGTTATTGTATTGGGTCCCATAATTGTTCCTCCAGATGCACATGTTTTCTCGTTTTGTGGTCGTCGTGTGGTTCGTATTTTCGTACTTAAGTAAACCTTTTTCATTTCGTATAATATTTTAGAAACATATGATGATATCATCCTCAAAACAATTTCATTCAATGCTTCATTATTTAACGAATACCTGACAATGTTCTCCTTAAATCGATTTCATATTTTTAAACAAAGAAAATTATTCACAAAATTTCGAAATTTAATAATGTGGGCAGAAAGTTTCTCTGCTTCACCAGTTTTTTTTAAATAGAATAAGGGTGACAAGCGAGCACACAGCCCACCTGATTGTATAAGTGGACACTGGGTCATAAACATCTACATACATCTATTCTCGATCAAGAATCGAAATGCAGATGCAAATGCATTTCAAATCCTGAGAACTAAGATAGAATGCCTCGATTCCAGTAAAAAGGGTCTCCGGTTCTCTACACTCAGCATACGAAACACAGCAGCATTAAGCTGCTATTTTATGCTGGTATTCTGTGAGAGCGTGGTTCGTCCACTACAATATAGATGCAGCGTAGCTCTGCCACGTGAATATGTTTTGTTGCTTACGATAAAATATAATACAAAAGTGGTGTAATCGTAAAAAATAGCACTGACATTGTATAAATAAACAGTCAACTATAGCAATATCAAACACAGACATTTTCTTAAAGAAATTTTCTGTACAGAAAACACTTTGAGAACGTGGTCCTTTCCCGGTCGAGCCGACCCTTTTAGGCTACAACCATAATATAGTTACACCACACAGGTTCTACCATCTACAACAGTTTAGTTTTTAATTTTCTATTATACAAAAATAAATATATAATTAACAAAATACAACTTATGCAATTTCAAGATTTCTGAATGAAAATCTCGAAGAAATTTGAGAATAAATTAAGGTAATGAGAGTAGGTGGGATTACGCACCGCTGTAAAGAAGAGATAGTAGGAACATAACCGCTAAGGCTTATAGGCATCGTTTAAGCGTGGTGCGAAAATTTAAACCGAAGTATTTACTTTAAATTGTTTCAATTTCTAATTATGGTCATGCTACGACGCCTTCACATCTACTTTCGGGTAATTATTGATTTTTTATAATCATACTTCCTCAGAATTTCAGCCTGAAATAGCACAATAATACTGTTGTGTTTCTCACTCATATATTGCGAGTAGAGGACCGGGATTTAATAGAAATGCCCAACTTAGTCACGGGCGGTGAGAACCCATCTGTATTTTAATTCTTAGTCGATGATAGATGTATTTGTCTCTTGACATCAGATCAACTGTGTTCTTGCTTGCCACCCTTACTACTATAAATAAAAAAGCGGTCTAGGTGCGACCCGAAAGGTCCACACAACTAACTTTCCACTAGAAAGAATAAAAAATATCATATGTTTTAATATTTTATACAATTTTTCATTCGGCACTAAAACGACTTGAAGAAGTGTACGGCAGAGTAGAAAAGGGACGCCCTGGACAAAAGTTTATCGACTAAATTGACGATATATTGAACATGGACCAGATTAAGAGTACCGTTAATCGACGAGAATGTATGCGTAGATATATGCATGTAAAAGTGGCAAGAGAGGTGTATCAGGATCCTGCCAAATGGTAGTTCGTAGTCTCTGCCTAGCCCTCTGGGTAACAAGTGTGAGTATTTATGTTTATGTAAAATTATTACATCAATAGCAAAGATAAGGTTATTTCCAACAAGTTAAATTTTCTAATAAACAAAGTCGTTTAACAAGTCGTGCAACAAAGAAATTGGTCCATTGTATCTCATGAGCTTTCACAGGAAGACGCATGGCACGCCCCACCAAACAAACACTCGGTCAGGCAAACAAACAAAAACAATTTAAATGTTCGACACCGGACACCTTAATGCCCCACGCGATGCGCTCGATAAGTAGTGTTGCAGTCACTGGAGGAGAATAAGACTTTTTCACTGTTGACTGTTCCTGCAAAAGTGAATAATTATGCTATAAGATAAACATTTTTAGAACCTACTGAAACTTTTTACTTGTAGGAGAAATTAAATAAATTAAATGTACTTAATATTATCTATTCATAATAATCATTACAGCCCGCGCAAATTCCTCTACTGAAGATGAACCTCTCCAATAGACTATCACAGTACACACACGTTTAATACTTGTGTGTACTGTGACAATCTGTTGCTATAGCTAATTGAATATAGAATAAGGGGGCCAAATGTGTACACAGTCCGCCTGATGGTAAGTGGATGCTATTGCCCATAGACATCTACATTAATCCTCGATTAAGAATCAAAATGCAGATGCGTTGTCTCCCTTGAGGACTAAGATGGAATGCCTCGTTTCCAGTAAAAAAAGTCTCCGACTGTCTACACTCATCATACGAAACACAGCAGCATTAAATTGCTATGAGTCATCATTAATAGTAGAAGTACGGTAATAGTAGATGTACCGTGAAACGTACATATTTCACAATAACTTTTATATATATATACATATATATTTATATATATTCAATTTTACTTTCACTTTTACGCGCCAGTACTTGGCAAGCAGTGCATCTCAAGCAGTTTAGTTTACCTAATCATTCTTATATCATATCAAATATATAACCTATTATAGCAAACTTCTATGTCATCTATCATCAAGTAATAAGGGAAGTACACCCTACGGCCCATTTCTACATAGTAATTTTTTTATTATAATGATGATGATAAGCGAAATATTTTATCCTATTTCACTGTAACAAATAAACTACCAATGAATTTTAATACCTACTGACCGAACGACTAAAGAAACATTTGAGTATAAAATTCATTTTAATTCGCTTGAATTCTCGTTTGAGTTTTGAGAATAGCAGATGTCGCTGAAAGGAACGAACACTGTAAATTACGCTCGCATACAATTGTAAACATACCTATTACATAGAAGAAGAAAAGAAATGTTGTGACTCGGAAGTGAGCACAAGGAAAGCGCACGCACGCATGGGGAAATATTCTTGTAGGAAGAATGTAACAATCTTTGTCATGCAGCATTCACAGATTTTAGCTCATTTAAGTTTTTAGATAATATTACTAATATTAAATTCGACTTAACGGTAGTACCTATTACACAAGTTACAGTAGGAATAGCTAAAGCTTACTAATCACTTAGATGCAACTCTTAAGTATAATATTATATAGAAACCTGGTGCTACAAAAAATGTTAGAAGCACAATCTAGAAGTCAAATTTGAGACGTCGAGAGCAACATTCACTTTACCTTAATGTGCATCACATTATCAAGCCTTTGAACACACACACTACAAGTTTCCTACCACTATAAATTTACTACATGGTAAGAAACTTGTAAAGTAACAACAAGTCTGAACGTAGGTATCCCAAATAATTGCCTCAGGGGGTGTTTGCCATAGGGGGTTTTGTCTTGTTGTTATAAGGACGACTTCTGGTTTGGCACTCATGGGACGATATCTTGTAGTTGATTTTCTAGTAACATCACGGGTACATGGGATCTATTAAGTGTTTAAAGACAGTTACATGCTTAACAGATTTATAGCGACCAAAGTCAAAGAAATTTGTAAACTGACCGACATGTAATTAGCAACGAAGCTGGAACCAGACGATCATAACCGATAGTTTTTTTTTTCATAGTTCGTTATTCAAAATATCTTTCTTTACCGAGTAGAGCCACGCTGCAGCTATATTATGGTTGTAGCACGAATGGGTCGGTTCGACCGGGGAAGGACCACGCTCTCACAGAATACCAGCGTAAAATTGCTGCTTAATGCTGCTGTGTTTCGTATGGTGAGTGTATATGTACCCTTTTTACTGGTTAAGAGGCATTCCATCGTAGTCCTCAAAGGTGAAAGCGCATCTACATTTTGTTCTTAATCGAAGATAAATGTAGATGTTTATGGGCTACAGCATCCACTTACCATTAGGTGGACTGTATACTCGATTGTCACTCTCATTCTATAAAAAAGTAAAAAAATATATTATGAAGAAAAAATTAAAAAAACAACAAATTTATTAATTGGTAGACTTCTTTTCTACCTAGGAGTAAGTCTGGTAAGTTTCCACACTCTAACCTATTTTTGGCACCAAATAGCAGTACTACTTGGACTGCTATTTTCCGATCTGCAGGATTTAGAGAGCTAGTAAAATTACAGATTATTAGGCCTGCTTAGTCCTCAAAGGCGTTATTTTATTTAAGGTGCTTGTTAAACAAAATGCCACGCTAGTCGTTATTTGTGACTTGTGAGGTTTTTAGGAGCTACCTACTTGTTATTAAAAAGATATATCAACTAATAAAAAGTCTATTTAATTTCTACACAATCTTGATTCCATAATAGTCAATTCCAATTTTTTTTAAAGGAGTAAATACTTAATGTATCTTCCTACAACTAAACCACAGAAATGCGAAATAATTATTGATAACATGCACCTCCACACAAAGTAAGCATTATATTATTTTGCGATAGAGATTAATGGATATCCAATTTATTAATGAACATTTTCATCTATTTAGTTTTTTCAGACTACCAAAATTACATTTTAAAAAGACAATATTTTAAAATTTGGGCGCATTTCTTACGCGATATATTGTAGCGAGAGCGCGTGGAATGTATAGGTTAGGACCGAACGCTCAAGGTTAAGGCGCTAGTTTACAACAACAAGCTTTTGAGGAAGCGCGGCGAATACTTTGACGCTAATACTCTTTCATAAATTAGAGCACCTTGGTGTCCCATGTGTGTCATGTACGTAGGATCTTATTTTTTAGTTCTTGTATGTGCTTAGTTCACTTGAATTTTTATTTGGGGTTCGTGAAACACGCCCTAAGTAAAGTTTGAATATGGTGCTCGTCGTACCCTCTGCGTAGTCTTGTATTTTTTTATAGAAAAGGGGGAAAACGAGCATGCGGCTCACCTGATGTTAAGTGTTGATCAACCGCAACACCAGAGGAATTGCAGGTGCGTTGCCGGCCCTTTAGAAAGGAGTAAGCTCTTTTCTTGAAGGTCCCCAGGTCGTATCGGTCCGGAAAATCGCCGGTGGTAAACTATTCCACAGAGAGGTCGTACACGGAAGAAAATTTCTTGTGAAACGTATAGTGGTGGACCGCCAAGCATCCTCATGGTGTGGATGGTATCGGGATGTTTGCCGCGTAGCGCGTTTACGAAATTATAGTAAGTAAGTATTCATAGTAATTCCGTATTAAATTTAATTTTATTGCATAAATATAGTATTATGTATTTAAAATTATTGTAGAATGATAGGAGATTGCATTTATAAAAAGGTAAGACAAATTATATAATTCAAACAAACATTTGCAAACATTTTCCCAAAAGATGAATACTGTGGCCTAATATGCGCAAATACTCAAGATGCCGTTAAGTCTCGTGCTGTCTCTATCACTTTAAGTCAAAGTGACTGAGACACCACGAGACTTGACATCTTAAAATTGAGTACTAAATTTATTGTAAGTTATGATAGTAGTGAGAGTGATAAACGAAGATGCAATTTAACTGCTGATAAGTGATTGATGTGGCCCATACACACCTAAATGTTTTCTTAATTAAGGATATAAAACCAAATATGTTACCTTTCTAAAGACTAATTGTATTTAACCAAATTATAATTAAAAATATTTAATGTATTAAATTCTTAATACTCAAAAGTTACCCCATTTCGAACATTGACCATAGCGTTCGACAAAAAACATTATCCGATTGTCCGTACGTCCCACGTAAACGCACATTGTGTACTATCTCAATGCATTCTGTTACAGATCTCGGCATGCTCTCGCATTGTAACAACTTCATAGTTCATTTTGTTTTCAATACTGACTTTGAATACGTCAAAGTTCTGTACCGACTTTAGCTCTTATCGCTTAAGGATTAAGTGCGCTAGCCATACGATCTATTTCGGTCCATTTTAATGCTAAGATTGTTTACACTAATAAGCTCATTTATCAAGCTTGACAGGTTGTAATGTGTTGTTTAGTCTCGCACGTACTATGACACACTTTTTTGATAATTGAAAAAGCTTTGTGACGCCACAAACCGTTTTGTATTTATAAATAATTCATGTTCCTAAAATATGCTTATTCCAGAACCCTTTTAAATTAGTCGTATGTTTCTATCTAAATAATCAACATAATAATGTAAAGGTTCGATAGCGCAACAGCTAAGCGTTTTGCTGCTTTGCTGCAGGATCCGAGTTCGAACCCCGCAAAAACGAGTTTTAAAGCCTGCAAACAATTTATGTTTTTTTCAATTGTTCTCAAGATGCATAAGATATATTTGATATGTAGCTAAACGTGAAGTTAACTACGCGGTATAAGACAGGCGTAAGAGCATACACTATCTCATATCATCCTGTTGGTACCGCAAAAGGTGGCAGAGGGAAATAAACAGCATCATCTTCCTGAAAATCACTAAAAACCTAATCTACTGACCCGTCGTAGCAACTATGGCAAATATTCTACGCATCACAGCCCTTAAGAAGTCTAATATTGCACATAGCCCTCCTATAATATCCCCCTATGATACAATCTCCAGGAGAATCTATGTTCATCGTTGAACCTTGTGATTGTAATGAATAGAATAGAACAGATATTTATAGAGAGAGATATTTTTTACTTTAACCACTGTTTCGGAAAAAAATGTCTGTCTTGATAATAACCATCAAATAACCCAGCAACACTTTAAAAAAAGCATAACTTACAATATAATATATGTAAGTACTTACAATATAATATTTATAGCCGTAGTAGCTTAGATGGTTAGCGCTCGCAGAATTATTTTAAATGAAATAATAACTAAAAATAAATAATATTGATTAATAACTAAAAAAAATTCACAGTACGCGAGCAAATTGGGTTCGATTCCCGCCGACATCGATGAAGTTGTTAATTGCAATTTTAAGTGCAGATTTACCACCTGCTTGGCGGTGAAGGAAAACATCGTGAGGAAACCTGCATGTCTGAGAAATAAGAAAATAAATATTTCGAGAACTTCACATGTTCACGAACACGCATTGTGGCAGCGCGGCGGACAATTCCTTGCCCTAAAACCCTCTCAGAAATGAGCGGAGGCCTGTGCCCAGGAGTGGGACATATATAGGCTGTATCTTTAACAATATAATATTTATACAATTGTTATGAAAACGTTTAAAAACCGCATGAAACATGTACGAAACTGATGTAAACTAATACCAATATTCTTCACTACGAATGTTTCATTCTCGTTACTTTTACTGTTACCGTTACAGCCTACTCCACTCTCTAGTCCACTGCTGAACATAGGCCTCCCCCATAGAATGCCTCACGGGGGATTTCTCCATAGTTGCCACGCTTAGCAAACGGGTTGGCTACCACAGTTATATATTTTAGTCGTTATTAGAAAGACGTTGCTGCCCATTTCCTGATTTGTTTACCTGTGTGTCACCTCCTACGACACCCGCGGGATGATACGGGATAGTGGATATTCCTACACCGCCGGTACACGACTTACTTTATTACTTTTATGTTTATATTATATACCTTATTGAAAAAAGCAAAATGCATTCACCGCGAACTTTTTTTTTTTTTTGTAAATATACTAAAATATTTGTGAAATATGGGGATATATACCAATTGAAAAGGAACCAAATGGTGTTTAAACGTTCAACTAAGAAACAGAAGGGAGGAATCGAGGCTTCTCTCGATCCGGCCTCCTATAACGCCTACGTTGGGTTCGGGAACAACGTATGTGATCTCCGCAACGGAGTAACACACAAGGGCGACAACCTCTTCCTTTTCAGCGAATAGGTTCAGACGGGGATTACGGGTCTTCCGAAGTCGTCCCGGTCCCAACGCCTTAATTCTTCGATGTGGACTGTATAATTTTGAGGGATGAATTTCTTGGGAATAAAACAACAATTATCTTCAAACCGTTCCGTGAGAGAGTAATTACTTTTCCCTATCACTTCCCTACACTTTTTCTTTCTTCTTATTGAGTGCTGGTCTGATTCCCGAAGTTTCTCCGAACTTTCCCGAAACTTCCCCGAACGATTCCCGAACTTTCCCGAAGGAAGTGAAATATAGTGTTATATTATAACAAAAGTATTGGTTATATATTGTCAGAATCAACACAAAGACAAAACGGCTTTTAAATAATGATGGAATAATAAAAACAGTTTCCTAATAAAATAATAAACAGCATGTTTTCTGCGATTATAAAACCAGTCTCTATGGTGATAAAGTTTTAAATCACGTGCTGATTTTGTGACGGTTCTAACAAAAAGGAAACTCCAGTATGTATCCGATAACATCATTCGACTAGAAACCCTGTCATAAAAAACAATAAAAAAAACACCAACAGCGATCAGGTTGTGAGCGCGAGTATAAATCGATTATAATCGTATTCAGTTGTCTCGTCAATATCGATTCTCGTAAAGAGATATCGAATGAGAGACGTACTTTCGATGCGTCATCCGAAGTAAGAAATTTGCATTCAATGGGACCATCTTAATTTCGTTTTCAACGCGGCTGTGTCTTCTTGGAAGTGGACAGGTCTGTAATATTAATATGGATTGATGTGCAAAATCAAACTTTGTTTTGACAATTGAGGTTTGACAAAGAATAATTATGGTCAGCCCAAAAAGGATTGTCGATTTATTAAACAGTAAAATAAAACACACGTATGTACGTATCTCAACCGGACACGAACCTGTGCAGTATCAGAGAGGATTATGAAGCATGAAAGAGTCCTGCAGCTGCCTGAAGTATTGACGAATGGATGAAAATGACGGACTTTTTGGTTATTTTTTTTAAACAACTACTTGTTAGGTTATTTTTTTAATACAAACTAACTTACAGCCTATCTGATGGTAAGTGACTAATGCAGTGTATAGACACCTGCAGCCAACTTTATACAAAGAAGACTGCAGAGTCGTTGTCACCTCTAAGGAGTAAAATAGAATGCCTCACAGCGTGTAATTATACGGACTTTCTATAATCTTCTCCCCGAACACAGTAGTGGAAGCACTGCTATTTGACAACCGTAATAGGTAAGAGAGTACCAACTTGTAACTTTTGTTGATTTTTATTCATCACGCAGGCAGATTTCTTCATAACATTTTTCTATACCGCCTAACCTTATTATTATTACACTAACTTGGAAAACTATTAAATTACCTTATTATTATTACACCAACTTGGAAAACTATTAAATTACCTTATTATAATTACACTAACTTGGAAAACTATTAAATTACCTTATTATTATTACATTAACTTGGAAAACTATTAAATTACCTTATTATTGTTATACCAACTTGGAAAACTATTAAATTACCTTATTATAATTACACTAACTCGAAAAAAAGCCATCGATTATGACCGACTTGTTCCGGTTTCGTTGCTGATTACATGTCAGTCGGTGTACAGTTTTCTTTAAATTTGGTCGCTTTAAGTTTTAAGTGTAAAGCACGTAACTATCCTAAAACTCTTAATAGATCACGTTTTGTGACGGTTCTAGGATATCCACCACAACATACCGTCCCATGAGTGTCGTAACAGGCGACAGAGATAAATAAACCAGGAGATGGAGCGTCTTCAACCCGACTGCCCATCGTGGCATCTGTGGTAAATATCGCATATAAGGCAATCTATGGGGAGGCCTAGTTCAGTCGTGAACTTTGATAGGTTCAGTTCAAATTCATTAAATAAATGAATAAATAAACAAATAAATAATTTGTAAATACAGTGGGTTAGGTGTTAGTTAAATTTACTGTAAGTATCGTGTATTCTACCGCATTGTGGTGTACGAATATATTTCTCTTTTCGTTCTAGCTTATAGAAGTAGAATAGTTAAGTAATTCATGTAGGCTGTAATGAATGATTGTATGAATGAATGAACGAATTCAAAATTTTTAGTACTTCGTGCGAGATAGAGGACCCTACATGGATTCAGACGATAGTCTCATTCTATAGCTTATTATTCCGGCCTATCAAAACCACTGCCATATATGGTCTGTCTATAGATTAATTAATCGATTTTTTGCCATAGTAGCCACACTTGGTAGCAGCGTTAGCAACTACAGGTTTTTTATGATTTACTGAATATTACGTCATCATCATCATCACTTTTATTATTACAGCCCTTCACAAGTTGACTGCCGAACATGGGCCTCCCCCCAGTAATGCCACAAACCACGATCCTAAACCACTTGCATCCATCGACTTCCTGCATACCAGGTCATCACTCCATCTAGTTGAACTTCCTTAATATTTAATTCATATTGATACTTATATATTCTTCATAATAAAACTAGTAGAACGTTTCAAGATATCATTACGAGTATACACATATAAATATGCACACATTATTTTGATATTAAGGTATCAAAAAGGGCTTTGTAATTACAGTAAGGCGTAGGGAATCCTAAACCAACAATCGAGTTCCGCCCTGACTTTACCTGCTCAACCCTGATTAATACAAGATGTACATTCGACAGATTAAGTTATTTTGTTGTCATGTATTTATATCTTATAGAGTTATTCAAATTCTACTTTGCACAATTATTTCACCTTCTCACAATAAGATCCCACTCCAATAATGTAAGGATTCTTTATTGCTTTCATTAAAGTTACGGTGGGCAACGATTTTTATGGATTTATTCATAAAAATGTTCAGTAAAATCAAAGACTAAAATAATACAATATATTTATAAAATACGTTTTTGTTACATGGTAGAGCCATGTTACAGCTATACTCATATTATGGTTGTAGCAAAAATGGGTAGGTTCGACCGGGGGAGAACCATAGAATATAATAATAGAATACAAGACTCCTCAGGGGTAACAACGCATCTGTATTTTAATTCTTAACCAATGATAGAAGTAAATGTCTATGGTCCACGGCACCCACTTACCATCAGGCGGGCTGTGTGCTCGCTTGTCACCCGTATTCCATATTAAAAAAAAAACCAGAGAGAAGTGCATTTATTTGTTTTCACATTATTTGTTTTCTCAATGATTTCAATATGAAATTTCTTTTTTTACCTCTTTTTTAACCTTCCTAATTAACCAAGGAATTTAGTTGAACCTCACGCCTCTTTTTTGAGTTACAATGAATAAAATTCAATCATCTACGTAAAACAGTATAAATCAGTTAAAAAACCATAGATTTGTTTTCATTAAAACATAATAAATATTTTTTTCTCTGAAATTATATGTGTACGCTGTGCTTCTTTTTTTCTAAACCAGAATTATTTAATTTAACATTCTAGCGGTGTTCAATTGCTTCGACAATCAATACGAGAAGCGATAAATCATTCGAATTACCATTACATTTTTTATGGTATACTAAATAATTTTAATATGCAGCGTATCCTTTAAAAGACATCCGGAAAAAATAAAATTTAATTTAATTTAAACAAACAGCAGCCCGTAGTAGGAAGCGCCCACCTCTATCGCAATGTGAATTAGTGGTCTTCAATTTTAACCCCGCATAGCACAGTAATGCATCCATCCATCTTTGACCGAGTCACTCCATTTAGTAAATACAACATATATTTTTATTACTATTTATTTATTATATCATTTAATTTGCATTGTAAAGAGACGTAAATAAAATCGGATTTATTTTTAAAAGAGTTTCAGAGTCTCTCTCTTACAACGGCTACGGGATCAGGGGCTGTGATGGTTTCCCCCAGGCATGAATAGGGACTATTATATATACTTATTCACCACGTAAAAACACTGTACCTACATGTCTCAGAAATCAAAATATTTGGAACAGCTCGGTGGACGGATCGATCCATAAACCTCTCATCAGCTCATCTCATATGAGATAAGATCTTTTTTTATAGTATAAGAGTGACACACGAGCACATAGTCAACGTGATGGTAAGTGAATGCTGTGGCCCATAGACACATTTATCTTCAAATAAAAATCAAAATGCATATGCGTTGCCAGCCCTGAGGACTGAGATGGAATATCCTCATTTCCAGTAAAAAGGGTCTCCGGTTCTCTACACTCACCAAACGAAACACAGCACCAATAAACTGCTATTTTACGCTGGTACTTTGTGAGAGCGTGGTCCTGCCCTGGTCGAGTCGACCCATTCGTGCTGCAACCACAATATAGCTGCAGGTACGGCTCTACCACGTAAATACTGTGTTCAGAGAAAACGTTTATACGTAGTGGAGCCACGTCGCGGCTGTATTACGGTTGTAGCACGAATGTGTCGGCTCGACTGGGGTAGGACCAGCGTGGTCCTCACAGAATACCAGCCTAAATTGCAGCTTAATGCAGCTTTGTTTCGTTTAGTAAATGTAGAGAACCGGAGACACTTTAGAAAAGAGGAATTCCATCTGCATTTTGATTCATAATCGAGGATAAATATACATGATTACAGGCCACATCATCCATGTACCATAAGGTGGACCGTGTGCTCGCTTGACATCCTTATTCTTTAAAAAATATATCATTTTCTTAACAATAAGTGATCAACCATTACGTTATATAAATTGTTAAGCAATTTAAAACACAGCATTCACAAAACGTTCCCGATTACAGTCATGGGTCGTTCCGAACCCGTAACTTAATGCTTCGGTGGTCACATCGATTAATTTCTGAGTTGGCTCCCTAACTGAGAACGAGTTAGCGAGTGTCCCACCCGTTTGTCAACTTGTATTATAAGTTTATAGAATCGGAATATCTGCTTGATGTATTTGTCACAGGAATAGGTTTATACATCACGCAATAATGGCCTGGCCTAATCGTTAAAGTACCCGAGATTCTAATGCTCAGGAGGCAAAACAACAGACCCATAGCCTCTTTGTTTGAAGCTGGTTGTAACTGTTTACAGTTACTACTTAGTTATTATTAGCATCAGGTATATTGACAGCCTCGTTTGTCAAGTGGTCGTAAATGCGAATGCTGTTTATAAGGTCCCGGGTTCGAATTCCAGGTTGGGAAAAGTCAGCTATTGGGTTTATCTAACTAGAAACCCTCAGTAGCAGCCTGAAGTCAGGTAATTGGCGTAGTATTCCGTGCCTCGGAAAGCACGTAAAACCGTTTATGATACACCAGATCTCTCTCCGGTCGTGTCGAATTGTCGTCGCATCGAAATATGAGAGTAGGGTAATAGAGAGTACACTTGTATTTTAGATTCTACACAGATGGCTAGTCTTCGTTGAGACTGGCCGCCGTGAACGAAATTCAGTCTAAAGGACTACTATAACAATTTTGTAATCTTAATGTTATAAAAAAAAAACGAAGACATGTAAGTTCCGCCAATATGCACTGGAGCAGTGAAGCAGACAAATTGATGTATCGTCTTAACCCTCTCGAAAATGTGAGGAGACTTGTGCTCAACAATTACAGTCTATCGAATGTCCACAGCTGAACACTTATTACGTGGTGGAGCCTTGCTGCAGCTATATTAGTAGTAGAGTTGTAGCACGTGTGAGTCGGCTCGACCGGGGCAGAACCACGCTCTCACAGAATACCAGCGTAAAATAGCAGAGTAATGGTGCTGTGTTTCGTATGGTGAGTGAAGAGAACCGGAGATCATTTTTACTGTAATCGAGGCATTCCATCTTAGTCCTAAGGGGTGACAACGCATCTGCGTTTTGATTCTTAATTGAGGATAAATGTGGATGTTTAATGGCTACAGCATCATCTAAGCATCAACTAGACTGTATGCTTGTTAGTTACTAAATGCTATACAAAAAGCATCTTTGAAAAGAAAAGAACCAGATACCCTTTCTATTGTAAAAAGGCATTCCATCTTATTATTCACGGGTGACAACGTCTGCATTTTGATTCTTGATCGAGGAATAATGTAGATGTCTATGGGCCGCAGCAACCACTTACCATCGGGGGGACTGTGTGCGCGTTTGTCACACTTATCCTATTAAAAAATACACAGGTCTCCCCCAATAGTCGCGTCACAGGGGAGATGTTATGTTATATTATATTAATATATTACAGATTAATAAGCTGTAGTGACGTATGGGGCGGAAAGGTTCTCGAGTGGCAACCTCGTACTGGTAGGCGAAGTTTAAGGTGGTCCCCCACTAGATGGAGTGACGACCTAGTATGACATGCAGGAAGTCAAATCGGTGCAGGTGGTTCAGAACCATGCTTTGTGGCATTTCTTGAGAGGCCTATTATCAGCAATGGACTTGTGAAGGGCTGTAATGTGGGTAATGATAATAAAGGGGGTTATTTGCCATGGTAACCACACTTGGCAGGGGGTTTGGTAACCACGGTGTTTTAGTTGTTTTTGTAAATACGCTACTGCCTATCTCCTAGTTTGTTTACCTCTGTCAAGTCTTACACCCATGCCACGATATGGGGCAGCGGATATTCTTACACCGCCACTAGATTGTGAATCAACATTAGGTGGGTATTTAACAGTAAGACTTTATATAGAAATCACACAATATAAATAAATCTATTTTAAGCCCTCTAATAGTCTTGTGTTTAGTTCATCTGAATTGAAATTCCATAGGCGTAGTAACATCCCACACGGAGTTATAAAAGTTTGGCTTTGAAATTAACAACGAACACGCACGGACTCGGATTATTCGGATAAATCGATTATCGAATTACAAAAACAATGGTCGGGTCATTCGATCTCCCATATAAATTCTTCTTTATTAACATTGATGTACGCTTTCCTAGATATGACTTACTTATACGTATTTTATCAAAAAAAATTATAAAAAGTGCTATTAGTTGCTAATATTTCATTACTAACTATTCCCGGCAAGGTTGGTTGGCAATATCTTTTCTTGGCAAACGTACGACAACTCACCAAATTTCATCGTAGTCGAAACAATGATACATGAGCACATAGAAGGTTGTTCATGGGTAGTATCTGTTCATATCAAAAACGTTAGTATAAAAAACGCAGTAAACAAGAGCGTTATCAGGCATGTGCTGACGCTTTAGCGGCTCAGGATGTAAACACCAGCAAACTTAAAAAGAAGTATAACTTCGCCTCTAGGTAGCTCTAACAGAGTTATTGCCAAGGCAATTAGCACGTTGGCAGAATTGGCAAGAAATTAGTTCACCTTCCTTTGGGAACCCGTGCATTCTGGTCTGTACAAGGGAATTTCCGTAAGCCATCACTACCATCTCTGCACAGGGAGGGTGACACACTGGCCCACGCCGCAAATGAGAAAGCCGATCTTTTAAGCTCCCTTTTTGCGTCCAACTCGACTCTCAATGACGGGGGGAATACACCGCCGACCATCCCGCGGTGTGAATGCTTTATACTTGATGTGCGATTCACACAGTGCCTTTGACATCCACAAGTCGAGTAGGCCTGACGGGATCCCCCCAATTGTGCTGAGGACGTGTACTACAGAGTTGCCATCGTTTCCCGAAATCATGGAAGACAGCTTACGTGCACCCAATTCCTAAAAAAGGTAACCGCTTCGCCAAAATAATGGAGTCCATTATAAGCAGCCAGATCACGCGGTACTTTGAAGAGCACTAGCTGATTAGTTTCCATCGGGGTCGTTCAGCTGCAAAAAGAACCCCTCCGTCTTATCTTCTCATTTTCAGTTCACTCCTCTTGTTGCCTCAGCCAGTACTGGAAACCTCGGCGTCGACATATCGAATGACGTGCAGTTTCGTGGTCACTTGGAAGAGAAGGTCAAACTGGCCTCTAAAAAGCTTGGCTTGCTTAGCAGAGCGGGACAGTATTTCATGCCGGCACACCGCCTGCAACTCTACAAGGTGCAGGTTCGGTCTCACATGAAATACTATTCCCATCTCTGGGCCGGAGCTCCCCAGTATCAGCTCCTTCCATTTGACCGCATCCAGCGCAGAGTGCCACGAATCGTCAGCAACCGAACATTTTCTGATCGGTTTGACTCATAGGCGTTGCAAAAAGATGTTGCATCTCTTTGCGTATTCTATCGTATTTACCACGGGGAGTACTCAGAAGAATTGTTCGCAGTCTGTATGATTGCAGACCCTGTTCGTCTGTAACTCCTATTAATTAAAGTTTGTTGCAGGTGCTGCAAGCCTTTTTCTACCAGGTGGACCTTTTGCTAGTATATCCCTATAATCCTTTAAAAAGCGAACTGATAATTTTGGATAAATTTTCGTTACTTTGTGTCTCTAATGACTGATTTTTACAGAATTTTTGACAGAATAACCCAATAACTGATTTTAGTCCGATCCGGCATTCGAACCGGAACTGGAACCAATAAGGCAGTCTTATATAAAATATAAAGTATTTTTTTAATATAAGTAAGCGTGGCGAACGAATACACAGTCCAGTGATACAGTGGGGCCATAGACAGCAACGATTTCCTCGAATATTGAAATGGAATTCCTTGGTACAAATAAATAGTGTGACTAAACATAACACATCTAGTTAAATTTTACATCTTGAACCTTAATATCCGTGTCGCATAGAACTTTATTAGTATGCGGAGCAGAATTCGATTGATGCTCGGTGCCTCACGATACACGACATTGTGACTGGCGACCGGTTATTGTACTTTCTTTGTTAAACACTGCTGATGACAGTATGAGTTCTTCATTTTCGTAGAAAAAAAACTGACCGTCAGATATTAAGATATCAGCGTTCAGTTGAGAGAATAGCATTTATAGTATCTTTAAATAACTTATTTTTTGGAAAATCTTGTTCGTGGTATAGCCACGCTGCTGTTATGACCGTGGAAAGACCACGCTCGCACAGAATACTAGCATAAAATTGTATTTTTATTATAATGGTGGTGGTGATAATTGATAATTCCATCTTAGTTCTCAGGGGTGACAATGCATCTGCATTTTTATTCTTACTTAATTAAAGAAAGAAAATAATTTTTCTATGGGCTACAGCATCAGATGGGTTGTTTACTAGTTGTCATCGTTATTTGTATAAACATCGCAGAGAGCTCGCGGAACATTAACAGGGTTACAAATAAATCCAGGCCCGATAAATCTTCAAACTTAAGGTTCAAGACTTGGAAGAAGTTCGTCGAATATTAAATACCTCGGTTGTCTAATAATACTAATATACGACACTTTTTATTGTAACTTGTGTTCACCATTAAATACATATAAATACCTATTATAAAGATTAACAATATTTTTGCATGTGATTATACTTTTTTCTATGTATAAAACAAGAATAACAAACAAGCGCACAGTCCACCTGATGCTAAGTGAATGCATGATACCTATAGACATCTACATCCATACTCGATTAAGAATCAAAATGCAGATGCGTTTCCGGTAAAAGTGGTTATCCGGTTCTTTACATTCACCATGCGAAACACTGCAGCATTGAACTGCTATTTTACGCTGGTGTTATGTGAGACCGTAGTCCTTCCCCGGTCGAGCCGACACATTCGTGCCACAACCATAATATTGCTGCAGCAGGGCTCTACCACGTAAAAAAGCTAGAAGTAATAAAAGTAGTACCTGGCCAGTGATTTATTCTTGATTACCCGTTATTACATCAATTTGTCTTGCTATTATTATAATCAACAATCATATTACGTGCTCATCGTTTACGAAACACCACTCACAAATGTTCATACAGTCCGTGAGTAACATCATGCGTGTTACAACCGTTGCAAAACACGCATCAGTCCTTGCAAAAGACGTATCGAATTAAAGGATAAACTTAAACGCTCACGATCAGCATCCAATAGAAATTTGTACTAAATAAAAACGCAGTGACTTATAATATTATTGCTTTATTATCTCGCTTGTAGAAATATATGTCTAATAAAACAAAATTGAAAATCAAGTTCAAATTTTCATAATGCTAGAGAAATGTTATTTTGTACAAGTGAAAATAAGCTATCAAATAAAACTCTCTAAAATTTATTTGGAAATCATCATCATCATTATGACAGCCCATCAAGTGTACTGCTGAACATAGGCCTCCACAAGGAATGCCACAAAGCAGAGTACGTACGAGTAGAGTAGAAATAACATAGCTTAATTTCATGAGTTACAGGGTTGAGGAACGCGGGTTCGAATCCCGTACGGGAGAAGTATTTGTATGGCGTAAAAGCAATTCTTCTGTGTCTGGATGTCCTTGTGCATTTTATGTATGTTAACCGCCTCCACGATACAGGAAAAATCCTTGTTTTTTCGGTTATGAAAAATGTTTCGTTAATGAAAAAACCAACTCTTATGGATACATATTTAATAAACAAAAATAATGTTTTGTTTTTAAATAATAATTTCTTTGATTGTTAACTTTGATCTTTTAAAATATAATTAAAATTTATCAATATAAATATAATTACAATTCCAAATAAGATAAGAAGCCCACCTAATAGAAGCATAGCGCGCAGCTTCTAGCATTCGGAAAACATCGAGTTACGAATGGCTCGAACGACCGTATTTTGACAGTTTAAGAATATCCCCTACCCCAAATCAGGGTGTCGTAAGAGGCGACAGAGGGAAACAAATCAGAAAGTCGGCAGCAGCGTCTTCGTAATAACAACTAAAAATAAAAATACTGTGGGTGCCAACCCGCTTGCCAAGCGTAGCAACTATGGCAAATATCTCCTGGTCCTGTATGTGTCCTGGTCCTTTACTTTGGTTACATTAATTACAATAATTCATAACTACATTAGTAGTTATCTATACGTGGTAGAGCCATGCTGCAGTTATATTAGTAGTATAGTTGTAACACGAATGAGTCGGCTCGACCGGGGAAGGACCACGCTCTCACAGAATACCAGCGTGATGCTGCTGTCTTTCGTACGGTGAATGTAGAGAACCGGAGACCCTTTTTACTGGAAACGAGACATTCTATCTTAGTCCTCACGGGTGACAACGCATCTGCATTTTGATTTGTAATCGAGGATAGATGATATCCGTCTATGGGCCGCAGCAACCACTTACCATCAGGTGGACTGTGTGCCCGTTTGTCACCTTGTCCTATGAAAAAAAGTTAATTATTAGTACATTATTAGTTCTTATAGATATCATTCATTGACAACATGGTTCTTCCCCAAGGATGTCAGACCTGAGCCTACTGCAGATCTTACCAGGTCGTCCCTTCATCTATAGAGGCCGCGCCACACTCTGTCCATCGGTACGAAGCTGTAACTCGAGAAGCTTTCTTCCACATCAGTAGTCGGTTATTCGAGCTATATGGCCAGCCCATTGCCAGTTTGGTTCTGTTTGAATCGCCGTTCGATGCTGGTCTGAATATTTTACGTCGGGAGTAAACGAGGTTTATTTATAAATCGTAAACTAGATCGTTACTAAATAACTAAGTAACTAACGTGAACGTAACTAAATCGTGAAACAGTCATAACCGCCTACCATGCATACGTCTCTTAACATTGAGATATGGTATAATATTTTGGGGAAACTCCTCAAAACGTGAATTAGTATTTAAAGCGCAAAAGAAATGTTTACGAGCAGTATGTTCAGTTGCAGGTTACCGATAGTTGCTTAACATTCTGAACCTACCATCTTTATATATATTCGAAGTAGCTATGTTTGTAAGGAAACATTTTAGCATATTTGAAAACGCTAATAATAAACGACATAGGAACAAACTTCGTACAAAACCTCATAAAACAGCCCTGTATTTAAAAAGTTTCCTGGGTATGGCTCCTAAAATTTTTAATAAACTCCCAAAAAACATCAAAGAAACTGATAATATAGATAAATTTAAGAAATTGCTTTCGATTTTTTTTAATAAATAAAGCATACTACTCTATCGACGAATATTATGAAGATAAAATGAATAGTTTTTCGTACCTACAATAAGTAATGTCCGATTTATTTATCTTTATGGTGTTAAGAATTTTATAATTTATAAACATACGAATTATAATTGAAATTGTTATTTTATTAAAAATTAAATTTTCATATTGCGAGGTGATAGTGATAAACAAAAATATTTATATGCCTTTTTAGGCGAAACATAGTTTACAACATTACTTTTCATACCTTTTCCACCAAGTTTGTAACTTTTTACCTAGATATGGTTTACAAATAAATTATTTGATTTGATTTAATTTGATTTATTTAAGTTTTCATCTGATTATCAAAGGTGTGGTGTTTCCACCAAGTTTGTAACTTTTTACCTAGATATGGTTTACAAATAAATTATTTGATTTGATTTATTTAAGTTTTCATCTGATTATCAAAGGTGTGGTGATATGTTGTAGCAGATGCAATCATTAATAATTTAAGTTTTTTCTTATTTCTGAACCAGAAATAACCGCTCAAATATATAGATAAATAGGACGAGTGTAAGTCTTTAGTTGTTTATTCGTGTCCTCTGTTATCGCTAATTCTGACAAAATGAAATGAAAACTATTTCCTTTTCGACGTAGGAAATTATATTTTTATTATAATTTCGGTTTATATAAACGTCAACATATTTTCAATTTAATACCGTTCCAAAATATGGTTCCTCTCTCCCAAGAAAAAATAACAGAGGTAACTTTCGAAGATATCCTCTTTTATGTCTTTTTTACAATATTTTTCATTAAATAAAAAGTAATAAATACAAAGCAGACAAGGTTGTATTGTTTGAGATCTTTGCCTGCCTTAATTGGCGATCGTAACAGCAAGAAAAGATAATGTCAAATATCAGTTTTTTTTTATAGAATAAGGGTGATAAACGAACACAACTTTTCAACCTAGTGTATATTTTTTGTCATTTTATCAAGCTAAAACAACTAACCTATTATCGAAGAAGCGTCCGACACTATAGTTTATAATTGTATTGTGAACCCGAGCCGACCATCCCACATAAGCAGCAATTGCTCACTAGTACGAGTTTTCGCCAGTTACGCTCTCCTTGACTATTTCACAGAGAAGGGGTAGGCTTAATTAATGAGGACTTTCCCAAATTTGTATTTTATGAAGTATAAGGACTCTGTATGGAATTTGAACTTAGGATCTTCATTGAGTTAGGGCATACTTAATAGTAGTTAAGATAGATGTAATGTTGTGTATCAATAAATTAGCGCATTCATTGACTCATCTAACAGAAGACTGTCAACTACACACACCATCACACACATTTGTATAGTAAATCGTGAGCCGTCACTTCAAATTTTATTTGTATTTCTTATCACAGACCGTTGTGCTGATCCCCATTCGAGTTTATCTAAAAAACAATAAATTTCACAGTAACGACCCACATTGTTCAACCCTCAAAATACCGCACGTATTTCCGCTCGCGAGTAACCCCACATAGGTCTTCGAGGCCCGCCCACCGCAAGCTAGCGTTAAGATACAGAAAACAAAGACAAACTTTATAGTCCGTCATTGTTACAGAATTTCCTTAATTGTTTTTCCATGTAAACTCGTAATCGAGGTCTGTTTAATCTGATGCCGGCTTAATCGAATCTTTATAAGTACTGCGGCACATCTAGGCAAATAATGGACTTGTGAGGGTTAGACAATGGCAGTCTGCCACTTGTCAGCACTACTAGAGATATATGCACGTAATTATGGGGTTAGATCCAGTCTTGGAAGTTTTATTTTAATTGGATGTGATACTCTTCCCTTTTGTTAGGTCGTGTTCAAAGGGAGCTTAACTGAAAACTATTAAAGGCTACTCGAGTGTGAAATATAGTATACATAAAGAGCATTTGTAGCTCAAGGGCTTAGCGCTCGTTGTAAATTTAACAGTACGCGAGCAACCTGGGTTCGATTTCCACCGGCACCAACGAAATTGTTGATTGCTATTTTATGTGCTGATTTACCACGTCCTCGGCGATGAAGGAAAACATTGTGAGGAAAACTGCACGTCTATGAAATAAAAAAAATGAAAAAATCGAAGTCATGTGAATTGCGCCAACACGCATTAGGGCAGCGTGGTGAACATATACCATCTTGGAAGTGTAAGGAGGCCTGTGCCCAGCAGTGGGACTTATATAGGCTATAACTATTTTATATTTTTTGTAGCGATAAATGTTTTTCATTTTGAACAAGCTAGTATTTTAGGCTTTACATTTAAAATACAAAAAGGTGTACTTTTAAATTTGGAACATTAAACATGCTTTTCCCAACATCACTACACTAGGAAAGACACACTACAGTCGATAAAACGACACGTGTTTGGCCTCTAAACGAGCCATCAGCTGAAATAGACTGCGGTGGTTGACCGCTAAATCTTTGTTAATTAATTTGTAATATCTTTAAAATCATGGTCATCAATCTTTAAAATAATGGATTTCCGCATATTAACGCCTCATGAACAAATTGAAATAATTCCACTTAAGTATGTGAGTCCATCATGAAGTGTTGTGATATAAATTCAATAGCGCAGCTAATTTTACGACCAATACTAAGCACGCAGATATAATCAAGGGCTACCTAACTCGACAAACATGGCGAAATGGTTTGATAAAATCACGGTTATTTCCTGGTGGCGTGGTATTTTCGTGTTTACGACAGGGCAATGCACCAAAACACGAACAAAGCCACGATGGGAGTCATATATTTAAGACTTGACAGTTAACTCATTCTTGTATCGTCTGATTTATTTTTCTTGCGGTTATGCAATTATTGCAATTTATTATGAAATTAAATAAAGTTGGCGAGGCGCTCCCCAACGTTTCCCGAATTTATACCCCTTTGTAGGAAACTATTCTAGTAGTGGTATTAGAAAGACCCCACTTCGGTACTGCTACGGTTGACTTTTGAGTTTCGACCGCAGGCTGAAGGTTCGATTTCGCAGTCCACCGTTCACAAGAACCGCTGGGTCTTTTGAGTGGGTACTTTGCTTATTTTTCTCGCGGCTTACGTTGTCTGTGTCCGTGGAAAGAAATAAATTATTTGTACCCCCAACACCTTGTCGGAGGGAGGGCTTGCTAGATAGCGTCATTTTTATAAAAGTGTAATGCGGTTTTCTTGTTGTGATTGCATTTTCTCAGCTCGCACGACGGTTTTCTTCATAACATTTCATACCTTCACATTTGAGAAGTGAGCTCGGAGGTTACTAGCTTATTTATTTTGCTATAAAATGTGTCAACGTGAGATGTAATTTTAAAATTATGTCTAGAATAAAAGAAATAGATTGCATAACCATAAAGATTCCTTACACTTACGCAACGCTACACACTAAGTAAAACTAGTTTTATGCATTTAATCGCGTTTAGTTTTATTTGCTTTTAATTTCCGACATTTTGGTTAATTTGCAGTCTCCATGGTCTTAAAGGGAAGAAGGTACCTTTTTAAATAATTTTGGTAGATCTATGCATAATGTGTTCACTGCAACATTGAAGTCTTGCAGTAGTATGTTTAGGTTTTGTTATAATTTTATTAATTACAGGATCCCAAGCAGTAACATTGTACAACCAGTTCGTGTTGCCAGTGACGAGTTATGGATCGGGGACGTGGTCCTTCGCTGCTGGCCGTATGAGGAGGCTCAAGGTCGCTCAGCGAAATATGCTCGGGGTTCATCTATGTTCAGCAGTGGACTTGTGAAGTGCTGTAATGATGAGTAGTAGAGTAGTAGAGTTGATTTAGTAACAGCACCCAGTCTCCTTCTCTATTGAAATTAGGATATTTTTTTATTTCAATAGCTTCAATAACCATCCTTGGTAAGAATCGATGTTCTTTTACGAGGACTTGTGGTCTATTAAATCTGATGTAAATGCGGGACCATCTAGGAGTTCATCTTCAATACTCCTGGAAGTCTACAGTTTGCGATATGCCAGATTTGATAGACCACAAATCCTCGCGAAAGAACATTGATTCCATTTTTACCGTTAAGTGAACCGAATGGTCGTTAACATTCCTTTGTGTAAAAAATAAAAATGAGAACCGATAGTTAAATAATAAGAATATTTAGTTATACAGACATAAACAGGTACCAGGGTAACAGCACTCAATAGAGGATGTTGCAATCCATGTTATTAATATCTCGGTTTAGCCGAGAGTGCTATACCACTTAATAATGCAATGATGACATTATAGCGACTAAAATGAGGTAGATTTTGTTATGGATGTGGTGTGTAAATTGCGTTATATACTTTTAATACATCACGAGAAATATTTAAAAAAGCCATATATATTATCATGTTTATTATCACCAGCGTACAAGTCCAATGCTAAATATAAGCTTACCCCAAGGAATGCCGCAAAGTATTATATTACATTAACAAAATTCTAATTTAAATTCTTTCCCAATTCGTAGCTAAATATTTAAGCAGTTAATTTTTGGTGAAACTAAGCGAATAAACAATGCATGATTCTTAAAAGTTTAGTGAACTAGCTTTGAACGAATAATTATTAAATATAACTGTTTGCAAAATTACTTTAGAAAGCTAAATAAAAACTATTTCAAACATAATTGAAAATCGATGATTATATCCTTAGGGCGTCGTTATTTTATAAACAAACTAACTCGCTGTACTCGCTATGCTTTTGCAACGCATTTTTAAAGGACTTCAAAAAAGGCTCCATTCGACTGTACATTTTTGTATATGTGTTACCTCAGAAGTTTTTTTCTAGTTGAGATTTTTTTTCTTTTTTGTTTGACCTATGTAAGAGACCACGTCCACAATCTATAAAAAACCGTGTGAAAAACATATAGCTGACGTGAAGCACCGACGCTCCGGGAAGTCCGCATTCTGTGAACATGTTCAAGATCGTCTCCACCATTACATCAGATTTGATAAACAAAAAATCCTCGCAAAAGAGGCTAATGAAATTAAAAAACATGCTATTTTCAATTGAGAAGATGGATGGGTGCTGCTATCTACTTGGGAACCTATAATTAAGAAAATAAAACCAAACCCAAGCATACCATTGCAAGACATCAAGATACTGTAAACTCCTTCTGCGTAGATCAGACCAAAAATTAAAATTCAAAAACCGAAGGTAGCCGGGCTAACTATGACATTGGGACGTCAATTATCCCCCCCCCCCCAGGAGGATGTGTGCTATAAAGTACCCGAAACATCAAAAATTAAAACTAAGTTAAAATAATTTAATTAAACGCGATAAAATCCGTATATATAGTTTTATTCAATGTGTAGTTGAAACGTAAATATGTGGGACAAACAAAGCAATAGTAATTTTTACGCGACTCTCTGTATGTATGTATGTCTATATCTTTGGAGCGTATGTCCTAACTACCCGCTTTGATGGATTTTACATAAATGGAGTGTCAGATTTGTCCAAGTCGTGGAAAGTACATAGGGTATAAAATGATTCTCTTTTCATCAACTTTATAACGCTATCGGGTTCTTTTTTAAATTACTGTTTTAATCTTTAAGCTTGTTATAACATAATGTACTATAGAAGAATTAATAAATTAATGATTTAGAAACCAATTTTAAAACGAAGTAATATTTTAATAGAATAAGTTTATAGAATTGGTATTTTAATTACCTTTCAATAATACAAATCGAGTGTTTAATATTTTCAGTACCTAATTTCAATTTATTTGCAAATTTCTAGCCTATCCAAAGTTTCCGAATTCCGACGCGATTTGTGTTAACTACAAACTGTGGAACAACGGACCGTGTCCAGTAATTAGGAGTAAATTAAATGATGCCTTTCATACCGGGTTGGCAGCCAATGCCGATTTTAGGCCAGCGGTCCCTTTAATATCGACTGTAGGATTTATGTACACACGTTTCTAGTAAAGAGCAGGAAACGATAGGTTTTTAATTTACGAACTAATTTCAGTTTAACCTAACTTGTATACTTGAATTAGATTTAAGCTGTGGTTTATTCTGAAATATAGTTTCAATGTAAGATATTCAGAGTTCGAATTGAAATTTAAAGAATAAAAATTATTTCAATATTAAGTCAAATATTTATCGTTATTACAACTGCAGGCGGTTAATTTCATGCTTTCCTTGCAGGTGTAAAAAGATAAAACAGCAACAACACGACCTCAATTTGTGCTACCCTCCTAGTATATGCGTTGTAGACACTACATATACAGTTTCTGATTTAACATATTATGAAATTGATCTATCAGTAAATACTACTAATTTGAAATAAACTTTTGGTACTAAAAAATAGCAACAAAATGTTTGAACTAAATAAATAAATTAATTTAAAACTCGAAATTAAAACAATACCCAATTAGTAGTATTTATGCATAAATCAAATTCATAATATGTTAATGTAAAATAAAAAAATGTAAAATATCAGTGCCATAGGCTTCTATTCCGTTCACTTAAGTGTTGTTACATACACCCTTTTTTCCAGACGGTAAAAAAATCACCCAATGCATATATAGATTTCTTCAGAAGCTGTGTTTCAACGTAGTGATTTATTAGATATCAGAGCATATCAATACATCCTAGGAGGACGCCCGATCGGGTCGGCTCGACCGGGTAAACACCACGCTCTCATAGAATACTAGCATAAAATAGCAGTGTAATGCTGCTGTGTTTCATATGTTGAGTGTAGAGAACCGGAGACCCTTTTACTGGAAACGAGGCATTCCATCATAGTACTCACGGGTAACCGGTCAAAAAGTGTCTCCGGTTCTCTACATTCACCATACAAAAAATAGCAGCATTACGCTATTTTACGCTGGTATTCTGCGAGGGCGTGGTCCTGTCCCGGTCGAGCAGACTCATTTGTGCTACAACTATAATATAGCTGCAGCGTGGCTCTACCACGTAATTAGCTATTTAAGGCAAAATAGTTCGTTCTTTTGTAAAATCCTGCCAATATTAATATTAATAACATTATGCTTAGCTTATGTCAAAAAGTTAGTGTCGGATTTGAATGTGTGACATTTTTGTTTATATATCTATTAAATCTTTATTAAAAAACATTTAATAAGGGACATAAAGGCTGTACTTAATACCTTATATCATTCTTTACCAGTCAACCCTGCTGCGAAGTTAGAACAAGTCTATTTAGTGTAAATATTTGATGTCATTTTGATCATACACATGAATCACAGTTATTTTAAAATAGACCCACAACTAGTCGTACAACAAAGCTTCATGCCACAACCCTGCATTCCATTACAACTTATTATTTTTGGTTAAAACACCGCTGCGTAAATATTAACATGCGTGCTTTGATTCCATTACTGACGCTGCAGTACAGTCAAGGGCATGTAAGTACGTAAATTTAAAATCAGATGGTTAATGGCTTGACGATAAAAAGTGATTCGCACGTTATCCCAAGCAATACCTATTCACTAGACACGAAGATAAGAAGAAAAATAGACAAGGAAAAATCATTGCAAATACTTTGATGTTCATTGGTACCTATCTAAAGAGAGCTTGAATTTTTTTTCTTTTTTATAAATAAAATGAAGTAACAAACAACTTTAAAGTCTATCTAATAGCATATGGCTACTGGCGTCCATGGTCACTTGCAGCCAACTTCAAATAAAAAACGCTACCCATCAGACCAACGACAGAAATGGGTTAGATGGTGGACCCTACCCTGAAGGAGTCCTAAGAACCACTAAGTAAAATCCTTTACTGTGTTTACCGAAGTTATAAATCGATTAAGAGGATACCTTGAAAATGAATCGTGGTTTTTTGGGCGTGGCTTATTTTTTTGTCGTGTGTTGCAATCATCATCATTGTATTACAACTCTTGACAAGTCCACAGCTCAACTTTGGCCTTCCCCAAATAATGCCATAAAGTACGGCCCTAAGCTCTCTGCATCCATTCGATTTACCGCCAAGTATTTTACAGCAGCTTACTGCTGTTGTGTTTCGTATAGTGAGTTTCACTGGAAATGAGTCATTCCATCTTAGTCCTCAGGGGTAACAACAAATCCGCATATTTTTTCTAACCGAGGATAAATGTAGTTATCTACGTGTCACAGCATCCACTTACCGTTAGGTGGACCATGTGCTCATTTACCACCCTTATTCTTTAAAAAGTATATGGTAAACCAACACTAAAAATCACGATTAGCGATTTCATTTGTGCCAACGTGGGTTGGACCCGGGTTGTTAGCGTATTATGAAATTTTTAGGCAAGCGCATAACCCTTAAACTACTTGCTCTCTCTTTATAATAATATCTTTATTTCTATAGAATACAAGTATTTGAATACATCAGTTTTATTTCTTTGTACTAGTCGCATTTAACTTGGTGTCAACTGTACTAATGCATCGACCTTTTGCCAACATTAACTGAACAGTGTTGAATGCAACTTTGTAAATTAGGAAACCGAATTTGTTGGCACAGATGCAGTCTGCGTTTGTATCAAATTTCCTATCGATTATAGTCGAGTCGTGTTGATGCCATATGATACAGAAATAGAAGATTATGTAATATGTCAAACGTCACTAACAATATTATTGTGTTTTTTTTTTGTTTGGTGATTGACTATTACCCAGACTAGACCATAAAATTTTAAACAGTTTTTTTATTGAATAAGGTAGATAAACAAGAACACAGTCCACGTGATGGTAAGTGGATGCTGTGGCCCATACACATCTATATTTATCCTCGATTAAGAATCAAAATGCAAATGCGTTGTCACCCCTGAGGACTAGAATGGAATGTCTCGTTTCGAGTAAAAAAGGGTCTCCGGATCTCTATACTCACCATACAAAACGCAGCAGTACTGATTGTACTAATTTTACGCTAGTATTGTGTGAGCGCGTGGTCCTTCCCCGGTCAAACCGACCCATTCGTCCTATAACCATAATATAGCTGCAGCGTGGCTTCGAAAACTGATACAAATATTATTTTATTATTACATAATTTTTTATTCTCCCTCTCTGATAACTTGTCGACTCTGTGAGAAGACATTAGGTATGATATTATATGTATTGATACTATGATATTATTATGTATTTGCAATATTTTACAATTGGTTGGTACAATTTCACCGTTCATTCTGCGACTGACAAGAATCGGAGATCCAATTACTGATAACGGGAGAGACATTTCATCTTCGTCCTCAAGAGTGGCAACGCACCTTTATCTTAATTCGTCACGTTGATGGATAAAAATGCTTATTTCTCACTACTATTAAAGTAAAAAAATAAACAGTTACATATTAGTTATAGCATACGACTTTGTGTGTTTACTAATTTTAAAAATACCAAAAGGTTTAAAAAATATTTATTTTTCTTTAAGGGCCAATTTTTCAATCGGCTCATACAAGCAGATAAAAGTTATTCATAGTGTAAAATATAACAAGTTGTATGAACAAAATAGTTCCACTATTCCACTTTTATATTCAGTCAGATTATAATTTATTGGAAGGCTAACTTTTATCTGACAATCGCTAAATCGGCCCTTAATTTAAAAATAAATATCTCGATAAATTATATCTTACATTATATAATAGACAGATGGTAAATTAAAATAAATATTAACAATTATTTAAGTAATAATCAAACATAGAACAATTTAAATAGCAGATTGCGGCACTGTATAAGTAAGTCTTTCTTTTTAAATTAGATTTAAAAATAAACCGACATTACTAGTAATGGTATCACCGAGTTACACCGTAAATGTTGGTACAATTTCACCGTTCATTCTGCGAGTGACAAGAACCGGAGATCCAATTACTGATAACCAGATATTCCATCTTCGTCCTCAAGGGTGGCAACGCATCTTCATCTTAATGCTCTACGTTGATGGACAAAAATGCTCATTTCTCACTATTATTAAAGTGAAAAAAAAACAGTTAAAACTAATCAACTGTTAGGTCTTAGAGGCCTGAATCATACATGCAATGTCTTTGAACATATTACCTTGCAGGATATCTCTCCTTATACATGCTAGGTTGAAAATACGAACTATGATAATGACCCCAACTCTATTAAACAATGAATTGATGTAAATATTTGCTAATTATGGAAGAGTTTTGTTAGTTTATACATTAATATTTTTAAAAGTAAATTGTTAGTTTAAAATTATATTCAAAATGTTGAAATTAAAAGGAAGTTAGTTGCTCTTTTAATTAGGTAAGGCACGTCGTTAGCTAATTCATTTTAACATTTTTAATGTATTAGATTTCCGCAAAGTAACGCCTGATTACATTAATTATTTGTTAGTTTGCTTTTATTTTTTATCTGTTACCTTTTTGCCGAAGTCTAGAAGAAACATGTGCAGCACACTTTCCGCATCATCGGCTCATTTAAAAAGGTAAACGGCAGTCGTTTCAACCAAGCGTACATTTCAATTTAAACTAATATTATATAAAAAACGAATAATAGTCTGCATAATAATCAGCTTAAGTTTGTAAACTACCCTCTGATGCTTACAAACCTACGTGGACTCTCAGAGTTTATTGGATAAGATGAAAAACGAGCACACAGTCAACGTAATGGTTGGTTGCTGTGGCCCATAAGCATCTACATCTATTCTCGATTACGAATCAAAATGCAGATGCTTTGTTACCCGTGAGGACTAAGATGAAATGCGTCGTTTCCAGTAAAATGGGGTCTCCGGTTCTCTTCACTCACCATAAGAAACACAGCAGCATTAAACTACTATTTTACGCTGGTATTCTGTGAGATCGTGGTCCTTCCCCGGTCGAGCCGACCCATTCGTGCTACAACTATACTACTAATATAATTGCAGCATGGCTTTGCCACGTACTATAGTCTAATAAAATGTGTCGTAATGGCATGGCATATGCATACATTTCCCTTACTTTTAGTTTTTCAATGTTTGCATGTTTACAAAAAGTATATAACATAAATATAGAAATTCTAAACTGTAATAAATCTGTATATTTTAATTCTTTTTATAATTTTATTTTTGTCTAAAAAATCAACAAAAAAGGCCGTAATGAATGATGTTTTTTACCTAAGCTGTACGAGTAAAGTGAGCTTAACTGTGGTACCACGAAAACTAAGAACACGCCATAAAGTTTGTATTGCGAGGGTAATTCGAGTTCAATCCCCGTCGATATTACTACGTGCTCTTCGAAGAAGATTTCTTCATAGAAGATACATAGATTATTTCTATTATATGCAATACAACAGCATGGTAGACTGGACTAAATCCACCGTAACCCTGGTCTGCCACACAACTTTTCGTTAATATCCGACTTATCGGTTTTGACAAAGATTGCGATAATAAGTTGCTTTACTGCATTGTTTATAATTTATTAATCAAAGTTTTATCGTAATAGAATCGGCATAGAAGGCGAACAAACAAACTAACAAGTCATATTTTTTGTCAGTAAACTTCGTGGACAGTCTAATCAAAAAAAGTAACAACGTAATCAGACGAATGTTACAAGGGACGCTCAGGAGACAAACAAAGAAAAATATGACATCTATATATATATATATATATATATATATATATATATATTGACGAGTTACATTTAAAAAACCATTTCACCTGACGACAAGTGAAGTTACAAAACGATTACCTACATAGGTGCTTAAAATGTCTGACGCGCTACAGACGTACGGACACGATAATTACAGGGTTGCCGCACCCCGAAACGGACAACGGGCCTTAATAGGGCCAATTACATCACAATTTACACGTTCCACGCTTACGGACAGTTTCACCTAATTTGATTTGATTGTCACCCCATTTGATGTTTATTTAAATAACGAATCACATAAACGGAGTTTAAAACGTGTTGACATTACAAATCTGAATTATTACCACGAATTGTCCGGACTTGAATTTATTAATCGTCATTTTCCAAATATTAATATACACAAAAATCTAAGAGTTTGTGCCGAATAATTGATACAATAAACTGGCAGATTTTAGTATTTAGACTTTAGTAACTGAGCAGGTTATTGTAGTGTTAACCATGGACTCGACCCTATTATATAATTTTGTAATGGAGTAAAATAAACCACGTCTGATTGATTTAGCGGTTTAATCCAAGAAAGCACATTACCTCATAACTAATCCGATTCTTGCAACTAAACTAACCTAAAACACACGTAATCTATTAAAGTTACAATAATAACACAGAAATCTAAATAATTATTATTTAGATTTCTGTGAATAATGTCCTCCAGAGCGAATTTCGGAATGGAGACTAGCCATCGGCGCAGAACAGGATTATAGTGCCCAAGTGTATGCGCAAGCACAGGTACACTCTCTATTCCCTCAGTCTCATAATCCGATGGGACGGTAAACCGACATGACCGGAGAGAGATCAGGCGCAGGACCAATGGCTTTTACATGCTTTTCGAGGCACGGGATTGAAACATCGCCAACTTCCTGACTCCGGGCGGCTACTGAGAATTTCTTGACGGAAAAACTTAATAATTGATTTTTGGCCCGTCCCGGGAGTCGAAGCCAGGATCTCATATCTTACTACTACATATACTACATAGTCTTACTACTACAACCACTAGACCAATGAGGCAGTAATTATATAGTTATAGGTATGCCATACATTAAGGAACCCCAGGCTATACCTACGACTGTGATAGTCTTGTGCCTGACGGAGGTATTAAGATCCTGTTTTCCTGGTCTTCAGGGTTATATAATTATTATTAACACTTTCAATGTCCGATTTTCACACACAATATTAAGACAATAGTAATAAATTATATGTAATGCACGGGACTGCAAATGGGTTGAATGTGACCATCTAAGTATCCGTATATGGTCACTTATTTTGTATAATGTCAGTCTCAATCATTTCAAAATTTATTTATGAACTTGAATTAATGGACAAACTATTGAACTTTCGCCGTTAGAATGTTACTAAAACTAAAATATAATATTATATTTAGTGAAACTCTAATGTACTTAAACACTATTCTTATACGTTCAACTAGAGTTTAAAATCAGACACGGAACAATTACTTGTAGGCATAGAGAATATATGTCTACGTTTGTAGGCCATTCAAACACTTGTTTCGTGCGGGATTCGAACTCGCGAGCCTTAGCGCCGCCGTAACTCGTTATTAAACCACTCCACCACGGAGCAGTATTACGTTAACGTACGTATTATATCAATTAATACCAAAACAGGAATATAAATAATTGTTCTTGACAATTTTCGATTGATTTAATTAAAATGTAGCCAAATACTCTTTGGATTTGATGATTCTAAAGCATGATTATCATTTAAAGCCTTTTATGCTGGGGTCCCACTAGCTGGTAATTACGGTAGTATCTACATCTGTTTCACAACCAGACAAGTCGTGATAGTGGGGTAGTGGGTTCTCCTTTTCCGTCAATACACGGCATTAAATGATAATAAAGCTATTTGCGCACGTGATGTGATACTAATGCTTATATCCAATTTTCATTGTTTTATTTTCTTGACTGTGATGGTAAGTGTTGATGAAATCGGGAGAGATAAAATATAATTTAAATAGTAAAAGCCTATTCACTCTTTTCTTGTAGCTTGTAGATACATACATTGTAAACGAGCGAAAAAGTTGATGCAGTCAAATCCTTCTCTGTAACAAACACTATAAATATAGAAAGATTCGTCAAAATGCTAGATATTATGCAAGACCTGTTATCCGATAGAAAAATTAAATCAAAGAATATTAAATATCAGTTACTCCCAGAATTCACCGCAGAGTTGATCACGAGAACAGTAGGTAATAAAAACGTACCTCAGAACTAAACGAAATATTAAAGAACGTCACACGGTAATACTTATCTGTGAATAAAACGCAACCTAACAGAGTTGTGTCCTGAATAACAAATTTAAAAGGCAAAAGCGTAATGTAAGATAATACCCAAAACTGATACGTGTAATACGCTTGAGAGGTTTTCGTTCGGGATTTAAAAAATTACTTCCCATAACGTCTAGCAATGGCATTGAGTCGTATTTTCTACGTCATTAGGTACTGTTTTGAAACGTTAGGCTAAATTGGTAGCCAAATCAATATTAGCAATCGTCGATGAAAAGTGATCTTAAGAATTTACGGCATAAGGTTTAACTTCTTATGATACGGCTAAACACAATTGCTCCCGTCTATTATGTGTCGATCGAATAATATCAGAGCATGCGATTCACTGTTGAATATTCAAAAAATACTTGTTGGTACAAATAACGTAAACGTCATTTATATTTGTATGGTGCGTGACGGTAATATGGTCATCCGGTTAATATGGTCACTTTCTTATAACTCAAAAACTACTGCTTTGTTTGCATAGATGGCTTTGTGATACGACAGCTCTTCATCAGTCAATCAAATAATAAAGGGTTAAAAAGGCACTGCTTTATCGATGCAATTTTGACAGTTAACATTATAGTAAATATTGTAGTCGTGTAGTTAGTATTTTTAAGTTGATTTTTCAAAGTGTTCCTAATTATTGTCAAAGCTTGTTTGCTATTACTTTCTTAATATATTAGTTATGGTATACGACTTAGTGTTTTTGTCTCTGTCGTCTTCCTAGTTTTGGTTTTATAGGGAGGCAAAGCTTAAGGTGATAATATTACCCTCACGTACATTATTACTGAAAATCACATCATTCATTTGAATCGATTATCTGTCCTAGATTTATAATATCGGTGAATCGAATCATAAAACATACATTTTAAGCCCTGAACTTCCTTTCTTCTTCTTCTTCGATAACCAGTAATCACCTGATGGTAAGTGAATGTTGTGGCCCGTAGACATCTACATCTATCCTCTATTAAGAATCATAATGTGGCTGCGCTGTCAATTCTGATAAAGATGATTTCTTTTCGTGATCTACCACGTAATAGTTTTTTAACAATATTTTAATTACATCTTATTAACTATTTAAAACAGTGTTAGACTACTGTCGTATTTGATAGTAAATGGTGGTGGTGATGCAGTCGAAGATGATACACCGTAATAAGTAACTGAACAAAAGCCAATTCACTCTTGCCTCAAAGACATCTACCTAGTATCTATCATGTATTTGGCTGGAAAGGCAGCTGCTGGCAAATCATTTCACTTTTTTGCTGTACGCATTATGAACGAATAAGCCAACCTAATAACTTGGTTCGTGTGTGTGGTATCTCTATACGGAAGGTCGGAAAACTAGCCGAGCGTCTGGTAGTCCTGTGTTGGAACGGAGAGGGTGAAATTAAGTCTAAGTAATAAGCAATTCCTGCGCACACTCTAGTAGTTTATTAAAAAGTTCCTATCTTAATACTTCTGAGTCGCTCAATTCCACTGTTAATCTTACGGAGTAGATACATGGGCATTATGACCTATACAATTTTTATACTGATAAAAATATGTAAATAATTAAACTTAACAAAATGAAAAACGAAGAAAAATTCTCAATTCTCAAATAGCTAGATGGAGTCACGATCTGCTGAAATACGCAGGTAGTAATGGATGGAGTTGGATCAGGACCGTACTCAGTGGCCATCTATGAGGGAGGTGCTGTGTTCACCAGTGAACTACTGTGATAAATGAGTTATCGTGATAGTGATAGTAAGTAAGTCGCTCGCGTCCGTAGGCTTTGACCACCTGTTCCTAGGCCCACCCTACACGTGTCCCCCGGGTGGTGCTAAATGAGCGACAAGCCGATACCACAGACTCGGCTCCACGCCGTGGTAGCGGCGTTAAATATACCACCCCATTTCGCACCATGAGGAATCGAATTAAAGAAATGGCCCCGAGTTCCCGGCGCCCCTTTAATGGGGCAGGGGTGCGAAGAATCTCCGGGAGGAAAACCGGCGACGAGGTTCGCCACCCGTCACGTTCTGTCTCCCGGAGAGGCGAAAAGTGGATTGCAGAGGCCCGTCTGGCTACGTTGAATGTATGTGGGGCAATGAATGATAAAATGGATGAAGTATGCGATATGATGTATTATAGAGGAATAGATGTGTTATACGTAAATGAGACGAAAAGAAAGGGGAAGGATGTCACTACACATGGCATATATACCGCATACTGGTCTGGTGTAGACGAGATCGAGCGGGCATGCCGGGGAGTTACTATCATCCTTTCAGAAAGAATGGGCCAATGTGTGAAAGAGTATGAATGTGTATGCCCAAGACTGCTATGGATACGAATAAAAGTGGGCTTAAAGAAGTTGTTTGTGTTAGGGGTCTACGCCCCAGACATGTCTTAGCCCACTTATATCCAAGAGCAGTTTTGGGAAATGGTAAGGATGGTGTTAATGAAGTGTAAGGGAAATGAAAATATTATTATGCTAGGAGATTTTAATGGAAGGGTTGGGGTGAGGAGGCTTGGTTATGAAAGGATATTGGGAACGTTTGGTGATGAAAGTATAAATGGGAATGCTGAAAGTCTCCTCACCGTATGTATGGAAAAGAATCTTTTTGTAACGAACACTTGCTTTCGTCACAAGAGGATTCACATGTATACTTGGGAAAGAGGTGACGATAGAAGCGTGATAGATTTCATAATTGTGGATGAAAGATTGAGGAGCGCAGTGGTAGATGCGAGAGTTTACCGGGGTTCTAACGTAGGAACGGATCATTATTTAGTTTTATGCCGAATTAATGGTCTATTCAGGCGTTGGCGCCATCGATCGTCTGTGTCTACCACTGCGTTACAGTGTATTAGAACAGAAAGGTTACAAGATGAAAGTGATAAAAACAAGTTCAAATGTAGACTGAAAGAAAATATAAGTGGTTTGGATGAATAATGTATGAAGGAGTTAGACTTAGAGAATATATGGCAAAATGTAAAGAAAGGTTTAGTGGATGCAGCTATAACTTCCAGGCAAATATTAAAATGTTCTGGAAACTTGTAAGAACTGCCAGGAGACATTCAAAACAGCCTATGATGAATGCTATAAGAGACGAGAATGGCTATATTCTGAACGAAGAAGTTTTGAGTTTAAAGAGATGGAAGGAATATTTTGAAAGCGTGTTTATGAGTGAGGAGACAACGTGTGTACTAAGTGGAGTAGAAACACCGAAAGAAGAGGAAAGAGGTAGCGAGATAAGTATAGATGAAATAATAAAAGCAATAAAAAGCATGAAAGCAGGTAAGGCTGCCGGATATGATAGAGTTTCACTCGAAATGCTAGGGGCTGGAGAGGAAGTGGTGGCAGGCCTGCTGCACACCTTGTTTAATTTATGCTGGGAACTGAAGCGGGTACCGGTAGACTGGTGCAAAGCCGTGATAGTCCCAGTATATAAAGGAAGAAGGTCGCAGCAGGACTGTAAAAACTACCGTGGCATCAGCCTTCTTAGCATTCTGGGAAAACTGTATGCTAAGGTACTGATTGAAAGGGTCATGAAAGAAACTGATGGAAAAATTTATGTGCAAGCGGGATTTAGAAAGGGAATGGGATGTACAAATCAAGTCTTTTCCATGCGCATAATCGCGGAGAAGTTTCTGGCCAGAAACCAAAAGGTTTTTTGTGCGTTCATGAACTTGGAAAAGGCCTATGACAGAGTGGATATGGATTTGCTATGGCAAACACTGTTCAACCTATTTATGGACAGTTGTTTGCAAAATTTGAAAGTTGAAGAATGCGGATTAAGAATGGGTGAGTTAACCGTCAAATGCCTTTTGTACGCCGATGATCAAGTTATTCTTGCGTCGTCGGCGGCCGAGTTGCAAATGATGGTTACATTAATGAACGGATCATTAAAAGAAAGGTGTATGAAAGTGAACGCAAGTAAGACGAAGGTTATGGTTTTTGAAAGAGAAGAAAGTAAAACGATTTCTTAAATAAGAATAGAAGGGGAGTTGATCGAGCAAGTAGATGAGTTGGTATATTTGGGCTGCATAATTAGCAGGGATGGGAGATATGATAAGGATATAGAACGACGAGTGAATGCGGGAAATAGAGTAAATGGGCCTTGCACTCTATTGTGAAGAGTCAAAATGTGTCGAAAAAGGCACGTATGGCAATTCATAATGCTGTGTTGGTCCCTACTTTAACGTATGGTAGTGAAAGTTGGGTGTGGCAGAAGAAGCACGAGAGTAGAATAAACGCAGTAGAAATGCGGTTGTTAAGGACTATTTCTTACCGCTGAATCTGAATGACAGGGTAAGAAATTGTGTAATAAGAGAAGAGTGTGGTTTGCAAGATGATGTTGTGACCAGGATTAAGAAAGGAATGCTTCGGTGGTTTGGTCATGTGGAAAGAATGAACGAGGAAAGAGTAACAAAGAAAATTTATGGTGCAGAAGTGAATGGCAGAGTCGGAAAGGGACGTCAAAGGCGAAAATGTATCGACCAAATTGGCGATTTATTGAAAACGGGCCAAGTTAGGAGTACCCTTAACCGACGAGCATGTATGCGTAGGTGTATGGATGTGAAGGAGGCAAGAGAGGTGTGTCAGGATCGTGCCAAATGGAAGTCTGTAGTCTCTGCCTACCCCTCTGGGTGACAGGCATGAGTGTTTATGTATGTATATGTATGTATGCATGATAGTAAATTAAACAACAAAGTCTACTCGGGTGTAGATTTCAAAATAATAATTTACATTTTATTTACCACAAAAATGTAAAAAAATATAAAATTAGTTAATATTGAAAGGAACTTTTCAGACATCGAAAAACATTAAATTGTTTTTATTTTAAAGACTAAGTTTGTCCAAAATATGTTTTTATTAACATTATTAAAAGTTGTTTGTGTCAAACTTCCAATCCTTTGAATTATAAATAAGTTCATGAATATGAAAGGCGTAACAATTTATTTATTAAATAATATTTGAAAATAATTTTTCCATAACTTTCAAATTTTTTTATCACGGTGGAGATTAAGTGCCTTATTTATAAAAATAAAGTGTTTTCGTTGTATAACATTTAGTCTATATACATAAGCTACACAAAAATGTACAAATGAGAAAGAAAAAGAATTCAAATCGGAAGGAGTGAGTTATTTCTTCTTCTTCGCGTTCAGCCCGTTACAATCCACTTTGGATAGTAGGTATATAGTAGATATTTTTCATAGCCACCACTCTTGGATTGTCTATCGCAGAATCAGATGTCTCGCAAGTTAAATGCTGTTTCCCGTCGCCTGTATCAGTATTTTGCATCTGACATACACGAAATGAATCTAACGGAAGTCATGACATTTTGCTAGTATTTCATCTGCTCTTGCGACATCAACGAGAGGAAAAACGACATCGGGGGGCACTCGATGGCTCTAATACTACAAATTGCAATTGGAAGCTTAAAATTTTCAATTGCAATGATTGTAATTACAGATTTTTTATCTTAATTTTTTTTTCAAACTATCACACGGCCCACCTGATGACAAATTGTTGCTGTAGCCCATAGACATCTACATCTATCCTCAATTAAGAATCAAAATGGGAAATCAAAATCAGAGGATTAAAATGGATGCCTCATGATAAAATGTCTCGAGTTATGCTACAACCATAATATGGCTCTACATCGCGACGTAACAATAATTCGATCGATGACTCATAATCTTCGTAGGACTAAAAAAGATTATTTCTTTCGATACGTATAGATGCGAAATTGGTTTTGGTGTTCTGATTGAATAATAAATTCTAGAGGACACGAATGCAAATTTTTATTCGTCGACATTTTTAAATATTTCTACCTGAAATTACGCACGGTCTGGGTCTGAATTTATCGCGGGCAAGGTGCTTAAATTAGATATATTTCCTTTTTGTGCGCCGTAGTGAAATATATCTAAGAGCAGAGCGCTTTTATTTACAAACAGTATGGTGATAATTTATTTTTAATTAAAGAACTCACTTGTTTCCTCCATTTCCCATTTAAGATTTTCAAGGAATGTAAGTGCTACTAACTTGTTTTCAACGTAGTAGGTTCAAGTTGACTGCCTCATTGGTCTTGTGATGGGCCTCGAGATCATGAGGTTCCGGGTTTAATTCCCAGGTCGGATCAAAATTCTGAGTAATCAGAGTCAGGAAGTTGGCAGTTTTATCTACAAGCCTCGGGAAGCAAGTCAAATCTCCGGTCCTATCAGATTACTGTCCAGTGAGGGAATAAAGAGTTCACCTGCGTTCGAGCATACACGCAACCACTATAACCCTGTCCTACGCAGATGGCAAGAAATTTGGTCTGGGGGACTTTATTAGTACGTCAGGAGCTAAGCACTCTAAATTTTACAGTACGCTAGCAACACGAATTCGACCCTGATGACGTGCTGCAACGTGCTCGGCGATGAAGTAAAATATTGTGACGAAACCTGCATGTTTGAGGAACAAATTTTTCTTGAAATGCCAAGCTTACTCTTACTCGTAATGCACCGTTGTCTACGGGCGATGCTGTGATTCCCGCCTTTTTATAGAATAAGGGTAACAAACGAGCACACAATTCTCCCAATGGTGCATTTAACCTCGATTAAGAATCAAAAATGCATAGATGCATTGCCACCCCTGAGGACTTAGAATTCCTCGCTTCCAGTGACAAAAGTCTACAGTTCTATACACTCGCAATAAGGAACACAGCATTATTGAGCTGCTATTTTGCTGGTATTCTGCGAGGGCGTGGTTCTTTCCCCGGTCGACATTCATCACATTCGTGCTATATATATATATATATATATATATTTATAGCTGTGGCGTTGCTCTATTACGTTTAAATATGAATAATTAATTCTAACAAATATACCTAATCTAAATCACTCAAACTAACTGTTTACCACTATATCATATATCATTATAAAATACTTATAAGTAATACACGAAAACCGTCTTCATGAAATCCTTTCAATATTAATAAAAATCAAACATCGATAAATTAATTTAAATGTTTTTAAGAAAATACACAAACTGACGCAGATAAGCGACATTATTTTATCCTGTTAAGTGAATCGCCCAATTTTGTAAGTTTTAGTTAAAGGCAATTAGAAAAAGGCAAAAATATCTCACGGCTTCTTTTCTGCGGTATACCTTCTCGTATATTCACAGTCACTCTAAATACAGTGCATCACAAGTCCTTTTCTTAACATAGGCCTCCCTCATAAATGTTCTCAATGTACAATCCTAAGGCTGCCTTCATCGACTACCTGCATGTTTCATCAGGTCGTCATGTATATTGTCAAATGTACGAGTAACTAGACCGGCGACTGCAACTTTGCAACCAAGCATAACTTTGCAACGTCTGCTACTGCGACCAGTAATCTGCGTGATATTACATTAGCGAACGACGTTCGCTAGGAGTAGCGCCTTAATGTAATCGTTCGGTCCTATACATTACACGCACTCTCGCTACAATATATCGCATAAGAAATACGCCCTAATTTTAAAATATTGTCTTTATGAAGTAGAATTTTAGTCATTTGAAAAAATTAACACTACTACCACTCACTACTAATCACAAATAACGACTAGCGCGGCATTTTGCTCAACGAGATTTTGCAAGGGACTTGTATCTGCGGATTTGTTTAAAGACTAGCTGTTTGTGAATGCGTTTATTAACTTATTTTATATTCCCAACATTTCGAGTACCTTACAGCGCCCATGGTCACAGGCTCACCTCGAACACCTCAGTACCCCCTGTACTGAGGTGTTCGATGTCCCAATGTCATAGTTAGGTACGGCTACCCTCAGATTAAAATTATTATATTTTGGAGCTAGTACTACTCTGTGTGAGATTAAAGTATCTTGAAATCTTGCAGTCGTATTGCTTGAGTTGGGATTTAATTTATTAATTATAGGATCCCAAGCGCATAGTAGCACCCAGCCATGTTCTCCATTAAAATTACATATAATGTTTTTTTATTTCAATAGCAACGCGAATTATCCTTAGAAGGAATCGATGTACTTTAGCAAGGATTTTTGGTCTATCTATTAAATCTGATGTAGTGGCGGGGGTGATCCAGTAGCCTGTACGTGTTCACATATTGCTGACGTTGAGGCAGGTTCATTTCTAGAGAAGTAAATGCAAAAACAACGGATCCAAGACAGGCAAAAGGGAAAATTCGGCCATTTTGTAATATTACATATTACAAAATGGCCGATCTCTGTGAGCTTGGGTCAAGGATGACTTAACTAGCAGGAACGCTGTCTATAAGATAATAAATAAAAACATTAAGCAATACTGAAATAGATAAAGAGAAAACAAGAAAACCAACAGTAACTACTACATAGTTAAGGAGTTCTATAATTTGTTTCCAATGTTCTCCAATGGAATATTTAAAATGCGAGCAAGCATAAATTTCAAAGTTAAGTACACCCGTCGTATAAAAATACCAAGATATTCAGATATCGTGCCACGTGAACTATCTAACCTCTTACCGGTCGCTGGGAACACGTCACACACTCGTGTAACAAAAAATCTAAAGAAGAATTATTAAATATTATATAACTTTTTACATTACCTATGATTTCGCAAAGTAAAAGGCACTAAAATGTGAACCACAGAAAATAGTTATTAATCGGGATAGACTTTCTGTATGCAGTACGTGATTAAAAAATAACAATTTTTTTATTTGCAATCAGTGGATTAAAATTTCAGCAATAACGCGGTAAGTATATTAAGAACCATGTTCGTATGACATCCATTAAATCGTGTCACGTGAAACCCAACAATTTTGAATATTAAAATCAAGGTATATATTATAAGTCTTCTTTCATTTCAATTCTTATTAGCCTGATTGCACGTCTAAGATTTTTAAACTCTCGTACATGCAGTTTACTCACATTCAATTAACAAATTCATTAGAACCTTGATTTGCGATCAAACAACCAATTGATAGAATCAGGCGTTACTTTGCGGAAATCCATTATAATAAATAATTTATTATTTATTATACAACCAATTCTTAGGGCGAGTACTTATGAACTGTTTACCACGCCTTTTTAAATTGCTGTGTTTAGATAAATAAATTGTATACGTTTACACTTCGGTGTGCAAGATGGTCCGAGGAACGGTACCGATCGATCGCTCTAATGGCGTCTAATTGTTTAGCGCGGTATCGCTGAGATCGCGACTCCAACGCTATCGATGTCTTCCGCGACTGACAGCTTGCACGCTCCGCCAGCTCTTTCTATAACAGCTTCAACGGGATTCTCTTTTTTCTTTTTCTTTTTCTACATTACATCTAATTTTTAAAAGTAACGTGGCTAATTTATACTTAGAACAATATTACAGATTTACACTAGATTCTAGTGGTCGCCTAGTGGTCAAAATTCGACAGAAATTTATAATTTTTTTTAGGTTTTTCACTTTAAAGTGCTCTTTAAAACACAGACATTGCATATATGAAATATAAAATAAACACTTTTTTCGCCTTAACATACAATTCACAGACTATTTTTTAAATTAAGATTCAAAATTAGAATTTTTTTTATAGAATAGGCTGACAAACGAGCACACAGTCCACCTGATGGTAAGTGGATGCTGTGGCCCATAGACATCTACATCTATCTTCGATTACGGAATCAAAATGCAGATGCGTTGTTGTCAGTGACGACTTAGGTGGAATGCCTCGTTTCCAGTAAAAAGGGTCTCCGGTTCTCTACACTCACCAACACATGATTAAGTGGTTACAATCTTTACTCTGTGCCACTACTTGATCAAAGTCTATTGTGTTCGACATTGGCAGTATGAACGAAAACGATGAATGTTTTATGTAATTTAAATAAATGTATTTGTAAGTACCACATATTATAAATAAATTTTAGCTTTCTGCACTCCTCTTTATGAACATTAGCTACGCCCAACCTCATAATCCTCCGTGTGCACAATATTAAAAGTAATAAAAAAATTACCTTTACGTATGAATATATAGGTAATAGATTTAAAGACCAGCGATGAACCAAACATTCTTTTGGTAATAGGAATGTTCAAGCGCGACGGTGATCACTTGACATCGAGTGAACTCATGAAATGCATACCAGTTAAATTCTCTTTTGTAAATAAAGACCTTATAGAAAGTAGATCGAATCTTTGATCTAATTACTCGTATTCTTTAAAATTATCTAAATATAGCCACGTTTAATATATGTTCAGAGCCGTCGCAAAAGCATTGTGTGATGTATAAAGCCAATATATGAAATATATAAAGCCAATCAAATCGTAATAATAAGCTAATCAAACCGCGGATCAGCTAAATCGATTAATTATTACTAATATCGCGTTACATACGTTAAAAATAAGTCTAGTCAAACTGATAACCTCATCCATTTTTTTATAGTATAAAGGCGACAAACAAGCACATCTGATGATTAGTGGATACTGTGGCTTATGAACATCTACATTTTTTTATAGAATAGGCTGACAAACGAGCACACAGTCCACCTGATGGTAAGTGGTTGCTGCGGCCCATAGACATCTACATCTATCTTCCATTACAAATCAAAATGCAGATGCGTTGTCACCCGTGAGGACTGAGATGGAATGCCTCATTTTCAGTAAAAAGGGTCTCCGGTTCTCTACACTCGCCATACGAAATACAGCAGCATTAAGCTACTATTTCACGCTGGTATTCTGTGAGAGCGTGGTCCTTCCCCGGTCCAGCCGACCCATTCGTGCTACAACTATACTACTAATATAACTGCAGCATGGCTCTACCACGTAGATCTATAACAGGTTAAGAATTTGTGGATCGGGTAAAAATAACCTATTATTGGAACATATGGTTTGACTGCCTGTAACTAACCCCGTAACTATTATACGGTAGGACTCGTTTTCGGTAAAGGAGACCATCTGTATCGATAAAACTCTCTTACCATCTTCTGTTTATATGTTTATTAATAAGCCAGAAAATTACAAGCTAATCGGTTTTCCTTGTCCTTAAAGTTGACAACAAATCTGTAGACTTTTCGTTTGTTGCAAATTGCTGATAACGATGGGCTGCAGTACCTAATTAATAACTATTGGCTGGACTGAAAGTTCATTTGTTATTTCGCTTTATTTAAAAAAAATACTTTACGAGTCATTAACATAAATTTCATATAAATTACCTTCGATTTGATCGTTCTAATGTAATAAAAACAACACGTACTATATTTCGAATTTCGATCCGTATAATATAATAGCCGCAGAAATAGAAAATACCTTAAGTATGTTCGTTTAAAAGTTCCCATTTAATTAAAAATAATAACGCACCAGAAAGAATACGATGAAGGGAAAAATATTTTATATCGATTATGTGTAAGGTGTTTAATTACCGAAGGAATATTTAAGCAGACGTTCTTAGTTCTGCTACTATTACTCGATCACTCTGCTTTCTTAGTAGGATTAGTTTGATGAATGATATCAAAATTTTGCAGAAAGATTAATATTTCATCATCAACATCGTCATCTTTGATTGTTTGATGATTATTCCTTTGATGATTGTTCTCGTCGTCAGACTATTTATCTCAATATTTTATCTCGTCGTCATAGGTAATATAGACGATCGTTATTTCGCTGTACGCTCATCTTACAGCTGTTATGATCAAAATTGGGGAGAGGGTAATTCTTTAATCTTCCATACCCAATGACGAAGAAACTCAATTCATTCTCAGAACGTCTGACTTTACATAAAATAACAATATTTCTGACGTGAAACGTCTTGAAAATCACACCGAAACATACGGTTTAAAGAAGTGAGCCGTAACGTAAAGGTTTATATCGTCTTGCCTTAATAATTACAACAGTGTTAGACTTAGATAAATACCTAAAGTGTCATTATTTAAATAGTAAACTCACTGTTACGACCTTGAGTTTACGTCAGGCTCAGGCGGATTGGCGGAGAAGGAGCAACGCGTAGATTTACCAAAACCGGCGCCCTCTCTCCTTTCTAACACTAAAATTGATTCATTGGTATAGACATTTCACGTTAAACCAACGGCCGTGTGCCCCGACACAGCTCCACCCGATTTTTTTATCTTACTTCCTATTTTTTTCAATATTCGGAAGTTACTGATTTCAGAAGGCATAACTTGTTTGGTATGAATGCGTGTTATACCGACAACAAAGTAATGGAGACCCGCCGAACGTCTAGTTACATGATGGAAATTTGTAGAAGGAATGAACACTACACATTGAATAAAACTATTATTTACGGATTTTATCGCGTTTAATTACTTTAATTTATTTTTATTATTATCCCGACGTTTCAGGTGCTTTACGTGTGCAGTACTTTACGTGCAGTGTGCTCTTTGTTTGACCTATGTCAAACAAAGAGATCCATAAAAACCCGCGTGAAGGAACATATAGCTGATGTGAAGCACCGACGCTCCGGGAAGTCTGCAGTCTGCGAACATGTTCAAGATCGTCCCCACCATTACATTAGATTTGATAAACCACAAATTCTCGCAAAAGAACACCGATTCCTACCAAGGATGATACGCGAGGCTATTGAAATTAAAAAACATCCAAATTTCAATAGAGAAGATGGTTGGGTGCTACCATCTGCTTGGGATCCTATAATCCACAAAATTAAACCCAAACCCAAGCATACCACTGCAAGACTTCATGATACTATAAGCTCGTTTTGCGTAAATCGGACCAAAAATTAATATTCAAAAACTGAAGGTAGCCGGACTAACTATGACATTGGGACGTCAAACATCTCAGTCCCCCCGTGACCATGGGCGCTGTAAAGCACCTGAAACGTCGGGATAATAATAAAAATAAATTAAAGTAATTAAACGCGATAAAATCCGTAAATAATAGTTTTATTCAAAGAAGGAATGAAGTTATACAATTCCTGCTCACGCCTTCCGAACGCTACATAGCTTATAAGCATGGAAATTTGTAGAAGGAATGAAGTTATACAATTCATGTTCACGCCTTCCAAACGCTACATAGCTTATAAGCTGCGCTGCCTATATGGATTATAATTAATCTTCTGTCTTTATAGATGGTGCTTTCAGCCAAGTTGATAAAACAGAACAGACAAGCTTGTCTTGAAGAAGACTTGATCGTCAACGCATACTTTTTTCAATGTGTGACTTTCATTGATACAGGTTTCATCGTAATAATATATGAATATACCATCTCTGCGTTGTTATAAACTGTATATACTGTGTATTAAGTGACAAGATTGGTTTTAACCAAATTATTTTCACCAAAGAGGTACTTAAATAGGGTAACTGTTAGGTGTTATTTCGTAGTACCAGTATCTAATTTCTAAAAGACAAAAGTTAGAAATTTAAAAATAAACTTAAATTTTTAAAAATATATCCAAAACCACAACAAAGCTTCGCCTTAAATACCGATGCATCCCTGTGGGGTCGAACTTACGCCCACTCTTATTCTAAAAACACGGCCTTTAATTAACGCGTTCCTAACTTCGTCTGTAACATTATTTTTCTATAGCAACACAGCTGTTTAAATCAACTTCGTGCTGTACACACTATTTTGCTCCTAACTGCTATTATCATAATAGCCCTAACTGCATATACTTTTGCAAAGGGAAGCTCTTAATTTGTGTCGAACGCTGCACAAAGACAGTCAATAGGAGTTGTAATTAAGTAAAATATTTTATGGTATTTCAAGCAATAAGTCTTGTAGATGAAATTTTATTTTAGCTGCATTTCGAAATTTTGTCTGTTTGCACAGTTATATACATATACTTCCTCCTATATTTTTGTTCCGTACGGGATTCAAACCTACGGCGTTGCAACTTATTACTTAGCTACGGTGACTGCATATTTCCAAAGACTATTTTTTCACATATGTGTAACAAACAAGCACATAGTCCATTAAATAATAAGTTGACAGTGGCTCATAGACGCCTACATAATAATGATGATATGACTGTTAAGTCTGTAGTAAAGAAATATATATAATACGTTTTCATTTGTATTCTAACCACCTGTGTTTTTATTTATTTTAAAAGAGCAATACAAAAATATCCACATTGATTAACAGTCGTGTGCGCGCGCGCTTCTACAATACACCTTTGTTCTTTGAGGCGTAATGCCCATTCAATGTAAAACACTTATTTTTAGGTCAAATTCTGATAATAATACTAAATATGTATGTCGTATCAACAATATCTTTTACGTTGACAGAATATGCAGTAAATTCCTAAGATTCGAGTGATTAAACGTGATCATTTCGTTTTTATGTGACAAACTAGTAAGAAAGGCATGCAGGAATTCGATGGATGCAGGTGGCTCAGGATCGTGCTTTATGACATTCCTTGGGGAAGGCCTGTGTTCAGCAATGGACTTGCAAAGAGCTGTAATAATATTTTCGTGTTAAGAGGGTATGAAAAAATCTTACCTGAGGCACCTACTGAACCCAAGTCTCAAAAGCGTCTGTTAGGCAGCAGCGAGGTTCGACGATTTCGGGACCACTCAGTGTTGGTGGGTATGTGACGATTCACCCACCCACCAACACTGAGTGGTTAGTGATGGAAATGGACGTTTATATCGAAGTATTCATGGCTGTATCCTAGAATTTCTTTGTATAATGAAGATAAATTCTAATGAAGTAAAAACTAAAAAAATGAATCAAATTGTGAGGTTAAAAGTATTTACTTAATTCTGTTAACTGCATTCGAGCTTTCCCATATTTTTATGATAGCAATCGTACTAATGTAATCGTACTAGTGTTGAGTTTAATACATCCAACAGTCCATATTTAAGTTTTTTGCCGCTAAGTTTTAACATTTATAACTGCAATTTGGTATCATTATAGCCCGTCTTACATCCACTAGAACTCCTCACGAAGTACGGTACTTCCAGCATATTTGCTATACGCCTATAAAACAAAAGGTACGAATAAAACGATAAGAAATACGATACATACATAGTATAACATATTATGTTATTTTAGTACAAACTTATACTATTTTCATAATCAATAACTATTTTCATATCTTTGATTGTTTTGTAGTCATAAACTATAGATAAAAAAAAGGAACTTTTGCATTAATGAGCTTAAACTTTAAAATAATAAATCATATATAATAAAGGTAAATAAAAGGCTTTCGTGAGACTATGTGGAGTTTCAACAGTCCTCTGAGATGACAACGGCCTGTAAGCGTTTTCGTTTAGAGTTGGTTACAACGTGTTTAATTTGACTGCACGGTTATTAACTAACAAATAAACTGTGAGCTTGTTAAAAAAATGTATGTTACCCGATAGACTTTATCTATGGTGTAGGTACTAAAACTTTAATTATACTGCTTAATTATTCTACTTTAACACTAATATATATTGTCGTGGGGGCTAGACTACACTACAACATAATATAAATAACGTAATTGAAGTCTGTCTATACTAATAAAATAACTGACTTCAGCTGAAGGGGTTATTTGCATACCATTGAGATATGTATAACCACTTGTAAAAATTTAGTCTGTCTGTTTGTCTGTGTGTATATCAGTCTGTCTGCATGTCTGAACTAATCTTCTGTATGGCTTAACCGATTGTGATGAAACTGCAAGATCAATAGAGAACAATCCCTGAAATGATTCTAAGTTTTATTTTATCCAAGTAACCTCGAGATTTTTTCGAAATGCTAAAATTGACAAAATAAATGGCCATTGATGATTTCTTAAAAACTCTAAATGACACCACATTATTAGATCTCACCCAGACAAAGCTGGGGCGGGTCGGTATTATTAAAAAATTCAATACAATTAGGTACATTAAAATGTATTACATAAGAAGAGCCGTTGTAACTCAGATGGTTAGCGCTCGTTGTAAATTTCACAGCACTCGAAACAACCCGGTTTCGATACCCGTCGGCACCAACGAAATTGCTAATTGCAATTTTAAGTACTGATATATCACGTGCTCGTTGGTGAAGGAAAACGTCGTGAGGAAACCCGGATAACTCAGAAATAAGATAAAACAATATTCCAAAAATATGTGAAGTTCGCCAACACGCATTGGAGCAGCGCGGCGAACATTTCAGCAGTGGGACGTATGTAGCTACTAACTTTTAACTTAAGAAGATTGTTATTTTAGTGCGAAATATACGACGTCGGCACTGTGGGCCGAGGTCGAGGGTTCGAATTCCGCCCAATTTTTTTGCAATGAAGTGAATGTTCTGGATCTAGACACTCTACTCGTATATGCAATTTATGTATGTAAAACACCTTCATAATACGGAAGAAACGCCTAGTGGATAAACTTTTGAAATTAGGCGTACAATAAATTATTTTTACAACTGTTTTCCATGTCATTAATTAAATTTTCTTTGTGTTTCAGGTAAAATACTACTTAGTCACAGAATGGATCTTCCTGCAGGTATATTAAAAATAAATTTAACAAAATTATTTTTTACTATTTGCTGCAGAGGCTTACCGTTTTAGGGGATACCTGCAATAAAGTTTCTAAAGAAATTATATCCATCCATGACTAATCTTTGCGCCGGTAATAAGTGGACTTTTGTTTTGTTTTTGGATATACAGCGAGGTCTAGGGCTGTGTGATAATTTAAGTTTAAATTTTTTTGCTATAGTAATATTCGATGCATATTTGTTGTCTCATTAAAATTTGAAAAAAAAAAAAATCAAGTGCATCCACTAATTGCAGAATTATCTGCGCTCCACTTAACTTTTTTTTAGAATAACGGTAACAAAAGAGCACACAGTCCACCTGATGTTTTAGTGGATGCTGTGGTCCATAGATACCTACATTATCCTTGATTAAGAATCAAAACGCAGATGTGTTGTCACCGTTGAGGACTAAGATCTCTACACTCACCGTACGAAACACAGCAGCATTAAGTTTTTATTTTACGTTGGTATTCTGTGAGAGCGTGGTCGTTTCCCTGTCGACCCATTCGTGCTACAACCATAATATAGCTGCAGCGTAGCTCTACCACGTATAAACCACGTATAACTTATTAACATATTGTTTGATAACTGTAATAAAAATGTTCAATTCTAATTATTTTGCTTAATCTACATATTTCTAAATGTTGGTAATTTTCCGAAACATCTTTTTCATAAGTAATGGAAAAGGCTGCATTTTGTAATATTAAAAAAAATTCAATTCAAATAGAAGCTCGATTTTGGTAATTTTGCTTTAATATATACCAAATTAAATTGTGATTTTTGTCTGTCTAACAAACTGGTGAGTGACAGCGATTAGATCCTGATACCCGAAATACAGATGGCCTGTCCTGCTAAAACGTGAGATGTCTTATTACCAGTAAAATGAGTTTTCACCATTCAAGTTAGGCCGATCTTTGGCTAAAGAGTTTTTTTTTAAATTAAGCGAGTAACAAACGAGCATACAGTCCACCTGATGGTAAGTGGAAACTGTGGGCCATAGACATCTACATTCATCCTCCTTATTAAAAATGAAGATGCGTTGTCACCCTTGAGGTCTAAGGTGTAATGCCTATCCAGTTAATGGGTCATCGGTTCTCCACATTCACCGTACGAAACACACCAACATTGAGTTGCTATTTGATGTTGGTATTCTATGAGAGCGTGGTCCTCCCCGGTCAAGCCGACCCGTTCGTTCTAGAATCATTATATAGCTGCAGCGTGGTTCTACCATGTTGTTACGCCACGCTAACAACCCACCATACACAATACAACAGCATTATTTTCATAATTTAAACTTCAGTACAACCAGAGAAGGATATAAGGATTATTATCATTGCATGTTAAAAACTATTACGGTAATATACTGTTATCAACAACAACAACCGTTTGTCAATGCTATTTACACTAGTCCTTCGTTTATTTTTTTTATTTTAAGCCAGTAGTTAACTACTATCCCTATTATTATAACAAGACAGTTTGTGGTAAGATATTTGATATAGTTATATGATATATTCACGTTTTTGCTATACAGGGTTATTTTTCAATAACCGGCCAAATTAGCAGAGAAGGTACAGAATAAGTAACATGAGCAAATGGTGAAGAAACATTAATTTAAAAAAAATCTCAAACATTTCGGCCCTTTTATCTTTCAGGTTCAAAATGCGTGGTAATGCATTACTGGTAGTCCCAACCAGGGAAAGACCTATAAGTCCTTGCAGTCACAACCAGGGAAGGACTACAGTCCTTAGACACTTGCAGCTAACTTTATATGGAGAATTCTAAGCAAGCGTTGTCACCTGTAAGTACTATGATGGAATGCCTCACAGTCTGTAATTGAACTGGCTCTCTATACCCTTCAGACCGAGACGTGGCAGTACAAGCGCTGGTGTTTCGCATCAGAATAGGTGCAGTGGTCCCCACCCAGATGGACTACTAGGCAGAAGACATCAGTCTGGCAGATATTGAATATCTACCACGTATAGAACAACATGATTAGTACAGAAACAATGACAGTAAAAACGATTAGATAATTAATAGAATCAGGCGTTACTTTGAGGAAATCCATTACACTATACAATATTTTTCGGGAAAACGTCTTCGAGTACCGGGACAAACTTGTGTCTGAAGTCGAATCTTTGCTGAACAAAGTCTCAGATTGGGGGCGACTAAATCTAGTCCAGTTTAACCCTCAGAAGACACAAGTTTGCGCGTTAACCGCTAAAAAGAACCCTTTGTCGTATCTTCTCAGTTTCAAGGTACTCCCCTTGTTGCCTCAGCCAGTATCGGAATCCTCGGCGTCGACATATCAAGTGACGTGCAGTTTCGTGGTCATTTGGAAGAGAAGGCCAAATTGGCCTCTAAAAAGCTTGGCGTGCTCAGCAGAGCGGGACAGTATTTTATGCCGGCACACCGCCTGCAACTTACAAGGCGCGGTTCGGCCGCACATGGAATACTGTTCCCGTCTCTGGGCTGGGGCTCCCCAGTGCCAGCTCCTTCCACTTGACTTTCCTTTCCGATCGGCTCGATTCACCGGCGCTGCGAAGAGATGTTGCATCTCTTTGCGTATTTTATCGCATCTACCACGGGGAGTGCTCTGAGGAATTGTTCGGATTAATCCCAGCCGCCAAATTTCATGAACGCACTAAGCAGCAAACCTACCGATACCATCTACACCATCTGGATGCTTGGCGGTCCACCACTGTACGTTTCACAAGGAGTTTTCTTCCGCGTACGACCTCTCTGTGGAATAGTTTACCACCGGCGATTTTTCCGGACCGATATGACCTGGGGACCTTCAATAAAAGAGCTTATCCTTTCTTAAGGGCCGGCAACGCACCTGCAATTCCCCTGGTGATGCGGATGTTCATGGGCGGCGGTAGTCACTTAATATCAGGCGAACCGTATGCCCGTTTGCCCCCTCTTCTATAAAAAATACTAAAGGTGTTAAGAGTTACTTTGCAACCATCTGCTCAACAAAATAAAATGACCGCTAGGTCAGCCACCGCAGAGTCTACATCACCTGAAGATGCCTCGTGTAGAGGCGAAACACGTGTCATATTTTAGTCGATGGTGTGTCTTTCCTAGAGTAGTGGTGCTGTTCTCTTCAAACTAGGTAAGACTCATAATTTTATTTTATTGAGCGGATGGTTGCAAATTAACTTTTAATATCTTTAGTAAACACGATTAAGTCAATATTAACTGCGATAACAATTCCTTTTTACTTTTTTTAAAATTACTGTTAAACGTTACACGCTTACACTAGGATTGTCTGCAGTTAACAAACATAAATTTCACAATGACAAACATCCAGACCCGATACGATTGTTTGTAGGCCATACAAATACTGGAACATAGGCTTCCCCAAGGAATAGGTACTACAAAACTCGGTCCCTGGCCACCTGCATTCATCGACTTCCTGCATACCAGGAACCAGGTCGTCACTCCAGACCCATGTTCAGCAGTGAACTTATGAAGGTTTTAACGATGATTATGATACAAATACTTGTTCCGTGTGGGATTCGAACCCGTAGTCCCCAGCAGCGCAAATCCTTGCTAAGCCACTGCGGCACGGAATCTCCCAAAACGTAGGTACCGATACATTATATTTAGAAGTTATTTGACCGTAGCATTCCTGTTCAGAAAGTACCAACTAATTGCATTGGAAACTCATTAGCAAGCAGTGAATTGCTGATTCAAAATTCTATTTTGTTTCTTTCACATTTAAAACGAGGTCGGCGTTAGTCGGACTCCGCTAAATGGTTGCACTTCGCTTGTTCATGGGAAATGGGAGTGTCTAATTTGTAATGTTAGGCAAGACGGTGATTGTAGCAAAATTTATTGCATTATTTACAATGATTCTTAAAACGATATAATTGATTTCTCGGTTTCAATTTATCAGCAATAAAACACTCCTCTTAGTTTCTTTGGTTTTTTTAGTTCTTTGAAGATGGCTTTTACTTTCCATTTAAAGATAAATTTTATGACCCTTTTGAGAGAACTAAGGAACATAACGAGGTAAACGTAACATTTTATACGTGGTATAGCCACGCTGCAGCTAAATTACTTGCAGTAAGAATGCGTTGGCTCGACCAGGGTAGGACCACGCTCTCACAAAATAAAATAGGCGCTTTACGCTGTTGGATTTTGTGTGGTGAGTGTAGAGAAACGAAAACCATTTTTACTGAAAACGAGGCATTCTATCTTAGTGCTCAGGGCTGACAGCGTATCTGCGTTTTTATTCTTAATGGAGTATAGGTGTTGTTGTCTATCCGCTTACCATCAGGTGGAGTGTGTACTCGTTTGTTATCCTTATTCTATAAAAAAAGCTAGGACGTCTTCTCAACAGTTACATCAAAAACTTTATCTATTAACTTTATAATAACTTAACTTAACTTTACAATTACTTAAATTTATATCTATTTATCCACATTCAAAGGAGAAATTTTATATCCAAATTTGTATGAGAGTGTAGAATTTAATTTAAAAAAATATCAACATCAGTTCCACAATTGTGTATCATAAATACAAAAGAAATGTACATATAAATTGCGAAATACCTCGTTTGTAGTCGGCGGAAAGTAGGAAACTGCCTTCTATATTTGTGAATTTTGCATACATAATCAATACATCAAAAATGAAAAGATGCTAACCAAGCGTGACATCTAAGCCAAATATCCACCTATAAGGCCAACTGGATAACAGCACTAAAATTACAAAAACTAGATCATATAAGGCAATCTTCTACGTGATTGAGCCATGCTGAAGTTGGTTGCAGCACGAATGGCTTGGCTCGACCTTGGTAGGACCACGCTCTCACAGAATACCAGCGTAAAATAGCAGCTTAATGCTGCTGTGTATCGTATGGTGAGTGTGGAGAATCGTAGACCCTTTTTAACTTCAGACCACAGCATTCACTTACCATCAGGTGGACTGTGTGCTCGTTTGTCACCCTTATTCTATAAAAAAAATCTATAGACGAGGTCACTACGCGACTTCGTGGTTGAATTCTTGTAAACATTTTTTTTGTAAAATAGAAACGGAAAGCAAAAAAACTAATGAGATTAACAGCCGAATCTCATACCAATGCAGGGCCCGCACTTTAGAAAGACATTACAACTAAATCTCTTAAAGATAAATACAACAATAGTCGGAGCAAGGGCGGCAATTAATCAAAATGAGAGATAGGTCGGTACAGGAATAGGTGCATTCATTTATTGTCTATCGGACTCGGACGTGTGGGTTGCTCACGTCTAAACAGAAGTAATGGTGCGGAGATTCTTTTCCTTATTAACCGCAACAACCCCTTTGCGTTCACTTACATCTACAACATTATCATTATCGACTTTAACTCCATTTCTTAAAACTCTAAAACAGTCGATCTCAATCCTTGTGGAGGCAAGATTAATTTTGCTCTAGTTACATGTAAGATATTAATATTTCTGTTATGAGTTACAGTTATCCCTACACGTCCTTTGTTCTATGGTGATATATGCGTTTCGATTTTTGTACTCGTTTTATATCACCATTCTGACTTTGGAATTCTAAATCATTGTTGGCTGTTGAAATGTTATTAAGAGATCTTTTTGTTTTAAAATAGATGTTTCATAGTATATTTATTGTCAACGTCAATTACGAACGCTAATATAGTAGTTTCGAAATAATTGACACTTCAATTAATTAAGGCCCGAGCTGTCAGCTTGCGAAACATTTCTTTGTTAGATGCCTTAATAAATTAGCGAATTTCTCAGATAATTGTAGAGGGCATTCATATTCTGAGTTATTCTTGAGTTAGCCAATAATAATAGAATGAAGGTTTTATTATATCTTACTGTTCACACTCATGTGTTAATATTGGAGAAGTGAGCATACTCTGTCTGTACTTGGCATGCCATTACTAAGAAATCGTAAAACGATACAGTTTTGTGTATTTCCTTTGCTATTGAATGAAAGTATCTACATTTTCTAATTTTACCAATGTCATAGCAGATACAGGTAGTATATACGAATATAAGCACAGATTAAATAATTGTTACCTTTTTGCTTCGAATCTTCGAGAATCTGTCGTTAAACACGAATATAAGCACAAATTAAATAATTGTTACCTTTTTGGTTAGAATCTACGAGAATCCGTCGTTAAAGACGAATATAAGCACAGATTGAATAATTATTATCTTTTTGGATCGAATCTTCGAGAATCCGTCTTTAAAGACGAATATAAGTACAGATTGAATAATTATTACCTTTTTTGGTTCGTATCTTCGCGAATCCGTCGTTAAAGACGAATATAAGCACAGATTAAATAATTGTTACCTTTTTGGTTCGAATCTTCGAGAATCTGTCGTTAAACACGAATATAAGCACAAATTAAATAATTGTTACCTTTTTGGTTAGAATCTTCGAGAATCCGTCGTTAAAGACGAATATAAAGCACAGATTTAATAATTATTATCTTTTTGGATCGAATCTTCGAGAATCCGTCGTTAAAGACGAATATAAGTACAGATTGAATAATTATTACCTTTTTGGTTCGTATCTTCGCGAATCCGTCGTTAAAGACGAATATAAGCACAGATTAAATAATTGTTACCTTTTTGGTTCGAATCTTCGAGAACCCTTCCGAAAATCGACGGATTTTCGACGGTTATATTAGATATACTATATCTAGTCGGCATATACACCAGACGTATACACGTTGAGACGTATACATGCTGCAGCTATATAATGGATGTAGCACGAATAGGTAGACTCGACCGAGGGAAGATCAGCTCTCGCAGAATTCGAAGGTGAATTTTGATTCTGAATCGGGGATAGATGTTGATGTCTATGTGCCACAACATCCACTTACTATTAGGTGAACAGTATGCTCGTTTATCACCCTTATTCTATTAAAAAAGCATAATGTACGAAATGTGCGCCGCGCCTAAAGTACGAGACGTCTCGTATTGCGATCCTTAATTCGCCTGCCAAGTGAAGTCATTAAGGAAAATCTTTACAACAATACAGGCCTATGTTCATATTTTAGTTTTATAGATTATTATAGGATGATATTATGAGGGTGATATAGTGTAGTGGCGGTATAAGCATATCCACTATTTGTTATTGATGGTAAATGGATACTGTGTTCCAAGATATCTACATCTACCTTCAATCAATAATCAAAATGCAGATGCATTGTCACCCCTGCGGGCTAAGATCGAATGCCTCGTTTCCAATAAAAAGGTTCTACGGTTCTCTACACTCACCATAAGAAACACGGCAGTACTAAGCTGGTTTTATGCTGGTATTCTGTGAAATCGTGGTCCTTCCCCGGTGGAGCCGACCTATTCGTGCTATACCTATAATTAGCGTTGCCAGGCATCCGGATAAAGCCGGACACAATCAGGTTTTTGGTTGCGTGTCCGGCCAAATTATACGGTGTCCGGCTTTTGTTAGGCTTTTTAAATTTGACCGTTTCTTACTTTTTTCATATACTTACATAAATATTATTGCAATTATCGAAATTAATATTGTAATTCAATTGTTGTTATTTAGTTAGAACTTAAAAAGATTTTACGGTAAATGATAAAAATAAAACGTCTTTTACTAAGACAAAAAATAAAGGGTGTCCGGCCTTTTTACCAAAATGTCCGGCTAAGCTCGCTGGTCTGTCCAGCTTTTCGGTTTTAAGACCTGGCAACCCTACCTATAATATAGTTCCAAAATAAATAGGTCTACCATATAATAGTCGTTAGAGTCGACGGACAAAAACTGAAACAAAAGACGGGTAGAATACATATCTTCCCGTGGATGTTGTAAGAGGCGGCAAAGGGAAACTTAAACAGGCGACGAGCAGCAGTATCTTCCTAATAACAATTCAAATTAATAAAATACTGCGGGTGCCAACCCGCTTGCCAAGCGTGGTAACTATGGCAAAGTTCCACTTTCACGGCGTAGTGTAGCTGAGTAGTATAGATTTGTTGACATTTGCTACGCCTGGCTGGCGGATTTGCAAGCGCAGTATCAGACTATACTCCTCATCGCCGACTATGTATTTTACACATGAATCCTTTCTGGTTTTTTCTGTAGTAGACTCTGTTACTTCGAACTACGTATGTAGGTATATAAGCGAAAATAGTTAATTAATAAATATTACCCTTTAATGTATATAAGGATCGGCCACACCACATCGCAGCGACAAAATGTGGGTCACGTATGAATAGTGTCGCTGCAGCTTTTTGCAGTTGCGTTGTGGTTGCGACAAAATGTCGATGTGGTTGCGTTGCCGCTAGTTCCGTGTGGTTCCGTAGTGGTTGCGTCGTGGTTGCGTTGTGGTCGGTTTCACTCACGCATAATGATTTCTTATATTTACGCGAACACTACACATTGAAATAATACTAGTTTTTACGGATTTTATCGCGTATATTTAACTATAAATACCGACACTTTCACAATTTCTACCTTTAGATAAAGTAACTGCATTTTTAGACCATCTCAACTCTATAAATTCTAAAATTCAGTTCACAATGGAGTTAGAGGCAAACAATTCTTTAGCTCTTCTAGATATGTTAGTAATTCGGAATCCTGATAACACCTTGAGCCATACTGTTTATAGGAAAAAGACTCATACAGATAGATATTTAAACGGTAAATCTCACCACCATCCTTCACAGTTAGCTGCCGTGGGTAAATCTTTGTTTTAGAGAGCACGAGTACGTACAAGTACGACAGTAAACACCTGGCTGCCGAGCTCCACCATGTCAAGTAAGTTTTGCATGACAACTAGCTTCGGGTCCCGCGCCTACGTCACAGTGAACGAGTGAAGCCGGCCACAGTCGAGCGTGTACCTGCTGTACTGCCATATGTTAGAGGAGTCACTGACAAGATGGCTACATCTTGAAGCGCGCTTCCATCAAAACATATACTTCAAGCCACCGACGAATATTGGTCAGTTTTTACCATCAATCAAGTGTAACGTCCCTCTGCAAGATGCAGGAATGTACAAGCTTGATTGTGAATGTGGTCTCTCCTAAATAGGACAAACTAAAAGATCAATTAAAACCCGCGTTAAAGAACATATAGCTGATGTGAAGAATCGACGCTCCGGGAAGTCTGCAGTCTGTGAACACGTACAGGATCGCTCCCGTCACTACATCAGATTTGATAGACCACAAATCCTCGCTAAAGAACACCGATTCCTTCCAAGGATGATTCGCGAGGCTATTGAAATCAAAAAACATCCTAATTTCAATTGAGAATATGGCTGTGTGCTACCATCTGCTTGGGATACTATAATAAATAAAATTAAATCCCAACCCAAGCATACAACTGCAATACTTCAAGATACCATAAGTTCATACTGTGTAGATCGGAACTAAAGTTAAATTTTTATCTATGTAACCGCTGTGTGTAACTATGACATTTGGACGTTGAACATCTCAGTCCCCCCCGTCACCATGGGTGTTGTAAAGCGCTCGAAACATCTGGTATTAATAGTTAAATATACGCGATAAAATCCGTAAAAACTACTACTTTTTCAATGTGTAGTGTTCGCGTAAATATAAGAAATCATTATGTAAACCAGTACGACTGGTAATTGCAAATTAAATACTCTGATTAGAAGATCTAAAGACCAAGCGCGCAAGATATCTAACAGCCTTAAATTTCTTAAAGAGATGCCGAGACCATAATCTCAATCCTACTTGTGTCAAAATATCAACCAAAAAAGACATTCGAGGAAGCGCTAAGATCTTAAATCAGGCGAGTAAAAAGTTGTTCCGGACGGTAATCCAACAAAAACGCTACTATACTATATGATATAAATAAATCCATAGACACATTATCCAGTGAATTAAAGAAAGTTTTAATGATTTTTGATTATAATTTTGGCATGGAAACATTAAATAAACGCGAAATCAGTAAATATAACGAATGCAAATACAAACATATAGAAAAATATCAAAAATTAACGATCAAATCAAATGTCAAACATCCGAATCAATGCCAGAACCAAAAGCAACCATTGATAAACACAGATCATAGATTAATCGCGTTCTATAATCTGTCAAAACAAACACTGGATGATGCAACAATTAAGGTTTTATCCAAAGGCCTCAACTTTGCAGTAACACCACGCAGATTACCGTACGAAGAAATTATCTGTAGTGTCGAGGACTGTTTATTTAAAAACAATATGCGGTAAGAATGCCGTGTAGTGGCGGTTGAGAATATCCACTACCCCATATCTTCCCGTGGGTGTCGTAAGAGGCGACAGAGGGAGACAGGCAAAGGAGATGGGCAGCAGCATCTTCCTAATAATAACAATAACATAATAAAAAACTGCGGTCGCCAACCCGCTTGCCAAGCGTGGCAACTATGGCAAATATCCCCCCATGAGCAACGACGCAAACAAACGGCCCCCAGTCCCCGGCGGCCCCGCTATTCCTGGCTACGGTGGCGACCATGGTAACGGCGGGGCAGGGGGTGCTAAGAATCTCCGGTGGAGGTTCGGTTGCCACCTACGACGACTCGACCTGCCAACGTATAACCCACGCACCCTGAGGACTGACGAGAAGATACTGGAGCTGGAAGAAGAGGTAGACAAGTTGCGCTGGCATATTATTGGATTATCTGAGGTCCGAAGAGAGGGGGAGGACACGGTAATCCTCGAGTCCGGCAACTTGTTCTATCACCGGGAGGGCGACCATCTGTCACAAGGAGGTGTCGGATTTATCGTTCACAAGTCTCTCGTCAACAACGTTGTAAAGATTGGGAGTGTGTCGACGAGGGTCGCGTACCTGATACTCAGAATCACCAAACGGTATTCGCTGAAGGTCATACAGGTCTACGCACCAACCTCGGCACATCCCGATGAGGAGATGGAGGAAATGTATGAGGATATTTCTAGAGCCATGCATTCCCCCAAAACCCACTACACGGTGTTGATGGGAGACTTCAACGCAAAACTAGGCACAAGAGAAGGCGGTGAGCCGAAGTTAGGGAAATTTCGAGTAGGGCAACGGAACCGTAGGTGCCAGCAGCTGGCTGACTTTATGGAGAAAGAGGGACTCTTTATGATGAACTCTTTCTTCCAGAAGCGGCCCCACAGGAAGTGGACCTGGTCGAGCCCCGACGGTTCGACAAAAAATGAGATTGACTTCATTATGACGACCAGACGCCAACTGTTCAGTGATGTCTCAGTGATCGCAAGGGTGAAAACCGGCAGCGATCACCGAATGGTTAGAGGCACACTGAACCTAAACGTTAAGTTGGAGAGGTCTCGTTAATGAATTCAACGCTCCGTCCCCCTCGTGCTATAATCCAGAATCCCGAAACTTTTCAGCTCAAGTTACATAACCGCTTTCAGTGCCTAGAAGATTGCAATGCAGTGGACGATATGAATGACAAGCTCGTGGAAACTGTCCATGCGGTCGGGGCTAAGTTCTGCAAGACCTGCCGCAGAAGAACACAAAAACTCTCCGATCTCACTCTTAATCTCATGGCTGTTAGACGGGAGTATGAGGCTGCAATCGTAAACAGATTTGACAGCATACAGGAAACTGAACAGACAGATCTCCAAATGCATGCGGTGCGACTTACGCAACTTTAATACTGCTCGTATTAAAGAAGCGATCGAGCGGAACCAGGGCTCCAAAGTCTTTGCCAGAGATCTGTCTGCCCGTAAGAGCCAACTGTCAAGGCTGAAGACTGAGTGTGGCGGCATCGTTTCCGGGACATCTGAGATTTTGAGTGAGATTGAGAGGTTCTATGGGCAGCTGTACACATCATCGTTGGAGCCACACGCAAGTGTGAGTAACGATCCAAGAGCAAGTGTTACCACGACACTATTCCGATGATATCCCGGACGTCAGTCTGAGCGAGATTAGAATGGCTCTCCAGCACCTTAAAAACGGCAGGGCACCAGGCGAGGATGTAATTACAGTGGAGCTTCTGAAAGCGGGTGGAACACCGGTACTTGAAGTCCTTCAGAAGCTCTTCAATTCCGTCCTCCATGGTGGCACTACTCCGGAGGCGTGGAGCAGAAGTGCGGTGGTCTTGTTCTTTAAGGAAGGCTACAACGCTCTCTTGAAGAACTACAGACCGATTTCCCTTCTGAGCCGCGTCTACGTGCTGTTTTCGAGAGTCATTACGAATCGTCTCGCACGCAGACTCGACGACTTCCAGCCTCCTGAACAAGCCGGTTTCCGAAATGGCTTCAGTACCATATAGCACATACATACCCTGCGGCAGATTGTACAGAAGACCGAAGAGTACAATCTGCCACTTTGCCTGGCGTATGTGGACTATGAGAAAGCATTTGATTCCGTAGAAATTTGGGCGGTGCTGCAGTCCCTTCAGCGGTGCCAAGTTGACAGTCGGTATATCGAAGTGCTGAAGTGTTTGTACAGTATGGCTAAGACGGCTATCCGAGGACAGAACCAGAGTTCGAAACCTATCCAACTGCAGAGAGGTGTAAGACAGGGTGACGTTATATCCCCGAAATTCTTCACCGCTGCGTTAGAAGACGTTTACAAGCTACTGGACTGGAAAGGATACGGTATTAACGTCAATGGCGAGTACATCACTCACCTTCGATTTGCCGACGATATTTTCCTTATGGCAGAATCGCTGGAGGACCTTAAGGAGAGCACTTTGTTCAATGATCTCAACAGTGTCTCCCAACGGATAGGTCTAAAGATGAACATGGACAAAACAAAGATCATGTTTAATGTCCATGTCACTCTTATGCCGGTAGTTGTTGGGAGCACTATGCTCGAAGTTGTTGACGAGTGTTTACCTGGGACAAACAGTCCGACTAGGTAAGTCCAACTTCGACCGAGAGGTCATACGACGGATTCAACTTGGCTGGGCAGCGTTCGGGAAATTACGACTAGTGTTGCCCAAATGCAAGAACAAGACGAGACTTAGCCAGTCTTGGTCTTGGTCTTACGCCAATACACCTGGTTTTGTTCTTGGTCTTGGTATTGCGCTCTCAGTCATGTTCTTGGACTTGGTCTTGCAGCAAGAGTCTCGCAAGTCTCGCAATTACCTATTAGCCTATTGTTATTTAATAAACGTTACTTTAGATCTTATAACAACTTAACAGAGTAGGCACATTTTGAGCTTGAATTAACATAGCCATAGAAAGACCAACCAAATTAATAAATGTCTAAACATTTAATGAGAAATTCGAAAAATCAACTAATACCGAGTGGGGTTTGAATCCACGACCTAAGCGATCCGTGCCGATGCTCTAACCAACTGAGCTGTCTACCAAGTCTCACGGACATGGGAGTTAGTCTGTTTCTTAATAAACGGTTACATTTAATAAGCTTACATGTCCTAAAACTTAGTACCTACTTAATATAAAAACAAATTAATGACATTAACTTGACTGTATTATAAAGAACATTATCTGTCTAGAAAGAGATTGATAGACCCTTATATGAAATGGAATAAAAGAGTTATACAATTTACCTTTTATTTAAATAAAAAAACAAAATACAATACAAATTAAATTACATAACAGTACACAACAGCTTTGACATTACTGTTACTTTATATTAATTCTTTTGACCAAGAATTAATACAAAGTAACCATCTGGCTGACTCATCACAACCTATTTCTATGTTTTCTAATTACTAATGATGCTTTAGAAATAAAATCTCTCAGCAGGTACTGAAGTTGCAGGTATTGAAAGAAAATCACGGGCCATCTTCGATAAAGTCGGATATTCTGTCTAATACGCATGAGACAGAATATCCGACTTTATCGAAGATGGCCCGTGATTTTCTCTCTCCACTACTCTAAAATGTCTTCCGAACTGGCGGCTCTGGGTTCACTTAGGTACTCCTCCAACTCGTTTATAACTAAGCTTTGATAAAATATCCAGATCCAGATGACGTCGAGAGACATGCATACAATTTTTCAAAGTCTATTACGTCTTCATCTTCATCATATTCACATACTTTCTTTTCATTTCTTGATGATTCTAGAGATGTATTCACTGAGTGTAGATTTTTATATTCTTTATAAAGTTCATTAAACTTGCGCAGGCTTTCTGTTTTAATTTGCTTCCCCCCACAATGTCATGTCAAAAGTCTGAGTCTTATGCCTTGGGTCTAAAATTAAAGAGGTACAATAAATCCAGTTGCTCTTTTTATAATGTTTAAGCATTTTGTCTCGAGCTGCTTGAAAACCCAGAATAAGCCTTTCATCCACTTCGGATCGATTAGGTTTCTCATCTAATTGTTTTACCATGGATTCAATTTTATCGAGCAAGAGATTGAATGATACAAGGACTAGCGGTAATGTAACATATTTTTCTCCACCAAGTTTCGTTGATAGAAGTTTAAAGTTCATTAGAAACTTATGTATTTTTTCGAGTATTTGCCATTCACTATCTGTGATTTGAAATTCATTCAATTCGGTGACAGAAGTGCACAATATGTTAATGCCAGTTCTCACTTTTAAACCAAATCCAATCATATCATGTGTGAAATTCCATCTCGTTGGACAGTCGAGTATGGTGTTCAGATTTGATGGCACGCCAGCTGCTTCACAAGCAGACTGAAACTTCCTCTTCAATATCTCACTTCTTTTTATTTTACTGGAAATACTGCGTAATTTTGTTATAGCTGTACGTGAGTCAGCAATATTTGGCGCATATTCTTCATCTTCCTCAGTTTCGTCTTCATTATCTTCATACTGCTGTTCTTGCCCCTTAATGTCAGTTTCACAGTGTAATGCTAAGGTCTTTAATAAATCTTGTCTTCCGTTCAAAATGTGAGCAAAGCACCGGAAATGTTGATTGTCTGAATAAAAGTGTGGCAGCTGTTTGTCCAATTCATACATAAATTTGATATTTGTAGTTGCGTTGTCGACCGTGATACCCTGTATTCTATCAATTATGTCATATTCTAATAAATATTCGTGGAAAATCCTTGCAATATCTTCCCCAGTATGTCAACCGCGTGATGGTATAAAATCAAGGACTACAGATCGATACTTCCATTCGTTGTCTATATAATGAATAGTGACCCTGTAGTAACTCCTACCAGCAATTGACGTCCATCCATCAATGGTAAATGACATTTTAGATGAAAATTATTGTAGTCGTTTCTTAATTAATTGAAGTTTCAACTTCTTATCTTCCTTCTAAGTGTGGGCCTTTTAGAAAACACCACATTTGGACAAATTGATCGAAAATATACTTGTGTAGTTTCGTCATCGAAAAATGAGAAGGGAAGATATTTTTAACTTTATATACATAACTACCAGTCACTGACTGACTATAATAATATCTCAGGAACTATAAAACGTACAAACTTGAAGTTTGTAAAGTAGGTTCCTTTTATGGCATAGAGATCAGGTAAGAAACGGTTTTGAGAAAATCTATCCCTAAGGGAGTGAAATGGGAGTTGGAAGTTTGTATGAAAGTCCTACGCTTTTGAAGTTAGAGACACGAAAATCGGCATTAAATTTATAAGTTTTCAATAATAAAATCCTGAATAAGCTGTTTTACGAAATCCTAACCCTAAGGGGGTGAAATTGGGGTAAAATGGTTACATGCAAGTCCTATATTTTTAAAGTATAGATATGAAGATCTATATTTACTTTATTAGTTTTAAATAATAAATACTTGCATAGTTAATTTTTTTAGCTTTACCTATATAGCCTCCTTATACATAGGTAAGACTTTTGCAGCGAGAAAATTTCAAAATCTCATAGGAAATCAGATATTTTACGTGGACGAAGTCGCAAGCGGCCGCTAGTTACATAATATATGTGTTATGTAATTGTGTGATAAGTATATTTTTTCTTACCTGTCCACTTTTTCCGATGGTTATTAAAAAGCTTGTGATATCTCCACTTAATTTTGGTTTTTCAGGAAGAAATATTTGTGATTCCTTTTTGTGGAAAGATATTAGATGCTTCCTTAAGCCTGAAGTGTTTCTGTTTTTCATTTTTATTTCAACCTTTTCTATGTTGGCATAATTTACACAAAGCAATTTGGGATGCATGAATTATGTCGAAAAACTTATCAAATTTACTTTTAGGTCTTTTAGATCTATAAATCCAACTTTCACTACTCCGACTAGAACTATTCGACTCTTCGTCACTCATATCAAATTGTAAACTTATCACTCCGAGAACAACAAGGATTAGAGTAAAAACAATTAATACATTAGACTCGAAGCAAACTCAATTGGGAATGACTGGAATTAAAATAAATACTACTATTTGGTAAGTACACGCCGAAAGACCGACAAAGGAAAGTTTGGCATCCTTTGATAATATTAATGATTCTTCAGAAGATTAATAAAGTAGATGCATTGCCAGATAGGTATAGTGTGCCTACGTAAAAATGAAATGTAAATATGTAAATAAAATTTTGTATATTATGTTCGGGGGGGGGGGGGGGGGAGGGGGGGGGGGGGGGGGGGGGGGGGGGGGGGGGGGGTGGGGGTGTGGGGGCTTCTTGTGATTGAATTAATCTACGTTAATTAAATTAAATTTGCCTTCACTCGTTTGAAATTCAAAATTCAAATATGTTTTATTCAAGTAGACATTAAAAATACACTTTTGAATTGTCATATAATCACTGTTTTCCCCAATTTTTTCTTTTCCATGTCCAGGGGTTCTGGTTCTACTGAGAAGAATCATCGAAGAAAGTAAGAAACTCAGTAGTTGCTCTTTTCAAAATATTTTTACAATAGTTCTATAATTATGTAAAGCTATAAGTCAAACATAAAATGTCAAATGTATATGTAGATACGGTTTAGAAATTTCTGGTTAATCCTATGTAGTACGAGAGGTCAGTTCAAAGCATTTATGTCTGACTTAAATTAAAAAGGTGAAAGATCTAACATTTCTTTTGGAATCTTATTATAAAAGCGTATATCGCTACCCAAGAACGCATTATATACTTTGTGTAACCGGAAAGCAGGTATTGTGATTTTATTTTTATTTCTACTATTAAAATTGTGCAAATCACTATTATTTACATCAATTCGATGCAAACTCGGCTCTCTCTCGACTCGGGCTCCTAAAAAGTACATAGATCTTATTTTACGCTTTTTATTTAATATGCACACTTTTTATATTATTCGATTAGCATTGTACAAAATGTTTACACGTTTCAAGTGTGTTAAAAATGTCTACAATATTTATCAAATGAGTGACGACACATTCGAACACTTTGTGTTCAAAAACACACACTTCCAAAAATCGAGATTTGCAGTGAACTTATTGAACATGTTTATCTATTAGGTAATAATAATAATTGTAAGTAATTATTATAATAATTACTTACTAGAACAAATTATTATGGTATCTACCTATCCTTACCATTATCTAATTACAATATTCCTTGCGAGATCAGCATAATGTATTTGTGTCCATTCTGAGCACCCGGAAACTTATTTTATTCTTTGAAACATGTACTCTGTGGCGGCATTCAAACAGTGTCAAATGTAGTGCGTGCGGATTGAATGCGATATCAATAGAAGCCGCCGGCGCGTGTATCTTGACCTTGTACTTCCGAATAGCTGCAAAATTTCTTTGACAGGTCAGTATTCGACCTTTGATGATGCCGACAACAAGACGCCGTGCACTATCAAAGTGCTGATGGTCAAAACTAGGGATGCACTGTTTTTTCTTTTAATGGATATTTTCATCCGCTATGTATGTTTATGGTATTGTTCGTAATGCACATAAGTCCAATTTTCCAAATTTTTTTATATATTTTCTGCGTCTCATAGAGTCCCTAAGCGTATACCCGAACTCCTATACTCCCTAAAACGACACTCATTCCTAACTGCAAGACGCAAGAGTCTCGCAGGCTTAGTCTTGTTCTTGCTCAAATCTTGCATGGTCTTGGTCTTGCTAAAATTAGGCGGTCTTGTTCTTGGTCTTGCAAAAATGTAAGAACAAGACCAAGACTGCAAGACCAAGACCAATTTTGGGCAACACTAATTACGACACATCTTCTCGTCAGGTATACGTCAATCTCTGAAAACTAAAGTGTACAACCAGTGCGTGTTGCCAGTGATGACTTACGGATCTGAGACGTGGTCCTTCACTGCTGGCCGTATGAGGACGCTGAAAGTCGCTCAGCGAGCTATGGAGAGGGCTATGCTTGGAGTTTCTCTGCATGATAGACTCAGAAATGAGGATATCCGCAGTAAAACCAGAGTGACCGATATAGCCCAACGGATTAGTAAGCTGAAATGGCAATGGGCTGGCCATATAGCTCGAAGAACCGATAACCGATGGGGAAGAAAGGTTCTTGAGTGGCAGCCTCGTACCGGTAGGCGTAGTGTAGGGCGACCCCCCACTAGATGGAGTGACGACCTGGTAAGACTTGCAGGAAGTCGATGGATGCAGGTGGCTCAGGGCCGTGCTTTGTGGCGTTACTTGGGGGAGGCCTACGTTCAGCAGTGGACTTGTGAAGGGCTGTAATGATGATGATGATGATGCGTAGCGAAGATTTGGAGGTGATACGTTAAGACATTTCGTCTATGTTACGTCGATGTTCAGTGCCTAAACCGAATCTTCCCAAAGGCGAATTTATAACGTTAAAGAATCTACGCAATAAACCAGAACTCACGATTCTCTGCGCAGATAAGGGAAACGCCACGGTAGTCATGACTACGTCAGATTATAATTCTAAAATACAAGAACTTTTGTCGGATGTAAGCACTTATAAAAAGGTTAAAAACGACCCAACAATTATCACACTAAAAACTACTAGTGAAATCATAAAGAAACACTCCGAAAAATTAAATCTGGACGTAAAATGGATAATACCTACGTGCGCCAAATCACCAAAGTTGTATGGGTTACCAAAAATACACAAGCCCAATGCTCCATTACGTCCCATAGTGAGCCAAATCGATTCACCAACTTACAGATTGGCTCAACACTTAGCGAAAATACTCTAGTAGGGGACATACAAGAGCACACATAAAGGATTTACATTTTGTAGGAGATTAAAGACCTACATCTGGACATGAATGGTCTGTGCAGTCATTGTTTACATGCTTACCTGTTGAAGACTTCATCTCAATTTTAACTACGTGAAGGCTGGAAGAAAACAACATGCCCGTAGAATATGCAGTATTACTCAGACACTGCCTTACATCTGGCTACCTATTGTGGAAAGAGGAGTTCTACAAGCAAGTAGATGGTGTGGCGATGGGCTCACCTGTATCTCCTGTGGACATTTCATGGAAGACTTTGAGGAGAAAGCCCTGCTAACTTTTCCTATAAATCCAAGATCACTTTCACTGAAAAGTAACTGCATTTTTAGACCATCTCAACTCTATAAATTCTAAAATTATGTTCACAATGGAGTTAGAGGCTAACAATTCTTTAGCTTTTCTAGATGTGTTAGTAATTCGGAATCCTGATAACACCTTGAGCCATACTGTGACTAAGACTCACGTACAGCTCACATACTGGTGATTCTCACCACCATCCTTCACAGTTAGCTAGCGTGGGTAAATCTTTGTTTCAGAGAGCACGAGGGATCTGTGACAGTTAACACCTGGCTGCCGAGCTCCAACATGTCAAGCAAGTTTTGCATGATAACAAGCTTCGCGTCCCGCGCCGACGTCACAGTGAACGAGTGAAGCCGGCCACAGTTGAGCGCTTACCTGCTGTACTGCCATATGTTAGAGGAGTCACTGACAAGATTGGCTACATATTGAAGCGTGCTTTCATCAAAACATACTTCAAGCCACCGAAGAAGATTGGTCAGTTTTTACCATCATCAAAGTGTAACGTCCTTCTGCAAGATGCAGGAATGTACAAGCTTGATTGTGAGTGTGGTCTCTCCTACCTATGTAGAGACAAACTAAAAGATCAATTTAAAACCCGCGTTAAAGAACATATAGCTGATGTGAAGAATCGACGCTCCGGGAAATCTGCAGTCTGTGAACACTTACAGGATCGCCCCCGTCACTACATCAGATTTGATAGACCACAAATCATCTCTAAAGAACACCGATTCCTTCCAAGGATGATTCGCGAGGCTATTGAAATCAAAAAACATCCTAATTTCAATAGAGAAGATGGCTGGATGCTACCATCTGCTTGGGATCCTATAATAAATAAAATTAAATCCCAACCCAAACATACAACTGCAAGAATTCAAGATACCCTAAGTTCATACTGTGTAGATCGGAACAAAAGTTAAATGTTTATCTATGTAACCGCTGTTAACTATGACATTTTGACGTTGAACATCTCAGTCCCCCCGTGACCATGGGTGCTGTAAAGCGCTCGAAACGTAAGGTATTTATAGTTAAATATACGCGATAAAATCCGTAAAAACTAGTATTATTTCAATTCACTCACGCAGACGATAATGACGGCTAAGTGTGGTACATGTAAATTGAACTATTCATTTCCACTACAAAAACGCGCCCGCCCACGTGTTGTGGTTATGGTTGGTGTGTGGTTGTGGTACGTGTGGGTGGACCTTAAGTGTGTATAACGTGGTGCCACGCACATACACATTAATTTCAACGATAATCAATACAAGTTGGTGTCAGATATATTTACTAGGTAGTTGTAGTAAGACTTCTATTCTTACTAGAAGTTTGTGTGAGTAGGGTACGGCGGGTACCACATTTGTACCTGTTTGTGCCACCAAGTAGCAATTGCACTGGTGTGTTCCAGACTGAAGGACAGTACTTTTTTGTAGATTAAGCTCGACGAAGCTTCAATGCTGTGGCACTTAGACATCTATAATGCCACCAACTTTATTATTTAGTTGACAGAGTCACTAGTGAAGAGCTTACTTTTGCCACTTAAGGGGAAATATAATCTCAAATGGCTTAGCAAGATCCTTCGTTATGCCGAAAATATTGCAGCATTAATTTTGAAATAAATATATGGTAAAGTTGAGGATTAATTTTAAGGATTATGTTAGACGAAAACACGATTTCGTAAAATTTTCTCGATAGAAAAAAATCCAAAGTTACCTCCAAAATAAACAATAAACCGTTGTTATTCATAAAATACTTTAAATAAGATCATGAAACTTTGCATACTAACTGAACTAAATATAAAGCAGTGCTTATGTTATTTACTTTTTTTTAAATACCATTATTTTCACTGTAGAAATTACCTTAACTATCGGCTTTGTTCTGGTCACTTTGCTTCGGCCTTTGAACGGGGAGGTTGTGTCGCTTACGATCAGAATATACATTACGCAACAGGACGACGTAAAATTAAAATTGGAAATAACCGTAATAAGTAAATAAGATGCGACTGGCTTGGCGTTAAGAAACAGGCATAATTATGATAAACCTAATGAAATAAGTGTCTAACGACCTTTCTAGTTACAGTATTAGTGATTACAAACATGTCGGTACACAGCATACGACGCGCGGGCAAGTGGGGACGAAATTAGAATTTGAGCTGACTTACTCTATCCCCTTAAGAAATTTACCGAGGAAATAGGTGAACATATCAGTACTATATAAACATAAACACTCACGCCTGTCACCCAGAAAGGTAGGCAGAGACTACAGACTTCCATTTGGCACGATCCTGACACACCTCTCTCGGCTCCTCCACATCCATATACATATGCATATACATGCTCGTCGGTTAAGGGTACTCCTAATTTAGCCTGTTTTGAATATATCGCCAATTTAGTCGATAAACTTTCGCCTAGGCCGTCCCTTTCCGACTCTGCCGTTCACTTCTGCAATATAGATTCGCTTTGTCACTGTTTCCTCATTCATTCTTTCCACATGACCAAACCACCGAAGCATTCCTTTCTTAATCCTGGTCACAACACCATCTTGCAAACCACACTCTTCTCTTATCACACAATTTCTCACCCTGTTATTCAGATTCAGCCTACATACTCCTTAACGACCGCATTTCTACTGCGTTTATTCTACTCTCGTGCTTCTTCTACTACACCCAACTTTCACTACCATACGTTAAAATGGGGACCAACACAACATTGTGAATTGCCACATACGTGCCTTATATATATATATATATATATATATATATATATATATATATATATATATATATATATATATATATATATATATATATATGCACTTTTCACAATGAAAGCAGTAGCATTTCTTAGTTTTTTCCCTTTAGTGTTTTAAAAGCAGTCAACTGCAGTAGCTACTTACCATCGGGTGGACTTCAAGGCCTTTTGTCACTACAGCTTTATGAACATAAAAGAAAACAAAGTATTCAGCAACAGAGTTGAAAAAATCCTTGCGAGAATCGCTAATTTAAAAACTTATTACCAAGTACCTCCCATTAACAATAAGAAAACAAAACGTAGTGCGACTTCTGTACAAAACTTTGAAACTCAAATTGGTTCAAGTAGAGAAACTGAACGTTGATTTTAATTTTTCTGTAATAAGTTATAATAAGAAAAATACAAGACTGTTTTAAGTTCTCCGTTATATTTAATCGACTTTGTTTTGACTACAGTAATTTCTTTATTTCTACATTTGAAACTTGCTTAACATTGTATTGTACGTTTATACATGCACATACAGTACAAGCTTGATATAACGAAATCGAAGGGTAAAAGTAAAATAAAGTTACAGCTACGTTCCACTGCTGGGCACAAGCCTCTCTTCATTTCTGAGATGGTTTTAGGGCAAGGAAGTGTCGTTATAATGAGGTTTGTTATAGAGAGGTTAGGTAGGACTACGATTCGCTTTAACAAGGTCTTACAAGGTTTAATGTTTCTGAACCTGTCAAGACATGATTAATTGCAGAATTAAGTAGAAATAATTAATAGGATACGTTAAGTCAAGGTTCTATGTTAAAAATTCGTTAAAAACTCGTAAGAGTTAAATAATACCTTCTATCTATATTCTGCAATGATTAAAAAGTCGTTATAAAGACTTCTATTTTGCATTACGCAGTTCTTGCGGATTACGAAAAATTCGTAAAATCGATAAATTCGTTATATAGAGACTCGTTATTTGAAGCTCGTTATATCAAGATTACACTGTATATTCATACCTTTATTACTATTAAACCATTACCAGCATGGCTCTACCTCTTTAAAAAGTTGTTCGGTCATTTGCAAAAAGCCTTATAGAATAAGCACTAACAACAGGCGTGCGCCTACCAAAACTACTATATTGTAGTAATGGAAATGATTTGAACCTAAAACTGTTGTGTTATGGTTTATATTATTATGACTGTTTCGTCTAGCGGTCGTAAACCTAATCGTGAGGTTCCGGGTTCAAATTCCTGGTCGGACCAAAATCAGTAATTGGGTTTTCCTGTCAAGATATTCTCAGAAGCAGCCCGGAGTCAGGAAAATGCCGGTGTTTCACCCCCGTGCCTTGGACAGCACGTTAAGCCATTGGTTCTGCGCCTGATTCCCCTCTGGTCGTCTCAGATTACCGTCCAATCGGATTATGAGTGTGAGGAAATAAAGTATGCACCTGTGCTTCCGCATACACTTGGGCACTATAATCATGATCTGTGTCGATGACTTGTCTCCGTTGTGATTGACCGCCGTGACCGAAATTCGGTATGGAGGACACTTTGACTATTAGTGAATAATTGCATTCCCAAAATTCATGCGTCAATGCTATCTGGGGTTACAAGACTTACTTACGCAAATAACCCTACATATTCAATTTTTATAAAAATTAAGCTAGCAAACATAAAAAAGGAGGGGGGGGGGGGGGGGGGGTTTTTTGGGGTTGGGGGGGCCTGTTGTGTGGGGGCTTTTGCCACGAACACACATTTTGATAAGAGGATGCTGTAGCTTAAAATTAAATTGCGGACGCTTGTTGTCAACCCCAAATATTCAGATGAAATAGGTACCAATAAAGTTTCTTCTACATAAAGGTGGGTATGCATTTTTTGCAGTGGACTTTCATCATCATCATCATCATCATTATAGCCCTTCACAAGTCCACTGCTGAACATAGGCCCCCCGAAACTTCTCATCCCCGAAACTCTTCACCGCTGCGTTGGAAGACGTTTTCAAGCTACTGGACTGGAAAGGATAAGGTATTAACATCAATGGCGAGTACATCACTCACCTTCGATTTGCCGACGATACAGTCCTTATGGCAGAATCGCTGGAGGACCTTAGCACTATGCTCAATGACCTCAATGTTGTCTCCCAACGGATAGGTCTTAAGATGAACATGGACTAAACAAAGATCATCAGAGATTTAACTCGGCTGGGCAGCGTTCGGGAAATTACGATACATTTTCTCGTCAGGTATACCTCAATCTCTGAAAACTAGAGTGTACAACCATGCGTGTTACCATTGATGACTTAGGGATCTGAGACGTGGTCCTTCACTGCTGGCCGTATGAGGACGCTCAAGGTCGCTCAGCGAGCTATGGAGAGGGCTATGCTCGGAGTTTCTCTGCGTGATAGACTCAGAAATGAGGATATCCACAGTAAAACCAGAGTGACCGACATAGCCCAACGGATTAGTAAGCTGAAGTGGCAATGGGCCGGCCATATAGATCGAAGAACCGATAACCGATGGGAAAGAAAGGTTCTCGAGTGGCAGCCTCGTACCGGTAGGTGTAGTGTAGGGCGACCCCCCACTAGATGGAGTGACGACCTGGTAAGACATGCAGGAAGTCGATGGATGCAGGTGGTGGCGTTTTGTGGCGTATTAGAGGCCTATGTTCAGTGGACTTTAATGGATTGCAATTAAAATGATGAGAGGGAAACATTTACCGAGTAGAATATTCACTATTCCATATCATCCCTTGACGACCCCATAAAAATTGACAAAGGGAAACTGAAAAACAAGATGGACAGACTACATATCTATATATAGGTTTCGCAAGAGGTCACAGAGGGAATAAAGCGGGAGCAATAATAATGGAAAGCATCGTCTTCCTAATAACGACTAAAAATAAAAAATAAACTCGGTTGCCTGCCCACTTGCCAAGCGTGGCAACTATGGCAAACATGTCCTCTATGGGAAATCTATGGCGGAGAACTATGTTCAGCAGTAGATTTCAATAGACCGTAATGGTAACATGCAAAAGGTCGCGGGTATTTAGTTTTATTATTTCTTCATTATACAATAGACCATAACAATTTAAAAAATGAAATTAAATTGTACAAAAACCTAATTCTGTTATGAATTCTCTTCCAGCAAACCCCTGGTGAAAGAGAAATATTGTTATATTATAAAACGAGTGGGGCGCAACGTGCTTAGGTAATCAATAATAAGTTGACTTTAAGTTATATTTATTAGCGATCTTCCTCGGCTTCGCACGGATATCTGGATTCTACAAAAACGCCACCTACCGGGTCCAACTGTACCTATAACCTTCGCGAAAGTGCAAGCAATATAATAAAAAATGACACTTGTCGCCTTATACATGCTAGGCGAGTTATAGAGTGTGTAAGTGCCACATATAAGCATGGGCATATAGTATCATAACATCTTTTCTAAAAAGCCGACAACGCACCTGCAATTCCCCTGGTATTGTAGTTGTTCGTGGGCGGCGGTAGTTACTTACCGTTAGGTTAACCGTGTGCTCGTTTGCCCCCTCTCCTATAAAAAATGGACTTATAGTCCCAGAACAACATGACAAGAATCGGGATGTTATAAAAAACTTTGACAAAATGTTCTTCAAGTGCTTAACATGTTTGAATTGAAAATAAAACGAAATTAATTTAAGCTATGACAATTTCAGTAAACTTATGCAAAATAAATGGTTTATTTTTGCAAAATGAAACGTATTTTTTCTTATATAGGAGCTAAACTTGTAACAGCGTGTGTCTGAAAGCTCAGTTCATTGTTGTTTCCAGTTAGCTTCGAACTAAAAGTCATTAAAATTATCGCCAAACTTGGTTCCCTACGTACCAACTTAAAGAAGCCCCGTTGAAACTGCCAGGAAGCTGTTTGACCCACTTTGTTTATCATTACTTAATATCTTCAGCGTAACAAAGAAGCCTTTCGGGCTTTAATGTGTGTTGGATAAAAAATCGATGATATTTATGTGTATTTATTCGTAAAAGTAAATTATAAATACTTGTATCTGGTAGAGCCCTGCTGCAGATATATTATGGTTGTAGCTCGAATGGTCTGCTCGACCAGTGAAGGACAACGCTCTCAAAGAACACCAGCGTAAAATAGCATCTTAATTAATAAAATCAGGCGTTAATTTGCGTTAATCCATTATATTAAAGTTGGTAAGAATTACTTCACCCATATCTGCTCAATAAAATGAAATGATGTGTCTTACCTAGTTTGAAGAAAACCTCCCGCCTTCCCTCAATTGCGTGCACTAATCCCAGCACCACTACTCCCAACACCACTACTCTAGGAAAGACCCACCACAGTCGACGATACGACACGTGTTTCGCCTCTATACGAGGCATCCTCAGGTGATGTAGACTCTGCAGTGGCTGACGGTTAATTCAAAGTTCTTACATCATTTTACTTTATTGAGCGTATATGGGTGAAGTAATTCTTACCAACTTTAAAATGGTATCTTAATATTGCTGTGTTTCGTATTGTGAGTGTAGATAACTGAAGACCCTTTTTACTGGAAATAAGGTATTCCATCGTAGTCCTCAGGTATGATATTGCATCTGCATTCTGATTCTTAAGCGAGGGTAAATGTAGATGTCTATGGTCTGCAGTATCCACGGACTGTGTGTTTGGTTGTTACCCTTATTCTATAAAATAAATACTGCCCTGGTATATTTTTTACTTCTTCTACATCAGCGCAGCTTTTTGTATTAAATTGAAATGACTAACGAACTTATTGATCGCGTAATGGCTGTGTAAAATATTAGGGATGGGCCGAATATGGATTTCACCGAATACGAATATTCGGTCGAATATTCGGTTAAATTTTTACCGAACCGAATATTGGGCCAAACATTCGGCAGGATAACCTCGGGACTTAACCAATTTATGTCGAAACTTGTTACCGTAAAGCACGCGGGATTAGCGCCGGACCCTGCCTCTCGCTTCCCGCCACACCTGGCATGTTATTGCATTATCTAGTACTGAGCAAATTGCCGGCACATGCTTATGTTTTGACTATTCTTGTGATAAAAAAGTAATTCGTTGTTTTATTCCTAATTAAAGTTAAAGTTATAGCCTATATACGTCCCACTCCTGGTCACAGGCCTCCGCTCATTTCTGAGCGGGTTTTCACAGTCCACCTGATGGTAAGTGGTTGCTGTGGCCCATAGACATCTACATCTATCCTCGATTACGAATCAAAATGCAGATGCGTTGTCACCCGTGAGGACTAAGATGGAATGCCTCGTTTCCAGTAAAAAGGGTCTCCGGTTCTCTGCACTCACCATACGAAATACAGCAGCATTAAGCTACTATTTCACGCTGGTATTCTGTGAGAGCGTTGTCCTTCCCCGGTCGAGCCGACCCATTCGTGCTACAACTATACTACTAATATAACTGCAGCATGGCTCTACCACGTTAAAAAAGACATACAGGTTTCCTCACGATGTTTTGAAAATTTTTGTAAATCAGCACTTAAAATTGCAATTAATAATTTCATTGGTGCCAGCGGGAATCGAACCCGGTTTGGTCGTGCACTGTGAAATTTACAGCGAGCGCTAACCATCTGAGCTACCATGGCTCTTTATTCTTAGTGAATAAGGGAAAGAGCTGTAAGAATTTTATTCTTAGTGAAAATCGATAATTATATGATAAAAATGAGCGGCTGGAGATTTACTATTTGGACTTATTTTAGAGAAACTGACGACCAAAGTAAAGTGAAATGTACTAATGTACTCGTAATGTAATGTTTCTTTGTTTGATTCCAAAAACATTTTATCAAGTTTCTATTTGCCATAATCGGAAATAAATCCACAGTGCCTCAAAAACACAAATGTATAGATTTATGCATTTGAGGCACTCTTAGAGTAAGTAGATTTAACCCATAAATAAAGTATACTGTCTACAGTAAAAGACATCGCATTGCTCAATTCGTACATTTCAATACATTGGACACTATGAAAATGTTCGGTGATTTAGCCGAATATTCGACCGAATACGTATAGTCGGTAAACTTGCCGAATATGCCGAATATTGAATATAAAACGAATATTCGGCCCATCTCTATAAAATATACACAAACCCGTAACGTATTGCGGGTGTCGTTAGAAGCAACAGAGGGTAACATACCAATATAGGCAGCAACATCTTCTTGATAGCAGCTAAAATAATATTTAAAAAAAAGCTGTGGTTACCAATACGTATGCTAAGCGTGGCAACTATGGCAAATATCCCCCCTATGAGGCAATCTATGGAGGAGGCCTATGTTCAGCAGTGGGCTTTTGAGAGGATGTAACGATAACGGTAACGAACTTACAGTCCAGCGTCAAAATGCATCTGCATTTCGATTTTTAATCGATGTTTGATATATGTGTCTATGCGCATGTGTCTATGGGCCATAGCATCCAATTACCATCAGGTGGACTGTGTGTTTTACCCTCAACAAGTCTCCTTCTAAAATTATAGGCTTCTGATGCGGACGCAACATACTAACCTGTTTAAATTAACAACGTTTCCTTAACTCTGGGGTCATAGCTCGCTGAGAGATTTTAGTCTTCTTTACATAACAAAAAATAAAATTATTTATTTAATGCGTTTTGATCCTACAATACTTATCTAAACAAAACTAATTACCGTTACCGTTACAGGCTATTACAGTCCACTGCTGAACACAGGCCTCCCCCACAGATTGCCTCATAGGGGGGATATTTGCAATAGTTGCTACGCTTGGCAAGCGGGTTGGGAAACGCAGTTTTTTATTTTTAGTCGTTATTAGAAAGATGCTGCTGTGCTGGAGATCCTGATTCGTTTCGCTCTGTCGCCTCTTACGACACCCAGGGAATGAATACCCCATGTATTGCATATTCTTACACCGCCACCACACGGTCAAACAAAGACTTTTTACATTTAAAAACAAAACACAAAATTTTTTTTAAATATTAAATAAACTGCATATAAACATATAAAATGTTTTTATACGTGGTAGTGCCTGTTTTTTTTTTTTTTTTTTGCGCCCGAAGCAATTAAAGGGCTACCCTATACGTAGGGAGGCGGAAAATGCATTACGCATACCACGATAGCCGGTCTATCGTGGTTATGAGGGGCTCACTGTCCTACCGGGGACCCTAAGTGATACCCTCTAAAAACCGCCTTTGGGGACAGGCAGCCGGCTGATCAAGCTGTGTTGTGCCTTATCATGAGCGACCCTCTTTTGGGAAAAGTGCCGCTGAGGGAGTGCCTACGAAGGCAACTAAATGTTAGTTATTACAATAATTTAATTTAATTAGAGTTGGCCTGAGCCGCCAGGAGACAGTTCAGGTCGTTTGAAAGTTTATTAGGCGGGTCCGAGAGAGAGTTTCTCGGCCTGCGGACACGATAGCGAGAGGGGGGGTGGGGCTGCATAAGAAGCTGCCTCACGAATTAAATGGTTTGGGTGCGACTCTGAGGCTTTGAAGAAGTTCTCAGAGAGTTTTTTAAAAAAATTGTTGAATTGTTGGGAGCTCTAAGTCCCGATGAAGGTCGGCATTACGGACGTACCAAGGTGCGTTCGCAGCTCGACGACAGAAGAGGTTCTGAACTATTTGGAGTTCATTTAGAATATTAGGGTTTGCGTGGGCAAAGACGGGGCCCGCGTAGGAGGGTGGTAGTGCCATGCTGCAGTTATATTAGTAGTATAGTTGTAGCACGAATGGGTCGGCTCGACCGGGGAAGGACCACGCTCTCACAGAATACGCTGGTATTCTATGAGAGCTGAGAGATGGTAAAATAGCAGCTCAATACTGCTGTGTTTCGTATGGTGAGTGTAAAGAACCGGAGACCCTTTTTACTGGAAATGAGGCATTCCATCTTAGTCCTCACGGGTGACAACGCATCTGCATTTTGATTCGTAATCGAGGATACATGTAGGTGTCTATGGGCCACAGCAACTACTTACCATCAGGTGGACTGTGTGCTCGTTTGTTACCCTATCCTATAAAAAAAATCTGGAAAACTACTTTAAAATAAAAGACACCCGTTGATTATGTATTTACAAAAGTAAAGAAAAATCAGCGCGCGACCCCAAACTTGCATTCGACGTTGGAGAATGTATATTTCTTGTACAGGACCAAGTTTGTCTAAGTTCGAACTTGCAACGAGCGAATAAAGTTGGTTATGATTTAGTGTTAAAGAATTAGCGGGTAGCGGATAAAGGATTATTTAAAAGCGGGGTAAAGTTGTCAATTGAAAGTGGTTTCCTTTCAAATATCTGATATAAAACTAAAAACCGGGTCCCGATATACAACTCTGTACATTATTAATACTATTAAACATCATCATCATCATCATCATCATTAAATTTAGGGCTTTTCCAAGGCATTCACAAAGAACGGTCCTGAGCCACTCACGTCACTCCATCCACTGGGGGGCTAGCCTACAATTCAGCTGCCACTCGAGAACCTTTCTTTCCCATCGGTTGTCTGTTCTTTGCAACGTTATCTTACTTATCCGTTGGGCTATGTCAGTTATTAAGGGTTTACTGTGGATAACCCCATTCTTCTTATCATTTCAAAGTTTAGATGTAAAATTATTAAGGTTTCGCTAATATCGGAATTTTAAAAACTGACGTGTAGTAGCAGGGAACGTGAACCCGTTAACCCAATATCTTCCTGTGGATGTGTCATAAGAGGAATAGTGAATACCAGAAAATCTTATGGACTACTAAAATCTACAATAAAATCGTCCCGTCTTTCATCTTCTGCTTTCTCATTAATTCGAAATGATACTGTTGAATATGGGCTTTTGCCAGACGTAAAATTACCACACCGAAAACGGGAGCGGCATCACATAGATGTCAAACGTTGGGTATTGCGACCATTATTCCGCCTGCCCAGCGATATTACAACGCGATAGGCTCTTGTCTAGATGCGGACTCCAGAGCCCAGAAGAAGATCGCTGATGTCAACAGTTAATTTCTATTCGATAAAATAACGCAAGCGTACATTGATTTGCATTATTAACTATTATATCCGTGAGAAAATTCGCATTTATTTTTAAATTATCTTCATCTATTCATTAAATAGTTAAACAAATTTTATTTACTATAATTTTAACGTTAGTTTGATTTTAGATCAGAATAGAATCTTAACAAATTTATTTGTTAAGATTATTAATAATCTTAACAAATAAATTTGTTAACTTTAGATTCTATATATACATTTAAAATACATAATAACGGCTTAAATTATGATTCGTTTTTTGAAGTGATACAATATTTGTACACACTTTGATTTAAAAATTATTTTATTAATAATTCAAGCCTTTAAGTGTGTGAATTTTTTTTAAATATATGTTTTGCAATAATTTCCTCGTTAGCGTCGCCTAAATATAGACCTAAATTGAAAAAAATATTATTACATACTTTGTGAAAGACTATTTAGTTCGATTAAAGACATCACAATATCTCAAAATACTCGTAGTAACATCTGACTAAGACACCGCTGACCCACTCAATGTAAACGCAGCCTAACTTCCCGCATATTCCCTTTCTTTGAAGGAATTTTTCACATAGATCGGGACGGGCAACAGAGCACTTTAAAACCCTAATAAATATAAATTTTAACTCAACACTAGTGAATATAAATCACCGTTCATAAATAACGCTTCGATGTTTGTGGCTTACGTTTTTGTTAGTCTATTGTTGAGCAAATTTAAATAATCCATGCGCAAGCTGAGAGATGAGTTATGAAATTGTTTTTATTTACATTGTTACATTATCAAACGTCGGTGTTTTACTTTTCAGCGTATTAAAATGGTAATATTCGTGTAAATAAACATGTTTTATGTGTATGTTAAAATGTATGAAAGCTTCACTAACCCTGTTTTAGTTTAAAATGACAAAATAAATTTTATTTAAATGAAATTTTTAAATATTTCTGATGTTGCTTATAAGTCGGTTTTTACGTTTTATTAAGTTTCTCTGGATAGCATTAGGAGATGAATTGCAAAAATAATAATAGTGTGAGAGGATTTTCAACTTGCTCTCCTGCTTACGCAATGATTCATTATCGGCAATAAAACATCGTAACGCACTATACAATCAGTATAGAACATTTGCAGTTCTACTATGCCGTAATATGTCCCCGTCATACACAATAATGTAATGTGAGGGACGTAATTATACGTTAACACCAAAATATGCAAATCAACAGCAAAACTACCCATTTCATTGTAACACAGATCAACCTCTCAGCAACAAGATCTTCCTTGCCTACGCTAGAAGAATTACTACAACGGACAGAACCACGATACTGCAATATTGGCACTCGTAGAATGATTTAAGCGGAATTTACATCGCACGGCGCCTACAGTGAACTTTTTACTCCACAAACGTAGGGGTTTTCTCGATATAACCCCAATTCTACCCATCGATATAACATTCCGCTAGAGTAATGCAACCCCTCGATCACTCTCAAGCCATGCAGTATTTTGTAGACGCGCAGACAAGTTTAATTTTTTACCCTTTTAGGTGTACTTAGGAATATAAGGAATGTAATAAAGTAAAAAGTTATAAGTAAAAAAGCTATATTAAAAAATTCGTTACTTATTTTCCAACCATTAAATTATTTCTCCAAATTTGTATGAAACTACCCCTGATGTATAATTTTTTTAATAAAAAGTAAACAATCATTAATGTCGGTTCACAGTTGAGGTGATATCGCGTAACATATTCACAAAATAAAAAGAACATACAGTTAAATTGCGAACATCCTCAGTTGCTAAAGTCGGTTGGAATGAATAGTTTCAATGTTATTTAAAGTGCAGAAAAGTTTTAACAAAAAAAAATCTTTGCTAAGACATAAAATGTCTTTAGATTGACCGAAGGATCAACGACCACCACCCACCTACCTCAGGCTAGTCTTTGAGGGATGACTAGTATTCAGAAATCAGCTTTACATTCACAACTATGGCAATATACCCCCCATGAACAATTACACAAATAGACGGCCCCCAGTCCCCGGCGGCTCCGCTATTCCTGGCTACGGTGGCGACCATGGTAACGGCGGGGCAGGGGGTGCTAAGAATCTCCGGTGGAGGTTCGGTTGCCACCTACGACGACTCGACCTGGCAACATTTAACGCACGCACACTGAGGACTGACGAGAAGATCCTGGAGCTGGAAGAAGAGATAGACAAGTTGCGCTGGAGTATTATAGGATTATCCGAGGTCCGAAGAGAGGGGGAGGACACGGTGATTCTCGAATCCGGCAACTTGTTCTATCACCGGGAGGGCGACCATCTGTCCCAAGGAGGTGTCGGATTTATCGTCCACAAGTCTCTCGTCAACAACGTTGTAAAGATTGGGAGTGTGTCGACGAGGGTCGCGTACCTGATATTCAGAATCACCAAACGGTATTCACTGAAGGTCATACAGGTTTACGCACCTCGGCACATTCCGATGAGGAGGTGGAGGAAATGTATGAGGATATTTCCAAAGCCATGCATTCCTCCAAAACCCACTACACGGTGTTGATGGGAGACTTCAACGCAAAACTAGGCACAAGAGAAAACGATGAGCTGAAGTTAGGGAAATTTGGAATAGGGCAACGGAACCGAAGGGGCCAGCAGCTGGCCGACTTTATGGAGAAAGAGGGACTCTTTATGATGAACTCTTTCTTCCAGAAGCGGCCCCACAGGAAGTGGACCTGGTCGAGCCCCGACGGTTCGACAAAAAATGAGATTGACTTCATTATGACGACCAGACGCCAACTGTTCAGTGATGTCTCAGTGATCGCAAGGGTGAAAACTGGCAGCGATCACCGAATGGTTAGAGGCACACTGAACCTAAACGTTAAGTTGGAGAGGTCTCGTCTAATGAAGTCAACGCTCCGTCCCCCTCGTGCTCTAATCCAGAATCCCGAAAACTTTCAGCTCGAGTTACACAACCGCTTTCAGTGCCTACAAGATTGCAATGCAGTGGACGATATGAATGACAAGCTCGTGGAAACTGTCCATGCGGTCGGAGCTAAGTTCTGCAAGACCCGCCGCAGAAGAACACAAAAACTCTCCGATCACACTCTTAATCTCATGGCTGTTAGACGGGAGATGAGGCTGCAATACAGCATACAGGCAACTGAACAGACAGATCTCCAAATGCATGCGGCGAGACTTACGCAACTTTAATACTTCTCGTATTAAAGAAGCGATCGAGCGGAACCAGGGCTCCAAAGTCTTTGCCAGAGATCTGTCTGCCAGAAAGAGCCAACTGTCAAAGCTGAAGACTGAGTGTGGCAACATCGTTTCCGGGACACCTGAGATTCTGAGTGAGATTGAGAGGTTCTATGGGCAGCTGTACACATCATCGTTGGAGCCACACTCAAGTGTGAGTAACGATCCAAGAGCAAGTCTTATCCGACACTATTCCGATGATATCCCGGACGTCAGTCTGAGCGAGATTAGAATGGCTCTCCAACACCTTAAAAACGGCAAGGCCCCGGGCGAGGATGGAATTACAGCGGAGCTTCTGAAAGCGGGTGGAACACCGGTACTTGAAGTCCTTCAGAAGCTCTTCAATTCCGTCCTACATGGTGGCACTACTCCAGAGGCGTGGAGCAGAAGTGCGGTGGTCTTGTTCTTTAAGAAAGGCGACAACGATCTCTTGAAGAACTACAGACCGATTTCCCTTCTGAGCCGCGTCTACGTGCTATTTTCGAGAGTCATTACGAATCGTCTCGCAAGCAGACTCGACGACTTCCAGCCTCCCGAACAAGCCGGTTTCCGAAAAGGCTTCAGTACCATAGACCACATACATACCCTGCGGCAGATTGTACAGAGATATGCAGGAAGTCGATGGATGCAGGTGGCTCAGGACCGTGCTTTGTGGCATTACTTGGGGGAGGCCTATGTTCAGCAGTGGACTTGTGAAGGGCTGTAATGATGATAATAATGATGATGATTCACCACCGACATTTGATGCATTCTTAGTAAGTCCTTTATCCAGCAATAGTGTCAAAGAGCTACCAAGAAATTAAAACACGGATTATTCAAGTCTTACTTTATACTGCTTGTTTAAATAAGACTCAGATAAGGTCGTACTAAACTAACTTAATAATGTTTGCAATTAATAAATAGGTTTCGCGGAAGTACTGCGCTACCAGCAAGCTCTAAAGCAATCTTTAAATGCATATTCCAGCTTCCAGAAGTAGCTAGAGCGCAATAGACTTTTGTGAGAACTTTGAAGAAATATAACTCATTTTCCGTTATAGTTTTTCTTGTAGTTAATTTGCTACATTTATTTTAAATATGCATTAAAGTGTACAATTGGAGTTCCTTACGTGATAGAATTTGTAACGAAGATATCCGAAGTCAACCAACAAAATAACCGACATAACCCCACTGATCAGTAAGATTGCCAGGTATGTAGCTTATCAGACCAATAATAATGGGCATGGGCTAAATAAAGATACGATCTAATAAAACATGTAGGAAATCAACGGATGCAGGTAACTCATAACCATAATATATTGGGGCATTCCTTGTTGTTGTTCATCGGTGGACTTGTAAAGGGCTGTGATAATTGTGACAATGTATTATTAATAAAAAGTTATGTAGCGGATGTACTGAAGTAATGAGTGGTTTTACTTATTGTCTATCCCGTTAATGTGAAATAGGGCATCCGTTTGGTAAACTGATGACCTGCTGATAACCGTGTTTGTGGTATTCCTTGACCAAGGATGTAGATCTATTTTCATCAGTTGGCTTGTAAAGGGCTGTTTTAGTGATGACGATGATCCATTATTTATAAAAAAGGAATGTATGTGATATATTGGAGCAGAGGTTTGTATCCCGTTAATGTGAAAAAAGCTTACGGGTGAAGCGTGTCGTATAAGAATTGTTCCATGCGAAGCCCCGCATACGCCCGCTGCAGACGACAGACGAGTTCCACCTCTGCAACATTACAGACAATGTTCCCTAACTTTAGCAAATCACAGAAAACAATTGTCTTAGTTTTATTTTATATAAGCACGTACGTGTTCGTATTTTTGCAAACAACAAAATAGATTGTTACATCTGACAGTAAAAATAAAAGATAAAGTTAAAAATGATCGCCCATATTTAGTTATAATTTTATTTAAAGTTTGAAGTCTGTATGACTTTAGCTCGTTGGTAATTAAGTTAAAAAAATAAATGCAAAACTTCTACCGAACACACAAATAAAAGAAATTGAGTTTATAAAAACGTGGTAAAAATAAAATATTTTTGGGAGTTCTTCTTCGCTTGGAGCCTTTTTGGCTAGTACAGTAATCTGGTTTGTAGGAAAGAGACTAAAATTATGGGCTGTGATTCTTTAAGCTGACTGCAGGTGTCGCAATAGCAGCAGAACCCATCAACTATCGACATTTTTTATTCAAGTGTAAGCGAATATTCAGGTCACCATATGGTAAATTAACACAACAGAAAAACTGCAGGTCTCTTGCTTCGCAGGCTTTTTGAAAGAAGCAAGGCTTTTTTTGAAGGTCCCCATATCAAGTTCCTGAAAAACTGTTAGTTTCGATAAGATCAGATGGACTTATAGGAAAAATGTAATAGGTCACCTAATAGTACGACAAAAACACTTCCAACAAGTTTCGTTATCGACTGTTATTGATAAAAGTTGTAGAAACCTGTCTACTGCGGACATTAAAATTATAATAATATTCAATTTTGGCCTGCTTCACGAAAACGTAGCTTATGACTCGACTGTATTTTGTTTTGTTTTATTTGTTGATACCTTTGTCAATTGTGTACCAATTATAACTATTGTTTTTAATTTAATTTATATACTTATATTTTTTTCATTTTGTTTTAAAAATCTAAGTATTTTAAATTAAAGTTAGCTTAGATAACTCCGATAGTAAAGTTTTATTACAATCAGTACAGCCATTTCAAAGGTTATGAAACGAAATACGTTACGTGATCTAATGATGAAACTAATTTCACGAGTTTTTTATAGACTTTTTTCCAGTTTTTTTTTTATAGAAGAGTGGCAAACGAGTACGCGGCTCTCCTGATGGTAAGTGACCGCTTATGAACAACGGCAAAACCAGGGGAATTGCAGGTGCGTTGCCGGCCTTTTAGAAAGGAGTAAGCTCTTTTATTATAGGTCCCTAAGTCGTATCGGTCCGGAAAAATCGCTAGTGGTAAACACTTCCACAGAAAAGTCTTACGAGAAAGAAAACTTCTAGTAAAATGCACACTGCTGGACCGCCAAGCATCCAGTCGGCAATGTTTGCAGCACCGAACAGACGGACAAAACTTTTAAAAATGGTTATTAATTATTCAATGACATGTTATAAATTATAATCCCCCAACTAAATACCAGAGAGTTGTTTCAATATTCAATAATTCAATATTCTCAAACAGATACTTTAATGTAATATACATGTATAGATTATAATTTGTGTTTCAATGTTTATTGTTTAGCGATACTAAAATCAAGAACACAACGTTATAAATCTCACACCACGCCGTCTGCACATCTTAATGCTGTTGAATCAGTGAATTTAACTATCGTCGGTATTCCCGATATGTTCTGCTGTGTGAACGCGTTTTAACTCTTTTTTATTGCCCAATAAAACACTGTGGCACTCTCGTTGACTCTTTTATGAGAGTCTAACGGAGTAGAAACTATTCAACGGTTGACTGAGGAATAATTATTCATTTGTTGATTTCGCGTTTACGTTGTAACTTTTTTGTTTAGATTTTAACGATAGGTTTTTGAGATCCCTAGAGGTTCTACTGTATTTACAAAGATGTATTTGTTTGAACAAATGACAATATCGACCTTCAACTAATTTTCGTGTATTATATTAGTAGTATTGTATAAAAATATTAAAAGTTTTACTTAAATTGATGCAGTAGATTTTGAACCACCAAATATTTTTTATAGAATAAGGATGACAAAATTAATTCTCGATTAAAAATCAAAACGCAAATACGTTTTGACCCCTGAGTACTAAGATGCAATGCCTCATTTCCAGTAAAAAGGGTCTCCGGAATACGAAACACAGCAGTATTAAGCTGCTATTTTACGCTGGTTTTCTGTGAGAGCGTGGTCCTTCCCCGGTCGAGCCAACCCATTCGTGCTACAAGCATAATATAGCTGCAGCGTGGCTCTACGTTACTCGTACTTAACGTCACTCGCTCTCACCCCCCCCCCCCTCTCGCTCTTTCTCTCTCTTTCCCTCACACTCACTCTCTCTCTCTTTCTCTCTCTCTCTCTCTCTACACTAAGTGACAATAGAAAGAGACGTATATAGAGATAAATAATACTACCAATTTTAAGTAAGCGATAACCAAGGATTATAAAAAGCCGTTAATCTAAACACCAAATAACAATTTTGAAGTGAGAACAGATCGTATCATGACTTCACAACTATTTTAATTTTTAAATATTTATAATACGATTCGGAATCATAGATGATAATGCCTCGGGCACGTAGTAAAACAATAATTCAAAAATTAAACGCTAATAAACAATTCCACCAAATCACATGCACGTGCGAACGTACGATGCCACATAGGGACGCTCCGGGCCGGACTCGCTCGGCACCGTGCGGCTACGTTTGAAGTCGCCACGAGAGAACGACCGGAGGAAGCCAACAGCCAAGTGGCCGACGTACACACCGAATAGTGACACAAGTTTTATTAATTGACTATTTTAGTATCTTTTATATTTTATGGAATAAGTTATATGGTTTTACATTTTGTACTAAAGTAAAGATCCGCCCTGGCTTCGCACAGATGATTTATATAATATATATTTGGTATCTACCGGGTCCAATTTTGAATCTAAATTAACTAGGAACTCACTCAAATACACACAAAAAATTATAAAAATCGATCCATCCGTTCTCAAGTGATGATTTTTCATACATGCAGCATTTGATTTTTATTTATGTAGGATACCTAGGTAATATTTAATATGTGTCCTAGATGGAGTGTCAATCTGGTAAGAGATAATAAAGAGGAAGTCGATGGATGGTTCAGGATGTTTAAATGGTTCAGGACCGTACTTTGTGGTATTTCTCGGGAGCAATTTGTGTCTATGTTTAGCATTGGACTTGTGGCTGCCATGATGATGATGATGATGTATTATAATCAATATTGCAATTTTAGTTTTTTATTTGGCTGCAGCACGAATAGGCGGAGATGCACCATACTCTTACAGATAGATCACTAGCGTAAAAGCTCACTTATAGCTTCTGAAGTCAGTGGTATAACTCTGATACACTCATATTAGCCTCGACTTTAGTAACTATTAAGAGGAAATTATTTTATAATTTTTAGTTCCTTGAACTTACTATTTATTGCTTTTTTTTAATTAAAAGTTTGATATTTACCTATTTAAGTGGTGTGTGGAATGATCACAACCTCTAGTTTTCCATCCACAGTGGTGGAATTTTTTCTTCAAATTTCAATAAGACCAAACTAGTATAATTTATTTACAAAAAGTAATCACCACAGTCGGTTCACAGTTATTGACAAGGAAAAAAATAATCAGTTCATATTAGAAGTTGTATGAATCAATTTAAAATATTATTTAAAGTAATAAATATAAATCCGTGTCGGTGTAACACACTGCCACTAAACCGTCTATTTCCGTACCTGTCAGCTTGAATGGGCCTCAAGGTGCAAGGTCTGAGGTTACGAAGAGTTTTTTCTTTCTAATTAAGATCCGAGATTTGTGAGATTTCGCGGTGCATTCAGTTTAAATTGAGTTCCTTTTGTTTCGAAACACAACTTGTGTTTCAACATTAAGACCGAATGTCTATTGTATAATCATAATTATACGTATCTAATTACTGTGATTTAAAATAATGGTGTTGATAAAATATAAAAATATACTTGACTCGTGTACGTATGAGTACCATTATTTATTATATGTTAAGAGAGAAAGATTCCCAAATTCCCTGTTAAATACATATCGATTTCGTAGTAAATATATAAAACATATATATGAAATAACCACTTACGACTGTTAACCAGAGAGGTAGGCAGAGACTACGGACTACCATTTAGCACGATCCTGACCCACCTCTCGCGCCTTCTTTACATCCATACCTACGCATAGGTACATGCTCGTCGTAGTTTTTTTTTTTTAATAACAGATTTGTATAGATTTAAAATACACTTCGAAATATTTCAAAGGTAGAAGATATTAAAGCGTTTGTGTGATTATACTTGGCTTATTAAATCAAACCTATTACTTCATTATATCCCATTTAAAAAACCAGTGCTTAATATAGGTATCTCCCTATTATTAACGCTAAGCAATGCAAACAAATGTTTTGAATCAGTTTCAAAAGAAAATATCTAAGATAATTCGACGGTTGAGTAATTCAGTGATTAAACGTTTACCTGCGTCTCTACAGTTTTGAACTTGTCTTGAACAAGTGTTTGTAAAACTTAGAAATTATATTTTGAACATTGATAAGATAAGATTTTTATGAAAAACGAAAGGGTGTATTTGCATAGTCTAAGGAGCACTACCTACTCTATCTCCCACAACTCTTCTCCCGCTGCACATTTAATCCTTACGCATACTATAAAATGTGCTCCAGACCGAATTCCGGTCACGGCGGCCAGTTTCAACGAAGACTAGCCATTTGGGCAGGACAGGATTATAATGCCCGGTGTATGCGCAAGTACAAATGCACTCTCTGTTCCCTCAACTCTCATAGTTCGATGGAACAGCAAGCAGACAGGAGAGATATCAGGCGCAGGACCCACGACTTTACGTGTTTTCCAAGACACGAGGGTGTAATATCGCCAACTTCCTGGCTCCGGGCTGCTTCTGAGAATTTCTTGACAAAAAAACTCGATAACTGAATTTTACCTGACCCGAGATTCCAACTCAGGAGCTCATGATCAACAACCGCATTTTAGACCAAGGAGATCGCCACCACGTGGTTGCGTAGTCACTCATAATCATAATGCCCAAAATTTACTCCAAGCTACCAAGGTTCTGGTTAATATTGATGCTAGAGCATTTCGTGTACATATAAATTAACCCATTAAACAGGCTTCATTTTAGTTAAATGTACACATACATAATAATATACTTATAGCATTAGAAAGCGAATCAGAGTTTTTTTGTTTAATTCTATTTACATACATAATAGCTACCTGCCTTTTAGCTAAATGGAAGCCCGCCCAACGTTTAAAGAGCGCGCCTTCGTTGTCTAAATATTTTTTTAATGTTTATTATCTAATACAAACTGACAGGTGCTCATATTATGTAATCTCGGCTTCATATTTAAGATTACTAACGTAGCACGATGGGTAGACTAAATTGCATTGGCCGGCCATATAATTCGAAGAACTGACAGCTTTTGGAGAAGGGTTCACAAGTGGTAGCTCCATACTGACAAACGTAGCGCTGGGCTGGGCAGCAGGTGGTTTAGGGCTATGCCTGGTTCCAATATATGGCAGAGGCCATATATAGTTTCAATATTTGGTAGACAGGTTCAGCAGTGGAGTTGTAAAAGGCTGTAATGACGGTGATGATGATTATTATGACGAAAAATATTTACGACTGACTGTTTAATATAGAATTCATTGCATTAACAGCGATAACAATAATTTCCTAATATAATCCTTTTTTGTGTTTATTGTTTAAGATAAGATTCTAAGATGGCACATATTGTGCTCTGCCGAACACAGGCTTCCCCTATAGATTATCACCTCATTATGGGAGTATTTGCCACAGTTGCCTCGCTTGGAAGGACGGTGGGCAATCGCAGTTTGTTCTATTAATATCAAGATTTTATCATGATGCTGTTTCTCCTTTTATGACACCCACGGGATGACTCAGATAGAGGATTCTCGTACGCCGCCACAACACGGCATATCTTTCTAGAAACTTCGATCTTCTCGTATTCGTCCTAAATACCCAAACCATTGTCATCTTTCCTGCAAACTAAACCAAATGAAATAGTTTCCCTAGACTTTTTAAGGTATGTACCGAGTATCACTTAGATTTACGTAATTTGGGATTCCACGTGACTAAGTAAAAGGCGGCTGGCAACAAATGAATGCGTATAAAACATCGGGATAAGTGTGGAACTATGGGAAGTCCTTCCACTGACTGATGCTCTTAAGTCAAGTCAAGTCACTAATAAAAAGTAAGTTCCAAAAATTAAACCCGACTACTGAAAAATCACGCTCTAAAAGTATGAAACAAGAAAACATTCTCATCTGAAATTATAATTTCCCAACTATTCAATATGTATCGTCTATTAAATAAACAATTTACACGTAATATATTTAAATGTATTTAATACATATTCATAGTAATTTACAGGATAGCTTTGGTCATATGCCACTTTGCCCTAAAGCTTTATGATCGCTTACTACTTTAAGAAAGTATTGTTTTGTTAGGGTAGGTGGCATGTGATCACGGCTATCTTCTGAATATCACTATGAATATGTATTAAATAGATTAAAATATATTACGTGTATGTTGTTAATTTAATAGACGGTAAATATTGAATGGTTTGCACACAACAATTTAATATTTTATTACACTAAGACAGTACGATATAACATCTAGGGATTCATCACTCACCACATTTACCAGGTGGGATTGCGATTTGCGATCTAGGACTGGCTTACAATTAGGTAAAAAAGAAATTTCAACTTTGTACTTAGTTATCACTGCACACTTTAATAGCCAACAAATGAAATAAAACATTTTAATGGCCGAAGTTCACCGAAGATATAGAATGAAGTCGTAAAAGATAAGATCTGGGGAATAAAGAAACGGCCCCAGCTTTATCAATCTAATAATAGCGAACTGTCTTGCCTTAACAAATGGGAAAACATTGTACAACAATCGATCAAATTCTCCAGTTCATCCGTTATTATGATGATAATGACTCTTTGTTTACTATTAATAAGGCGAACGATTCTAATAGTGTAGATAACTCTACGTTGAATAGATATGATACCAAGCAATGAGCGAAGTTGCTTTTTTTCTTTTAAAGTTCTGTTATCTCAGAGTAATGGGTCTTCAGTGTTACTTAGACCGCGAGTCCGTATCTTTTGCTAAGTGGGTTAGTTAAAAGAAATTATAACTTTATATTTATTTTTGCTTGGTATTACGTGGTAGCTCAGATGGTTAGCGCTCACTGTAAATTTCACAGTACGTTGGATCCCCGCCGGTAACAATGAAATTGTTAATTGCAATTTTAAATGATGATTTGCCAAGTGCTTGACGGGAAACACCGCGAGGAAACCTGCATGTCTGAGAAATAAAAAATATTTCGAAGACATGTCAAGTTCGCCATCACGCATTGGGTCCGCGCGACAGACATTTACTTGCCATAAAACCCTTTCAGAAATGAGAGGAGGCGTGTGCCCAGCAATGGGACGTATATATGTCGTAACTTTTGTTAATTTTTAAACGTACTGAATGAGGTCTAATTTGTAGATATGAATTACAAATTATAAATGATAGATATAGATATCTATGGGCCTTGGGATATTGAGATGAGATGTAATACAGATTATTTAATCGTGTAATAGGTTCTAAATTTGTGTACTAGATAATCTCTATTGGAGTCACTCTCATACCTGTTCTTCTGACAAGCAGCAGTGCGCCCCCTACTGGGTCTTGATGTTTAAAATCCAGTATATTTACAAGTGAGTTTGAAACTTACTATCTTAGTCCTAATGATAAACGCAATCTAATGCATTTATGACAGTGTTTGTTTGAAATTGGTTGTAGTTTGTGAAACCGCCTGCCAAGCGAGAAGGTAAAGGGAAATCCTTTACAGTGGAGATGGTCATATCGTTAACTTTGATTTTTACAGGCTGATAAAAACGAAAAGCTGTATTATGGTTGTAGCACGAATAGGTTGGCTCAAACGAGGAGGGGCCACCCTCACAGAATACCAGCGTGAAATAGCAGCTTAATTTTGCTGTGTTTCGTGTGGTGAGTCTAGAGCACCGGAGACCCTTTTCACTGGAAGTAAGGCAATTTATCTTAGTCCTCAGGGGTGACAACGTATCTGCATTTTCATTATTAACCGAGGTTAGATGTAGATGTCTATGGGCTACAGCATCCACTTACCATCTGGTGGACTGCGTGTTCGTTTTCTATAAAAAAGAAGTGTGCTTACACAATTCCATTTCAGAAGTTTATGCCCAGTATTGAATAATTAATAAGTCGTAATACTACGCGCGCGATACGCGCAACGCGATAAAATCCGTAAAAGTAGTTTTAATCATGTGCAATGTTCGCGTAAATATAAGAAATCATTACTTCTTCATTTGGTTAATTTTTTAATTGTAGACCTCTTGATTATACTTAATATATAATACCGCTGCATCAGTATAAGGCTACTGTTGGAATTTACTTATAGTTTTTGGGAAGTACAGATTGATTGCTATAATATCTTAAGAAAAAAATGTAATGTAACGGCAGATACAAATTTATAGTGATTTCCTTTACTTGTTACACAAAATATGTCCGTGGACATTTGCAGCCACCTTCAAACAATGCAAGCTACAGATGCGTTATCATCTCTAAGGATTATCGCAGTGAGAACTAAGAAGGAATGACTCACAGCCTGTTAATATACTAGCACTCTAAATCGTTCACATCGCAACACCGCAGATAAATATTTATCTGCCCCTCAATTAAGTAATTAAGGATTAGTAAGCTGAAGAGGAGAAGAACCGATTACCGATGGGAAAAAAAGTTTTCGAGTGGCAGCCTCGTACCGGTAGGAGTAGTGTAGGGCGATCCCCCACTAGGTAGAGAGACGAACCTGATAAGACATGCAGAAAGTCGATGGACGCAGGTGGCTCAGGACCGTGCTTTGTGGTATTCCTTGGGGGAAGCCTATGTTCAGCAGTGGATTTGTGAAGGGCAGTAATGATGATGGCGAATGGTGAAATGATGATGGTGAATGGTGATGATGATTATACCCTTAACCGATGAGCATGTACATGTTGGTTTATCGACGTGAAGAAGCCACGAGAGGTTCGCCAGGATCGTGTCAAATGGAAGTCAGTTGTCTCTATGCAGTGTTAATGGATGATAAACAAATTATTTGACTTTATTATTATCCTATGTTTGACTGCCTTGGTCTAGCGGTCCTATATGCGATTGTCAATCATGAAAGCCCGGGTTCAAGTCCAGGGTCGCGTCAAAGTCGGTGTTTTAACCCCGTGCCTCGGAAAACACGTAAAACCGTTGGTCCTGCGCCTAATCTCTCTCCGGTCGTGACTATGAGAGTGAGGGAGTAGAGAGTGCACCTGTTCTTGCGCATACACTTGGGCACTATAATCCTATCCTACGCAGTTGGCTAGTCTTCGTTGAGGCCTACCGACGCGACTGAAATTCGGTCTGGAGGACATTAAAGAAATGACATGAGTTTTCAAAGCCCAAAAATTACTTATAAGGCGGAACGAACACTCAGTACATTTCTATGAAAGGCAAGATTATTTTCGCTAACAAAGTGCAATAAGAAGAGCAGTTAATACGATATTTTTAGAAAGACTGTTACATACTCGTACATCAAAAGGCACTCGTGGCAAGTTCAGCGCGGTCATAACGCAAATGGGTAACCACTTCAATAACATTTTATTATCTATGCTCCTATCAATGAGATTGAAAAGTCTCTTTGTAATATTGAGATAAATGAATTCTATTAAGCGTAGGGGTTACTTGCATTTTATTAAAACATAAATAACCATCTTATTTTCGTTTATTTTCGTCTTTAAATCGATACTGTATCCAAAAAACTTGAACATTTAAAAAATGACAGAATAAACGGACTTTGACTATTTTAAATCTAAATAACGCCACATTAAAAGATACTATACAAGTGAAGTCGGGGCGTGATGCCAGACTTTCTAGTATAAAGACAGTAACAGTTGATTAGATACCACATGACCACTGGTTGCATTCTAAGTAACTTACATCTCGTAAACTTTTCAAGTCATATACATAGCATAAAACATAAACATAAATATCTATTGAATAAAACTATTATTTACGGATTTTATCGCGTTTAATTACTTTAATTTATTTTTATTATTATCCCGACGTTTCGGGTGCTTTACAGCGCCCATGGTCACGGGGGGGACTCCCCCGTATAATATAAATATCTAACCTGTCACCCTGGGTAGGTAGAGAATACGGACTTCCATTGGGCACTATACTTGCACACCTCTCACTCGCCTCCTTTACATCCATATACTCGTACCTACCTACTCATACATGCTCGTCGGTTAAGTGTACTCTTCAATATATCGCCAATTTGATTCCGTCTAAGACGTCCCTTCCCGACTCTGCCATTAACATCTGCAATTTAAATTTGCTTTGTCACTCTCTCCTCGTTCATACATTTTACATGACTAAACCACCGGATCATTTATTTCTTAATCTTGACCACAACATTATCTTGCAAATCACATATTTCTCTTATCACGCAATTTCTCACCCTGTCGTTCAGATTCAGTCCTTTTTTCAAGTCATGATTATGAAATTGTAATTGAACATAATTACATATTATTTTTATACGTATAAGTGTGGAAAAGAAACACTGTTATAGCGCCATCTACTGTGTGAAATGAACTTTTTAAGTTCTAGAACATTAATTTTGTTATACATTTTTGTTTTGAAATTTAAATTGTTGTATTACACGCTTCTACTAGGATTCGCTTTTATGTTTTTATTATTATTATTATTTATAAAGAATACTAACAATGCTATAAACATTACTAATATTCCCCTTAACCACTCGTGGTAAGCTTAAATTGCTTGTGTTACGAGTGGTTCATGCCAGTAGTCAATGGCGAATTCGAACCCACAACCTTTTTGAGTTCGCGGTCCGCGCCCTGCTATTAGACTACTGTCGCTACTGTTTCGTAAATTAATACGGTTGTTGGTAGTCAGACGAAATCTACATTTATTAAAAAAATCATTTGAAATCCAATACATTACGCTAAAGAATTAACATACACATTGGTGAAAAAAAGAGGGGGGGGGGGGGGGGGGTTTTTTTCTGGGGGTGTGTGGAACCCGGTTGTTTAAAATTTAAAATTTTTTTTTTTTTATTAACTTTATTTTTAAAAAATTATTTAAATAATTAACTTACAAAACATAAAAATTAAAAAGGCGTTTGTGTGTGGGATTCTGGAAGTGAATGTTTTGGTGACCCTATTTACTGGATACGAGGCATTCCATCTTAGTCCTTAGGGATGATAACGCATCTGCATTTTATTCTTAATCGAGGGAAGCTGTAGATGTCTATGGGCCACAGCATCCACTTACTATCAAGTGGACTGTGTGTTTGCTTGTCATCCATATTCTATAATAAAAAACGCATGGTAAGTGGATGCTGTGACTCGTAGACACCGACTTGTATTTTCGATTAACTATCAAAATTTACCCTGAGTGTAAGATGGAATGCTCCTGTGTATTTACTGGTAAATAATGTAATTATAACAAAAGCTAAAAGTCAACAGTGATGTGATGACATCGCAGATCAAAGTACATTGTACTAAAATTAATAATTTCAAATCATAGCTTCAGAAATCGGTGCTAAGACAGAGTACAAAGAAGTATTAAAATTCGCGACTTTAGAAGATTGGGTGGGGGAATGTGGGTATTATTTTTTCTTTTTAGTTGTTTGATGTCAGATTTTACTTTTTCCTAAAAGTCATACCTTGTAGCGGCGATATAAGAATATATACTTCCCCATATCATCCCGCGGGTGTTGTGAAGAGGCGGCAGAGGAAAACAAATCAGGAGAACGGTAGCAGCGTCTTCCTAGTATTGACCAACAGTAAAAAACTGAGGTTGACAACACAACATCCTTATCAACTATCTATTAACGGTTTCACGACATGATTTACTTTTTTATGGAATTGTAAGGCTATTTAACACCTAGGCTGCACTAAAAGTATTGGGAATGGCATATTTCCACTGTTCACAAGGTCTTGTCACAAGGTTTTGTCAAACTTGTTTAGTCGTTGAGAAAATGGAATTGACTCGAGAAAATTCAAGAGCGATGATTTATTATGACTTTCAAAGTGGTTTAACACAAAAACAGTGTGTTGACCGGATGATTTCTGCATTTGGTGATGAGGCCCCATCCAAAACTGGCTGCAAGCTGGCAAGCTGGTTTGCTGAATTTCAACGTGGACGTGTCGAGCTCGGTGATGATCCCCGTCAAGGTTGTCCAAAAACTGCAGTCACCCAAGAAAACGTTGATGCTGTGCGTAAGCTGATTGAGGAAGATCGACATGTGACATACCGCGAAATTCAGGCAATTTTAGACATTGACATGAGTCAAATACAAATAATCTTGCATGAACAATTAGGTGTAAAAAGTTGTTTTCCCAATGGATACCGCATTCGCTCTGTGAAGAGCAAAAAGCGGCTCGCTTTACTTGGTGCGTCAGAACTCTCGAGAGATTCCACGCAGGATCCTCAAATGCTGTATACAACATCGTATCAGGTGACGAATCGTGGATATATGCGTACGAACCCGAAACAAAAAACCAGTTACGAGTTTGGGTGTTAGAAAATGAATTAGAGCCAACAAAAATTGTTCGTTCACGGAGTGTTGCAAAAAAAAATTTTGGCCACTCTTGTCTCCAAAACCGGCCATGTTACGACTATTCCTCTTGAGGGACGAAGAACGGTTAATGCAGAATGCTATGCTAGCATTTGTTTGCCACAGGTCTGCCAAGTTTCTGAACTCCGTAAAGAGAACTGCAACCGCCGCATCATCCTCCATCATGACAATGCGAGTTCTCACACCGTACTCAGAACAAAAGAGTTTTTAGAGCAAGAAAACATAGAATTATTAGACCATCCGCCGTACAGCCCCAACCTAAGCCCTAATGATTTCTATAATTTCCCTAAAATAAAGAATAAATTGCGTGGACAGAGATTTTATCACCTGAAGAAGCTGTGGACGCCTACAAAACGGGCATTTTGGAGACCCCAACTTCCGAATGGAATGGTAGCTCCAATGATTGGTTCCATCGTATGGAAAAATGTGTCAAATTTCACGGAGAATACTTCGAAAAGCAATAAATACATTTTTAAATAGTAATGTTGTGTTACTTCTTTTATTCCCGAAATTTTCAGTGCTGTAATGTGATCTATCTGCTTATTTTGTAGCAAGCCATTGCTTAACCTCCGCAGTGCAGAAATATTTGCTGTAAGCTCCACGCACGGTGTATTGGGTAGGTTTTTTTTAGTATGTAATAAGAGTGACAAACGAGCACACGAGCCACCTGATGGTAAGTAGATACTATGGCCCACAGACATCTACCTCAATCCTCGATGAAGAATTAAATGCAGATGCGTTGTCACCCTTGAGAAACAAGATGGAATGCCTTGTTTCCAGTTAAAAGATTCTTCGATTCTCTACACTCACCATAAGAAACACAGCAGCATTATACTGCTATTTCACGCTAGTATTTCGTGAGATCGTGGACCTTCCCCTATAACATAGCTGCAGCAACCTCTACCACGAGCAAAAAATGCCAACCAATTCACATCATTAACTCAACTATTCGTTTTTGGTACTTTGCAGTATAATAGTAGTTCTACCATTTTTTTAAACTACGCGAGCAACCTGGGTTCGATGCCGGACGGCACCAATAAAATTCTTAATTTCAATTTTAAGTGCTGATTTACCAGCTCCTCGTTGTGTAAAGAAAATATTGTGAGAAAACCTAGATGTCTAAGAAATAAAAATGTTTCTAGGACATGGAATGAAATTCCCCAACACGCAGCGCGGCGTCCTAACCGATAAATAAATCTATGGCCATAGACAGCCTGTACCCACCATTGCGATGTATCATATAGGATTTAAGTAACACAGTGGCTTAGCAATGAGTTGCAGCGCTAAAAGTCGCGGGTTCCATTCTCGCACTGAACAAGTATTTATATGGCCTATAAATAATTGTTCCGATTCTAGATGTTGGTGCTTCTGAAATTTATGTATGTAAACTGTCTCTACGATATAGGGGAAAATACTAATGTGGAGGTAACGTTTTTTAAAAAAAGTTAAGATAGGATGTAACTCTACATATAACAAAAAAGCTATCTGTGATGCATAAGGTCATATTTGCCAATTCTTTTAACGATGCTGCTAAGACGAAAAAGCGTATTAGATCTTCTTGCACGGCTACCGGAATAAAGAATTAATGAAACATAAAAAAAGAAACGTTATCCTAATAAAGATTACAGTCTGCGGCACAAATGTCGTCGATTCCAATCCAGGAAGCCGCCATGTACGATTTCTATCATATTGTAAGCTTACTCAGAGCGATCATTACGAGTAATAGTAATGGTAGGATATTTCTAGAAAAATTACATTAGCAGCCCGTCATCATGCAGTTGGCGGGGTTTCAACCCCGAGCCTCGAAAAGCACATAAAGCCATCTTACCCATCGGACTATGAGAGTGAGGGAATAGAGAATTCACCTATGGTTGCGCATACACTCGGGCACTACGACCCTGTCCTACGCAAATGGCTTGTCTCAGATAAAACCAGTCGCCGCGATAGAAATTCTTTGTGGAACACATTATTAATAGTGATAATAACAATTATTTTGCTGACATTTTAATGTTGATTATATGGAATTTTTATTGTTACAGGTATATTACATCGTTGAACAGACACTTCGCAATGTATGTAAGTGTAAAGTAAACCCCTTCCGTTTCTATATTATTTATTCTATGCCCACGGAAAGAAATTGGGATTTGTACTCTCCCACCACACGTCTAAGCACAGTTTTACACATTGAACAAAAGCTAAATTTAAGAAATCATCAGTTTTACACAGTTGTTTTTTTCCATACACAATATGGTATTCTATGGTCTATGGTTGATTTACAAAGTTTCTCAATAAAATTCTATAAATTATAACTTAAAAAAAGAACGAAAGATGAAAAAAATTTTTTTCTTTTTTTCTTTCTAACTTTAAACAATTGCTTAATTTCTTTATATCCACATTTATTTTTAAATTAAATTGCATGTATTTATGAATGCAGTTCAGGTATTATAATAATGTTTGTTGTATTAAACTTCAAATAAATTTTATTCGTTTAATGAATTTAAAAATATGCATTGAATAATGAATTATAATTAAACAGTCATATTAAACAATTTTTCAAATAAAAAATGGGTAGTTAAAGAACCAATTTCAAATGTCTTATACTCTTAATTCTGTTTTATGAAATATTCACAGGACTTTCTTTTAGATTTTGGATAATGTACCAAATACGCTTATCTTAAGTAGAAGACTTTGATGTAGTAGTATATTTTACGTTCATTGCTTTCTATATAATCAATTTCAACATAGATTTTTAATATAAGTATATAGAATTTAGGATTATGTTATTGTGAATTTATGACTGTAAAGCAAAAAAATATTTTATTGTTTTTATTACCTACTAGACATGCGTCAATCATGAATGATTCGTTCGTTTGAGCTGGTAAACTTAAAAGTATTGATGGTTCATTCATCTGTTTTTGAATGGTCCGGTACAACCAATCAGAAACAATCGACGGAACTTTTTTAACTTGTGATTGTGTTTTTATTGTGGGGTACTGGAGCCCTAAATGATCGCGTGACGAAATGTAGTAGAATGATTCGTTCACGAGAAAGGAATGATTGACACACGTCTAGTGATTACTTTCAAGATTGCCCCATATCACCCCTTGATGGCAGTAAGAGGCGACAGAAAGAAACAAATAAGGAGATTAGCAGCAGCGCCTTTCTAGTAACGACTAAAAGCAAAAAAACCGTGGCTGCCTATTCGCTAGCCAAGCGTGGCAACGATAGTACATATGAGGCAATCTAAGGGAGAGACTGTATATTTTCAATGTTGGATGACTTTATAAGAAGGATTTGGTATTTAAATTAAATCAAATTGAGGATGTATGGATGCAGGTGGCTAAGGACTGTGCTTTGTGGCACTCCTCGGGAAAGGCCTATGTTCAGCTGTGGAATTGTGAAGGGCTGTAGTGGTGACAATGAAGATGAAATGAAATTGTCGTATATTAAATTAAATTTGTTTATTTCTGATAAAAATATTCATAGAATTGTTAGTATGTTGTTACTTATACGAACATCCATCCATTCACCTATAAAGGCCACTGCTGCATACAGGCCTCTCCCATTAATTGCCCCATAGGAAGGATTTTGATAGGCAACCGCAGTTTTTTATTATTTGAGTTGTTATCAGAATGACGATGTTGCCCGTCTCCTGATTCAATTTCCCTCTGTCGCCTCTTACGACATCCACGGGACAATATGGGGAACATAGAACATAATAACTAAGCTTACTTTTTATATTTGGTAGAGGCACCCGGGATGGACAACGCTCTCACAGAATACCAGCGTAAAATAGCAGCATAAAGCTGCTGTATTTCGCATGGTGAGTGTAGAGAACAGGAGATTCCTTTTACTGGAAACGAGGCATTCCATCTTAGTCCTCATGGGTGACAACACATCTGTATTTTGATTCTTAATCGGAGATAAATGTAGATGTCTTTGGTCCACAGCATCCACTTACAATCAGCGGAGCAGTGTGCTCGTTTGTCACCCTTACTTTGTTACCCTTACTCAGAGTGACGACCTGGTAAGACGCAGGGAGTTGATGGATGCAGGTGGCCTACATTCAGCAGTGATCTTATACTGTATTTATCGTTACGTAAATCCATAAAATTCAGCCAGGTACATTTTATATTGTCACATAGGAACTGAGTTTCAAATAAAGAACGTAACACGTTGGCAATTTAATCACAGTAACGTCACGAGCAAATTGACAACTTGTTTAAAGTAAAGGAGAATAAACTGTGAGTGCTGCTTTTTCTTGTTTTGCTTAGGATATTATAATCAATTGCAAGTGACGGGCACTCGACACTTCGATCGAAGCTCGAATATAATTTTAACCTGTGGACTTTGTATCGAAGAAACACGGAAATCGAAAATTTACATATTCTATATAGGTGTTATGTATCTGGATTAAGAAATACCTATAATATCAGAAAAATGGTAAAATTTTAAATGATGTACGAGTATCTACATAAATAAAAAATATATATAATGAAAAAATGGCTAATTACTTAAATGCTAAAATAACGCAATGTAAACGTATGGACAATAAGGGAAACCCAAAGGATCGAATGTAATAAAGGACGGACTCCGCATTGTCTTCTGTCAGTCAACTCATGGCATGAAATGTCGAATCGACTGTTGACCAAAGGCCTTAAATTATTGCATTCATCGACTCTCTTTCCGTCTTTGTTTATTTTTGGCTTATCTGTATCAATTCACGGTTAGCGAAGTTTACATTCTACAAACGTTAACGCCAATAAAACAGAAAAATTAATGAGAAACAAAAATGTTTGATTATAGTGCCATAGTTACAGAGAGACCCTCTTGTGCTGCCTGCACAGGTTATTGCTCGTAGTATTGTTATAGACAAATTTTGACTTTGGCGAGGATTCCAAATAACGATAATAAAGAGGCAGCAGTGTTGCCAACTTGACGGGTTTCCCGTTAGATTTGACGGGAGAGCGAGGTCGGCAATGGAAAAAAATTGTGTTTAACGGCTAACGGTTTTTTTAGCTGAATAACAAAAATTTATGTTTTCTTAGATTTATTTTTTCGAAATAAAAATAATTAGGAAATTGCAAAAATTAAATTATAATTTTATTCATTTTTTTAGTTTAAAAATACGAAAAAATGTGCAATACATTCTTATCTTTAAAAAGTTAAGAGAGTAAATTTTCATTTGACGTAATTGTTTTAAATACAGCTCGGAAACTGTTTTGTCGTTGGTCGGCCAAAATAATGCGCTACTGTTGAATATATAGAAAACTATCAACTACTCTATTTATTTCATTTTCTCTCTTTACTCTTTGAGTCGCATATCCTGTGAACCTGTGATATCCCTGAAAGTCAATAAGTTTTATTTCGATAAAATGACTTTATTACCTATAGCATGTAGTAGATGGCGTTCTCAGGCTTGGTTCCCAATGGATCTCACAGACTCAACAGAGTACTGGAGCCCGAAGTTATCTGAATCTATATCTGAATCTTAAATAATTGATACCAGTACGCGTGACGAAATGTACTAGAATGATTCGGTCACTAGAAATCAATGATTGATACTTATCTACCGTACTTGACGGGATTTGACGGGATTATAGTGTTCTCTACAAAGGGAGCTAGATTTTAATGTTGGCAACACTGAGAGGCAGCTGCTATCATTTTATTTAATGTATAAAAATTAATGTTTAATGTTCATTCTTCGAATTGCGGAAAATCTTTTTGAATTTAAAAATTATTATCAAAAATTTTCTCTCAACTATTGATCTGTACCACCGTTTAACTGTCGATTTAAGACTGAAGACTGCAGAATCTGTTGAAAGTAGCTAGTATTATATAAAGAATATTTTTTAACTTAAAAATATAATATATTTTTATTAATTACGTATTACTAAGACAATTTAAAATAACAATTGAATGACATCAAATAACTTTGAGACATAAAGATGATTGATGAAGTTATATCTAAAACTAAGGATGTAAATATTCTTGTGAGACAGCAAAAACCATTAAGTAGAAATTTAATGGTTTTTGCTCGGAGGAATAAGACTGAGATATTTTAATCAGTATTATGTAAATCGTACTACATAATACTAGAGGACCGCAGACATAGCTTCTTTTTGTCGATATATATATTTAACTTTCCTCAATTTTATAAGTGTATTTCGGCATCTGCACGAAGCAAATGTAAATTCCAAGAGTTGGAATGGGTGACAGATTTTTATCAGCATATTCCGTCAATTCAAATCAGACAGTATCGGGTAATAATTTCATAACATATTTTGTAATGCAACAAAGTGCAATCTTTAAAAAGATGTGTGTTTTAAAGGCACATTTTATTAAATGGTTAAACGAACTTACCTTAAGTGAAGTTCAACCATAATTATACGAAGCTCCTTGTCCTAGACATTCTTAACAATTGTAGTACGCCGCATTCCATGCCAGCATCACAATTTATCCAAGCTCACTAAAAAATTTTTAAAGCAGTATATCTGGCAACACTGTATCCACCCGTCAGTCAATGCAACCTCATTATGTTTAAAGCAAGGAATTAGATGAGCAACCCTAACCCAGGGAGGGTTGGGCCGGGAGTACCGTCTTGGACAAGGAGCTTCGTATAATTATGGTTGAACTTCACTTAAGGTAACTTCGTTTAACCATTTAATTATACTCCCTCCTTGTCCTAGACATTCTTAACAATTGTAGATGTTTGAAGACAGGGTTGCGAATTTATAATACCAATGAATGGAAATTTGCAATTTCGCTTATTTTATAAAAAATGTTGAACATATTTCCCGTATAGTAAATTTAAATTAATAAAATAAATAAATTATCGTTATTTCATAACATTTCCTTATACACATAAGGCCAGCTTGATTGCAGCAGAAGTGGCCCTGTGGAAGAATTATGACTGAAAAAGAAAACAATCTGGAATATCTATTCCAGTTTAATTTTAACATCTTATAACTTACTTAAGAAATACTATTCTAAGTGGGTTAAATTTATCACTATCATGTGTTCTGTTTTCTATTAAAATATTCACAAGAAAGGCTCAACCCCTTCTTATTTATATTTTCCCATGCAAACCCTGTTGAAGTGAAATTCTATCTATATCTTAACTATACATCTGAGCTCCCGTTTGAATAAATGTAATATTTGTTGAAGGACAATGTATGTATATTATAACCTATAACCCATCACTGCTCAGCTTGTTACTAGTTTTTGTAAATTTCTGTATTCTCAATATTTATTGCAATATTCTGTAGTTAATAATCTAAAGGTAACTTATTATTAAGTCTATTTTTATAACTCAAACCTAAGTAAAAGGCACAACAGCCCAGGAAGGAATTTCATTACACTTACTACAATTTGGTACGATAAAGAATTAATTATTTTATTATTTTATAATTTATAGTATTTGACATAGGAGAGTTCACTATAATTCTTAGTATGAATTTTGGAGCGAATCTTGGAGTACCATATTTTACAAAATACTTCACTAATAGTAACCAATGATGTGTATGAGATATCTATGAGATGACTGTAACATGACATGGTAGTATGATTATCTTTATATAGGCAGTGTTAATAATAATTTGTTATTTTACTCAAAATAAATAATTCATTATTTCACATTTACTGCTCATGTGAAAAAAAACTACTTTATAGTTTATAGTGATAGCACTTTAATGTTAATTCAAAACCTGTCTAACCTCAAAGTGTTAGCTCTAAAAGGTCTGAATAGTTAATCGTGTCTATCCTCTATGTGATAGCTGTAACGGTTTAAAGCCTGCAGTGATTTTTTCCGAGTCATAGTCCATCTTAATGTCTTCCTTCAATTGGTAATGCTTTCAATTCAAATCTGTCTAACCTCAAAGTGTTAGCTCTAAGATTTGAATAGTCAACTGTGTCTATCCTCTATGTGATAGCTCTAACAGTTTAAAGCCTGCAGTGATTTCTTCCGAGCCATAGTCCATCTTAATGTCTTCCTTCAAGTTGTAATGCTTTCAATTCAATCTGTCTAACCTCAAAGTGTTAGCTCTAAGATTTGAATAGTCAACTGTGTCTATCCTCTATGTGATAGCTCTAACAGTTTAAAGCCTGCAGTGATTTCTTCCGAGCCGTAGTCCATCTTAATGTCTTCCTTCAAGTGATATTGCTTTCAATTCAAACCTGCCTAACCTCAAAGTGTTAGCTCTAAGGTTTGAATAGTCAACCGTGTCTATCCTCTATGTGATAGCTCTAACGGTTTAAAGCCCGCAGTGATGTCTTCTGAGTCCTAGCCCATCTTAATATCTTTCCACTAATGATAGCATCTTATATGTGAATTAAGACCTGTCTACCTTCTAATTCATAGCGGTAAGGTCTGAATAGTTTACCATGTCTATCCTCATAAATGACAGCTCTAATGCATAACATTTTAATAACTTATGCTGGATATTCTCTCAAAAATTTTAAGTTTACAGTAATTACTTCTGCTTCTCTGCACCGCTTAATATCTGCCAGTAGTATTTTTCGTTCTTATTTTATGATATATACATAAATCCATGTATATATTCTAAGTGACAGTTCTAACGGTCTGTATATAGCATCTATAGAACTCCTGTTAGATATTTTTCCCAGCAGTTTTAATTCAATAGTGCTTTTGCATCCCTATCTCCTCAGTATTATACTTTCCCTTTTTCTTCAATACTGTCCGAAACTTTGTGCATGTCAAAAGTGGGAATAGTCTTGCCCAACTTTCAAATCATTGGTATGTTGTTATATTTTGCTACCTTGATGTCCGGTGATCATGTGGGGGTTCTCTTACGTTGACAATTTTTGGACTTCTTTTGCCAAACCCTTGTGAGACTTTCTAATACTTTTACATCTATAATTTGTAACAAGTTTTTCATTATGTTATACTCATAATATTGAGCCCTTTGTAATAAAAACTATACCATTATTTATCTTTATTTGATTGCTTCTAAATCTCAGTACCGCAAAATATTTTCTCATGTGAAAAAAAAACACAAAAACCTATGGTTTTTTGGCTCATCGACATTAAGAGGAAATACATACAAGAAGAATCATCCCCCAATCTAATATAACTGCCATGGTTTCTGGGTCATGCCTATAGAACCCCATTGTTAAGTATATAATAATTTTATTATTTCTCGTTACTAATATGATTAAGTTATAGCTTTGACACTGCTTTATGATCTTGTTGAATAGACTTGAAAGACTTCCTCTGACTGTTTTTTGTTTACTTGGCTCAATTTTAGATTGTATGTTAAATTTCCGTATTTTTATTTAATTTAAAGTATTGAATCCTCAATAGTTAATGAATAGAACCCTCTCTATCTTGTTAATATAAGAAGCCGGATTTTTATCAACTCTGGGTAAAATTGTACAACATAAGTATTATTTAGTTGTAGTAAGTTTACTATTCATTATAACTATATTGTTTTGCTCAAAGTTTTGTATTGTATTCTACCATTCCCAAAAATATAAGCATATACTACTTTAATATAGAATAATATCTATGTAATTTACTCTCAATGAAGGACTAAAACCCAAATTTCTCGATTCCAGTCGATAATTGTCAATTTATATTTCAACGGTTTTATGTGTTTAATGTTTTTTTTTTTTTTCTAATATTAACTACCATCTAAGGTCAGAAATTTGCCACTGAATATATATTACATAACATTATATATATAAATATATATATATATATATATATATATATTATATATAATAAGGTTTTAAGCTCAACCTTATTAACCTCATTTTACTAATAGCAACCAAAATGGGTTATGCACAATATATCTAGTCACTATTTATATCAGTATTTTACATAATTCCCTCTTACTACAACAATTTATTTTGTTGCTAACATATTTTGGCAATCAGTGTATGCATCTGTCAGCATAACTCTATTGTGCTTTTACCATACCCAGTTTTAGTTATGAAGGTGATAATAATAACATGATAGTTATGAATGATACCATAATTAATTTTACTGAATAAATCCATTTTTATTTTTTTTTTTTTTTTAATTATTACTTCACATATTACTTATTTTTAACTTGTCATAACTTTTTAATATCTTACAATAGAAAATTATTTCCTATAATTATTTTTAAATTTCTTTTTAATTGTTTAATTTACCACTGTTTTAATAAGTGAAGTATGTAATTTTTATATTTTCCCAGATTGATATTTTATGTACCGCTGTAGGCCATTAATGCATTTGCAACTCATCATTCTATTTAAAACCTAATGATGCTAAACACTTCTTTCTTTCTTGTTACTTAGGTTATATTAAATTACATAAAACAGCTCGAATGCAATAATGTGCCTATGTTTAATTTGAATTAATTAATCATGGTCTCGATTTTTATTTAATTGCCTATCAGCCGAAATTTCTCCATATTATTTTATCGTCTTGTTATATTAATTGTTATATAATAATTATTATATTATATTCGTTTTACTATCTCAATAATAATAATTTATTGTTTACCTTCTATACCAAGTTATTTAATTATATTTTAATTTTTTAAAATTGACAATAATCTAAGTAATGAAACATTTTACAGGCTATCTGTTGTCTTTTTATTATTCTTTTAATAATTTAACAAATTTATTGTAATTCAATCTGATGCTTACAATACTATTTTTGTTTTGCATATCTGTCAAATCTGGTTTCATTCGCAACGTGTGAAGCCAAATATATCACAAGGGATATAATTTGAATAATAGGTTTGGTTCAATCTTTCAGATTTTTCTAAACAGCCTATAAATGCTTATTTTTTACTCATTTTTTGCTTACTTATATTTTATGTGTATTTAACTTGTAACCTTTAGATATTTCATATCAAGGTAAAACAGTTCTCATATCACATTTTTTCTTATTTTCTTGTCATATTATCCATCCATCCATTACAGTCTACATAAGTCCACAGCTGCACATAGGCCTACCAACACTCAATGCCTGATAGAGGGGTGTCATATTATGTAGCTTTTTATTTTTTATTTTATGTGTCTACAAAATAATATGTAATAATAAACTGTCTTTATATTTAAAAATGCATCTATTAAATCCCATTTATTTGGGAATTAACAATTTTAAGGACTAGTAAACTGACTCTCCCTTACACACCGTATAATTTTGTCCCAGAATTCAGTTATTATTTCTAACTTGTTCTGCCAATTTTTTGTGGATGTTAAAGGTTTACATAACCTTAATAAACTTATGAGTTAAGTTTATTTATAGCACTTATTTCTTTTCATAATCAGGATTTTCTGATACTAAAGAAAGTTTAGTTATAATCTCAGGGTATACAACTAATCTCCGGTTTATGATTTCCGGGTCTGCCGCCCCAATTTTCTGACTGATAATGGCGACTGTCCAACGTAAGTAAATGAAAGTAATAAAAACATTAATATATATCACTTAAAATTTCTCAACGTATCCCTGTACAATGTATCTCAACCCACATTTATAGGATAAAATACCTATTTACTATTTTGCATTATATGAGTGACGAGGTTATGTTATTAACCCTTAGTAGTGAAATTGTTCGATAATACTTGTTAATAAATGGGCACAGTGAATCTGATTTTATTATTTAGGTAATAAATGTTTTAACTTTATTTATTTTATATACACGTGCACCTACCTCGAACAATAGGATCTTTGTTTACCTTTGATCGGTTAGCTCCATTTTGAATATCTTCCTTTCCCATTTTCCCAAGTACATAATCAAATTATTACCACGCAGATACGTAATAAATTTATTTGTAGTAGGTTTTGGATACAAAATATTTGATTTTACACTAAACATATTTAATTTTTACAACAAAAATTATAAAACACACTGTGACGGCTGGCACAAAAAAACGCAATGAGGTTGCATTGACGGACGGGTGGATACAGTGTTGCCAGATATACTGCTTTAAAAATTTTTTAGTGAGCTTGGATAAATTGTGATGCTGGCATGGAATGCGGCGTACTACAATTGTTAAGAATGTCTAGGACAAGGAGGGAGTATAATTTTGTTTCACTATTAACAAGCTATTCTAAAATCTTCTTATTGGGTGTCCATGTCGAGAAACAGTTCTAAGTCTCATTTAAAGTCAAACGGGCGTATAGTTTTGGAGATCTCGTGATTATTGAGTGAACCAGTGGTATTTTACTTAAGAGATAGAGAAAGAGAGAGATTTTCAATATCATTACAAATATTATTAATGAAATCCTTAATTTCATTATTCTTCATTTGTAAGCCATGATTTTAGTCTTCTTCTAAACATTTCAACAATCATTAAATGACATGTTCCTATTTTGCAACTATCACAAATGCAGCCGACCCTATCGATCGCCCTAATTACTTTAGCTTCGGGAGCGATTGTCAGCCCTGACACAGCCGTCCGCTAGGGAATCGCCCTTCATTGCTCGGAATTGAGTTATTGTCAAGTTTATTGCGCTAATGTGTGGGGTTAGCAGAGCTCTAAGCGGTGCGACGCGTACGTTCAGGGAATTCGACGTAAGCATGCTGAATGCTTAACATGTGCACTAGCAAAGGATCGGGTCTTAGTATGCACCTTGCGATACATCGGTACGCATATTAACGACTTTAATTGAATATCAGACGTAGATTTATTTCTTCAAGTTTAATATTACTGCGAGCCGTCGCGATGAATATGCATGAATCAAAAAGAATACATTGTACTTATTTCTTATTATTAAGCAATATTATATTAAAAGTAGCAAAAAATATGCCTGAAATTATATGTTGGCAAATTTTAAAAAGATGTAACTTACTAGGCCTCGTAGCAAGCCACATGAAAAAGACAAGTCATATAGTCCCCATGGATGTCGTAAGAGGCGGCGATGAAACATCTTATAAGATTTGATAGATGGCGCTGTTACCTCATCTCGTTTATGTCAGAAGTAAAGTACTCAGATTTGAGACGGAAATCGGTGTCAAAGGTGAGAGACCTCAATTTATCTGCCAAGAGTAACAATTAACCAACAACGGTAGGGGATCATGTCCAGCTGTGGTGTTTTATAAGCTTATGAAGAAGATAAACAAAAAGTAAATATTATGTAGCGTAGACTCCGTTTCTGTAGCTGACAATTGAGAAGCAGGTTTGAGTTAGCGCCAGATCCAAAGTTTTCCTTTCAGGTGAGATGACATAGGACTAATGGAATGCCTCGTTAACAAAAAAGAGTCTCCGATTCTCGTCACACACGATACAAAACACAGCAGCATTATCGCCACCATCCCCATTGTAGTATTTATCTACGATATTCTATAAGCTTATTTATTTAAGTGCATTTTGATCACTCAAGCATGTGCATAAGTGTCGTTAATTTCGTATAATATTTTCATTTACAAAACGTAAAAAAAATATTTTGCGAAACCAATAAAAATCACATAAACAAACCCTGAAAGATCTGGCTAACAAAAGTCAAACTAAAAATAAATTAATAATACTACAGATGAGTGGCATTTAATAAATATCAACATGACACGCATTAGTAGATAACATGTAATGGGATTTTGACATCAAGCATTTCATATAATATCTCACTTATACGACTCAGCTACATTGATAACCTACTGCAATTAAGTTAATATTGTAGAATGCAGACATCGTATAAAAGATTACTGAGAAAAATAATCATATACGAGACGTTTAAATTAAATAAAGATACTTTGCTATTCACTTATCTTCCATTACACAGAATGGATAGACAACATTATTTTAAACATTTTAATATAACTTTGAAGTATGATGGTTAGTTGATTTATACCATCGATTACAAGGCGCAGGTTCGGCCGCACATGGAAACTGTTCCCATGTCTGGGCTGTGGCTCTCCGGTGCCAGCTCCTTCCATTTATCGAATCGTCATCGACCGAGTTCTTTCCGATCGGATTGACTCACTGGCACTGCGAAGAGATGTTTCATCTCTTTGCGTATTTTATCGCATTTACCACGTGGTGTACTCTGAGGAATTGTGTTGACTAATTCACCATCGAACATTGCTACTGTGCGATCTAAAAGCAGTTTTCTTCCTCGCACAAATTTCTTGTGGAATCGACTACCAGCAGAGACCAACCGATACGACTTAGTGATCTTCAACAAAAGAGCCCACTCCTTTTTAAAAGGCCGGCAACGCATCTGCAATTCCTCTGATGTTGCAGTTTCTCATGGGCGTAAAGTATAGAGTTTGACATAAAACGTTACGTTTCGCGCAGACTGTAGCGATGCGGCTAAGGGACTTCTTTAGTTACAAAGACTTCTTAAACCATAGCTTAAATCCGCGACTATCGTTACACTACAGTATGGTTATTCATGTTTTTTTTTTCATTCATTGATTTATCACAGACCTTCACAAGTCCACTGCTGAACCTAGGCCTCCCCAAGAAATTACACAAAGCACGGTCTTGATCCATCTGCATCCATCGACTTCTTGCATTTCTCACTAGGTCGTCACCCCATCTAGTGGGAGGCCGACTACACTTTTCCTACCGGTATGAGACTGCCACTTCAGAACATTTCTTCCCAATCTCTTCTCGATTCTTCGAGCTGTATAGTCAGCACATTGCCACTTCAGTTTACTAATTCGTGTTTTGATGTCATGCAAATAACGTTCTAGGGTTATATAATGCAGTTTCGATATTACTAACAGTTACTTTGATATTTAGATTAGTTGTAACGAGCAGTCCAGTCAATTGTTACATATGAAACAATTTTATTTATGGGTGTGTAAATCACATGCATGACAAAACCACAATTTGCTTGTACATTCTGTGGTCACACTATCATTAATTGGCTCATTAAAATCTGTTTCATTAATGTAAAAGTAAACATTTTTAAGTATTAACTCCGATCAAAATAATGGCTTAGCAATTAGCTGCAGCGCTGAGGGCCACGGGTTCGAATCCCGCACGGAACAAGTAATTATTGTAAGGTCTACAAATAGTTGTTTCGGGTCTGGATGTTTGTCCTCGTGAAATTTATGTATATAAACGTTTAAAAACAAACTCGTGAAATCGTACTTATTATAATATTATAACGAACACACCGATGCTAAAGTTTTCTTTTACAGTTATTTGCATAGCGTTTTCCATCGACGTCTGTTTAAAAATCAATCTTCTTGCGTTGTAATTAAGAACGTTATGTGTCTGCGAGGAATGTCGTATTATGTGTGATGGCATCTGTTCACAGGCTTTTGTGATGTATTACTCGAGTTACGCTAGATTAGGCTACAAATTGTGATAAATATCTATGCCTGCCGGCTCCATTTTATCATCGGTGACGTATAGTATATGGGCCCTTTGAACTTCCGTTGGAACTGTCACGATCAACGATTGTACAAAACACTAAAATAAGGTCGATGGATATAAATATGATGATAATATGTTTTCAATGATCGATTATATTTAAAATTGCTGTATTCAAACACTTTCAGCCGAAAATTTGTACACAAGTCTTCATCAACTCATCGAAGTCTATAGAAGCCCTAAAATACAGAAAGTATGTATTTGGTCTTCGATAAACAAAATTAGATTTAATGTTTTTATTCATATGTACAATATAAAAAGCTATAAAAGAAATTAAAGGTTACTTTTTATTATTCTCAGCCAGTGCTTAGCTACAATCCCATCTGATGGTAAGTGGTGATGTAGCCGAAGATGGTGAGGCGGACTTAACAAAAGCCTATTGCCTTGAAAACACCCACACTGTAATCGGATGGAAAGACAGATGCTGCCAACTTATTCCACTCCTTTGCTGTACGCATGATGAAAGACGTAACAAACCGTTTGGTTTGATTGGTAAGTCAACAACGAAAGGGTGGAGACTGGCTCAAGCTCAACGTTCGATTGTCCGATGGTGGAAGGGAGTAAGAATTAAATTACGCAATTCCTGCACACACTCTCCGAAATGCATCCTGTAGAAGACTGAAAGGCTGGCTACTTTGCGCCGGTGTTCGAGGCTGGTAAGATTGGTTTTCCCCAAATTCGGGTCACCAATAAGCCTCTTAGCACGCCTTTTCTTTGAGTCCAAAGCTGCTAGGTGGCATTTTGCAGCACCAGCCCATATATGGCAGTAATACTTCATGCACGAAAGGACTTGCGCTTTATATAAATTAAGGAGCTGTCCCGGCGTAAAGTATCACCGCAACTTTGCAAGGACTCCTTGCATCCTTCCAGGTGCTTTGGCCTTGGACTCAATAAACCACCTGAAGTTCAGATTTAAGGATATCTCAACCCCCAGTAACTGGAGGCGGTCGGTGTATTTCAGTGATACATTTTGGAAAGAAGGATCCAAGGTGAGCGGGCTTCTTTTCGCAGTGAAGAGATACGCTTGTGTTTTGGAGGCGTTGAATTTCACAAGATTAGCATCACCCCATACGGAGACTGCCTGTAGTGTGAGATTCACACGCTCTACCACAGCTTCTCTGTCGGACTGGATTTGATCCCGACTCGCCCGAATACTTGGTTGGTATCTCTCCACAACTGCAACTTTAATATCATAATATACATCTTCTGCTTCATCAGACAACAATCATGTCTCCTGGAGGCCTTGCTATCACATTTAAACAAACACAAAATTCCTCTATTGATATTACTAATGTCAGCTTAATACCATTATTACTAATGTCACCGTGACAGTCAGTTATTAGTTCTTGTAAGCTACTATTCGGTTGTGTCCCACCTAACGATAAATTGCGATGTAGTAGAAGTTGGTACAGCAACTGACATAACATAATAGCATAATTATGTCTTCAGGATGATGCTGAGACTGTCTTGTTTTTGTATGTTTGTAGAACACCAAACTGATAGCTTCGCAGGCAGCATTCGCAAAAAGCTGTATCCTTAATCTGCGAAAAACGGGCAGTTGCTACAGTACCCCGAGGACGTTAGCGAACAGATACACATCGCACGTATGGTATAGAACCTTACGAAACACAGCAGCATTGAGCTGCCATTTTACACTGGTATTCTGTGAGAGCGTGGTCCTACCCCGGTTAAGGCGACCCATTCGTGATACAACTGTAATATAGCTGAAGCATAGCTCTACCGCGGGTTTGGAATCAATGAGTTATATTCAGTGAAATAAATGTTTTAATATTTTTTTTACCAGAAACCTTCGCTAGTGCGCTCTCAACTACTCACCAAAGTTTCGTCGTAATCGGATGAATGATATAGGAACGCATAGAAATCGAATTAAAAAAAAGGAAGCGCACAAAAAAAATTAAACAACATGGTGCCTGGTACTGACATTACGAACCCGTATATCAAACGTTGTGACTGAAGCCATATATTATATGAAAGTAATTATAGCACTACTCATACTCACTTTCTTAACCTCAACCTCTGCTCAACACGATGGAACTCTCCCTAATTTTCCCTACTCTTTGTTACTTGTTTTTTAATAACACAAATGTTATTTAAATATTATTAATATTACAATGGATCTTAAACGCCCGCTTTATTCAATAAAAATATTAAAAATAAAAACTATTCTTTTCATCTTGTTCTTCACGGTTTCAATATATACCTAGCTTAGTATTCATAATTAAATTGGCGACTGGTATTTCCAGCCTTACTTTCGTAAATTGGTCTACTATCCAATTGTTTATAACAACGTTTCACCCAAAAACAAAAGGCTGCATGTATTATATACATCTTGACTAAAGGTTTGAGATCTACAGAAATAAAAATAAAGATACTTTTTATATTAAATATATTCCTTGTTATAATATATGTATAATATACTACATGTTAGGAAATTATCTACGTCCTGCGAAAATATATCAGTTCATCCTTATATCTCTATAAAAACAGAACTACAAAATATTTCGTTGTCCAAAAGCAAAACATATTAGCTGATGTATTAATTTGCAATTGATTAGAGCAAAATATATCCGAGAGGTTCCAAGCAAAGAACAAGCAATGCTTAATATTCAGCTATTAGCGGATACGCACTTAAATATGTCGACGCAAATAAAACATAGCTTGGATAACCCGCAAGTTATAGCAATGTTAGCACCGACTAAGTGCTCCGAGCACTAACTAAGGAGTTATGTTACAATTTAATCTAGAAAGGTTTTAACGCTTACGATACGACTACGTGACGGGTATCGTATTTTGTAGAACGCCTCACGTATGAAATATGTTTTCAATTAGCATCTGAACACTTAATTTGAAGTATTTGAATGTTACTTTGATAACGTACGATATGTGTTAGTATGAATGCCGTACGAAAAACATAGTCCCATAAAATGGTCGTTTCATAAATATCTATTATAGAATATTAGAACATTATAGAATAAGGATAACAAGCGAGCACACAGTGATAGTAACTAGATGCGGTAGCCCCAAGACGAGAGAAGAGATTTGTTCACAATTAAGAATCAAAATGCAAACGCGTTGTCACCCCTGAGGACTAAGATGGAATAAATTTATTGATTAATGTTAATTAAAGTTGTAAATGTTGTACAAATGGTCAAAAAACTGATAGACACAGCGCCTCATAAAGACCGCTTTAGAAGGAATGTTAGATTTGTTTTGTTCTTTTGTTACAAATTACTTAAAACACTTTTTATGCCGTTATGTTTCTCAATTACTCGTATCAAAGCATAACACAAAAATAACTGAACCTGAAATTGACACTGCAAGAAATTAAACTAATAAATAAAGAAAAAAACCTGTTTAACATGTCCCTACATGTATATTGATATTAACCTCCTTGTTACAAATAATAAGTTAAAGTGAGATGACTTAAAACAACAAGATTGGATAAAATTACATAAAACACTTTTTATGCTCTTTAAGTTTATTAAGTTATTTAATTGTCATTAAGAAAGAAAGCAACATTAATTGCAATAACTTAAGAAACATTATAACATTTAACATTCATAAATAATTCATTTTAAATCCATTAAGTGTATCAAAAGTTCATTGCTGAACCTGCCTCACCCATAGATTGCCTCATCAGGTGGACATCCTGGCAGGAGTTGATATCAGGAAGATACTGTTGCCCATATCCTGTTGTAAATCTCTTTTACGCCTTTTATGATATTTACGGCATAATATAGTGTGGTGGGTTTACGTCGCAACTACACAGCGATTTGAACATTAAATGTAAATTAAAATTGTATGGAATAGAATAAAATTTAATAACATATTTTCATTGCTGAGAACAAAATATATTTAAAAGGGATTTAGGGCTAAGAAGTGTCTGCCGTACTGCTTCAATGCCCATCGAATCACCCCGAAATATTGTTTAATTTCTTAAACGTAGAGATCTGTAAAATTAACCAAATGATACAGCCAGCAGCATCTTATACCCGCTGCAGAACAGTCATAATTGAAAATACAATTATCGTATTTTAAAATTTGCTTGAATTATCAGTTAATGAATGTGTTTCAACGATAATCGTTTTTGATAACTAAGCTAAACTAAGAACACATGACATTTTTAAGAACAGAAACTCCAGTAATCAAGCTAGAAGCAATGAATATGTAGACACGAAGTTCTTGTAATATTAGGTGAATAAAACCTAATGATTTCTATTTTAGCATTGTCTTACAACATAGCATCCCAGTTAGAAACATGTTTTTGTAATAAACGTTGTGTTGCTTAAACCCTCCATCATTCCACTCTCAATTAAAACTACTCGCACGGTCCGTTGGTACTGGAGGAGCCATTAGAGATTCCTCTGTAGAGTGTTAAGCACATTACAACGTAATATAATCTAATAAATAAACAGCGGGGACACATTCTCGCGGAGTGATTAAGGGGTTGAATAGAACCGTCGTTTGGTTTCGTGGCACACAGTTAGAGATGAGCGTGTGTCTTAGTAAACATTAGTAAGGCGGGTTTCGTGTGTGTTTTTGTGATTTCCTGCTGTTAGTTGTAACGCCGAGTTAACACGGTTGACTTAATAACCGCTTGACATAATAAACAGCTCTATAAAGTCTTTAGTCGTTTTATTCAGTTGTAGAATTTAACGATTCATTTCTCGCTAATCTAAATTGTATTGTTTCAATGGTATGTTTTTTTTCTGAACATATAAAGAAGCGAACGAACATATTTACTTGTGGCATAATGGAGATTGTTATATTGCCACCCATCAGAGACCAGCTTTCTGTCTTCTCATTCTGTTTTCCACCTTTTCGTACTATTGACGTGTAGAATAATGTTCTCCAGACGGCCAGTCTTAACGGAGACTAGTAATCTGCGCAGGACAGAATTAAAGTGTTTGAGTGTAAGCGCAAGCACAGGTGCTTTCTCTTTTTCCTAACTATCAATGTCCAATTAGACAAGAGTACCCACTCACGGGGTAAATGGTGTGATAGACCAAACGACGTATAAGTAATATCAGGAAACATGGTTAGCAAAAATCAAGTTCATTAATTGCTCTAATATCATTTTAGCTGGGATTTCATCTTAAAATTCTACGCTATCGTGGAGTTTATGATTATGATATTTATTTTACAAATAAGATACGATTTAATTGTGACATCTACCACAATATCCAGTCAGTGTCGTAAGAGGCGACAGACGGAAAAAAATGGCAAATATCCTCCCTATGAGGCAATCTCTGGAGGAGGCCTATGTTCAGCTGTGGACTTTAATAAGCTGTAACGTTAACCGGATACTACAATAACAATCAAACATTGCCTTGATACTGCAGGAGATCAAAACATTTTGCATCATAAATCAAAACTCAAACGAACTTTTCTACAATGAGTCAACCGCTACTATCTTTGGGGTTTGGTAAAACGTCGTAAAAACTCGACGATGAGTGACGGCCCGATAAGGCGATGCTGGGTCACCACAAATAGCTTTTGGGAACGCATTAACTTTTTGTCTATCCTATCAGTGATGTTCACAGTCCTCTTTCGTCAACGGCTTAAAATGGTTCTTTATCTATTCCTGTTTCGCTGCAATAACTAAATGGAATTTAGGAATTTGGTACTGGAGATAAATGAACGGGCTTACATTTTAATAATAATGATATCGTAGTTCGCATCCAAAATAGCGATTGTTATTGTGAAGGAATTTCAAATTATGTTAATTATATATGACTACTATCTTTGTATTTAGTTACTTTTCGAAGTTTTTATGTGCAATTTTATTTAATTTAATTTACATACAAGAAAAACGATGGCCGAAATTTCATGATTGCGATTTTGGATACTAAATGATATAAAAAATTAAGTAACAACCTATATAGGATATCAGAGACAAAGATTCAACTCATTCCTGAGAAGGGTTAACGGTAAAGATGAGTTATCTGTTACGCTTTTTTATATTTCACGAGGTCCTGTTTTTTTTTTAATTTTGCAGAGAGTCAAAGTTCATCTACACAATTACACTGCTTATAAATAATAATCTGTAAAACTATATTTATTTTAATTTTAATATACATATACTGTACGAATTTTAATTATACTTTTAGTTTTAATCATATTTAAGCAACTTAGTACTACTATCATTACTATGAAAACCTAAACTATTATTATTCTGTGATCTTAAATTATGTCACTTGAAGGCTATAGTAACTGAAAAAAATACTATTGCTTCCAAATGTACAATAATTGCACCCTGCTTAGGATTACGCGTTTATGAACACTGCACATAATTTCTAAGTGCCCATATGGAATGAGTATCTACTTGGAATTTGTGATGATTTGAAATGGATACCTCTTTAGCTAACCGTGTGGTGGCGGTGCAAGAATATCTACTACCCCTCGTCCCGGGGGTGTCGTGAGAGACCACAGAGGGAGAATTAAACAAGAGATCAGCAGTAACGTCTTCCCGATAACAATTCATAATTTTAAAAGACTGCGGTTGCCAACCCGCTTGCTTAGCGTGGCAACTATGGCAAGATCCCCCATGAGGCCTACGTTCAGCAATGGCCTTTTATAAGCTGTAACGGATGGATGGATAGACCTCTTCAGCAGCATAAAAATACACATAAAGAAAGGTGCAAATGCAAAGTTCAAATGTAAGTTATAAGCGTAATATGTACATTAATTTTCGAATAATTCAATAACTTGACCGTTAGTTTACGCACTTGACCGGAACAAGCGTACAGGCATTGCATAAACATTCACCACACTTCTAACTTACATTGTATGTGCAAAATCAAAAACGACAACAAACGCGCACTTTCCAAGTGTTGTTCGTGCATTATTATTAGCTGCAGTATGTATAAACAAGATTCAGAACGCCCCGGGCGTATCGATGCGTCGACGGCCCGCGCTTAAAAAGCTAACCCGTCCTGTAAGAAAAGGACGGGTAGTGGAGAGCACGTGGGAAGTAAATTCCGAACGCACGCATCCCTTCCCGCTTCCCCCATGAACGGACCTAGCGCCGCGCGCACTTCAGTCGCGCGCCGACCGCCAAGACGGCAAGAAGGTCCAAACGAGTCTATGATTGTTACTCAAGCATCCGCCCAGACGTTGTGTAGTGACCGAGTTGGAACGCACGCTGTGATTCTGTTTTGTGTTTAAACATCGTGCGTTTGTGAACGGTGACGTAGTTGTGTTTTAGTGCACTATGCGGTTGTATATTACGTTATGAATGGTCTGGAACGCTGCTTCTTCGATCAACGTAAGAGTACTTTTTATTTTCGGTGATTTTGTGCGGAAATTGAGACTTGCGTTCGCAATGCGGCTGATGCATGCTGCACACTCGTAGCGCCCAATTTACTCGTTAGCTCATTTCGTAGCCAGTTTTATTTGGAATATACTTTTCAATCAAATGCATTAATTTCGAAGCAGTTTAGTGTATTCTTATACTTATACTTTCGTACTATTAAACTTTAATGGATCCAAATAACTGATATTAAAACTTTCATATTATTTGGAATTTACTTTTTAATCTAATTATTTAATTTTTTTTCAATTATCTTTTTATTGGACTCTATTCATAAGAAGATAAATACTTAATTTTTTTGACGAAAAAAACGTTTTTATTTTTCAGTTTTGTTTTTAAAAAAATAGGCTATGACATTTTAGTAAAAATTTTACATTAAAATCTAATTATAATTATGCTTTCCAACTATCCACGAAGTGTAAAATTTATTTGTTACTATCATAGTATAAATAAAAGAGTTCCATACTTCATGTAGAATACTTTACGTCGAACCGGCAGACAATAATCACATAAACAAACAAACAAGCTTTCTGTTAGAAATCAGTAGCGATAAAACGGAAACATTTGTATCGGTTTAAGATAAGCAAGACGTTAATGAGTGACCACTGTGAACGGCCTTAGCTTATTTTGTTAAGATAACTGAACCAACAGCTAGCAATGAAGTGGTTAAATAAATTGATGATGATTTGTTCAATTAAGGCGATAAAGGGCCCAGTCGAATTGAGAGCGTTTTCTACAATAACGTGATTGCTATGTAATCATTTCAAGAGCCTTAGAAAAGTGATTCTGTTTGGAATTAGATTATTTACTCCTAATATCCTTTAATTTTCACAAATCGATTGTAATTTTGATTATCTACTTACAGAAAATCTTAGCTGTTACTTTTGCAAAAGCATCTTTGGTACCTACTACCTATAGGGTAGCAGGGATAATAAGTGTTTCCAATACAAATTTTTATAACGTATTTTACTGTCATATTTAGATATATATTTCGGTATAAAGGATTATTCATATATTTAATTTATACAGAAAATTTATAAAGCATTACATATTTTGGTATGAAGGAAAAAGTTAAAATCTTATTTATTTTACTGTCTTTTTAATCTTTTCATATTTTTAAAGTCTCCGTGGCTACGCTTGGCTTGGTGACAAACTATCAATTTGTTTGAATTTGATTTTTTTTAACAAAATTTGCAAAATTTCGTATTTCGTTCTAATTGGAGTTTTTGTCACATAGGGAGATTCACTGATAACAATTTTGCTTAAAAGTTTTAAAACTACTAAAACATCCTTCAATATGGCGGCTTATTCCAATATTTATAAAACTCTTATATTTCATATTTCGTTGGTCGAAGTTCCAATGCCGTGCAGTGGTCTATGCTGTTAAATATGTAAATATTAAACCATATATTTAAGAATTCATAAATCAATTCATTAGTCTGATTATGAAATGAATCATCACAATACATCATTCCAACTATTTGTTTACGCGTTGATGTAATTAGTAAATTAATTTTTCCTTATTTGTTATCGGCTGTTAACATTTATTCCGGCTTTATTAACGGTTTCAAATGTTACATTCGACAAAAAATGCCCGATGTTGAAAGGTTTTTAATGAATGCAATTATTTAAATCGATCTTTGGTATAGTTTCGAAGATTTGAAGAAGACGAAATCCAAACAGTGCTTTGAAATCATTTTCTCGAGCTTGAAAAAGCTACCAAATGAAATTTTATACTATATATATGAAATTTCAAGTACCAAAGCATTTGAAAATTAAAATGTGTTATATTAGTCTAACTTGCAAATTATAACTTCATTAAGTTATATTATAGACAATATTCTTGATTTAGCATGCAGCGATCTTAAAAGAATCAGAAAACGATTGCATTGCGTTATAAGTACCTGAGTAACGACGCCGTTTCATAACGTGTAATTATTGAGAATACGTGACTTATAGAAGCTTGCGATATATAATGTCCTGTAAAACAAAATGTGGCCCGAACAACTGGCGATCGTTTTGTAGAAATGTTAACTCTGCTTGTAATCTGAGTTCAGGATGAAAATAAGAATGATACATATATTTTATTTTAACCACAAAAACTTTGATAAGGTGTAATGCTTAATTAATAAATACGTTGTGAAAATTACTAATCTAAAATAGTTATAGTATTATTACCTTCAAAATCTGAATTGGTAGTAAAGAAATATTAGTATGCGTGAGATAATTATCGAGTGGAGTCATAAACGCGTGAGAACGTTTTGAGCATTCATAATTCATTTATTGTAGTTCAAAGGACACCAATAGTAAACATGTGTTTACTTACTCGATTTTAAATTCAGGTAGCATTAGCGACCATGAAGTGTGAACTCACACTCGCGAGTTCAATTAAATATAATTGTTCTATCTCAATCATGTCAAAAAGCAAAAGAGGAATCTGAAAATTGAAATAAATATTAGACAAAATGAGCTAACCACTTTACAACATCCTCGTGGTATGTCACCACAGAAGCTCATGGATAACTTGAAACAACGAAGATAACTGAATCGTTCTTAATCTTTAGAATCAGGATGAAATCTTGGACTATTTATATAGTAATTCATTTATGGGACAATGTATACGCTTTTACAACATAATCCCAGAAAATGTACAAAATTTGTCGTTAATCAAGTTTAAATGTTTTATTAAAGAAATACTGTACAAAAAGGGTTATTATAATATCAAAGAATATATAAATGAAAATAAACCCTGGGAATGAGGTGATCGCCACCATGCCATGGTTCTATAAAAATTAATTCAAAAATTGCGCAAAATAAATTATTGTAAAGTGAAATATGTTTAAGAAGAAAGTCCCGCTGACTTTCTGTTAGTTCTTCACAGGACTGAGGTTTTTTTTCGGAACCAGTGGTAAATAAAAATTACTTTCAATAGATAAGCATATTGAACAATTCAATTTCAATATTCTATATTGAATAAAAATCATTCATTTCATTTCATTTCAATAGTCTGTAATGATACTGGCTCTCTTATATTAAAAACCAGAATACAGCTCAGTGGACTGGTGGACTGTCTGGCGACAGGAGTAATTATGTGTCGTACTCGTAAAAACAAGATGAAGTGTCCTATGCCGAAGACGACTATCTGATTGTCGTTTTAGAAGGTAAATTTCCTAATTAAATTCATTTTCATTTCTATACCAGTCATTTCATAATGTCAGTCTTATCCTAAATTACCGTATTGTGCTAATTTTACATAAATGAGGTTAACAATTTGAGGTTTTATATCAAAAACGTGACCTCCTTTGTTTATTCGAGTGAACAACACTTTCGCTTGATCCAAATAGTCTCATCCCGCCTGGGAAGGTACTTAAATTTTTTGTTCTATAGATATCGATAGGCCATTCGAAGTCAACAAATCACCCAGTGTTGTCCCAACACCTTCGTGCTAACCAAACATAAATCACCATAGCAAATAATAGGAAAAAAAGCATATTTAAATAGTCCCGACCGACAGACCACCCGTGCGATCGGTCCAAATTCGGCCGCAGCACGCACGTCCCCATTACACTATCAAAAGACAGTCTGTCCCGCCCGTTCATATTCACGTTTTACGTAATTTACATCTCCACTTGTTTCCCTTTTGTGAACGAACAAGTTTTTGTTTGGAGGCATCTTGGCGGCTGAAAACTGCAATATCATGCCCCCATTGTATTTCATCCACTTCTAAATAGGGTTATTTTTATCGATTATATTATCTGCTACCGGTAATGGAAGTTTTTTTCTCTGATCATTGTTAATATATGTGAAAGAACAGATGTTGATACTATATCGTTATAATTAACAGTTGATCTGTAATAATATTAACTATTTTTGTGTGATTAAAGTTTAAAAGATGTGTATATTCAATTTTTCTTCTTCCATCATTGAGTCTTTTAAGATCGTTGCGTGATACAGGCGTTTTTTTTTTTTAATTTTACCTATACCTTCTTGAATGCTTTGTCTATCTTACTCGGCAAAAGGGTTAGTTCGCTCGGAATACGTTATTCTCGCATTGAAAATGTTGATATCTATCTACCACCAATTTGTGAGATTTGGGTAGTCGCTTATGGATCGATTTTCCGGTACCAGACAGTTTTCAGAGCTTCGTTTTACACGCTGGTTAAGCTACTTGGGATATTGAGATATAAATTTCACGTATTCTTTAATAAGTAAATGAAAAAAAAATCAATTTAAAATCTTTTTTTATGAAATTCATCTTTACAGTTCCCGTAATAGTTATTAGGTGCGGTCCGTGTAGTAGAAAAAAATCCATAGTTTATAGATGATTATAGATGAACGGTTTAGCAATTGCTGGTACAGATAAACTATTGATGTACCGAGTAAGCATTTGTTTCGATTATATTGGTCTGGTTATCTGTGCTCTTTTATAGCAGTCGTACTTTGGATCCTACATCAATAAAAAATACGAAGTACATTGATTTTTAAGGTAAAGATGCTTTAAAGTGTGAATTACCTTGTACTTTACTTTAGTTCAAAATGCCGGACAAAAATCAGAGCTCAGATGGTTAGCACTCGCTGTAAATTTCACAGTACGCGAGCAACCTGGAGTCGATCTCCGCCGGCACCAATGAAATTGTTAATTGCAATATTAAGTGCTAATTTGTGTTTGGTGGTGAAGGAAAATGTCGTGAGGAGCTCTGCAAGTCTGAGAAATAAGAAAAACAATATTTCGAAAACATGTGAAGTTCGCCAACACGCATTGGGGCAGCGCGGTGGACACTTACTTGCACTAAAACCCTCTCAGAAATGAGAGCAGGCCTGTGCCCAGCTGTGGGACGTATATAGGCTGTAACTTTTTTAACTTTTATTCCAATCGCAAAACATTATTCGCATTGCATTGTTTAAGGTTTTGACATGTTTTATTAATTAAAAATAGCAGTATCGACTGACTGCGGGTGGTACGAATCGCATAATGGTTTTATTATATATTCGAAAACAGTCTTACGATATCCGATTTCGAGGTTTATTTTAAATAACCACTTATAAATAAGAGGGTGGCGTGTTTAACTTTCTGAGAGACTGCAGCCAACCTGCACGGAATCTTAAATATTTCCCCTTATGTTTCCGGTTAATTTAACTCGAGGTCGACACATGCACCCAAACGACACTCACGACAACCGGGATGGAACTCCCACGTGTGTTAAACAAAACAACACAATTCCCAGAAACACAATGTCATCAGAAACGAAAACATCGAGCCCTAATTGTCTGTCCCACACAAACAAAGCGTATACTTACAAATCGAAAAATACATTTCTTAACGGCGTTGCGCAAGGTCTACAATTACGAGGGAACCAATACGGACTGGAGCGACGCGCGACGGGAAGAGTGCTTTATTGGTTACAAATTTTATGATGCCCAATAAAAGTGTTATGGTTAGATAAACGATGAAACTTGAAGCGTTGTAAAAACACAATACTTTCACTCATTGTTTGATACCTCAGACGTTATCGTAAAGCCAATACAAATTGGTTTTAAAGGACCCCTGACTGGGCTTATAGCTTTTTCGTACGGTTTATTGCGATACTCTTACGCGATTGTCGAGTATAAATCCTCCTGAATGCCAGTTTTCATAGTTACGTCGGCTTTTTAGGTTGTATTAGCAGTGGTTGATGCCAACTAGGACGTTGTTATAAAATCGTTGTACGGACGTTACGAGTTGGATGTTTGGTTTGAATTGTTGTATAAGATAGGAAAACTTTTATTATTACTTTTTCTATAATTTATATTTTGTATATATTCTTATACAGTAATTAGTTTCAAGACATTTGCCCTAGAGAGGACCCATGGGTAAATATGTATAGTTGCCGACACGAGTCATGAGCACAGATAAAATGTGGTGGGAGGTACACTGTCGGGCAAAATTATTGGATACCTTTATTATTTCAATTCGTAATTTAATATTTTCGCCGACTTTTATAAAAATGTTTACTCGAACACATCAACTTTTACTTTGATACAGAGGTTGCAGATATTCGTGTCCGTTATTATATTATCTACTATAAAGTATTTAATGTATACCTGGTGGTTAGAATTGATTATTTTAAGAAGAAGGAAGAGGTGATATGCTTTCCATAAAATCTGATGTTGCGGTGCGCCGTACAGTAGCAACTGAGACATTAGTCGCCTCAGCAGTCGTTTATATATCGTCTATGATGTTTTTCGCAGTACCTAATTTTTTCATATAACTAAACACTGAATAGACCGTTTGTCGGGATTGTCTATTTAACACCGAGTTCTTCCTTCTCTGCATATTTAGACCAAAATTTGAGCACTAAAATTATAACAACAAATATAAATAAAAACAAGAAATAACAAAAACAATTAATGACAAGGAATACACAAACAACAATTAAAATTTTTAAAAGTTATCACTAAAATTATGCTCGCAAGTGTACGGAAGCCGAATGATACGTTCGAAACCAATAGACGACGAGAATCGACTGATGAACCAATCACGTTGAACGTCAGCGTGGTCAACGTCGTATCGACCAATAAAAAGTGTGCTCACGACTTATGTCGGCAATTATATTGTCTTGCGAGAAAGCTTACTACTTCGTCCTCTATATATTATATTTACTGTATTCTTCTAAACAATACATTTCATGCTGATGGCTTAGCACTGTTACTTTTTAACCGACTGTAAAAATGAGGAAGTATTTGATTCTACCGTATTTTTTATGTGTGCTATCTCGTAACTTTTTTCCAGTTCTTTTTTTTATAGAAGAGGGGGGCAAACGAGCATGCGGCTCACCTGATGTTAAGTGACTACCGCCGCCCATGATCAACCGCAACACCAAGGAAATTGCAGGTGCGTTGCCGGCCCTTTAGAAAGGAGTACGCTCTTTTCTTGAAGGTCCCCAGGTCATATCGGTCCGGAAAAATCGCTGGTGGCAAACCATTCCATAAAGAGATTGTACGCGGAAGAAAACTCCTCTTGAAACGTACAGTGGTGGACCGCCAAGCATCCAGATGATGTGGATGGTATCGCGACGTTTGCCGCGTAGTGCGTTCACGAAATTTGGTATTTTTAATACGATAATACGAACAATTCCTCAGAGCACTCTCCATGGTATATGCGAAAGAAAATGCAAAGAGATGCAACATCTCTTCGCAGTGCCAGTGAATCGAGCCGATCGGAAAACACTCGGTCGTCGACGATTCGAGCCGCTCTGCGCTGGATGCGGTCAAGTGGAAGGAGCTGGTACTGGGGAGCCCCAGCCCAGAGATGGGAACAGTATTCCATGTGCAGCCGAACCTGCGCCTTGTAAAGTTGCAGGCGGTGTGCCGGCATGAAATACTGTCCCGCTCTGCTGAGCACGCCAAGCTTTTTAGAGGCCAATTTGGCCTTCTCTTCCAAGTGACCACGAAACTGCACGTCAATCGATATGTCGACGCCGAGGATTCCGATACTGGCTGAGGCAACAAGGGGAGTGCCTTGAAACTGAGGAGATACGACAAAGGGGTTCTTTTTAGCGGTTAATGCGCAAACTTGTGTCTTCTGGGGGTTAAACTGGACTAGATTTAGTCGCCCCCAATCCGAGTGAACTGATGTTGATGATTCTTGTTTCATTTGAAAGCTGATGCTTGTAGCTGAAGCATGTGTCTCATATAAATTTGATCAAGATCTGACCAGCAGTTTTTGAGCTATCCTTGAATATATACATATATACATACACACATATATACATATATATATATATATATATATATATATATATATATATATATATATATATATATATACTCGATAATCGAGCACGGCAATTAATGAATTAAATTGCATGCGTTAAAATAAAAACGTTGCTGGACACAACCTATGATACTTACTGGTAGAATAACGCCTGCAGGGTTCAGCTAGTAGGTATATTATATATAAAAGCTTTTAATAATGTATTCATCCATACCTTTAGCAATGGAGAATGCGGTTTTATTAAACTATCCTCAAATACTTATTTCAGAGAACATAAATTTAATGACATGCAATAAATAGAAACCTATCTAAAATTACATAAAATATGTTCAATGGAAACCGAATACGCTTTATGCTTTTTAATCTCCGCATGATCTGCATGATGTTCAAACACTGCGTTGCCATTTCTAAGGACTAAGATGGAATGCTTCACGTCCTGTATTTATACGGGGTCTCATATCTTTCCACTTCAGTAAGTGTACCACTACATAGTGATGGAAATAGGTTGTAAGGTAGTACCAGCCCCGATTATATCCTAGGTCAAAAGGGGCTCTACAAGCTTAATTTTACGATTCTGCATTATAACAATGTTATTACCATCATCATTAAACCTTCACCAGTCCACTGGTGAAAATAAGCTCTCTAAAAGAATGTCACAAAAGCACAAAACTCTGTGCTGAGTCACTTTTACCTATCGGCATTCCGCATGTTTGCAGGTCGTCACTCAGACTAGTGGTGAGGTGTCTCATATTGCGTTTACAGGTTTACTGCTGAGAAACTTTCTTTTCAATCGGATGTCGTTTTTTCCGAGTAATATTACATTTAAATATAGATATTTCAATGTACGAAACACACATAGAAACATTTTCTATTAAGTAGTAAATACTGTACAAGTTTTACTTGGGAGGGATTTTACGTTTCATCAGCAGAATATATTCAATAGCATTATTTACACGTGAGCGGACTAACGGAGAAATAATTGTTTTCGATCCACAAAATCATTAATATTTCATATCATACTAGGAAGTTATTGAATATCCTCGTATTTACCGTACAATAAATTAATAACAGACTAATTAAATGTAGTGTTCCGAGGATATGCCGTTAACAACGAGTGATTGCGACTCAACTGATGAGCGTGATAGTTTGGCAACGAGTGGTTAACATATGTTGGATCACGGTGAAATTGGGTTACACATTAATTATACTGTAGTAATGACGAGATAACGATTTAAAATAACGTTGCGTTGCATGTGTGGAAATAGTTGTTCCCGGGGTCCGTGCTTAATGACAGACTTATCGTAAATGCCGACATCATTGTTACAATATTGTTTGGAATCTTTAGGCTTTTTACTCCTTGGTACAATAGAAAGATATTTTAGCTGATATAAGATAGTTTAGCTGGTATATTGTAGGAAGTTTTAATGTCAACTCTTCAACTTGTCGTCGGATTTTTAACAAATGATATCTCATTCCAATTTTGATAACTGCGCGGGGTCGGTCACTTCATCTTACAGGATGCCTCCCTACACTTCACCTGTCGGTACGGGGCTGCCACTCAAGGACGTTTCCTCCCTATCGTTTGTCGATTCGAGATATAACCGGCCCGTCGCCACTTCAGCTTACTTATTCGTTCAGCTATATCAGTTATTCAGGTTCTACTGCGGATATCCTCATTATGAAGTATTTCGTGCAGGAAAACTCCGAGCATATCCTTCTGCATAGCTTGCTTAGAGACTTCGAGCTTTTTGTATATAGGACAAACAAGCATGCGGCTTACCTGATGGCAAGTTACGCCGCTCACGAAGATGCATGCTTCCCCATACGGCCAGCAGTGTAGGACCACTTCTCATATCTAGGGGTGGGCGTTATGGCGACGAACCGTTTACAAAGACCGTTTTGTGTATTGCGACTATGAAACCGTTTAATGTCCTGGGTTCAAACAGTCTTCGTTGCACAAACCAGTCTTCGAATTACTTGATGCGATTTTTTATTTTACGCCTATGAAAATACAATCGAGAATGCAACGATTCAACTATCTCATTCGTCGCGTCGTCGTTCTTAACGTTCCGCGTTATATTGTAGTCATTGGTTCCGCGTTCGTTTACAAACTTAGACAGGGACTAAACCATCCTTACAATAAAAAGTGAATTTTTGTCAATGAACAACAATGACAACAGGTGTGACATTGACGTTAAACATGACCTTTTGTTGTGTCCATGTTCATTTTAAGATTTACGCGTTGGGAGACACTGTTGAATTCATTAAGCGAGGTCTTAAGGTCCTCTACTAGCGAGTCTGCCGTAAAGACAATAATATCGTCGTCGTTTATTATATGTATATGATATAGCCTTCATATAAATAATTACATCTATTTAAGAGCGACTAGTCGCTTAGAAATGTAATATTTAAAGAAGTATATACATAATGTACCATTGTTTTTACGAAAATATAAACATTGATTTAGTATCTCGCGGTGTTGGGAACATGTGTGCCCAATGAATATATGAATACAGTATCCCGGTACTATTTTTCAATTTTCCGGGACAATAGGCTTGTGAATGGATAACACCTATTAACATACCGGTGCGGGTTTTGTTTAGGCGTGCGCACTGATTGATGACGTAGTTTATTGGATAATATTGTATGTATTATGTAATAGGTACTAACCTTTTACACATTTTAGTTGGCCCGAGAGAAGTTTTTCAACCCTTCCCCGTCGATGACGCTATGATTTTCACTCCGAATTCACTATGGACTCTTAACAGTATAAATATAAAACGCATTAATAACTCGAACACTTAATATCAGATACAGATTTTGTGATCTTCTTTTTTTGGCACTAAGTCATATTACTATAACATAGCAATAATAACATTAACATCGTATTATATTGTGAATCATTTTGCCCCGTAAATAATATAGGAATAGTAAAGTTATTTATAAATAACTTGACTATAGCGACATCTATCGCATCCTAGCATATCTATGAAACATCGTCTCGACAAAACAATTTTATTATTGTGTGAACACGACGATCGCTACCGGACGCACCAATTTAACATATTTAATTGTAAATATATACTACTTAAGTAATCTATAATACACTCGAATTCATTAAAATAATTTGCTAAGTATATTTTTTTTTAATATTCTGTGCGTATTATACAAAAATAAAACGTTCGTAACGTTTGATTAAATATTTACAATTTAATTAATTTGTTAGTCATTGTGAATGAGATCGATATTTTTAATTTTTGTAATTTCTTCTTAGTGATTTTTTTATTTTGCATAATCTCAAGAACAGTCGACGATATTGTCAATACTCTATTAATTTTCATTTAAACAAAATCGGTTTTTGAATATGAGGTAAATAAAACCGAATCAAACCATATTGTAATAGAATAATTAGTTTGATTCTGGAATTGTATATGTACCTACATTGTTAAATAATAGTCGTGAAGTCAAAAATTTCTTACTTCAATTCGTCATACCATAATCGCTTTGAAGTCAAACGCCCGAGACGTTAATATTCGTGGATAAAAACGAAATTGGGTTGAATGAAAAAAAAAAAACGATCATGAAAGCATTGAATAGACTGATTGGTCACGCGTGCGCCTCACCCGGTGCATTGAATTGTATTTAATACACACAGCGCCATCTGTTGGCAGATAGCGGAACTGTATATGAATGCATTAAAAATGATTGGAGTTTTTAGGTGTTTTTTTAATAAGTTTAAACATCTTTTAATAAATGTGATGTTATCTACTGATAAGATAAGAATAATTCAAATGTTTCTTTTTTCATGTAATTATTAAACAGTAGTGCTATGCCTGGAGAAAAAGAACTGACAACTTCACTGTATAAACATCAATTTTCATAACAATCCGCCATTTTAAAATGGTTAGTTTATCTTACATCGTCGAAATAAAATTGATAAAAGTTAAAGTTACAGCCTATTTACGTCCCACTGCTGGGCACAGGCCGTCCCTCATACTGAGTTTTTGGGAACGTCACATGTGTTCTAAATATTTTTTTTTCTTATTTCTCAGACATGCAGGTTTCCTCACGATGTTTTCCTTCAACGCCGTGCACGTGGTAGATTAGCATTTAAAATTGCAATTAACAATTTAATTGGTGCCGTCGGGGTTCGAACCCTTTTGAATATAATTAATATTTATTAAATGTATTGAGTTTGATTATTTGCACATCTAACACAACGCACTTTATTTTGGTGCGAGACGAAAAGTCAGATTCTTCTTGTGCGCGTTTAAAATTTGAACCTTGTCCTCAACTTTTAAGTCAAGCCCCTTGTTTTATAGAATAAGGGTGACAAACGAGCACACAGTCCACCTGATGTTAAGTGGATGCTGTGGCCCATAGACTTTTACATTTATCTTCAATTAAGAATCAAAATGCCTAGTTTTCAATAAAAAAGGTTACCGGTTCTCTATACTCACCATACGAAATACAGCAGAATTATGCTGCTATTTTACGCTGGTATTCTGTAGTCCTACGTCGGTCAAGTCGATCCATGCTGTAACTACACTGAAGCTGCAACATGGCTCTACCACGTAAGAGAATCCCGCTGTCCGACAAATAACAATAATTCACATTAATCTGGTAAATACATATAAATTATCAAACAGACAACACCCAGTAGACCAATTAACATACTGCCTTATGGAAACTACGTATCGCAAACCAAAGCTATTAATTTATCACTTTAGTTACAATATATATTTGCTAATTTGTCGCATTGCTGTATACAATTTGGTTTAAACACGTTAGCTGTACTAATTTTGTGGATAACGAAATAAATTCGTGGTATATCCATGCTGCAGTTATATTAGTAGTATAGTTGTAGCACGAATGGGTCGGCTCGACCGAGTAAGGACCGCGCTCTCACAAAATGCCAGCGTAAAATAGTAGCTTAACGCTGCTGTGTTTCATTTCGTGAGTAGAGAACCGGAGACATTCCATCTTAGTCCTCACGGATGACAACGCATCTGCATTTTGATTCGTAATCGCGGATAAATATAGATGTCTAGGGGCCACAGCATCCATTAACCACCAGTTCGACTGTGTGCTCGTTTGCCAACCTTACCCTTTTACAATACAATTACTATGAACATATCGTTTAAGTGTAACTGAGTGACTAACCAGCTAATAATCCATCTTTGGTTAGAGGTTACTACATCATCATCATCATCGTCGTTACAGTCCTCCACAAGTCCATTGCTGGAAACAGGCCTCCCGTCTCGATTGTGAAAGAAGCTAGACATGTGTGTCAGGATCGTGCCAAATGAAAGTCCGTAATCTCCGTCTATCCCTCTGGATAACAGGCGCGAGCGTTTATATATGTATGTATGTCATTATGATATATCATTGGTAAATTGTAAATATAAGTGTAATTAATATATTGAAACAAAAGTTATAAATATATTATATATATCTTCCCTTCATTGTCCCAGGTGTGATTGCAGCCGAGCACTGGCTTGTAGTTAGTAGTAAGTGGTAAAATTAATAATGTTGCACAACCGACTTCAACTTGAATAAAACGAGAACATCATCAATGTAGAGGTCAATTAAATACACACTATTAAGGATAACTTAAAAACTTCTGATCAGACCTTGATCAAATTTATATGAGACCACATGAGAAGCATCAGCTTTTAAATAAACAAAGAATCATCCATTGAATAAAATAATAAATAAATTAATTTAAGAAATCGTTAAAGAATCATCCCAATTGGTTCACCTAGAAAAAAGTTCTGAGGAAACACACATAAAAAATATAGTCGAATTGAGTACCTCCTTCTTGTTTCGAAGTCGGTTAAAAATATGGCTCTTGCTCCATTAAGCTGTAATATAATGAAAATAAAGCAACACTTACCATCAGGTGGACGCTTAGCTCGTTTGGCTCGTTTATAACGGTTATAAAAATTGCAATTTAATAGATTGCCGCTACAGAAATTTTATTTTCCCCTATCCGCAAATTTACTGACGTTACAAAACCCTCGCAGTCTTTCTCCAGTACATCCAACACGTAGGCACTCATCGTAAACATTGTCATGCAAATAGAAGCTTCTAAATCACGGCGACAATCTTCGAAAAGACTTTCTCCTTACACATTAATTCTGACGATATATACTTCGAGATTGTTTACACATGTTCTCGCAATGAAATAGGTTACATACGTGTACAAAAATGTATTCCGTTTGCAATTACATTTTTATGTCAATACGAGGAAAATAACGTAATTCGTTGGAAGGGATGATATTGACTGTGATGAGATATTTAATATATATGTTATGAATCTTCTAGATGAAAAACCTTAATTGCCCCTTCGTTGCAATATCTTTATTTATAGAATGAGGGTGATAAACGAGTATTCAGTCCACCTATTTAGTCCATATACATTTACATTTATCCGCGATTAAGAATCAAAATGCAGATGCGTTCTCCCACCTGAAGACTACGATGAAATGCCTCGCTTCCAGTTAAAAAGGTTCTCAGGTTAATCTACTCACCATAAGAAACACAGCAGCATAAAGCTGCCATTTTAAGCTGGTATTCTGTGAGAGCGTGGTCCTTCCCCGGTCGAGACGACCCATTCGTGGTACAACCATAATATAGTTACAGCATGGCTCTTCCACGTACAAAACTTATGTAAGGTTAATAAAATAGACGTCACAGGATCATAAATTCACCTAATACCAGCGTTAGTGCTACCATAAATACTAACGGACACACATTATAGAGAAGTAAATTTCGGTAATTATATTAACACAAGTTATAAATCGTATCGAAAGGTTAGAATGCGTACGTTGAGATAAATACAACTACGTCTATATTCTCGTCAGCTTGCTTAAAAATATTAACAGTAAACGACTAATTACGCACTCATTTCGTAATAATAAAGCGAGACTTTCCATCTTAGTCCACTGGGGTAACAACGCGTTTGCTTTTTGTTCTCAATCATGGATAGATAGTTTATGGACCGCAGTATCCAATTACCAACTGGTGAACGTGTGCTAGTTGTCACCCTAATTCTATAAAACATTTTATTGACTCTGCATGTGTTATTTTGCAATGATATTATTACTTTGATTACGCAATAAAATAACTTATGGAAACATTTTCTTTACAAAACATTTTAAAAGAACCAAAAAGGGAATGGAATGTGTAGTAGAATGTAGTATGTAGTAATTAATATCATTTCGTCCCGTTTATATCCTAAGACAAAACTATACTAAAGGTCAGAAATATCCTCCGTTAGATGGCGCTATGTACCATACTTTAATTCGTATGATAGACGTAAAATACTCGGACGGAAGCAGCAAAAGTTTTTTTAAGCGTGGCGATTACGACTAATCTTTCAACGAGAGAGCCCCATCAACAACAGTGGACTGTTATGCACTTATAAAAATAAAGTAACCTTAAATCTTGTTCTTCTATATATGAATTAAGCGAAATGACATTTATAAACGATACGCTACATTTAAAGAAGGAAGTAATGAATTGCAGCTTAATGCTGCTGTGTTTCGTATGGTGACTGTAAAGAAACAGGGACCCCTGGTAACGTGGCATTTTATTTCAGTCCTGGGTGACAATGAATTCAGATTTTGATTCTTAATCGAAGATAGAAATATAGCTGTCTATAGGGAACAGCATCCACTTACCATCAGGTGGACTGTAGTCTCGTGTGTCACCAGTACATATTCTATAAAAGATTAGTTTATTTCTGTTGGTCTATCCGTAAATAAATCAAACGAATTGTCATACAAAAGTTTTACATTTCAATGTAAAGTTGTGATCAATACAATATACGTCGTAAAACGAAACCACTGTCACGGAGATAAGTTGTTCTGTTAGTTTTGCTAGAATTTTAATTTAGTCCGATGTCCCGTTTTGTTTTTATTTTTTAGTTCCCTGTCGACAGTTTTCGACGTGGCTCGTAGCGCCACTTGAAAAAAAAAGGATAATTACGAGTTTTAAGTGTCATTTGCTGACAATCGACAAAAACTTCATTTATTTTTATTTCATTTTAAAATGAGATTGCGTTATTATATTGATTCATTTTCAAATGTAAGAGTAGAGTCAAAGGTACAAAGGATCGCTAACTGGTACCGTACCTTTCGATCCTTTCGGTAGACGCAAATTAATTATTGTATCAGGGTTTTTGGTCAAGTCTTTGCCTTTAGTTATTTATTTATAGAGTACTTATATTATAGTGTTCTAGCTGTGGATACAACTTTTGCACAGTTTTTATATTTTGTCCACTTAAATTATATACATTACAAAAACAGTGTAATGGCGGTGTTGCGCTGCTGTTTCGTATGGCGAGTGTAGAGAACCGGAGAGCCGTTTTACTGGAATCGAGGCATTCAATCTTAGTCTTAAAGGGTGACAACGCATCTGTATTTTGATTCTTAATCTAGGTTAAATGCAGACGTCTATGGGCTACAGCATCTACTTACCCTCAGCTGGACTGTGTGCTCGTTTATCACCCTTATTCTATTTTTTTTTAATATTTTCCTGATCAATTGTAAAATTCGGTTAGTGTGTCATTTATTCAGGTAATTTATCTTTACAAATAAATAAAATTGAAGTGTCTGTTTGTGATGTCAAAATAAAAGCTTTTTACTAAATGCATATAGAAGTACTTATTTATAAAAAAAAGAGTGTTTACTATTTTGGTTTGTCTGTCTGTTTGCTTAGGTTTATCTCTAAAATGGTTGGACCGATTTTGACGGGACTTTCACTAATACATTATGTATAATATGATATAATAATAGCGAATGTTATAAGGGGTAACTTAGGCTACTTTTATTTTAGAATGTTATTAGGACTCCGCGCAAAAAGATGAAAACCAAAAAAATTATGAACAACATGCGGGCGAAGTCGCAGAGAACAGCTAGTTCTTAATTAAATACTACAGTACCGGTTTTGATCGAAACTTTTTATGTTCTAATTACATAATTGTGCATTAAAATTAAACAAATCCGACGTAGATGTCATTACTGTTGTCTGGATATCAGGCGAACATAAACCATCAATATATATGTATGTATAAATATTATACGTACTGGTGATCCGCCCCGGCTTCACACGGGTGATTTCTGGATCTCGACCATAGCGCCACCTACCGGGTTCTATTGTAAATCTAAACCATCTAGAGACCCACTCAAATACACAAAAAAAATCATCAAAATCCGAGTTTCTCGCGACTCTCACACAAAGAACACTTGACAGGGTTTTTTCATATAACAAATATAACTTAAAGCCCTGAGAATAAAATAAAGTGTAATATACCATACCTAATTAATATAGATTTCGATTTCGAAGAGGAAGGAGAGGTCGGCTATGAATGGACGGTCGTAATCCTAGATAATCTCTACTGTGTGACACGAGATATTAGACGAAGCGACACTCGAGCCGTCAATCAATGCTAAGGCCTAAGGCCCGTTCGTGTTACGTGGAACTGATTCAGATCTCGGTATGCGGGAACTTTGGAATGTGCAGATGGTATTTCTAGAATATTTTCAGCGCAGGATTAAAAAAAATAACTGAGGTTTCCAAGTGTGGTTACTGTGGCAAATGTTCCCCCTATGAGACAAAAATGGGGGAAGCCTATTTTCAGCAGCTTTAAGCAGCTATTAAACAGAGAGATCTTTTTAAAACGGTTTTTTGTGTCCTAATGTTGTACAAATAACTCCTAATATAAAAGACAGTCACTTAAATTTTATTTAGGTGTGTGTACCGATAAATAAATCTTAACAAAACGTTTACTTACCCAAAACGGTAGTTAAAAAACTTATGTTTTAAGAAATCTGAAGCATAAGTCTACTTACACAGTTTATTAAGTATGCCGTGCATAGCTTCATCCTTTGACCTTTAAATACATTAAATCGCTTATTAGGAATGGCTTAGTTTAAAATCCGTTGCACCAAATCGATTCTAGTACACACAGTTCCATAGCTGAAGCGCACGTGTTTGCCCCAGTTTTCGTACTTATGGCAAATGGAACGCTCTGTAGAATACCATCACATAAGTAGAACGCAAAGTTATGCCTGTAACTCATTTCATTATAACTTTATCATATCGATATACTATACGTTATATTTTCACAGAAGTGCAAGCAATATGTTGATAATTGTTATATATTAGATCATTACATCTGAGAAATTACATCTACATTTAAGATTTCTTTGAGCCACAAAATCGACTTACCATCAGGTGGACTGCGTGCACGTTGTCTATCCTAATTATAGTTAAAAAACAATGTGTTGTCACCCTTGAGGACAAGGTGGAATCTTCGGTTTTCTACACTCACCTCGTGAATCGGAGCCGCATTAAGCTGATAATTTACGCTGATATTCTGTGAGAGCGTGGTTCTACCCCGGTCGAACCGACCAAACGTGCTATAATATGGCTGCAGCGTGGCTTTGCTACGTATAAATGTTGATTCTTAATCGAGGATAAATGTAGATATCTATGTGCCACGATATCCACTTACCATATACATTTGTGGTTGTTCATTGACGGCGGTAGTCACTTACCATCAGATGAGCCCTAAGGGTGAGCCGCATGCACGTTTGCCCCCTCTTCTATAAAAAATAAAAAATACTAGGTTCCTGGAAGTTCGCCTACCTACGTCACTAACCTCTTACTTAATACTATTACCAATACGCAGTGCATGTACTGTTGTGTCACTGTTTGAAGGGTATATCGAGCCAGTAGACTAGTTTTAAGGTATCCAATCCAAGGCTTATCTGACTATATGGAGTCACGACCTGCTCAGAGATGTAGACGGTTCAGGACCGTGTTTTGTAACATTCCATGTTGGACACCTATCTTCAGCAGTAGCCTAAACAGTAAATTTTCATTACAACATTCATTAAGGGGAAATATAATCTCAAATGGCTTAGCAAGATCCTTCGTTATGCCGAAAATATTGCAGCATTAATTTTGAAATAAATATATGGTAAAGTTGAGGATTAATATTAAGGATTATGTTAGACGAAAATACGATTTCGTAAAACTATCTCAATAGGAAAAAAAAACAAAGTTACCTCCAAAATAAACAATAAACCGCTGTTATTCATAAAATACTTTAAATAAGATCATGAAAATTTGCATACTAACTGAACTAACTATAAAGCAGTGCTTATGTTATTTCCTTTTTTAAAATACCATTATTTTCACTGTAAAAAGAAATTACCTAAACTATCGGCCTCTTGAAGCGTGATTCCTGCCGCACGGTCACTTCGCTTCGGCCTTTGAACGGGGTGGTTGTGTCGCTTATGATCAGAATATACATTACGGAACAGTACGACGTAAAATTAAAATGGGAAATAACCGTAATAAAAATAAGAAGCGACTGGCTTGGCGTTAAGAAACAGGCATAAATATCATAAACCTATATGAAATAAGTGTCTAACGACCTTTCTACTTACAGTATTAGTGATTACAAACATGTCGGTACATAGTATACGACGCGCGGGCAAGTGGGGGCGAAATTAGAATTTGAGCTGACTTACTCTATCTCTTTAAATAGCACTCAAAAGAAAGAAGAAAAAATTACAATGAATTAGAATTAGTGATTATATTAATGCAGTTATTATCTTCAGTTAGTGCTTTAAAACAAGGTAAAAGAAAAATCAAGAATTAAGTCATACATAGCCGAGCCACCGCATGTATGAAATCAAATATCTAGTTTAAGCGTGGTTTTATTACGTGCTATAAATTAATTCCTTTTGTTATCAAGTATTAACGTTCAGAGAAATTTAGTCGCTTTATGACCGATCTCTACGGAGACTAGCCATGTGCGCAGGACAGGATTATAGTGCACGAGTGTGTGCACAAGCACTCTCTATTTACTGACTTTATTCCGGACTGGGATTTGAACCCGGGACCAGCAATCGCGTTTACGATCACTGTACTAATGAGGGTAGTTGTGTTTTAGTCGCATCTGAATGTTATGACTACTATGCGTCATTTTTTGTGTGAGTAAAATAAATTTAAACGTGGTAGCTCAAAAGCTATTCCGTCATATATATATATATATATATATTATATATATATATATATTATGTATATATATCATCATTACAGCCCTTCACATGTCCACTGCTGAATATAGGTCTCCCCCAAGTAATGCCACAAAGCACGGTCCTGAGCCACCTGCATCCATCGACTTCCTGCATATCTTACCAGATCGTCACTCCATCTAGTGGGGGTAGCTCGAGAACCTTTCTTCCCCATCGGTTATCGGTTCTTCGAGCTATAAGGCCGGCCCATTGGCCACTTCAGCTTACTAATCTGTTGGGCTATGTCGGTCACTCTGGTTTTACTGCGGATATCCTCATTTCTGAGTCTATCACGCAGAGAAACTCCGAGCATAGCCCTCTCCATAGCTCGCTGAGCGACCTTGAGCGTCCTCATACGGCCAGCAGTGAAGGACCACGTCTCAGATCCGTAAGTCATCACTGGCAACACGCACTGGTTGTACAATGTGGATGGGTATACCTGATGAGAAGATATGTCGTAATTTCCCGAACGCTGCCCAGCCGAGTTGAATCCGTCGATTGACCTCTCGGTCGAAGTTGGACTTACCTAGTCGGACTATTTGTCTCAGGTAAACGTACTCGTAAACAACTTCGAGCATAGTGCTCCCAACAACTACCGGCATAGGTGTGACATGGACATTAAACATGATCTTTGTTTTGTCCATGTTCATCTTAAGACCTATCCGTTGGGAGGCACTATTGAGGTCATTGAGCGTAGTGCTTAAGTCCTCCAGCGATTCTGCCATAAGGACTATATCGTCGGCAAATCGAAGGTGAGTGATGTACTTCTGTTAATACCGTATCCTTTCCAGTCCAGTAGCTTGAAAACGTCTTCCAATGCAGCGGTGAAGAGTTTCGGGGATATAACGTCACCCTGTCTTACACCTCTCTGCAGTTGGATAGGTTTCGAGCTCTGCTTCTGTACTCGGATAGCCATCGTAGCCCTACTGTACAAACACTTCAGCACTTCTATATACCGACAGTCAACTTGGCACCGCTGAAGGGACTGTAGCACCGCCCAAATTTCGACGGAATCAAAGGCTTTCTCATAGTCCACATACGCCAGGCAAAGTGGCAGATTGTACTCTTCAGTCTTCTGTACAATCTGCCGCAGGGTATGTATGTATGTAGTGCCACCATGGAGGAAGGAATTGAAGAGCTTCTGAAGGACTTCAAGTACCGATGTTTCACCCGCTTTCAGAAGCTCCGCTGTAATTCCATCCTCGCCCGGGGCCGTTTTTAAGGTGGTGGAGAGCCATTTTAATCTCGCTCAAACTGACTTCCGTGATATCATCGGAATAGTGTTGGATAAGACTTGCTCTTGGATCGTTACTCACACTTGCGCGTGGCTCCAACGATGATGTGTACAGCTGCCCATAGAACCTCTCAATCTCACTCAAAATCTCAGGTGTCCCGGAAACGATGCTGCCACACTTTGTCTTCAGCTTTGACAGTTGGCTCTTACTGGCAGACAGATCTCTCGCAAAGACTTTGGAGCCCTGGTTCCGCTCGATCGCTTCTTTAATACGAGCATTATTAAAGTTGTGTAAGTCTCGCCGCATGCATTTGGAGATTTGTCTGTTCAGTTGCCTGTATGCTGTCAAATCTGTTGACGATTGCAGCCTCATCTCCCGTCTAACAGCCATGAGATTAAGAGTGTGATCAGAGAGTTTTTGTGTTCTTCTGCGGCGGGTCTTGCAGAACTTAGCTCCGACCGCATGGACAGTTTCCACGAGCTTGTCTTCATGTCGTCCACTGCATTGCAATCTTGTAGGCACTGAAAGCGGTTACGTAACTCGAGCTGAAAGTTTTCGGGATTCTGGATTAGAGCACGAGGGGGACGGAGCGTTGACTTCATTAGACGAGACCTCTCCAACTTAACGTTTAGGTTCAGTGTGCCTCTAACCATTCGGTGATCGCTGCCAGTTTTCAGCCTTGCGATCACTGAGACATCACTAAACAGTTGGCGTCTGGTCGTCATAATGAATTCAATCTCATTTTTTGTCGAACCGTCGGGGCTCGACCAGGTCCACTTTCTGTGAGGCCGCTTCTGGAAGAAAGAGTTCATCATAAAGAGTCCCTCTTTCTCCATTAAAGTCGGCCAGCTGCTGGCCCATTCGGTTCCGTTGCCCTACTCCAAATTTCCCTAACTTCAGCTCACCGTTTTCTCTTGTGCCTAGTTTTGCGTTGAAGTCTCCCATCAACACCGTGTAGTGGGTTTTGGAGGAATGCATGGCTTTGGAAATATCCCCATACATTTCCTCCACCTCCTCATCGGGATGTGCCGAGGTTGGTGCGTAAACCTGTATGACCTTCAGCGAATACCGTTTGGTGATTCTGAGTATCAGGTACGCGACCCTCGTCGACACACTCCCAATGTTTACAATGTTGTTGACGAGAGACTTGTGGACGATAAATCCGACACCTCCTTGGACCGGACTCGAGGATTACCGTGTCCTCCCCCCTCTCTTCGGACCTCGTCTCCAACTCTTCTTCCAACTCCAGAATCTTCTCGTCAGTCCTCAGGGTGCGTACGTTATATGTTGCCAGGTCGAGTCGTCGTAGGTGGCAACCGAACCTGTATATATATATATATATATATATATATATTTTAAATTATAGGTTGTGCTCATAGTACAAGCATTTGCTGCTGGAATTACCTGGAGTCTGGTTTTTTTGTTTTTATTGTTTGTTTATTGAATTGGAGGTTGTTTTTTTTGTTTATATATATATATATATATATATATATAAAATATATTGTTTTTATTTTTAACAAAACAATTTAAAATGCCATAGAATAAAAATAAAGGATATTATATTGTTTGCAATAAAATGCTGTTATGGTATCCGTAGCAACTTTTATTTATAAAAAAAATGTTCATACGCAATGTAACGTAGTTGGTCTCTAACATAGTGCGTCACCTCGAAGTGATTTTTAAACTCCTGGAATGACGAATTCGCGCGATATAACCTTGTCCTCTTCTAAAGACTTAAAATTAGGGGACACGATCATTTTTTGGATCTGAAATAAAGGACCTCTGGAAACGCTAACTATTACCGAAGAGTTAAAGACGATTCCCTTTTCATAGATTGGTCTATTTCTAGTAAATATAAATTTAAATTTTCGTCTCGTCAAGCCCTTTAGATATAATGATTGCAGCACACAATATTTCAAAGCGCCAAATAAGTCGAAGGATTATGTAAAGTAAGCTCACGCGCCGTCCCCGAATCCGTTTTCAAAAATGGGGACAGAATCTGTTGACAGTAACAAATGTAGACAGTTCTTGAATCGTTCATTAACGCCCCTATTTAGTAATGCAAGGCGGCCGAGACGCGGACGTATTGAGGTTTTAGGACATTGACTGACTGAACGTGTTTTGTTCGATTACAAAAGCGATTCATCGGTAAACGTTTCTTACTAAAACGCCTGTCACTCGGTGCAAAATTAATCGATGTGCTCTACGTCCAGTCTTCAGTACCGTATCAGTATCATGCAAAATTGTTATTTACAATCATTAAAACCTTGTTTCGCTCTTTTGAGTTCGGTTTCAATGACTCTAAAATAAAAACTAAAGTTGATGGCTTCGTGCAGAGATGCACCGTTGAGGGCCGCGGGTACGACTCCCGCACGGAACAAATATTTATACGGCTTACAAATAATTGTTCTTGGTCTGGATGTTTGTGCTTGTGAAATTTGTAATTGTATGTATATATAATATGTATATATAACGGTTAAAAAAATTGGTAGACCCTGCAGGCCATCCCTGGAACTTCCCGCTATTTTCAAATGCAAAGCGCTCCAAATCTCACCAAATTATGTTTCGAAATCTCAAAGTTATGTTAAAAAAAAACGTCTTTTTTTAATTCTTTCTCCTTCGGTATCTCACGAACGAATGAACCGATTTTTATTTTTCAAACGGCATTCGACGTCATTTTTTGAGGTTGAGAGCTTTATTAGTTTTTGACGTCCACGTGAAATTAGTCGATTTTCGAAAATCGGGGTGAAACCAACAATTTCCCTATTTTTGAAAATTTTCAATATTCTTAGCGGGAAGTTAAAAAGAAAGAATAAAATTGCTTATGTACTTGGGGAAAGTCTTTAACAACTTTCAAATCATATGTTTCACAAATTAGATATTATTTGGGAAATGTCATTCGACGTTGACAGTGAAATTGTATTTGATTATAAAATATCATCAAATCAAATATCAATTCAATGAGCTTGCCTGTTCTAGTATCGTTAACATACACATACACCGATCTCCCACGGTTTGCTTCTATCACAATTACACTAAACATCGAGGTAATAAATGTACAGAGAATTGGTCGTACGTTACAATTAACATTCAGCCCCTTTTCTGTTAATGGGAATGCTTTGGAATTATGAAAGTTATTCTATATTAATGTATTAAAATTATGGCAGCCATTTTTGAATTGTTTGTTTTTGAATATCCAACTCATGTACTGAATTGTAATTGTATGTAAATTTATATACCTACATTAAATAAATTTTGTTAATTCGCCTCGATTTCTGTTTTTAGGTTTCTGTTCTTCAAGAGGAAAAACGGGTCCGTCTATCAAGAGCCTTTTTCTCAAGAACGGATATATGGTTGAAATAAATACGCAATACCAAGGTCTACAATCCCTTAGGGATGTAAAAAATTAAAGTTTCTGACGCAATCAGTAGATACGTCCATTTAGGTCGCATATTTTGATACTCGCAAACTCTTTCTTTAACCTAGAATTATGAAACTCGACAAGAAACTAAGACACTCACAGAATAAGTAAATAATAAAATTGAAATACTATTTTTACGGATTTTATCGCGTATATTTAACTATAAATACCCGACGTTTCGAGCGCTTTACAGCACCCATGGTCACGGGGGGGACTGAGATGTTCAACGTCCAAATGTCATAGTTAACAGCGGTTACCATAGATAAAAATTTTACTTTTGTTCCGATATACACAGTATGAACTTATGGTATATTGAAAGTCTTGCAGTTGTATGCTTGGGTTGGGATTTAATTTTATTTATTACAGGATCCCAAGCAGATGGTAGCACACAGCCATCTTCTCTATGAAAATTAGGATGTTTTTTGATTTCAATAGCCTCGCGAATCATCCTTGGAAAGAATCGGTGTTCTTTAGCGAGGATTTGTGGTCTATCAAATCTGATGTAGTGACGGGGGCGATCCTGTACGTGTTCACAGACTGCAGACTTCCCGGAGCGTCGATTCTTCACATCAGCTATATGTGTAGATAGTGTTCGCGTAAATATAAGAAATCATTAAATAATAAAATTGGATGGTTAATTTGTCGTTTATAATATATTCTTGTACAGCTAAAGCATCGACCATGATGTGGACTTACGTTTTTTTTTTGTTTTATAAAACGTTACCTCCATACTAGGATTTCATCCTGTATCGTGGGGGCAGTTTACATACTTACATAAATTGCACAAGGACAAACATCCAAACCCGGAACAATTATTTGTAGTCCATACAAATACTTGTTCAGAGCGGGATTCGAACCCGATTCGAGCTGTTTGGGATAACATTTCTTTACACTGCAGTTTCGTATGTCCTGCAATACGACTTACTTTTCGTTAGAGCAATAACCGATGTGATCTATATGCATACAACCCTTTTTTTTTTTTTTTTTTTTTGGCATGGTTAAATGCCTACGCATACCCGCCTCGCGGGGGCAAGGACGGGTTATGTCGGACTCGCACCGACTAAAACCCCATGGTGTTCCACCTTTGTCGCATATTGGCAGGGCTACGGGAACGCTTTCGCACACATCCGCGGCCCTACTAGCGCCTGCCGCCCCATGGCAGCACCTCCTCGGGAGAGGAAAATTCCTCCCCATTCTCCTTCCCAGGTAAGGCGCACCAGAACACATGGCGCGCCTTCCTCCACGGCCTCCAACTACGTCTGTGCAACAGACGCCCCCGCGTCCGATGCACAAAGGCCATGGGGCCAGGAAAAACGAGCACTTAGAAGTACTAGCCTTCCTGACCCCAGCGGCGGATCTGGTCTATGGCTCAGCCGCCAACCAAGATTCGGCTGCGGAGGGTAGGGAGAGCGGCGCCTCGCAATACCGACAATCCTCTCCCCCCGCAGCCCCACCACCACCGCATCAACGGTGCGGCCCCGTTTGAGTCGCGAAGGATAGGGCGAGTGGCGCATCGCCATACCAACACTCCTCTTCCTCCGCGACTCCACCTCGGCTGCAGCGGTAGAGGGTGCGCGAGTCCCCACTCGCTGCAGTCCACCAGCACACATCCAAAGTGGGCTCCCCAAGCCCACTCGGAGCGGCCACCTCAGGCCGGCCCTTCACCTCGGGCCAGCCACGTGGGTTCCTCTTTGTTCACCGTGGGAGACCAAGCCACGGCTACTAAGCCCCCCCGCCACGACAAGGCGGGAACCCGTTCGGGGGGGATATGCATACAACCCTCAAGGCATGATTTCGACTCATATTTTGTGTGTTTTTTGAACTTACGAGTATAGCATTACATAATGGTAATAAATGAGCCTACAGTCATTCAGATCAATATCTATCTTAGAATAAGAAACAAAAGAAAAAGGGTGTTCGGTTAGACATCTCAGTAGATATTTCATGTAAAGTAGCCTGTGGGAACAACGTTATTCCTGATTCCCATTCAACTTTCGAATGTTCGGTAAGAATTCTATGATCAAATCGAATCCTATAGGAATACAACTCAACCTTCTTAACGTTCCATCAGACGTCACCGTCAGACTATAACACTAAACGTGGCGCATGTAGTGATTTATCACGTACATGAGGAAAATAACGCGAGTAAACATTCATATCTGAGAATTTGAAAATCGCCGAAATAAAAGGAACACTGCGGTTAGCATTGAGATGTTTGCATAATTTTAAATACATAAGTTTTCCCTAAATATCCTTTTTATTTAGGTGTATTTTTATTAAATATTCCTAAAATTTTAATAAATAGAATCGATAATAATGTTACTCATATAGGTAAATTATTAAAACAAATGTCGGTAGGAAAGGTAATCGATTAAATCAATTGAAAAATGTCAATCGATTAACAAGGTAAAAAAAAAACAAATGTAAAACCAACGTCTTTTAGTTTTGAAATTCCAGCGATAGCTGACGGCCAGTAACAAATGTTTCCACGTTTAAAGAAAAATTTAATCCTGGCTGAAATATTGACAATGTCGCCGACGAGAATAGAAGCTTATACGCTTCAAGATTAAAATATCACATTTAAAGATTAGTGTATTCTATTTAATGGATTTAAAATTGAACTTAGGTGGTTCGTGCTTTAAAAATATCTACGATCTTAGATTATAGTTTTTTTTCGTGTTTGAACTTTTTGTATTTGTTGTGTAGTGGTGATGTAAGAAAATTGACTACTACATATTATATCATCTCTTGTGTATCACTAATTGAAACTATAACGGGTAACCCCATTTTCCTGATGACATAGTCCACCAATCGCATAGTCACACGATCGCATCCCCAAATCATATGTCCAACAGTAGACAGACTCCAGTATCAGACGTACATTTACCTCAAGCAGTATAACTGTTGTTTGCAGTGGTAATATCGTTGCAACATAAGCAGCGTAACGCTGCTGTCTTTTACTTAATGAGTAAAGACAACCGCAGACCCTTTCTTCTGTTAAAAAGGCATTCCATCTTAGTCCATTTTTATATTACAGAGGACAGCAGCATAAGTGTTGCCATTGCTATGGCAACTGTGGAAGAACAGATAGTTGGAGAAATATTTCTAAAAAGCTGCGGCCTAACGTAGCATCTCCATCGCCGTAGAATAATTTACGGCAATTTTCTTGCATTTCTTTAAGGGGAAATATAACCTCAAATGGCTTAGCAAGATCCTCCGTTATGCCGAAAGTATTGCAGCATTAATTTTGAAATAAATATATGGTAAAGTTGAGGATTAATGTTAAGGTTTATGTTAGACGAAAACACGATTCCGTAAAATTTTCTCGATAGAAAAAAAATCCAAAGTTACCTCCAAACTGAACAATAAACCGCTGTTATTCATAAAATACTTTAAATAAGATCATGAAACTTTGTATACTAACTGAACTAACCATAAAGCAGTGCTTATGTTATTTACTTTTTTTAAAATATTATTATTTTCACTGTAAAAAAGAAATTACCTAAACTATCGGCCCGTAAGCTTGGTTCCTGTCGCTCCGTTAGTATTGCTCCGGCTTTTGAAGGGAGAAGTTGTGTCGCTTACGATCAGAAAACACATTACGCAACAGGAAGACGTAAAATTAAAATGGGAAATAACCGTTATAAAAATAAGAAGCGACTGGGTTGGCGTTAAGAAACAGGCATATATATGATAAAAATAATGAAATAAGTATCTAACGAACTATCTACTTAGATTATTAGTGATTACAAACATGTCGGTACATAGCATACGACGCGCGGGGAAGTGGGGGCGAAATTAGAATTTGAGCTGACTTACTCTCACCTCTTAAGGCGAGGATTTCCTACGTTAAAAGGCTTTTAGCGCTCCCTTTTCCGCTGTATGCATATTTGTCCAGCACAAAATAATTTTTGCAATATTCGTTGGACAAAAATCGACCGGGGAACGACCACGCTCTCACAGAATACCAGCGTAAAATGACAGCTTAATGCTGCTGTGTTTCGTATGGTGACTGTTGAGAACCGGAGGCTCTTTTTACTGGAAACGAAGCATTCCAACTTAATTCTCACGGATGACAACGTACTTATTTTTATTCATAATCGAGAATAGATGTATATGTCTATATGCCACAGCATCCACTTATTCATCAAGAGAGCTGTGTGCTCGTTTGTCACCCATATTCTATATTTAAAAATAATCATTTTGCGTATTATCAGGAAACAGAGAAAATAAATAAAAATTAAGCCGATTATAAATCTAATCGAAAAACATGCCTTTCATATTCTAGAATAATATTTATATGGTTATAATCATAGATAAATAAATATTTAGAAAGCTAGTTATAATAATTTAAAGAAAACGCGAACTCGAACTTCAAGTTGTTTCTCGGCGATTTTTTTACCTCGATATATGTAAGAATTTTTAAAAATCCATTCGATTAGGAATTAAATTGGGAATTTCATGTATGCCCTTTTTTGTCCGAACATATACGAGTACTATTAAGTATTAACTCTTGAGCGTATAAGTCGTGTTTAAAATACGACATATTTGTTTAACCTGGCCTTAATGGTAGGTTTTTTTAAATACTAATAGTGGAAATGATTTTTTTATAGGATAACCTGATGGTGAGTGGTTATTGTAGCTTATAGACATCTACATCTATCCTCGATTACGAAATAAAATGCAGATGAGTTGTCACCCACAGAGAACACTCTACACTCACCATACGAAACAGCGGCGTTAAGTTGCTATTTTACGCTGGTATTATAAGTGTATAATATTATAAAATTCTTTCACTAACTGAAGTGACGATTCGGTAAAATACGGAGGAAATCGATGAATGCAGGTGTCTTACAGTATTGTAGCATTCTGCGGAGTTGAGCCTATGAACAGCATTGTATCTGTGGAGCTAGTAGTTCCAGTTGCTCGACTCCACCGGGTCAGTAATTCATTCTTGGGGCGATGTATACGCTTTTACAACAAAATCCCAGAAAATATACAAAATTTGTCATACACAAATATCAAAATATTTATTAAACTAAGTTTGTATAAAAAGGGTTATTATAATATTAAGGAATTTATGGATGATAATAACTCCTGGGAAGGGTGATGGTTACCAAGCTATTCCTAATTTGTTATGTGTTGTTTATTGTAACATACATAATTGTAAGCTGTTATTTAAAAAAAAGCCCTGCTGGGTTTCTTGTTGGTTCTTCCCGGACTGACGTTTTTTTCCTAACCAGTAGTAAATTCAAAAAGTAATTTTCAATAAGTATTATTTATAATTTATATTGATAAAAAAATTCTGTTTCTGTTGCAATGATGACTGATGATTATGGGTGTAGAATAAATCATGATCTCTTTGATATGTTATTTACACCAAAATTCCATTCTTTACATACAATATCCAATCCCCGGGGCACATTTTCGAGTTGAATGCTTGCAAGCATTATCACTAGCCCAGTTTTTGACTACTATTTTGCTAAAAGGATATTTTTTTCTAAGTAAAAATTTCCCGGGAAATATTCGCGACACAGTAACATGGGTAGCGTCGCCGAGAGGAGTTTGGACATACGGCGATATGTCAACCGTTCTGACAAACCGCCTCCGGGCCACTTTTGTGTTTTTTGCCGGCACAAACATTATGTAACAGGGCCGCTAACTAAAAACGTTGTAATTTTTATTCGGCATCGTAGCTTTTTTAATGCGAGCGATTTCCTATGCCGTGGAAAATTTATTACATTTAAGTTTTGGTGACATTCAAGTTAAAACGTATCAATTAGATAAAAAATTTATGATCAAATATGAAGGTTTGTTACTGTGGGCTCGTTTTCCACCCTTATACTACATAAAATAATAGATTCAACGCCACCAAACCTGAAAAATAATTTTTTTTCCACTAATATTCGTTCCAGGGTGCAAGGACTCGCGATGAAGTGGCGTGTGACTTTTTTATATTTAACATTAGGTTATTGTTTCGCACAGTTGCGGACGTGTAATTTGTCACACAATGAGCCAGGTTTTGTGAATTTTCACGCTTTGAAAGATAACACGTTACCTGAAAAGCTGACAACGCAAGTTGTGTGAAAACAATGTAATTACATAATTGCGAATGAAAACTTTGAAACTTCTCACATGACTCCTTTTCTCTGTTACAGACTAATTTCTAAATAGAAGTCTTAAATTAGGAAGTTAACAGCACCATTTAAATTTACATCAAATAAATTGAATTAGCTACTTTTAATATTTTTTTGTATTTTACGCAAACACTACACATTGAATAAAACTATATTTACGGATTCTATCGCGTTTAATTTACTCCTTTTAACTTATTTTTAATTCCCGACGTTTCGGGTGCTTTACAGCACCCGTGGTCACGGGGAGGTACTGAGATGTTTGACGTCCCAATGTCATAGTTAGGCCGGCTACCTTCAGTTTTTTAATATTAATTTTCGGTCCGATCTACGCAGAACCAACTCACAGTATCTTGAAGTCATTGGGACGTCAAACATCTCAGTCCCCCTTGTGACTGTGACCATGGGTGCTGTAAAACACCCGAAAGGTCGGGAGTTAAAAGTAAGTTAAAATAAGTAAATTAAACGCGATAGAATCCGTAAATATAGTTTTATTCAATTAGCTACTTTTGCTACCATCTTAAAACTAAGTCGATTTTTCATTTAAATTTAAATTAGATTTATGCCGCCTTACTTATAATAGTTTATTATAGCTTACTTAAACTTAAGTATTAAATAGTTAAATACCTGTCTCTTTTTGTTGTCAATTAATGAAGAGTTGAAGAGTAACTTTAAACATTACGTAAATTGGCGTCAATTTTATTAGTGAGGCCTTTAGTCTTTAACTAAAAACTAAGCTGATTATTTGTTATAAAAACTATGACGTCATTGTAAATAAAAACGAAATTGGCTTGAAAAATGGCATTTTAGTCACCTTGCTATCAGTCCTGACTGAAAACTAGGTCTGTTAAGCTGGAATGGTCATTTGGGCAAAATCACTTAAATTTTTGCTAAATATTTAGTGCTCATTTAGTGCTAATTTAGTGCTGCAAATTTAAATTTCACGCCAAAATAGCTTGATCAAAAATTAGAAAACTGCTAGCTTTTAATTAAGCTAGCAGTGTTCTACCTATTAAATCGATAAGCATTTAATACAGCAACAAATAGAAGCATCAATAATTTAGTGCTTATTTAGTGCTGCCGATATACGCAAACACAAAAATTGGAAAAATATATTTTTTTTATATCATAAAATCTGCTACTTTGACATCTTTAGCAGAGTATGTGATGAAACATTGACATCCAAGTGGATTCTCACCTAATGATATAAGATAATAATTTAGTGCTCATTTAGTGCTGTCGGTGTACGCAAAAACAAACTTGGGAAAATATATTTTTTTATTTTCATAAACTCTGCTACTTTGACATCATTAGTAGAGTATGTAATTAAAAAATTGACATCATAGTGGGCTATCACCTAATGATATAAGGTAATAAATTAGTGCTCATTTAGTGCTGTCGGTAAACGAAAAAGGATTTGGGAAATTATTATTTTTAAATACCGCTAACTGATACTTTGACATCTTTAGCAGAGTATGTAATGAAACATTGACATCCAAGTGGATTCTCACCTAATGATATAAGATAATAATTTAGTGCTCATTTAGTGCTGTCGATGTACGCAAAAACAAATATTGGGATATTATATTTTTTTTATTTTCATAAACTGCTACTTTGATATCTTTAGCAGTGTATGTGATGAAATATTGACATTCATGTGAGTTATCACTTAATGATATAAGATAATAAATTATAATATATATAATATGTATTATATATATTATATATAATATATATTATATATATATTATATATAATAAATTATTATTATATAATAAATTATTATCTTATATCATTAAGTGATAACTCACATGAATGTCAATATTTCATCACATACACTGCTAAAGATGTCAAAGTAGCAGAATTTATGACATTAATAAATATATATTTTCCCAAGTTATGTTTTTGCGTACATCGACAGCCCTAAATGAGCACTAAATTATTATATCATTAGGTGAGAATCCAGTTGGATGTCAATGTTTCATCACATACTCTGCTAAAGATGTCAAGGTAGCAGTTTACGGTATTTAAAAATAATAATTTCCCAAATCCTTTTTCGTATACCGACAGCACTAAATGAGCACTAATTTATTATCTTATACATATAATTAGGTGATAGCCCACTCTGATGTCAATTTTTTCATTACATGCTCTGCTAAAGATGTCAAAGTAGCAGAGTTTATGAAAATAAAAATAAAATATTTTCCCAAGTTTTGTTTTTGCGTACATTGACAGCACTAAATAAGCACTAAATTATTATCTTATATCATTAGGCGAGAATCCACTTGGATGTCAAGGTATCATCACATACTCTGCTAAAGATGTCAAAGTAGCAGAATTTATGATATTAAAAAATATATATTTTCCCAATATTTGTTTTGTGTATATCGACAGCACTAAATAAGCACTAAATTATTGATGCTTCTATTTGTTGCTGTATTAAGTGCTTATCGATTTAATAGGTAGAACACTGCTAGCTTAATTAAAAACTAGCAGTTTTCTAATTTTTGATAAAGCTATTTTGGCGTGAAATTTAAATTTGCAGCACTAAATTAGCACTAAATGAGCACTAAATATTTAGCAAAAATTGGAAGTGATTTTGCCCAAATGACCATTCCAGCTTAACAGACCTCTGAAAACTATTGTTTGTAACACATGGAATGGAGTTAAGTCACTATTCAGGAACTCAGTGATTCAAGTCTTTAGATATTCTGTTCCATAGCGGATGAAACGCCTCTATAGTCTCCCAGAATGCGGCCCCAAATGTGCAAGCATAATCTAGGGAATAACTTACTAGCCCAGAGAAAGTGGAATTCGCTGCAAGTATAGGGCTGAGAAAGATCTTTAAATATAGCAGTGATCACAATACGACATCGCAGTTCGCAGATCATCATCGCTGTAGTATTTTTGCAAGACCTGAATAGCACATAGTAAATAACTTTTTAATAAGATTAACTTAAAACTTGAATGCACTCGACATCCAAACACTCACAGTTATGAACCCATCAGTATGATTACAGACCTTCATAAATCCACTGATAAGCCTCCCTCAAGGAATGCCAAAACAAACACGGTCCTACGCCACCTGCATCCATCGACTTCCTGCATGTCTTACCAGGTCGTCTCTCCAAGTGGGGGGACCCCCAACATTTTATCGACTTCCTGCATGTCTCACCAGGTCGTCACTCCATTAAGATGGGGAACGCCCTACACTTCGTGTATGAACTCACAGGGTAATTCAATTATCATACTCAGGGATAAATCCGCAACACTAAAAATCGGCGTGAAAATCCGCATTCGGTTAAGGCGTCCGTAACGAAATTCCCTAAGCACATGCATCGTAAATTTACGGCACACAGGAGGGTAAGTTGTGTACTTTAGTGCGGTAAGCTTATGACCCATGGTTTACGTCATAAGCGATCGGCGTTTTCAACAGTGTATTGAAAACATGTATTACATGCGTTAGCGGTCTAAAAAATCCTTCAACTTATTTCGTCCCGAAGTGTCGTAAGAGACGACTATGGGAAATGTCAGAAAAACTATTTTAAATTCCGATAGGTGGAGGTATAACTATCTCATGCCAGGCGTGAACTATTTAGACTGGCGATGGGCAGCACCGTTAAAGTTAAGATGATCTCGTATTTCAATTTGCTTGCTAAGCGTAACAATTAAGGGAGATCCTCCCATCAACAAGGGAGGTCCATGTCATGTTGACATTATTTTTTTATATAGAATAAGGGTGACAATCGAGCACACTTTTATACGTCCTCATCCTACAAAAAACAACAAATTATGTAGCTCCAATTATATCAGTCGGAAAAAAGCCCTACGGGGTAGATAGTAACAAGTAACAACCTGCCCCGAGCAAATGTCAATTTTAGCCTCAACGCCAAAACTGACCTTTTATGGTTAAGTAGTAAAAACACAAATAATTATAACTGTATTAACGTAGAATCGCTGCAAAAAGAAAGGATTGGGGCACACATATCACAACAAACACATATCTGCTTTAAAGGAAAAGAGGCCGTAGACCAATATTACTAAAAAACTAAAATGTTATCAATTTGCGGTTTTGACGGCAAAATGTACGGGCTTCTCTCACAAAAGCCCTGACGCCACAGGCTCGCGCGGCGTGCTGGTCGGTGGTGGCGTAATCATTTGTATCTTTCTCACGTCAATATAGCGTTCTCAGTTTAGCCACCGTTGCCGCTGTAACTACCCACCCCTGTCACTACCAGCCCCAGTCTCCCCTAACATTTGTTACGCTAAAACAGTGCGATTTACCATCTATTGTTTCATCACCACTTACCACCCGGTGTTGTTGTAGTCAAGTACTGGCTTATAATATGTAAAAAAAAAAACTATATAACCCAAAAGCCAAGTATCAAAAATTTATAAAAAAACTAAAATTTTCGCTAAACGCCCATCACTTGCACCATGAGCCTTTAATGTACACTCTTGGTCGACACACAAACTACTAGTCGGCTCTCAGGTCACTGCGATAGCGTACCAAACAAAACATGGACATATTTATTTTCAATATATGACCAATATTGTTCATAGATTTTGCAGCTAAAAGATAACCTAAAATATTTTACGCTATACTCTTTCTAAAGTGTAGGGCATCCCTCCACTAGATGGAGTGACGACCTGGCAAGACATGTAGGAAGTCGATGGACCCAGGTGGGTCATATCCGTTCTTTGTGGCATTCCTAGGTAGAGACATATGATTCTTACGTGGTAGAGCCATGCTGCAGCTATATTGTGGTTGTAGCACGAATAGGTCGGCTGGACCGGAGTAGGACCACGTTCTCACAGATTACCAGCGTAAAATAGCAGCTTAATGCTGCTGTGTTTCGTATGGTGAATATAGAGAACCGGAGATCCTTTTTACTGGAAACGAGGCATTCCATCTCAGTCATCAGGGCTGGCAACGCATTTGCATTTTGATTGTTAATTCAAGATAAATGTGGATGTCTATGGGCCACACTCATTTATAATCAGGTGGACTGCATGCTCGTTTGTCGCCCTAATTCTATATAAAAGCATTGAAATTGTGAACTGCTGTAATAAAAGAAAATGAAAAATAAACTTAAAAACAAACACTAGGATTTTTCCTGTATCGTGGAGGCAGTTTACATTCATAAATTTCACAAAGATAAACATCGAAATCCGGAACAGTCATTTGCAGGCCATACAAATACTTGTTTCTCTTGTCAAACTATCGGATACTAAACGCTCATTGTACGTGTGCAACCTGGGTTCAATCCGCGCGTGCATAAATTGTGAATAGCAATTTTGAGTGTTGATTTACCGCGCGTTTGGAAACTTGCATATCTAATGATTTCGTATGTTTATGGCAACACTAAACATTTAAATAAAAGTAGTTATTACGAATTTTATCAACTTGGTAAGTACTAGTTGGTAATTATGAGTACGCAAGAATGATATAACGCTTGTAATTTTTGTTTTTTTGCTAGGCAGCAGCATCTTACTAATAAAGACCAATAATAATAAAATTGCGGTTGGCAACCCGGTTGTCAAGGGCCTATAATAATAATAGTACCATATTATCAAAATACCGTTGAATACTATTATTATTACAGACCCATTTATTTACTGAACATTTTATCCATATCATTAAATACATTTAATTAAATAATTCAAAATTTGTGACAATTTTTTTTACAGATAGATACATTATATAATATTATTTACATTATAAAATCATGAAACAAGAAATATAGAAATAAAATAAAATAAACATCATAAACAATTCAATACGTATTTACTTATTGACTTGATCATGTTGATTATAATTAATATTTAATAATAATAAAAATAAGTAATATTTTAAGGACCTCTCTACGAGTATAGACTTATAATAATAATAATAAATAAAATATTCAGTAAGTAAATGGGTCTATAATAATAATAATAATAGTATTCAATCATATTTTGATAGTTCGTAGATTATATTATATCTTCGTTAAGTTTCGATACGTAACTTAACCACACGAGTCGTTTCTCGAATATCATTAGAGGGAAGTTTAAGTTTTGCTAATTCCAAGTTAAGCCGTCGCTTATACCAGTATTATACAGAGTTAAGTGTGATATTAAGTAAAGTTGAAAGATTAAAGGTTTGTGAATTTAATTCGAAAGTCTGTAGGGGCTATATTGAGGGGCTTGGTATTGACGTGTTTGAACTTTTGCAATTATCATAACAATCTTTTCAAATAAATACTTCAGACGCCATCCATCGAATGTTATGTGTTATTCTTATATTCCATATGGCAGAGTCACGCTGCAGCTATACTATGGTTGTAGCACGTATGGGTCACCTCAACCGGGGAAGGAGCACGCTCTCACAAAATACCAGCGTAGAAAGCCGAAGACACTTTTTACTCGAAACGAGGGCGAGGCATTCCATCTTAGTCCTCAGGGGTGACAACGCATTTTCATTTTGATTCAGGATTTGATGCAGGCACAGTTCACCATCATGTAGACTGTGTGCTCGTTTGTCACCTTATTTCTAACAAAAAGTCTCAATTTAAAATTACTACATAACATAACATAACACACTGGCAGCGCGGCGGACACTTCCTTGACCTAAAACCCTCTCAGAAATGAGGGGAGGCCTGTGCCCAGCAGTGGAACTTATATAGGCTGTAACTTTACACGCCTATCACCCAGAGGGGTAGGCAGAGACTACGGACTTCCGCTTGGCACGGTCCTGACACACCTCTTTCGCCTACTACACATCTATATATCTACGCATACACGATCGTCGGTTAGGGGTACTCCTAATGTGGCCCATTTTCAAAATATCGCCAATTAAACTTAGAAAATTAATTTTCATCGCATCCATAGAAACATCCTTAATATACGACATATTATTCAAAGTATAAACGTCACCGTATAAATATGAACGAAAATCCGATTTAATATATGCATTTTCAATCGTTTTGAAGTAAGATATATCTCATGCGTTCACTTCGAAAACCTTGATTTGACACCCGATTTCCTGAAAGAACCGCGGCACGTCGCCCCGAGGCGACGTCGGACCGGCATCGCGTCGCTGTCGTGACCTATATATTAAAGACGGCTATATTTTCCGTATTCACCAGTTTATTTCCTCCGAGTGAGTATTACAGCACGCCTTGAAAGTGACAAAATTGTGAACGTAAGTCGAAATGTTGGCGAAATGAGGATTATTGCGGTTTATTTAAACAGGAAAAATAATCTTAAATTCTTTCTTATACTCGTATGAATATGAAAGTTAGTATTAACACATTATAAATAGATTGTTATTAATTAATAGCGATTCACTCCAGCTTCGTACGGGTGCTTTTTGGACCTCGGCTACAGGCCCACATACTGGGGCCGATTGTGAATCTAAACTGTCCAAGGACTTACACAATCACTCAAGAAATTTCATCAAAATCGGTCTTGACTCAAGCGATGAACTTCCATACATGCAGCAATTTAGTTTTATTTATATAGATAAATGTTTTATTACATTACATTATACGTTCCTCGGCAACGAGTGTTTGAAAAAGAATTCGCAGATGTTCCTGTTCCATCTATCAAAGATAAAGTTGGAAAGTAAAACTTTATCTAAATTCAACAATTATCCAAACTGTTAGAGCAGTTTTATAGAAACCTACATATTAAAATGTCTCAAATCTCAATACAGCAAGAGAATTGTTGTCATTTATGTATTACTTATGGTTATTTTATAAAAATCTCTTGTTTAAACTATTATGAGGTATTGAAATAATACTAGTTTTTATGGAATTTATCGCGTATATTTAACTTTTTAAATACCCGACGTTTCGAACGCTTTACAGCACTCGTGGTCACGGGCGGGACTCAATATTCATTCCCGCCCGTGACCATGAGTGCTGTAAAGCGTTCGAAACGTCGGGTATTTAAAAAGTTAAATATACGCGATAAATTCCGTAAAAACTAGTATTATTTCAATGTCTAGTGTTCGCGTAAATATAAGAAATCATTATTATGAGGTATGTATATTGTATACATTTAAAGCATAGTCAATGTTCTATACATATACATATATACAATAAGACGAAAATAAAGCAAAGGTTTTAATAACATTAACATAACATTATAGAGTTTTATATTAACATAAAGCTTGTCATTTCATATGCAAGAAAGACACTTAAAATTTTAAGTGCGCCTCGGCTCGATATTTATCCATTACGAGGTTCAAAGTCACACATTAGATTCTCATCCCATCCCGGACCTACCGTCCGATTTGGACGGCTATCCCGAAAGCGTGACTTTTGCCTTGCCTCCCCTTCCACCCGGAATAACGCGTAGAGGAGTGGGGTATTGATCGGCCAACTTCGGGCACGCTCGGCTCCATCCGGCCGACTTCGTGCTTACTTGGGCCCTCACTTGCGGCGGTCTTCTCCGGTCAGTTGGTGCCAACTTTGAGTTGATTGGAACTTTAATTAGGGCAAGGTTATCGGTCGTTTCATTCAGTTTGCAATTAAACCACCTACGCGGCAACACGAGACTACGCTGGATGAAGGCGAAGTTTGTTTGACTCGTAGCCTTAAGTTATTTAATTTAAGCATCAAAGTTTGCACTTTCAAATGCATTCTATATTAAGAAATTTGCATTGCAAAAGGGGATAATATATAATTTATGTAACCATATTGAACAGTGTGTATTTTTTTCTGAGCCCGTGGTAAAAGCATAAGAGATTTTCCAAAAATATTACCTATCCTACTCTATTAATATTAAAAGTAAAAAAAGAAAGTTACAGCCTATACACGTTTCACTGCTGGGCACAGGCCTCCCCTCATTTCTGAGAGGGTTTTAGGGCAGGGAAGTGTCCGCCGCGCAGCCCTAATGCGTGTTGGGGAACTTCACATGTCTTCGAAAGATTTTTTTCTTATTCCTTAGACATGCAGGTTTCCTCACGATGTTTTCCTTCACCGCCGAGCACACCTGGTAAATCAGCACTTAAAATTGCAATTAACAATTTCATTAGTGCCGGCTACCGGCGGGGGTCGAACCCGGGCTACTCGCGTTCTGTTATATATAACAGCGAGCGTTAACCATCTGAGCTACCACGGCTCTCATCAAGATAATCATCAATTCTAATTTCATCAAGATATCTATGTTAACAGCCTCCACGATACAGGAGGAAAATCCTAGTGTGGGGGTAACGTTCTTTTTTTTAAAAGAAAAAAAAGATGTTCAAGTTATTATGCGAAGCAGTTATTTACTGGTGAGTGATTCTTTTATGTATATATGAGAAGGCTACAGAAAAGCGAAAACCTTTGTTTTATAATAAGATCTGACAGTTATATTTTTTTAACCTATCGATAACTATAAAAAAACCGAATAGGTATACCGACAAAATACGAATATTATTCAATAGTTTACTCGAATGTAACGTGTAAATAATTCAACCATCGGACAATGCACAAGCTTTTACAACATAATCCCAAAACAGTGTAGACCGGGTCACGTAACAATTTTAAAAATTCAAATTGTGTAAAAAGGGTTTCATCATATTTTTATGGGTAATTCCAACCGGTTTCGAAAATAATGTAAAGTTGTGTAGTATTCAGATTCAAATTCAGTCGTATATTGTTACAAGGTATATTATACATATACTTACAATACGATATTATTATTACTGTAAACTTTTATATTAAAAATAATTTCTAAACGTTTCTTGTTAGTACCTCATCCCACAACAAAGTAACAACGGTGAGTAGCTTACAATTAGTCTCGACTTTGAACTAGAATCTATTTCAGTAAAGAAATCTATATTTCCGTCCGAATACAATCTGGGCGTCTTTAAGGCAAGAGTGAATAGGTTTTTTTACGCTAAGACAGTGCGGTGCTTCATCTAGGGCTCCATCACCACTTACCACTGAGTAAGATTGTGGTCGAGCAATGGCTATAAGCCATAAACAATAAAGAATATAAATAAGTAAATAATAGAGAAGTCCCTTAGAAAATATGCGAACAAAAATGTAAAGTAAGGAAATATACAGCGAATGTTTTACGGAGCCCGACAACCGTTTTTTGTGGATAATATGAACTAGGAACCAATAAGGAATCATTTTCAAATCGCTTGAGCCGTGGTAGATCACTGTAAATTTCACAGTTTACGAGCAAGCCGGGTTCGATCCTGTCGGCACCAATTAAGTTGTTAATTGCAATTTGAAGTGCTGATTTATCACTTGATTCGCGGTGAAGAAAAGCATCGTGAGAAAATCTGCATATCTGCGGAATAAAAACAGATAATAAAATACGAAATTAAAGGCTTTTATACCCAGCAGTGAAAGTGTAATCTTTTTTTCGTACGCAATAATCTTTAATACTCGTATTAGCTTAAGAATATACTTTTTATTATTAAACTTTTTAAAGGAGATTGAGGATAGAGCCTCTTCAAATTTCTTGTTCTTTAAAAAGAAATAGAACTGGCCTCCAGCAATAGAAACTGAAATAATTTTATGAATAATTTTCTGCTTTCCTTGCTGACGTTGGTACAGTGCAATGGAAAATTCGTATTAGTGGATCCTTTGGCCTCTTTTCTCTCTTTACTTTCTTGCAGTCCCTACGGTTGGCTTCACGAACTACATTCAAGCTGAACGTTTTCATTTCGGAAACGTACCGGCACATTCCAGAACGCCGCCCGAATCCGGTTCTGGGTCAGAATACGCCCGAGCTCGTTTAATTGAAAAAGTTAAATCGACCATTTTCGCGCGGAATCGTTTCGCGTCCCTTCTTTTTGTTTTATTTTCTATTTTTTTTACGATTTACCATACGCCCCTGTATACTCGTAGGTCTGTTCAACGAAATTTATAACGACATCTTCATCGGTTTAACCTAACGAAACGTCGGGTATTAAAATTAATATAAATAAAACGCGATAAAATCCGTAAAAGTAGTTTTAATCAATGTATAGTGTTCGCGTAAATATAAGAAATCATTACGGTTTAACCTATTTACAATTTTTGTATAAACGAAATGACACGCGAACGGTACACGTGACGGTAAGTAGAGAGCTACTGCAGTTTGTGGACACGTGCAACTATTTTTTTCTTTATAGGGGGACAAACGAGTACACTGTCCACCCGTAAGTGGATGCCGTGGCCCATAGACATCCACATTTATCTTCAACTAAAGATTAAAATGCAGACGCGTTGTGTCACCCCTGAGGGCTAAGATGGAATGCCTCGATTCCGGTTAAAAGGGTCACCGGTTATTTACATTTGCCATATGAAACACAGCAGCATTAAGCCGCTATTTTACGCTGGTACTTTCTGAGAGCGTGGTGCTATCCCGGTCGAACCGACCCATCCATGATACAACTATAATATAGCTATTTAAATAAATAATCCATTAGACCGAAATACAGCAGTGTGTTCACTTCTGTTGGGCGACGGAACCTTCACGGATTACTAGCCAGGAAAGAAGTTCTACCACCAATTTGTTGTTTCATTGTTAATTCATTTTGGAAAGTATAAGTTCATAGTTTTTTTCATACGACTTAAAGTGGAAACAAGCACAGTCTACCTGATTATAAGTGATAGTGTTTTTGCTCACCAACATCTAACGACTGAGAATTAAAATATAGATTTGTTTTAACGCTGTGTACTTTGATGTATGGAAACCTGTAGAGATAAAATAATTTTCGGATTTTGAAAAAAATCCCCTTGAGTGTCATATCAAGTACTCTGTTTTCTTTTTTTATTAAATTACTCAATCTGCAAACGAATGCAATGAAATTACTGAGTTTACTGCGAAATGTCAAATTTTGAAGTGAGGTGGTGGATAATACAACATAATAAATTATAACAAATAGTAGTACATTAATTGGCAAGAGAAGCGTACCCCCAGGGCACGCGGCCTCGTTAGATGTTTGATAGTGTGACTGTATCGGTCGTGACACGAGCATGGGTGCTAAGCGAGTGTGCACTTTCGCAACAACTCTGCGCGTATTTTTCGTTACATGTTTTGTTGATTATTCAATTAATATAATAGATATTTTATTTTTTCCATTAATTTGTGTAAGAAATGTCTAAATAATGAAAATTATTTGAAACTGTATTTCAAACTTTTTAATTAATTTCATTTTCTCTGATTGTTTCATATAGTAATAATGTCCTCCAGACCAAATTTCGGTAACAGCGGCGACTCTCAACGTAGACTGGACGCCCTTGTTTAAGATATTCATATAAAATAAAAACAAATTTCATTCGTGTGAAGTACGCTCTGAAGAAACTCCTCTTAATTCATTTTCATTACGTGTTTTTTTTTTACATTTATTATAATGCTTGCACGATTTCTTTAAGTGGCTAAACATTTCAATGTCTTAACGGCAACCATATTACAGGCCATCATAAATTTAACTCATTTAAAAATAATTATATAGCATTGGGTTACAAACGAGCACACAGTCCACCCGATGGTAAGTGAATGCTGCGGCCCATAGACATCCACATTTATCTTCAACTAAGGATCAAAATGCAAATGCGTTGTCACCTCTGGGGACAGATGGAATGCCTCAATTCCAGTAAAAAAGGGTCTCCGGTTCTCTCGCCAAAGCATTACGCTGCTGTTTTACGCTGGTATTCTGTGAGACCGTGGTCCTGCCCCGGTCGAGTCGACACATTCGTGCTACAACTATAATATAGCCATCGTTTCGTGAGTAAGATATAGCGTCAAGGGTACGATATGTACCTCTGATACTGAGATCGTTACGCGCTTGCCAGCTAAGCTTGACAATTAAGGCCAATCCTGCCTACAGTACGAGAGGTCCTTCCACAGTAAAATTTTAGAAGCCGATACAGATGAAAAAGTAAATATTTATAATCAGAACTCACAATATTCTCACTTAAGAAGGTAAGATAAAGAAGGATGAAATAATAAGTGATATCATAAATTGTTATGTTATGTTTAGTATAACATGTAAGAGATTTGGTTCAGTACTGTAGTATTGTTTGTTTCAATAAATAAATAAATAAAAAGGATGTGTTTAATCTGTTATTTAACAGAAGAAACACCTCTGCACATCCTAATTCATAATACTAATAATTTTGGACCCTTAATACGTATCACTCATCTGGTAAACTACGAACTTAGCTCAGAAGAATTGAAATTGTTCACAGCTAAGCAACTCTTATTCATTAAAGACAGCTTAGCAGTGAATTATAGACCATAGCAGCGATCACAGTAGATCTTACAGATCGTAGTGATACTGGTCTTTTAAAACGTGAATAATTGCTCGCACAAATTAATAAATAAAGATTAAGAAGTTATTTCCTATAAACCATAATTTCCTTATTTAATGGGTTATCTTAAACACAAATCTCGAAGTTTTAGAAGCAATCGTTAATCTTAGTAATATTGAAATAGATGTTACGATTGTATGCAATTGTAGGTTGACAGCACAGAATTTTATGGCGGCAGTTAGCGTGTTGCGAAGTAAACAACTCATAAATTAACCCCGCGTGGACGTACACAATACTCGTACTGTTAGATAGACTGACAAATGTAAACGGACAAACAATAATAATTCCCATCATAACGATTCATCGATGGACGGTGAGTAGTTTTATTTGGAAAATAAAAAACGATAGAACAACTATAAGTATTTCATATATATTCATTCGAAAAAAAAAAACATGTTGACTCTTTTAAAAATATTTACGATATTTATCTCTTTTTTTAAATGATTTAAGATACAATTACCGTTATTCCGTTAAATAGAAGTATTTTCTTGAATAATACTATGTAATCAATATCCTTACGTCGTTATCTTTCTATAAAAGAGAAGATTTGGATCTACACCAAACCCTTGTCACAAAGCACAATACTCGGCACACTGTTGGCTAAAGGTAAAGAAGTTGACTGCCTCTTTACCTTTAGTAGCGTGTGCTTTTACGAATTTCATTCCATCATCAACATTTTATTTGTAATCCTTATTACGGAGCATGAGGCATTCCATTTCAGTCATACCTCGCAGACCTACTCATCTGCATTTTGATTTTAAATAGAGAATAGATGTACCTAAGTATCTATGACAGCATACACTTATTATCAGGTGAATTGTGTGTACGCTTTTCACCGTTACTTCTGTAAAATAAATATAGTACGTGGCGGTGATTCTGTAAGATTTTATGGAACTATTTGAATATTTTACTAACTTTAAGATGATAAAGCGATCAAAATTTTTATCAAAATAAAGCTCATATAGACTTTTTTCACCTCTTAGTACCAACATTTAAAATGTAAACTCATATACCTTAGAACATCTAAAAGCAATCATTAGTTCATATAACTCCCTTGTTAACGTAATCACTGAGTAACTGGGGTTCATGTTTAGTTAAGCTGTAAAGATAAAGTGTAACGTTTATTTTTTCATTAGATACGGCGTTATGAGCTTTTAAGGCAACGTCTACTCGGATAATAGTAGATTATGTTGTACAGGCACGACATATCTTAGCAATAAAAACGTTATCTGTGCTTGTAGAAAATTAATGGAAATTTAATCTTTGCTATGTCTCCCTGTGACGGTCTTTCTTTTAAAGTCTTGTTTTTTTTGGTTTTAGTGTATCTTTTTCTTTTTTAGAAAGCGAAGTTTTTATTTTTAAAATGCAAGAACTTCAATTTAGAAAGCTGTAATCGTGAACTATACGAATAGTTTCTCATCCGCAGTAGATGATAATATAGTTACAGCAAGGCTGTTATAAATCTATTATGGTTGTAGCACGAATAGGTCTCCTTGACCGGAGTGGGACCGCGCTCTCACGGAATACCAGCGTAAAATAGCAGCTTAATGCTGTTGTATTTCACATGGTGAGTGTGAAGAACCAGTAGCTCTTTTTACTGAAAACGAGGCATTCAACAACGCATCTTTTGATTCTTAATTTAGAATTATTGAAGATTTCTGGAGACCACGGCATCCACTTGCCATCGGGTGGACTGTGTGCTCGTTTGCTACCTTCATTATCATATGAAAAAAAATCTTAATTATGTGAATACGTGTCTGACCACTAAACCTTGCGATGGATGAATTTATTTATTTTTTTATGGGATTACAAGAGTACTACAATTTACGGCCGATCAAATATAAATTTGGTTCAAAAAGCTCGTTTTGTATTATTCAAATTATGTTTGTTATGATGATGTACCTACATAATCGGCTCTGCGGAATGATTTTTCACCAAAAAGGGATTCTGAGGGGCCCATAGAAACAACCATCCAAATGGATCGCGCGGCTATGGAATAATAAAGCGAGCTTAGCATACAATTAAACTGTGACCATCAGTCGGGCCTCAATCTGATAATGGAGTTCGCTTAGAACTTGCTCCATACTTTTATTATGATTTTTATTAGAGTTCGGAAAGCACTTGAATAAGGCTCGTTAAAAGTCTTAGAGGTTCGCAATGATTCGGTGAAATTTCGAGAGTCCATTTATTTGTTCCTTTCATTACTTACTTTATATTTAAATTTACTTTTTCCTAAAACACTCCGCTTTGAATGAGTCCCGTCGTCAATTTTCTAATAATAGGCGCTTATTGAATAAGCAAATCGATTTAGGATAAAAGGAATTCGGTGATTATAATTTACGTCTAGATCTGAAATCAAAGGTTAGTCCTTATTACAGTACCTGGCAGTGGTGGTGATGGGAGTGTTGGTGATGGGATTGGTAGTGACGGGATAGTGCACGCAATTGAGGGAGGGTGGGAGGTGCTCTTCATCCTGGGCAGGACACACCATTTTATTTCTTTACGCGGCAATGAGCAAATTAAGTTCTTACAATTGCAATGATCACATATTATCAACTTTTTAACAAATTCTTCCCATAACGGGAAGAGTACACACCCATCTGTGACCTCGTAGATTATTGTGTATATACTGTACCTATTCACAGGCTAAGGAACAGAAAATGGTGTGTGTTGACGTATTTATAGTTACCGGCACGAGTCGTGAGCACAGATGAACTGTGGTGGGGGTTGAGCCAGCGTAGGTACACTGTCGGGCAAAAATCATTTGATACCTTAATTATTTCAATTAGTAATCGAATATTTTTGCCGACCTTCTTGAAAATGTTTATCTGAATACACAAATTTTTACTTTACTATACAGTAATCTTACAGATATTCACGAGCGTTATTTTATTATCTACTTAGTATTTAATGTATACTCATTTGTAATGTAGACCCATTTCTCTCATCTCAAATGTATATAAAGTTTTCGCTAAAGTGATTCTAGACAGAATATCACTCACACTCGACGAAAATCAACCCGTGGAACAGGCAGGGTTCAGGAAAGACTTTAGTACAACCGATCATATACATACAGTCAAACAGCTCATACAGAAATACAATGAATACAATACAACCATTTACCTGGCCTTTATAGATTATGCCAAAGCTTTCGATAGCCTTGAACACGAGTCGGTGTGGTAGAGTCTAAAAGAACAGGGGATCCAAACTGCCTATGTTAATATCATCAAAAATATTTACAGTGAAAGTAAAGCCAGAATCAGGCTAGAATCAACAGGAGAAGTTTTCCCAATCGATAGAGGCGTCAGGCAAGGTGACCCACTCTCACCAAAGCTGTTCACAGCAGTGCTTGAGCAAATGTTTAGAAAATTGGAATGGGCTCATTTGGGACTAAACATAAACGAAACACGATTGAGTCATCTATGATTTAACAAGACTAAAATGATGACCAACTAAATACCCATAGACATAACCATCAACGGACAGAAACTTGAATATGTAGAGGAATATGTGTACCTAGGCCAGATAATATCGCCAAATGACCAAATGTCCAAAGGAATAGACAAAAGAATTGCGACTGGGTGGAAGAAGTATTGGGCCTTGAAAGAAATCATGAAAAGCAAGGAACTGGGTATGAAGATCAAGAAAAAGATTTTTGATACCTGCATCTGCATACATATGGCGGCGAAACCTGGGCTTTAACAAATCACCAAAGGGACAAACTAGTAAGATGTCAGAGAAGCATGTAAAGAAGCATGTTAGGAGTGAAACTAATGGACAAAGTGAGTAGTATAGACATTAGGCGCAAAACAAAATTAACAGGTATACTGTCACGTATTGATCAACTTAAATGGAGATGGACTGGACATATGCTTCGCTACAAAAAGGAAAAGTGGAGCAAACAGGTGACAGTGTGGTACCCAAGGGACAGCACTAGGAGCCGAGGTCGTAAAGCAAGAAGATGGGAGGATGATTTAAAATTGACCTTAGGACCCCTATGGATAAGAGTGGCGGCAGACAGAAAACAGTGGAGAGAGTTGGAGGAGACCTTTGTCAAAAGACACACCGAAATAAGAGACATTTTGTAATATAAGATTTTATTTATATAATGTGATTTTTTTTTAAATTCTTTTTTTTAGTTTAGTTAAACTTTAACTTAGTGTAATAATTTAAAATATTTCGGAAAATAAAGGCTTTATTATTATTTATTATTATATTTAATGTATACCTACGTCTGTAAAACTCAATAAAACAATTTACATGTGGTTAGAATTGTATATTTAAATAAGAGGAAGGAAGAGGTGATATGTGCTAGTAGAGGCCCCTCTAAGTCATCTTTCAGTTCATCACCATAATCTTCGTCGTCATCCTCATCCTCCGAACTAGACTTAGTTTCATCATTGCCCACTTGAATCATAAACTCCTCCGTTATTTGGTCATGCGGTCGTTTTTCATATACTTTTTCTCTTTATCTTTCACTTTCTGCATAATTTTGCAGATTATAACTACGAAAACAATTAACAACAAGAAATAACAATAATAATTTAAAAAAAGGAAATAACAAAACAATTGACAAAAAGAAACTAATTACGAAGTTGTCACTAAAATTGCTCTCAAGTGCATGGTAGCCGAATGATACGTGCGAAACGAATAGACGACGAGCATCGACTGATGATGACGAACCAATCACGTTGAGTGTAATCGTGGTCAACGTCATATCGACTAATTAAAAGTTTGCTCACGACTCGTGCCTTTAACGATTGTATTAATTCGGTTTTGTTGAATTTTAATAATAGATAAAAGTAAACTTGGCTGAAGGATTCGATCTATGAGTAAAAATTATAAAATGTAACCTCAGAATACAAATGTCTAGGAAGACAACATCTAGACGTAGGTACATGTTGGCACTGCCAGCTCCCCTTTCAAGTAAAATATCAATTTCCCGCTCACTGACCGCACAAGCGCGTTCATTTATCAGAAAGCAAGCTCTGTTTAAATAAAACATCTCACTGACCGACGACTCACTTAGTAAAAAACCTTTCCAATATACAATAAAAGCAGAAATGTGTTTACATAATATTTGTTTTTTGTTTTGTATTACATTTATAAATAAATATTTTCAGGTTTATTTTTTACGTGATTATACGTTTTTACGTGGTAGAACCACACTGCAGCTATATTACGGTTGTAAAACGAATGGGTCGGTTCGACCGGGGTTGGACCACTCTCACAGAATACCGGGTTGAAGTAGCAGCTTAATGCTGCTGTGCTTCGTATGGTGAGTGTAGAAAACTGGAGACCCTTTTTGCAGAAAACGAGGCATTCTATCTTAGTCCTCAGGTGTGACAACGCATGGGTATTTCGATTCTTCATCGTGGATAATTGTAGCTTTCCATAGGCCACAATATCCACTAACCATCAGGTGACAGTGTTCTCGTTTGTCGTCCTTATTCTATAAAAAAAAATTTACAAAAATATTTTTAAGTTTATTATTTTACTGATTGGTTTATTTTGCTGCTACTGGGGTTGAAGAAAGATGTTACAGATGGCTGTAACATCTTCCCATTAACACCAAGCTTGAAATACCTTTTTTATCGTGGGGAAATTCTCATGGATGCCTTCTGCTGCGGGGGCATCAGGAAGGTTATGCCGGACTCTTACCGGCCAAAACCCCACGGTGGTCACCATCAGCGTATATATGACCCGGGATTTCCGTTCGGAACACAACCGGGGCCTCTCTCTCGCTTGCTATGTTGGAAGCAAGTCCCGAGGGTAGTTCATTCTGCCCCCAGCATCCTCGCAGTGCTATCATGATATCTTGGGACTACTTCCGAGAGATCGTCCTCCTCGGGGATTTCATCTCTAAGCATTCGGGGCCCCCGCTCCGAGCGTCTTCATCCCCAGAGATCCCGTTTCTGGTAGGGTAACACTGTTTATAAGAGGAGGGCCGTGACGAACGCCTTGGCGACGTCGTCGCCGAGTAGGATACACCCTCTCCCGATCCCGCTCAGCAGCCTCCTTCTGGACCATTACGGACTCACAGAAAGTGGCTACGGCCTTCCACGCCGAGTTCTTGCTCAGCATCGCCGTAACGAATGCTGGCAGAGAAAGGTTCTGATCGATCCGGCTTATCAAGACCGTTCGCCCCCGCTCCCACGCTGGACATGTTGCCAGCGTATGGGATGCGGAGTCCTGGTCCTGCCCACCACAATGAATCTTGAAATACCTAAACAAGCATCTCATGAACACCTAGCTTAAAATACCTAGACAGGCGATAGAAGTAGTCAAGTCATGTCAAGGATGCGAGACCTCTGGTACTGCAGTTGTGAATCCGCCTACCAAGCGAGACGATTAAGGAAAATCCTTTCTACTACGGAAAAGGTTGATGCTAAACAGTGGACTTTAATGGGCATTTTTTTAAACTTAGGTATTACAAGCCAGTGATTGACCACAATCCCACCGGTGGTAAGTGGTGATGTAGCCCTAGATAGCAAATCGCACTGACTTAGCGTAACAAAAGCCTATTTAAGATGAAGATTTTTCGTCTCATACATCTAGATAAGATTTTTTTCATAAAATAGGGTGACAAACGAGCACACAGTCCACGTGATGGTAAGTTGATAATGGATAATGTGGCCCTTTATCCTCGATTAAGAATCAAAATGCAATTGCGTCGTTACCTCTCAGAACTAAGATGGAATTTCTCGTTTCCAGTAAAAAATGGTCTCCGGTTCTCTACACTAACCATGCGAAACACAGTAAAATTGAACTGCTATTTTACGTTGGTATTCTGTGAGAACGTGGTCCTACCCCATTTGAGCCGATCTATTCGCGCTAGAACTATAATATAGTTGCAGCGTTACCACGTAAAAGTAGATGATTATATCGTCTTTAAACTAATTTGATTCGGCGCATAATAGCTAAAGAGCCCTCTTATATTTCGGCGTTACGCAAATTTAAGTAATTTACGCACTTAGCGGGCGGTGAACTACGCGAGCGATACTTTTTTTCATATCTAGTGAATTTTCTTTCATATTTAATTAATTGCACGCTCGCACTATGCTACTGTGAGTATGGCGACTAAACGATCTTGGTCTTCCATAATACAAGTTTTCTTAGAATGGAGTTCAGTGGATGGAAAAATTTTGGTGTGTCATTTTAATGTTATCAAATTAATTTATTATAATCTATTTTGATATGTTGTTCATTATTTATGAGCCTTAGTGGTGAAATAAGTACACATATTTTAATTGTTACGCAGTAATTAATTATTAATCGATTATTAACCGATGTTGGTTAATAATCGATTATATTAACTAACTGTAGCACGGTGGTATAAATAAATAAATAATACGTTTGCAACCTGTTTTAATAAATAAAACAACCAAATATAACTATTGTTTTTTTTTAATCGGTATGTACAGTCAATTACCATATTTTTTATTGTTAAAATATTTACCGCAACGGCATTGACCGAGTTTATCTCGACTCAATAATTTCAGGCAGTACACACTTTTCATAATACGCTTGTAACTTGGGTAACATATTTAAAATCCAAAGTTGGTCGTCTAAATAAATTTTTAGTACTTTTACTGCATAATCTGGGCCAGTCCAGCAAGTATGACAAGTATGCAGACATTTTATTCTCCATTATTATTTCTCCAGAGATACTTTTTTACGTTTAGTGACGTATTGATACTTACATACATAAATACATAAACACTCACGCCTGTCAACCAGAGGGGTAGGCAGAGAATACAGACTTCCATTTGGCACGATCCTGACAAACTCTCTTGCCTCCTTCACATCCATACACCTACGCATACATGCTCGTCGGTTAAGGGCACTCCTAGTTTGGCCCGTTTTCAATAAATCGCCAATTTGGTCGATAAATTTTCGCCTAGGACGTCCCTTTCCGACTCTGCCGTTCACTTCTGCACCATAAATTTTCTTTGTCACTCTTTCATCATTCATTCTTTCTACATGACCAAACACGAGCATTCCTTTCTTAATCCTGGTCACAACATCATCTTGCAAACCACACTCTTCTCTTATTACACAATTTCTTACCCTCTCATTCAGATTCAGCCCTAACATACTCCTTAACGACCGCATTTCTACTGCGTTTATTCTACTCTCGTGCTTCTTCTGCCACACCCAACTTTCACTACCATACGTTAAAGTAGGGACCAACACAGCGTTGTGAATTGCCATACGTGCCTTTTTTGACACATTTTGACTCTTCACAATAGAGTGCAGAGCCCCATTTACTCTATGTCCCGCTTTCACTCGTCGTTCTATATCCTTATCATATCTGCCATCCCTGCTAAATACGCAGCCCAAATTTACAAACGCATCTACTTGCTCGATCAACTCCCCTTCTATTCTTATTTCACAAATCGTTTTACTTTCTTCTCTTTCAAAAACCATAACCTTCGTTTTACTTGCGTTCACTTTCATACCCCTTTCTTTAAATGATCCGTTCATTAATGTAACCATCATTTGCAACTCGGCCGCCGACGACGCAAGAATAACTTGATCATCGGCGTACAAAAGGCATTTGACGGTTAACTCACCCATTCTTAATCCGCATTCTTCAACTTTCAAATTTTGCAAACAACTGTCCATAAATAGGTTGAACAGCCACGGGGAAGCCACACAGCCCTGTCTGACACCTTTATGGATGATTATTACGTATTGATACTTGTATTTATTTTTTCCCATTCCGACTGGTAAGAAAGCTCAGCTACAATGAAAACGACTATAATGAGTTAACTATCTGGGATAATAATAATGCGCGAACTTTATACTAATTGAAATATACTTTACGAAAAAAAGTACTTCCAACGATTGAAAACTGCGGTTGTAGTTGATGGTGCTCTAGCACGCACAGAAAAGCAGCGCCTATACGGCAGTCGACGCACATTACGTTAGTATCGAAATTACGCAACGCAGAAATCAATTGACGCAGGTCCAACCTAGACGAGCGCTCACGCGCTAATGATCACGGATGACTAAAATATATGGAACTTTTACTTAATTAATTAAAATACTGGTAACGATTTAAAAAGTAAAAATAATTGTATGGTTTAAGCAAATGTTGGTGATTATGTTTGGTATAAATTTTACGTCAAAATGATGTAGAACTTCAGAGATATTGAGGCTTGTATCGAAGTTTTTTCGGTTGTTAATTGAATTATGTCAATTTTTTTCCTTACCTCAAAAGCATTTCAAAATTTTTTTTGATGGTCGATGTTCAATAGAATCTACAAATTAGAGCTCCCAAATCATGTCTCTGAGAGTTATTACTAAATAAATAAATAAGTTATCTAACATTTCCTCTGAGCTTATTGTAGTAGAGAAAATGAACTATTTTCTCCTATTAATTGTTATTTAAAACAACGAACGAAAAACATAAAATTTCAACGAGGAAACCTTGTAATTTCGCGTTTTTTTGTAATACTCCTCTTAATTTAATACCTGATTATGTTTCTAATTTAATTAAATTCGATATTGTTAATTTTTGTGTTAATTTTTTTTAAATAAATTAATTTTTTTAATTTGACGACTTTGTGGCGCAGTAGCTTAGCAATGAGTTAGTAAGCGGGTTCGAATCCCGCACGAGTCACATAATTCTATGACCTACAAATGATTGTTCAATGTCTGGATGTTTGTCCTTTATGTATGTAAACCGCCTCCACGATACAGGATAATATCCCAGTGTCTTTTTAAAACGTTTTTAAAATTAAATTAACGTTTAAAATCAAACTTTTTTGAGAAATTTCTCCAAATGTAAAAATCGAATCGTACAAACTCCCATTTTAAAATTAAGATATATTTACCTAAGATTATTTGTAATCATTGTAAATATAACATTGGGTCTATGTAATACTGGGAAGCGGCTATTTATATCACCTTGGTACAGTCTGTTAGTGCTTTATTCCTCCGACAAAAACTATCTGTTATTTTGCCCCTTGTTCAACCTCAGATCTTTCCTTTTATTGAAGAGTTAGCGGGGCGTCTCCCTCTTGAATAGCTGTTCCAGCCAGAACTTCATTAGTGCTTATTCATTCCTAATTAAGGTGCGAATAAAATTTATGCGAGTTGTCAAGATGGTTTATCAGGGTCGTGTTTCAACGACCGGTACTCTTACTACTGCATTAACGATTGTTGGGTTTCAATATAAGGTGAATGAATATCTGAGTAAGTTACTCGTTGTCAAAATCGATTCTGAATTGAAAAATATGAATTATTTATATAGTTTATTTGGTAGCGCAGTGACTAAACGCTTGGATGCGGTTCTGCGGTTAACGAGTTCGAATCCCTTACGAAACGACTTACTGTTAAGCATTTTTTTAAATAGCCTTTTAAATAATATAATTTTTTTCGTATCTGAATTAATGTGCTGTTTATGGATGTGAATGGTTTTGCGGTTATTTAGTACGGTTGATTAGTAGTAGATAGTCGTTAACCGTATAGTTGTTAGTACGAGATTCGGATCTGAGCCGGAAGCTTAGATTACTCGTATTCGTGCACGGTACAATAATAAGTTATGTCTGGAATTGTCACTGTGTACTGTGTACTACTAATACTCTTGATACTACATTTTGTCTTACTGTAATTTAGTTAAGTTGTATTTCTTTTACACGCTTTTATTAGCTTGAGCTGTTTGCATGTTTGTTGTTAATGTTTCTATGTATATAAATATAATATACATATTTTTATAATTCAGTTTCCCAAATACACAGTTCACAGTTCTTTGCTGAAAACGACTGTGAACTCTGGAAGTTTCTTCGTATTTTATGTACTAATTCAAGACATTTGTTTTCAAAGTTTAGTTACAATTAATTATAATATATATATATATATATATATATATATATATATATATATGCCATTATGTTTGACGACAAATAGTTTTGCCAGTCCTCTCTTGATGTTAATATAACACTATCCAAAGAATTCCGAAAAGACCGAAACAGGTAAAAACCTGAGGGTGAAAGGTCAGGACTATATATATGGTGGATCCATTAACACTTCTCAACCAAGCTCTCTCAATTTTTTACTGAGTGGCTAAAGATGTGTGTGGTCTGACGTTATCTTGATCAAGGACCACTTCCTTTTTGTTAATCAATTTCGCCCGTTTTTTCTCATTATCTTGCTTGAGTCTCATTAGTTATTGGCAATAGCGATCTGAACCGATGGTTTTGCTCGGCGGCAAAAGCTCATAATAAACTATGCCCTTACAAACCTTATTTCGTGTTAAACCGGGTTTCGCTACAGTCTGTGGAGCTTGACTACCCTTTGACCATGATCTTATTTGCACATTTTTGTCGTAGGTGATCCATTTTACATCACCAGTGATCAATCTTTTCAACAATTCAGATTATTACGTTTCAATAGAGAATCGCAAATGAGTACACGTTCATTAGGTTTCTTTCAGTGAGTTCGTGAGGTACTCAAATATGGAGCATTTTTGTATAATCAGGCTTTTTGAAATGGATCAAAACTGTTTTGTGGTCAATCATTAATTCCTCGGCTATGTCGTAACTACTTATATGTCGATCTTGCTCCACTTTTTCAAAAATGGCATCGACTTTATCCGTGTGCGGGCGAGCAGAGCGAGCTGCATCTTTGACATCAAAATCGCGGTCTGAAAACGCTTGAACCAACTTTGTGCTGCCCTTACTGACACTACATTAGGCCAATGAACGTCACAAATTTTTTTCGCGTCGCGTCGCATTTTTCACTTGTTTGTAATAAAACTTTAGAATGTATCGAATTTCTTCGTTCGATTCACTCATTTTGGCGGCTCCAAAATAATTGATGAATGGCGGAAAAGTGTTTTCACTGTAGAATACTATGACGCACAATAGAATGGCTGTCAACTTTATTTTGTACGAGGATTGGCGTCGCCAAACCCGATTTCCTGTGTTGACAGACTGAGTAAATCATCATTAGAAAAAATGGTTTAAATTTTAATACATATTTATATGTAAATAGGGTTCAACTTGGCATTTTCTAAATAATTTGCATGCGAAATTTGAAAACGATTGTAACGTCAAAACATATTTCGTGTTGACATTTATACGTGTGAATTGACGTGTTAGTGAAATTTTAGTGGCTACGAGGGCTCCGCCCACTCCCCAGTTCTATTATGTATGTATTATAGTATTCTATAGTTTTCACATTTTATTTTGTTTTTCCTAATATCTTATATAATATTATATTGACATTAAAACCAGCTAGATACAAACAGTACAACCAAAGAGATTTTTCTTAAATTTTAAACAAACAAAATACGATGAAATATTTTCCTCGAGCTACTAGTATATTTAACGTGTCTCGTTCGTTCCTTTCGGACTCATGAATAATATGAAAGAACCACGCCCACTTTCCATACATTTAAAAACCTGAAAGTTAAAGTTTATGTATAGTTATAATGTATAGTAGAAAAACTGCATATAAACTTAGAAAATAATGTCATATACGAAGCCCAAAAATATTAACGTTACTTTTTAGGTTAGGATTTGCCGTTATCAAATAAGTTATAAAGAAATAAATGTGCTCGAACTTATTATTAACGCTCGAAGTTAAAATAGGAATACTTACCTAGCTATGGTCTAAAACGCCTTTTTTACTTTAAATTCCTTGAAACCAACTGCCCCTAAGTCACTGCTTACTCTCGATGATTGTTACTATAAATTGAGTGTCGAGGCCTATCTGCTGTTTCTCCAGCGCACATAAGTACTTACTAACTACATTTTTAGTAAAAACGATAGATAGTTTCTATATCTCTAAAAAGTCTAACGTATTTCTTGAAAAATGAAATTGAAAAATGTCAGAATGATCACTTATCAACCAAAGACATTTAATTGGCTTACGGTACTTACATACATACTTGATGAACAAAATGGAAAAAACAAATAAAACACTATGTTTAGAATAGTTTATTAATAATCGAGGACGAAGGACTATGCCGATGTCAATTGCAGAACTGTCAAATGTCAAAAAATTTTGTTGTTTATTGAATTATTATTTTATTTTTATTAATATGTAGGTACTATACAAAGACTAATAAAGAAATATTTACTGGTTGAATGATACATAAAATAATGTATAAGACTCACAAATAGAATTGAATAAAGTAGCAGTGTGTCAAATAGAACGTGCTAAAAAAAGAGTAGTTGAGATGCGTTCAAAATATAGTAATACGTTACCCTTGTACTTTTATACATTGTGTTGTGTATATTTTTTTCCTGCGTTTCTTTTAACATTGTAATAAGCGTAATTAACTTACAATTTAATTAGCTGAATTTTGAGATTTCATACATAGTCAGGTGAAAAATGGGCATCCTTCATGGGCAGACTTTTTTTTTAGAACCGACGAAAATTATAATTTTATGACAATTACCTAGTCTAGATATCTTCAATTAGATCATCAGAACTCGTGTGTGTTGTTTAAGTTTTCTTAAACTTTTTATTGATCAGGACACGCGGATATCAATGCCTTTAACCACTTGGACTCCCACCTTTCTAATACGTCCCAGTAGATTCTTCTCTCTTTCTTTTGATTTATACTCTTAAATGACTCAACTCAGGCTAAATAGCGTGTATTAACAGTTTATGTCAGAAATGGTAAAGATGGCTTATTCGCACCGGTGAAGGTGAAACGCCAAAACTTTAAGCTGCGAATGCGCCGTGCAAGTTGAGCTTAATAATTTCAGCTTAAAAGCTCGTTCAACTATCGCTTTCACGGGAAAAGCTTAGCAAGTTCACCCTGCTTGCTTTTTAAGCTAATTTTTGGCTACGTATCGGATTTTAGACTTAGTTTACATTAATTTAGTGTCTGTTCTCAGGTTGTTCGACTCGGTGTCAACACTGCGTTTAACTTGCATAGGTGAAACCTTACAAAATGCGGTGTAATGTTTGGGCTCTGAATTAAACAAAGGAAGTACATCTTCTTTGTTTATTTCATTGTAACTGAAATGTAGGTATTTTAACACCGCTAGATCTTGTGGTTAGTATGGTACACCTGCTACGTAGGGATACCTAGTTTGAAAAAAACTGCAAAAGTACAACTTAGTATCCGATTTCTTTGTGTTAGATTACGAGTATGTTTACCTAATTCAATACAATATAACATTATTCTGCATAGTTTAGGAAGGATAGATTAATATTACATAAATAAAGGGACCAAGACCCAGAAAAAAAAGAGATTTCAACTTAATATCGTACAAAATTAAATATTGGTTTGTGAGTGTTGTACGAATCCCTATTCGACAGCCTAAAGCTGAACGCACATTTGTCCGAGCCCTACGCGCCGCCTTTTTAGAATTGATTGTATAAAATCATAGGAAACCTTGCTCATTAAAGTCGCACCGTACGCGCCGCACTTTATAAAATGCGGTAGGTATCCGAATATTGAAGGACGCATGCTGAATGCTGATACTTAGTGTTGTCTAATGTTGCCAACTTAGTGTTTTCCACTAAAACTAGTGGTTTCGACTTCAGTTTCGAAATATATTTTTACTTCATTTCAGTAGTATTTACTTATGCTGTGTAGGCCACAATGAGTCGTCAGACAAGACTTTTTATAATTTTTAATTAATTCGTAATTAATTATACATCATTTAAAAAAATGCATCGGTCAATATGAATACTTAGTGATAAATTATTTAAATATAATAAAAAAATGATAATTAATTTTAATTCTAAAACCCAAATATTATACCTGATTACATATTTAACAATAAAATACTTTTCTCAAACACACAAGTCTTTCATAAGGTTCAATTGGTCTTCTAAATTTTGAGTTTTCCATAGAGAGATATAATTTTAGTATATGTAGCAATTCTTAAAATACTTGTCTGTTAAATAACTGAAAAATCGTTCATCATCCTTTAATGTCTTTAAAAAAAACTATAATACTCTCCATACAACTGCCTTTTTAAATTAAAATATAATTTAAATTAAAATATAATAATACAATAAATTGACAGGGTTGTAAGAACGGAAAATAATAAATGAAACTAAAAAAAAAGTTTTATTTCACGTTTAAAAAAATTCTGTGAAAACCGTTGGGAACGCGGAGACTTTCCGCCCGCGTCTCGCCCCTAACTGAAGCGCACGATTGCCCGTCTGGACTGGACGCCTTCGATGACCGACTGTTAGTAGTAGTTGGACTGTGCCTATACATTCGTCCGTTACGAAGATTGCGAAGATTTATCACAAAAAATGAACATTTTTGTTTGTTCGTCTTCTATTCGTTATTTTTCAACTAGGGAATACAAAGGGTGGACTTAATGCTTTATAAACATCTACCAGTCAATTCTGAGCTCATTGCTTCAGCATACAGCTGTGGCCTTTTCGTTGCTGCAATGCTATCAATAATTATAATAGTATTTATTTCGTTCTATCACATCCTTATATGTCATGTCTGTGCGTTCTTAGTAGCTGTTAATAAAATATTTTTTTAAATCCAACTCTATTAGTAGTGTCAGTGTTCACATACAGACGTGGCACCCGAATTGACGGCAACAAACAAAACAATTATACATTCTATTTCATAATTAAACTTTACCTTTAAAGTTAAAGAAAACAGTCAGGGACCAAACAACTTTCCCGAAAATCGACGATTGAGTTTTTTTTTTATAAATATTGATTCGGGCCGACTTTAGAATCCAATGTCTGCGACAAAGTAGCCAGGTACACTTGTCAGTAAATACGTTGAAGTCGTAGTACACACAGAAACAGTATTAACTGCGTATTTCTTCCTTACAAAATACAATGAATGATATCTACATTTCCCCAAATAATATATATTCGCGTTTTGTCAATTCCAGGACATTCATCAAGAGTGCATTTAGTTTGGTGAAATTCCCATTTCCTCTATCTAACGTCGTATTTTCCCTATTCCGTGAATTATACAAAAGGTCCCCATGAATTAATGGTGAATAGTGGCCATTGAAACGGCGACTTCTGGGGTCAGTTGAAAAGAACCATTGCAGTATCAGCGGTTAATGACTAGGGCGAAGTCGAAAGAAAACGGAAGTAAATTGCAAATGCACTATTAGGGCTGGATGAATGTTATTTTAGTTCTTACAATAGAACGAATGATTCTGTACAGCCTATCGCAATGTATTTGTTATTATAATACTCGTAACAAATCACAAGTGTGGTTTGCAAGATGATGTGACCATGATTAAGAAGGAATGCTTCGGTGGTTTGGTCATGTAGAAAGAATGAATGAGGAAAGAATGACAAAGCAAATTTATGTTGCAGAAGTGAATAGAAGAGTCGGAAAGGGACGTCCTAGGTGAAAGTTTATCGACCAAATTGGCGATATATTGAAAATGGGCAAAATTCGGAGTAGGTACCCTTAACCCACGAGCACGTATGCGTATGTATATGAATGTAAAGAAAGCGAAAGAAGTGTGTCAAGATCGTGCCAAATGGAAGTCTGTAGTCTCTACCTAACCCTCTGGGTGACAGGCGTGAGTGCTTATGTGTGTAGTTATGTAACAAATCACATTCCGACTCCACCGACTGTAGGAGAAGGTGCTAAATTCGACTTTGTTTTCGATTTTTGTAGATATATATTAGGTAATATTATTCTCCAATTGTAAACTTTAACTTTTTTACGTGGCAGAGCTACGCTGCAGCTATATTATAGTTGTAGCACGAATGGGTCGGCTCGACCGCGGCAGGACCACGCTCTCACAGAATACCAGCGTAAAATACTGTGTGATCTTTTGTCACCCAATGCTATAAAAAACTCATTTGAAAGATTCCATTTATAGGCTGTAATATATGAAACATTATAATGCACCTTCTATTATTAAAAAGAAAATCTGTAATATCTTGTTATTGTCTGCCAGTCCGCGGCAGGATATCGCACAGTAAATCACACATTTCGCTCCATGTATAATTCAGGAGTACGAAAACGACTTTCATACTGCCCACATAATTCCGGAAAATACCAAAGAAGATACGGAATAACCTACACTGACCGTGCCGACCAATTTTACGGTCTGCCTGCATCAAGCGGCCGATTCAATTTCGGTGAAATTTTATTTAGCCGAATTCGAGCGTGCGACTGAAATTCTATCGATGGCCGAATATACAATTCCCCTGCGACTCGAAGTGACTGCGTATTCGCTCTTTGCAGAGGAAACGAATGGCTGTTCAGGGACCTGGATGTAGGCATGTGTCAATCGTGAATGATTAGTTCAATTGACCCGGTTTATTTGATTCGCATAAAATTATCAATGATTGCATTTGCATTTTTTGTATCATCCAGATCAATCGATTGGCAGAACTTATAATATATCCTGTGATCTGTGATTTGACTGTTTGCACGAATTGTTGATGTAAAAGTATTTTCGCTTGTTTCTACTTAAACCAGAATGATCCATTTGAATGATAGAACCGAAAGATTCGGTTCGTAAGACGAGTCAATACTTGAACGATCGGGTCACTAAAAATGAACCATTAACTCGTGTCTACTGGACGACTAAGGTTATGTATAAATAAAACAAAGGAAAATAATAAAATGACTGGGTTATTTTTTCGCGTTTACGTGCAAAACTTTTGTACTAAGCCGATATTATTTTTGGATTCAATCCCAAGGATTTCGGAGCCTTATTTCCACCTAAGGATATACTCGTATTATTTGAATTCGACTGCTTCGTTTCGAAAACTAAGTTTTTTTTTAAATAGTGGCCATATTACACTACATACATACAACACAGTAATAAACACGTTAATGACTACCTCGCTTCGTAAGCATGGTTGCTGATCATGTGGTCCGCAATTCGAATGCCGAGTCGGGCCAAAATCAGCTTGTGTATTTCTGTCACGAAATTCTCAGTTACAACCAGGAGTCATTCTGTAACTGAGAGCCGTTGGTCCTGAACCAAATGTTTCTCCTGTCGAGTCCTCTTTCCGTCCCATCGGACTATGAGAGTGAGGGAATAGAACGTGCACTATGATCCTGTCCTGTAAGAGCCGTGGTAGCTAGTGGTTCGTGGACGATGAAATTGTTATTGAGTGTGTTGGTGAAGGAAATGGGACTGCATGTCTGAGGAATATGAATATTTGAAGGGGTGGGGCCTGGGGGTAAGGTTTTTTTTTCTTATCTGTCCTCACAGATAAGTAGTCATTGAGACTCGCCGCCATTAATGAAATTCGGTCTGAAATACAATAATAACCACCTTAACCACTCCAAATCAAAACACACACAAAAAAGTCACTTCTGTAATGTAGTGTAATGTAAAAGAAATAAAGAATATAATATAAATATGACGAATAAATAAAGATTAGAATATTATGTGCCTAATTTCGACAACAATGGTGTACGGAAACACTCAAATGACGCGTTGTAATCATAAATTTCTAATGTAAATAAAAATTCTTAAAAGGTTTGTGCTAAACGCTGATCCATGATAATTTATCACAAACTAACAAAATTATTCGAATCCAAAGTCGAGTAGGTTGTCTTGCCTGTACCGTTACGGAATATTGGAAGCCCACGGCTGAACATAGTCCTCCCACAGTGATTACCTCATTAAGGCCCGCCACACACAAACACAACATACGGAATTCTGTTTCGAAATTCTGAAACGGAACGAAAGGGTCTGCCCCACACCCCCGGAATCTCATTTTGGCCGCAAATTTTCGAACGAAAAACTACCGTAGGTGTGTGACGGGTCATTGATTTTATATGGAATCCCGAATCGGAATTTCGAAATAGATTCCCGGATTTTCGGAATAGTGATCCTAAGGGGATATTTGCGATAGTTGCCACGTCCTGTCGTTTTTTGATCACTAGTCTCTCAATTAAGTAAATTCCAACATATTTGTTACTTTTATATTTTAGATTATAATATTTGTGCGTCTAAGCGGCAGAAGAAGCACGAGAGCAGAATAAACGCAGTAGAAATGTGGTCGTAAAGGAGTATGTTAGGGTTGAATCTGAGTTACAGGGTCAGAAATTCTGTGATGAGATAAGAGAATGGATTGCAAGATGATGTTGTGACCAGGATTAAGAAAGGAATACTTCGGTGGTTTGGTCATGTAAAAAGAATGAATGAGGAAAGAGTGAAAAAGCAAATTTATGATGCATAAATGAACGACAGAGTCGGAAAGGGACGTCCTAGGCGAAAGTTTATCGACCAAATATGCGATATGTTGAAAATGGGCCAAATTAGGAGTACCCTTAACCGACGAGCATGTATTGGTAGTAAGAGGTGAGAGAGGTGTGTCAGGATCGTGCCAGATGGAAGTCTATAGTCTCTGCCTATCTCTCTCTCTCTCTCTCTCTCTCTCTCTCTCGCTCTCTCTCTCTGTGTTTATGTTATGTTATTATAATATTATTTATAGTGCACTCTAACCCTTAATTAACTTATCACTTTTTATTTCATATTTAGGTAGTCTTGAAGAAATTGCTTCATAGCAATAAGACCGCCTTTTGTTTATCTCTTTCTTTGTTTCTTGTTATGTTATTTGTTTTCTTAGTGTACAATAAAGGGTATTGTATTGTACTTTATTTTTGAAGTAAAACTTCTTTTCGCACGCTTAACTTGGGGAGTAAGCTGGCGAACGCGTGACGAAAGCGTTACGATAGGTGTGATCGGGCGAGGCGAACGGGAGTTGAGTGGGGGATATATAAGTAAGATAGAGCATTTCTTTCTCTCTTTCTCTTATAGCCAGTTATTTTTCGTAATTATATTTCGTTTTGAACAGTATTATGAATTAATATTTTGTTCAATACATTAAATATTCTACGTTTAAAGTGAATGAAATTGCAAATTCATTTTAAAGTTCATGTTTTGTGAATTTTCGAGTGAATAATAACAAATTACGGAAGGAAGCCGAAAATAAATTTAAATATTTGTAGTAAAGTAATATATATATACAATATATAATGTAATTAACGCACACCCTCAGACACCCCAATTAGTATATTATGTTATAATCATAATATATACACTGAATTTTTAGTTAAACATTTTTATGCACTGATTATTTATCAAATTAGTTATACTAATTCCGGAAGAATGTTGTGGTCACAGTACAAATCCACGAACGCAAAGACTTTAACATGCTTGAAATAAAGTTCATTTTTCTTTATTTTTATTGAATGACAGAATTAGTAATAATACAAATAAAACTGCACTCTTAAAAGTCTTACTTGCCTTAAGTTACGGTCGATTTCAGTTTGTTTTGACTGTACAGATTTAGTGTGACTGTAATTTACGTAGTTTTATTTATTTTTGGGATAAAAAAATTACCTATATTAAAAATGATAGGAATCGATTCAGTAAATGATTCTGAACTAACTGCTTTCTCAAAGTGCGTTAATTATGTTACATGTTGTATATATATATGACGCAGCTAAAGAAGTTTTACTTCAGTCGTGTGGTCATAAGCACACTCGGTATTTTTAGTTGTTATTACGAAGACGTTGCCAATCCTCCGGGGTGCTTGCCTCTGTCTTTAGTACTTTGATTATATAGACAGGTATATAATCAAAGGTATAATATTATTTTTCGGTACGTTGTGTATTGATATATATATATATATACATTTATTTCATTATTTTTAATATTTATATGCATTATCTATAAACGTATAAGGGCGGACTATATATATATATATATTCGAAGTACCAATAGTTCACTAAAGTAAGTGTACTTGATATAATCTTAAAAAGACGTCGAGCATTGGAGCATGCATTCGTTTTAAAAAGATAGGGGAACGTCAATAGGGTAAAGAAATCATCCAGATATGCCATGCAACAATTCGATCCCCAGTTTCTGGGCCATTAATCAAATGTCACAAGCTATTAAAATGGGGTGGTGAACGTGCATCTATAAGTTTACTACGATGCCTCATGCCTGTATCGGTGCAAAGAACAGTTATTATTATAGGGTGGAATCTGTCAGCGTCCTATTGATATGTCCATATTTCATGAGACCCTCTTTTGTGCTGTATGTGATGATTACTTTTTTTCTTTAGAGTTGTCACCGTTTACGTTTTCATCATGCGCGCCAACAACTAATTATCTTGGTACATTTGTTGTTCTGTGTAATATTAGCCCTAAGCTTGTATTTGCGCGTCTATTCACTAGGTCTAATACTTTTCTATATTACATTCTTAAAATGCTTTTTTCTGTTGCAAAAACTTATTTGTTTTAAAGTTTTTTTTATAGAATAGGGTGACAAACGAGCACAAAGTTCACCTGATGGTAAGTAGTTGCTGTGGTCCATAGACACCTACATGTATCCTCGATTACGAACAAAATGTAGATGTGTTGTCACCCGTGAGGACTAAGATGGAATGCCTCATTTCCAGTAAAAAGGGTCTCAGGTCACCATACGAAACACAACAGCATTAAGCTACTATTTTACGCTGCTATTCTGTGAGAGCGTGTTCCTGCCTCGATCAAGCCGACTCATTCGTGCTACGACTATACTAGTATTATAACTGCAGCATGGCTCTACCACGTATAAATTCTTATGTATTTTCTTATTTGTTTTCAGTGGTGATGGTAATAGAATTCTAGATAATGAGAAAAGAACGAGTTATGTTGAAAAAAAAAGACTTTCTGTATTAATATAAAGTTGCAAGATACACTTATTATAAGTATTTTTTGAAATGATAACGGCGCAAAATATTTAAAAAAGAAAGGTATATTTAACTGTAGTTATTTAAAAAGGAAAGTTTTGCCTATAAGACCCTTATCGTTAAAGTAACTAGTATAAAATAAGAGCTGGTACCCGGCGCATTGCTGCCCCAGAAGAATAAATTGCAGAAATATCGTTTTATATTTAGAAGAGTTGTATTGTTTCATTAGGAATTCTAATACAATCAATGAAGTTGAATCATCATATTATATAATAATAACTTTCAAATAAATTGTCGTTACCTAGTGTAAGTTAATTGTACTATGCCTTTATCTTTCGCGCAAGTGTAAGCAATTAATTGACAAAGTTTTAACGCAATCTAATGAACGGTACGGCAGCGCATAAAATACGAACAAATATTATTTTTTATATATTAGATATTAAGCTATTGCGTAGCTTCTATCGCGGGCCTTGAGCGCGGGGACCGAATCCAGAAATTCCGTAACGAAAAAAAACCTCACGCTCCCCACTCTGACGGGCACAGAGGTGTGGCGTCGAAAGCCGTGCATCGTCTAACGTCGTTTCAGTTCGGCAGAATTCGACACTCGGCAGACTTCGGCACGGTGTTTGTGTGCGTGTACACTAGCTGCTAACTCAATGATAAAAATTCCTGAATAACCTACATATATTGTAAGATATTAAAAATATTTTAAACAATATTAACTTCTCATTTATTCAATATGAGAAAAAAAAATTGTTTTCTTATCGGTCACCACGCTCAAAAAGTGTAACTTGATTTAATATCAAAGACTGAACTGCATAAATAAAATAAATAAATAATTATAATTGCATAAGTTGATAAAAAATGCTATGCAATAGCTTTACCGCGGCAGTCACCGAGTGCCACAGGTATTTTTTTTTTGTAAAAATTATGTACCTATGTTTAGAATGCCGTTAGTACAGTGTATTGGATATTTAAGAATACTCACTACCCCCTATCGTCCCGTGGGTGTCGTAAGAGACGACAGAAGGAAACTAAACAGGAAGTGGGCAGCAGCATTTTCCTGACAACAGCTCAAAATAATTTAAAAAAAATCTGCGATTGCCAAGGGAGCTAGATGGCAGAAAGATGTCATGGATTTCAATAGACGAAGGTTTAACTATAGGTACCTTTTTCGCTAGACGTGTAATTATGGCAAGACCGGCGACGCGAAGTAGCTTAAAGGGTGCGGAACGCATTCGGCTTGATAGATATACTTAGGTACGGTCTAGACCTAGTCCTGATCTTCAACTGCTTAAGCAATACTTTTTCACAATTGTAATAAGCGTGGAAAATTAAAATTTATATGAAACTAGCGATCCGCCCTGGCATTGCCTGGGTGAGAGCGTTGATTGAGGAGTAATTTAGATTAAAAATAATCAAACATTTACTTTAAAAAAAAACGAGTTGTCTTATGACCATACAACTTAAATTAAAACTTCTTTAGCTCCATCTATATATATATATATATATATATATATATATATATATATATTATATATATGTGTGTGTGTGTGTGTTTATATATGCATATATGTATAGTATATACATGTATATACATATATTAATTTTCTACAAATATTTAAATTTACTATCAGTTTCCTTCCATAATTTGTATTATTTACCTGAAAATTCACAAAACATGACTTTAAAATGAAGTTACAACTTTATTCACTTTAAACATAGAATATTTAATGTGAATTTACAAAATATTAATTAATAAAATATTGAAATTACGAAAAATAACTGGCTATGAGAGAAAAAGATAAAGAAAATGTGCACACTTTTCGTAACGTTTTCGTCACGCATTCGCTAGCTTACTCCACAAGTCAAGCGTGCGTAAAGAAGTTTCACTTCAAAAAGTTTTTTTTTTAATTCTTAAGTTTTCAGTAAAATATTATAATTTCTAGCATGGCTCTCTATCTGTTTCTGAAGTTTCATTACCTACTATCAGTTCAATCATTCTGAAGAAAAGCCCGGACAAACCGACAGACAGACAGACAAAATTTTTATAAATGTTTATTCATGTCTAATCCCTCAGCTCAATATTAGGCAGTCATTTCGATACTATAGACAGAACCTTTAAAAATATTTAAATTGACACCAGTATTTCTAATGTTTGTACTTAAAAACAAAAAACGGCCAATTTTTTTTTATATTTTTTCTCCGAGGCAAATGTTATAATCTAAGTGTTTATCTTTCTACAATTTTGTTTTATTCCATTAAGCTAGAATAAGTTCAATCTGAGTTTTTTATTCGTAGTAAAGTATGTACTTTAAGCAATAATTTATTAAGGTCTTATTTTAATATTTATCAACACGCGAGCCTAACTTCGTAGCGGTGACAATTTCTTTTCTCTAGCGTGTTGCGGGTTACAGTTAAGCGATTTAAAAGTATATAAAATATATTTTTAGATCCAAAAGATAAAAATTTATTTTAAGGTTGTCACAACCTCAGCAAATACTATTTAAGTTGCAGCAGTTTTAAACTTTAGACTTATTGTTATAATGAGTCCCATAAAGCTATTAAAGCCTCCTTGCTGGCAGCACAAATTTACAACAAATACTTACTTTTTATTAGTGTTAACTCTGTTCGCTATATCATTAAACTTATTACTAGGTGGTTTTGTGCACAAGCACTGGGTTATAACTTATAATAAGTATTTTTTACTTGTTGGTTATTGGTTGACGCTCCGGGCCATCCCTGGGACTTCCCGCTAATTTCAGATGCAAAACGCTGCAAATTTCACTAAATTATGACGTTAATAAATATCGGAGTAATTGAAAAAATTAATTTTTTCAAAATTTTTCGTTAACGGTATCTTTCGACCGAATTAACCGATTTTGATCGGGCCGGCGGCGATCGATGTGGTTTTTCTACTTTAAAAGCTGTTTAGTTTTTGGAATCGATCGATAAATCCGTTTAAAAGTTTTTCCAAAAAAATAGGTTTTTCAAAATTGTAAATGGAGTTGAGAGCAAAGCAAAATGGAGTTTGATTGAACACTTTCCGATTTTTGAAAATTTTCAATTTTCTCAGTGGGAATTTAAAAAGTAACAGCTTAGTAATACATATATAATATATCTACTGTACACTGACATCTCATTTCTGAGAAATTGATTAGTCTACGGCTGCTTAAACGAGTCTTTACATGATCTTGGGAAATATCCACACATCGAGGCAAGCTATGGGGAGGTCTATGTTCAGCTGTGGACTTTTTGATAGGCTGTTATTGTAACGGTATTATGACCTTCAAATATTTTATACCTCACACGTGCAGGTCTCCTCACGATGCTTTCCTTCATCGCCGAGCACTTTGTGAATCAGCTTTAAAAATGAAATTAACTAATTTATTGGCATCGGCAGGGATCGAATCCGGGTTGCTTGCTTAGCTACTGTGAAATTTATGGCGACCGCTTAGCTTAGCTACCACGGTTATTTATTAGAAAGCACTCGCATTCAGTGACAGAAACAGATACTAGACTCGAAAGTAAACAGTTTGTGTTACACAGATGTCGGCTACGGAAATCAAACATAGAATAGGTCAAGAACACCACTGTTTGAATCACTACGCTTTATTAGCTTCGCGTTTATCTATCTATCTATGTAACGGAATCTTTTGATGTAATTTTCAGTAGCTTGTAGACGGACGATTGACTTGAATATTTGCATTCGTATCATGGACCGATGGCAATACAATAATGTAATAACTTTATCCTTGTATCCTACTCAGGATTGCCAGGGTAAAATAAAATAATCAGCTTCGAATCGATGCGTGCTGTTTAACTTTTCCTAGTCTAATATTGTTTTAAATTAACATTGGTTTTATCGCAGTGTAAATAAAAGCTTATTGTTTATGTTTGCTGCTGCTAATATTTACAATAACTTATTCGAACTCATCAAGCCTTTATAAATATATACAATATTTTATTAGCTCTTTATAAAAATACGCTAGTAATAAAGAATAAAAATGGCGAGTTTTCGTCAAGAAAAAAAAGAAACATTTTTCATGTTTTTCGACGCACATTTGTAAGAATAAAATGGCGTCGCCTAGACACGAAATTCTTCGTGTACGCCTTGAAACTGATCCTCGAGAGCTTTTAAAAGTATGTGATGGATACCCGACGTTCATTGAGAGGGGTTTCATAAATGGAGTTCTCGTTTCTCGCGTCGCGCAGTATTTTTCTGGCGTGTGTTTAATGATGTAAGGATTTCAAGGCTAAGCAAGGAAGTCTGTTGTTTTTCATTGGAACGATTCTTGTCTGGGTTCGATATTTAAAAACAACGTGTGCATGTTACACGCGGTAGAAGTGAAACCTTCAGCAGACGAATGCAGAGTATCAGGAGTGGGATAATGGTAGGGTTTGTTTATTAGAATATTGTTATAAATTTTAAAAATGTTCCACATTTTTTATGCATTTTATTCTACATATTGCTTTACTTATTATACAGACTCCAAGTTATAAATTTCATCATGGTAAGTACTTAAATATTTTTTCATCAACAAATTTCGTCCTTAATTCTTTCTGCTCACAGATCACAGGCATAATCTCCATATATAATAGGTCACACTGTATTCCATCTAATTCTCTCGCAGCTCAATGCTATAGATTTATATGTGTGTATTATTTTATTCATCATCATCATCATTACAGCCCTTCACAAGTCCACTGCTGAACATAGGCCTCCCCCAAGTAATGCCACAAAGCACGGTCCTGAGCCACCTGCATCCATCGACTTCCTGCATATCTTACCAGGTCGTCACTCCATCTAGTGGGGGGTCGCCCTACACTACGCCTACCGGAACGAGGCTGCCACTCGATAACCTTTCTTCCCTATCGGTTATCGGTTCTTCGAGCTATATGGCCGGCCCATTGCCACTTCAGCTTACTAATCCGTTGGGCTATGTCGGTCACTCTGGTTTTACTGCGGATATCCTCATTTCTGAGTCTGGCGTATGTGGAATATGAGAAAGCCTTTGATTCCGTCGAAATTTGGGCGGTGCTACAGTCCCTACAGCGGTGCCAAGTTGACTGTCGGTATATCGAAGTGCTGAAGTGTTTGTACAGTAGGGCTACGATGGTTATCCGAGTACAGAACCAGAGTTCGAAACCTATCCAACTGCAGAGAGGTGTAAGACAGGGTGACGTTATATCCCCGAAACTCTTCACCCCTGCATTGGAAGACGTTTCCAAGCTACTGGACTGGAAAGGATACGGTATTAACATCAATGGCGAGTACATTACTCACCTTCGATTTGCCGACGATATAGTCCTTATGGCAGAATCGCTGGAGGACTTAAGCATTATTTTATTGTCTAATTAAAACTAAGAAAAATAAATATTGTCTTTTTCAAATCACAACGATTTAAAACAAGACGCTAACCTTCTGTTGTACAGAGGTACAGTAATTGCATTCAATGAACTGTTATAAAACAAATTACTAAGTCGAATAGTTTGTCATAAAAACGGTTAACGCATGCACTTTGCGTAAAATAAACGGATCGTAGGTTTAAATAAAACCTTCTCTTAAAAATATATAATTGTGTTATGGTCATACGTGTATATTTATGGCTGTCTATTTAACACGTAACAATATCAAATCTTTTAAAGCCGATGTACCAAAAAAACAGTATTATGGTAATCAAACTAAGAGTCCCTGAAATGAACTCTACAAAAAAGATTTACAATCCCTCATTAAATTACCGCTGGATATAATTAAACCAATATAAACAACAAAAAAAACATAATTGCGCCTTCTTTATTACGTTAACAAAATGCCGCGTTGTTTCAAAGACTTCTCGCATTTTAATATACTTTCTAAAATCCACCCTCAGGGTGTTACTTATGTTGGGCGAGTGGAGCAAGAAGGGTTCGGCAAAAGGGCGGTTATTTATAAACCAATTAAAACCGCTGCGACCGCCTGATAACGTGTCCGGTGAATCGGTAAGGGTTTTCGACTTTAGATTTGCCTTTTGATTTCATGATAAACGTTGGTTGACAAAGATAAATTGGATATTTAATTAATCAATATTTATTATATAAGTATATATATAAACGCATTTACTATATATATATATATATATATATATATATATATATATATATATATATATATATATATATATATATGTGTGTGTGTGTGTGTGTGTGTGTGTGTGTGTGTGCGCGCACGGGTGCGTGCGTGCGTGCGTGAGTGCGTGAGTGCGTGCGTGCGTGCATGTATGTGCATGTATATATACAACGTGTCCCAAAATTCAACGATAAGCCAACACCGGAGGATAGACCTGCCCCGGACTAATCGGGGAAAAAAAGAAAAAAAATATATCCCAATTATATTTTAAGTTATATAAAAAAATTAAATTCTTCAGAAATTGAGACCGTTTATGATATTTTTCACTACCATGACCACAATTTTTTTAATATTTTTTCTTTTTTTTTATGGGCAACCTGAATAGTACTGCTATTTACCACAATTCTTAAAAACTCCAGAATAACTCTTGTTTTATCACGAAAATTAATGAAACTTATTTTATTCCCTAAATTTTTTGAAGACTTTTACTTTTAACCAAATTTAACTTATCGTGGTGTAAAAAAAAAGTATGAACACTAGTATGGCAAGTTTTTTTAAAAATTGACGCAACTAACCAACATTCCAAAATGGTATAATACTCTAGGAAAACAAGTTATAAAAAAATATGGGCCTATTATTTCTTAACAGAATGACGGTCGGGTGTAATAAAAGTATTAGTTCTTGAAAAATGTTTAATATTTCAAAACAAATGGTACAAACAGTTTCACATGTAATTTATTATGTTATTAACATTATAGCAAATGTTCGAACTGTTTGCCACCAGCATTAATACATGCACGACATCGCCTTAAAAATGATCGTTTTATTTGTCTTGCATATCTTCTGCTATTAATGTAATCAGCAGCCTGAGTGATATTTCGACGAAGCTCGTCCAATGTCGCAATGGGTTTTGAGTAGACCCTGTTTTTAAGACAACCCCAATAGAAGAAGTCCAGGGGGTTCAAATCGGGTGAACGGGGTGGCCATAAGATAGGACTAAGTCGCCCGATCCAACGCCCTGGATACTCTTGATTTAAATATTCTCGCACGGGACGGGCATAATGTGCTGGGCAACCATCATTTTGGAACCACATGTTTGAAGATCACTTAAGGGCACGTCGTTTAACAATTCTTGCAAGTCATTTTGCAAAAAGTTTAAATAACTATTGCCACCTAAGTTTCCTTGTAACTCAAAGGGCCCAATTACTTTTCCATTTAATATCCATAGGTTAACCTTGAATTGATATTGGGATTTGTCTTGTCTCATCAAGTGTGGATTTTCATTACTCCAACTATGTAGGTTGTGAAGATTTAAATACCCATCTTTCTTGCAAGCTGTTTCATCCGACCATAGAATTTTGTCCAGGAAGTGGGGATCTTCACTGTGCCTTTGCAGCATTACACGGCAAAATGTGACTCGTAGCGGACAGTCCCGCGGTAATAACGTCTGCACACGCCTGTAGTGATATGGGTGAAGCTTGTGACGTTTTAATATTCGATGTGCAGAACTTTTCGAGATTCCTGTAGCTTCTTCTATGGCACGTACCGAAGTAGTCAAGTCATTTTCTATCTCATTGAGAACTTCTTCATCACGATCCAATCTAGGTCTTGCAGCGCTTCTCCTATTGGATGGCATACGACCCTCCGAAAACGCTTGATGCACATTAATAAACACTCGATAATAAGGATATTTTTGAGCATTTGGGTATCTTTCTCGATACAGTCTGCTAGCAGCGTTAGCATTACATCGGCATTCTCCATTTATTAAATGCATATTAGCGTATTCCTGTGGTGTGTACGGTTGCGGCATGTTAAACGCCAAACAGTCCAAAATGCGCCAGAACTCTAAATCACAAAACACACTTTTACTACATCGCTCCAAAATGGGTTCCCCATTTTGGGTATGTAGTAAAAATGGGGAACCCATTTTGGGTATGTAGTAAGTTAAAAGTGATTACTGACAATTACAATTTAAGGAATTTGTTTAGAAATAATAGGCCCATATTTTTTTATAACTTGTTTTCCTAGAGTATTATACCATTTTGGAATGTTGGTTAGTTGCGTCAATTTTTAAAAAAACTTGACATACTAGTGCTCATACTTTTTTTTACACCACGATAAGTTAAATTTGGTTAAAAGTAAAAGTCTTCAAAAAATTTAGGGAATAAAATAAGTTTCATTAATTTTCGTGATAAAACAAGAGTTATTCTGGAGTTTTTAAGAATTGTGGTAGATAGCAGTACTATTCAGGTTGCCTATAAAAAAAAGAAAAAATATTAAAAAAAATTGTGGTCATGGTAGTGAAAAATATCATAAACGGTCTCAATTTCTGAAGAATTTCATTTTTTTATATAATATAACTTAAAATATAATTGGGATATATTTTTTTTTCTTTTTTTCCCCGATTAGTCCGGGGCAGGTCTATTCTCCGGTGTTGGCTTATCGTTGAATTTTGGGACACGTTGTATATTATATAAAAGTTCAAAGAAATTCGCAGTCCGAAGTCAGGATGTTAACGGTGTTTCACCCTGTGCCTTGGAAGGCGCGCAAAGGTGCACGCGACACACACACACATACACACACACGCTATATATATATATATATATATATATATATATATATATATATATATATATATATATATATATATATATATGCGTATTTTTATTTGGATTAGGGTATTGAAATTATTGCTCATTATTTGAATACAGAGGTTATATATGCAAATAATTTTTTTTAATAGAATAAGGGTGACAAACGAGCACATAGTCCACACACTGCTTAAGACGTGTAGGCGGATACACATGTCTTCGAAATATTTTACTTCTCAGAAATAAAGATTTCCTAACGATAATTTTATTGGTACCGGTGGGGCGGCGCTTTAAATATTCGTTTAGTGTTCGCGTAAGTATAAGAAATCATTAAATAAAGTAGAAATTTAATAATTATTTAAAGAGTCATGTCTGGATTATTCTCTAAATACTAATAATTAACTTAACGTAATATCATTTGTGTATACTCGGAAACAAATTTAAAAATCATTTTCGATAAAAAGGATAATCCATTGACTAATATTTGTATTTGTTCATTAATAAAAAAAGCATTAATTGTTCTGGGACTTTTTTACTTGTAAATAACAACAGGATGACGATAAAATAATAATAAAAACACAATTAATTCGATTAATTTGTTTATAGATTAGGAAGTAATTGCATTCTTCACCCCTTCGTAGTCAACATACCACGCACTCGGACCAAATGCTTTGCTTCGTAGCTTGTAATGCGTATAGCAAGTGGAATAATTTGCCAGCATCTGTGTTACCATTCGATTGCCCACATTTCTCAAATCTTTAAGGCAAAAATGAATAGGTTTTTGTTATGCTAAGTCAGTGCGCTTGACCATCTTCGGTTGTGTTACCACTTACCATTAAGTGGAATAGTCGACAAACACTGGCCTATAATTGCAAAAAAAATACTTTGATTTAAACTTAAATATACGCATCCTGAAAACAGTCATCGTGGAAAATTGATTAACGCGGTCAAATCAAAGCCGCTTAATCGCGTTTACAACATTGACCGGGACTGTCAGGGCCCTAATGTCATCGATTAGCGGAAACATCGAGGTCGCTCGACAAAAAATATTTCAACGTAACTGATGCCGAACATTCGTCACACGGAGATGATTAAACGGCTCATTTGTAAGGGGCAAACAGTATGAATCGTCCGGTTAAATATGACCGCGCAATTCCTGTACAGTTTGAATCTCCAGCAGATATCATAAGGATTAACAGAATGCACGATAAATTGTCTATGCGGAAACTGGAAGAAATTCGTAGTATTGATTTATAGATTCATTAGTACTTACACTGTATATGTTTGTATATTTGTATATACTTGTATGTTTGTATATTTGTATTTACTTGTATATGTTTGTATATTTGTATATACTTGTATATGTTCGTATATTTGTATTTACTTGTATATGTTTGTATATTTGTATGTACTTGTATATGTTTGTATTTTTGTATATACTTGTATATGTTTTACGCGAAAAATACACATTGAATAAAAATAAAATTATACGGATTTTATCGCGTTTAATTTCAACTTTTTTGCCCGATGTTTTGGGTGCTTTCCAGTACCATGGTTACGAGGGGACTGAGGTGTTTGACGTCCCGGTGTCAGTCAGTCCGAAATAATTACTGTAAAAATTTAAAATATACTTATTTAACAACAACTATGGCCTTTACTAATTTATTTCTATTAAAAAAACAAATGTGCATTGTAGATTAGTGGCCATAAAGGTTGATTCAGGTTTCATCTCCTTTAAATAGAGGATGTAAAACAGTTGCAAAGTAATTCAGTGTTCAGCATATGAATTTCCAAGAAAGTGAGGTCGGAGTTGAGTAAATTCCTGGTATTATATTTCACACTTGTTAAACTTGCATGGATCAGTTGCAAGTTAGCACTATAGCAATAAATCCTGGAGTCCAACTAACATATTAGCTGTTGCGGAACAAAGCCGCGTAATGCTTTACCTGCACGCAAACGCTCCGACTAGCTTAGCTTACCTTCTTATTTAGTGTTGGATTTGTAACACCATTTGCTTTGACGTACATAGTTTCTTTTTATATAAAACATTATGTACACTAGGTTTTTACTGGATCACGAAGGTAGTTAACACAGTAATAAGATGATCCATATAATATGCAAACCATTTGTTTCGTCTTTCGTTTTGCGTTCAATAAAGAGAGATAATTCGGCAGCATTTTCCGATTACAATGTGGGTATCTTCAAGATAAGAGTAAATCATATATTTTAGTTGTTTCTCCACTTTTAAGTGTTAAAAATATTTGCATCATTGTAATATTTAACTACCACTTGATGGTAAGAGACGATGCAGCCCAAGATGGTGAAGCGCATTGACTTTACAAAAGCTTATTCATTCTTGCCTTCAAGTCACCCACACCCTCACCACACTGTGATCGTATGGAAAGACAGATGCTGTCATTACTATAAATCTTACATTGTTATATAAATTTAAATTATTCAAGGATGTATATTATATTTTTTAATAGTTTTAACACAGTTGTTAAAACTAAACTTCGACCGTCTCAGTCCAAGATTCGTTTTATTTATAGTTTTGAGCTTAAACTATTCATTAAAGAAGTCTTCTAGTCTCTTTATATATATATATATATATATATATATATATATATATATATAAATTAAAGAAGTCAGGACTCCACTGTCTTCGCGAAATTAGATATTTGCTGTCAAATTCCACATATTCATTTTAGTTCGCACGTTTCCCACGGGACCGTCGCTTGTATTTTTTTTGTTATTTTACTATAATTCCTTCGTTTTAAAACATTCAATGTATTATTACATCAATTGCGAATCATTCCTACTAAAATTCCGTAGCCATAGCCTACGGCGTAGTACCATAGTGATGTAGCTTTCACGCACTTAGTGCTACGCTACGATTTTCACATTTGCCCTGAAGCTATTGCGTGTTTAAGTCTACGGGGGGACCATCGCAGTTTCCGATATTTTGTAGATAAACGATATCTATGTAGTGTAGCCTGAAGCAATCCTTTCGTTTTACTTATCTATTATATTGTCTTGTCTAACAAATATAGTTGTTTTATGTTAGCTTAATGTAAGGAAATGCAAAATAAGTTTAAATGAAAGTGAAGGAAATCAGTATTTTTTTTAATTGAACACTCGAAGCACACATTTTATATGGTAATATTTAAATTGATCGGGATACGGCTTGGTACCGTATTTTAATACGTGGCAGGGCCATGCTGCACCTATATTATAGTTCTAGCACGAATGGTTCGCTCCGACCGTGTAAAGACCACGCTCTCACAGAAAAGTGAAAGTTTAGTCTATATACGTCCCACTACTGGGCACAGGCTTACTCTAACTTCTAAACATGTCTTCGAAATATTTTTTCTTCTTTCTCAAACATGCAGGTTTCCTCACGATGTTTTCCTACCCCGCCGAGCACGTGATAAATCAGAACTCAATATTGCAATTAATAATTTCGTTGGTGCCGGCAGGGATCGAACCCGGGATTTTCGCGTACTGTTAAAATTACCCCAAGCAACCACAGCTCTCACAGAATAACAGCATAAAATAGCGGCTTAATGCTGCTGTGTTTCGAATGACGAGTATGGAGAACCGTAGCCCCTTTTTACTGGAAACCAGCCATTACACCTGTCTTTAGAGATGACAACGCATCATCTGCATTTTGATTCTTAATCAAGGATGGATGAACATGTCTATGGGCGCAACATGCACTTATTGGCAGGAGGTCTGTGTGTTTGTCACCCTTATCATATAAAATGAAATAAACACAAGCATAAGCTTACCATTGTTATAAGTAAAACATTCGTCACTAGTAACCTTTTAATTACGATAAAGAATGCTCGAGTTTTGAAATCAATTAAAAATAAATGCTAGCTTTTAGCAATCTGCGGCGCGATAAAATTACTAAATGGTTTCATGAATAAATTAAAGTTGCAGTTGTTCATTAAACCCAATCAAAACGACATAGCCGAACACATTGAATTTAAGAGCAAATTGAACAGGAAATGCGTTGGTACGTCTCTAAGCGCCAAGTAAACACGAATAGAGTATAAACAAACAAACAGACAAACGGCTCTGATCCCTCTGTATACGCTTGCATTACGCGTTCCTTTACGGGACGTTGATTGAGGGTTTGAATTGATACTTTTCCTATGGAAGGCCGTAAACGTTCCTTAAAAATGTAGACTTACAGCATCAATATTGCGTTATTTCAAGAATGTGGATAATGCGTAATAGAGACTAACGTCACTTATATTGAGGAAGTTGACGTACGTGTTCCGTTACCGGGTTTTAAAAGACATCAGTGTTTTTTTCGCTATAAAAAGCCGTATAATTGAAACACTAATTGTTTTCGTTTTTAATCGCTATGATGTTTAGTATAAATAGTTACATTTGTGATTTTAGATTTTGTATATGTTCCATATAATTTATAATACTAGAAAATTCAACGCTGTCACGTGTGGCGTAGGTATGTCAATCAAACACGGTGTCCTTTCACGTACATACTTTATTTAATTTGATAACTACTAGTGATGCAACGAATACTACTGTTATAAATACGAATATCAAATATAATATTCGGCGAATACAAATATCTCGCCATGGTAATGAAAATCTAATTCATTTGATGATTTTGTATTGTTCTAATAATTAAAATTTACAACAGGCAAATTATTATAAAGGTTTTTAACCTCAAATTTGTAGATTTTTTGGTTTTAGGCGATTTCTTTTTCAGTTAAAAGCCTTTCCGAGGCGACTGTACAAGGTTTCAGTGAAAAATATTTTTGGGCGAATTTCTTCCGCCTTGGAAAATGGACATTTTCTCGCCAAATAAAAGTCCAATGGATCAGAGGCAAGATTTAAGACTTCATATTATTGGGATTGCTTGTTATAATGTCGTTGATTCTTTGGTTAGTTCTTTAGTAGCCTCTTCAAAATTGGCCGCAATATCAATAATTTGGCTCATAAGAGCCCATTGCCTTGCTGTGATTTCATGACGACAATTTGGTAGAGATGGTAAAACATCTTGAATTGCTATGCGTTGGTCATGTAATCTCTTCAACATCTGATATGTTCCCATCTAGTTTCAACATCTTGAAACAAAACATGTTTCGGTATATTATTTGCTTGTTGAAAATCTTTCAGTTGTTGGAGTGTTAAAATGATTAATAACTGTCCCGCCCTTGCGTAGCCGTCGATGTGGCTTAGGGCCTATCCACACGTCGTATTTTTTACGCGATGACGACCAGCGTTTTCAAAGTCTGTCAGTAAATAATTAGAGTTACGTACAAAAATATTAGTTTTTAAATATTCGTGATTAGTATTCGCCGAATACAAATATTCGGTAAATGTCTACTATTCGTGTTCGTATTCGTTGCATCACTAATAACTACCATCACAACCTTCTCTCATAAGCGGATTACTTCATATTTGTAGGTTTACTTATAACAGGAGTGGAATAACATAGCTACACACTAATTATACTGGCCAGGCAGACGTTCTGCCCTTTCCGACGACCGTTTGTCCTATACAAATCTTTAAAATTGCATTAAGCTATATTGAGAGTCACTTATCGATATAAAAGCCATCTCTCAAGTTGGAGCAAGCAATACAAATTTTTTATACGTGGTAGTGCAACACTGTGTCTATTGTGGTTGTAGCAGGAATGAGAATGAGAGCGTGGTCAAAAGAAATTAAAATCAATCCAGTAGTTTAGTTCATCGCGGAAAAATATTGTGACACGTAAGTTTTATTTATAAAAATAATAAAACCATTTAACACAAATTTATACATGTCTAAATTATGTACAGTGAATATTTATCCTTCAAATACAGGCATTTTAATTGTCCCATGTTGGTCTGGGAATTTAATAGGTTCCATCCTTACGAGTATGACAAAAAATAATGTGCCAACTGTATTTTAATGCCTAGCATGTCGTCAAAGTCGAATAATGAGATATTGTATTGTTATTATGTATGTGTGAACGGCAGAGTCGGAAAAGGACGTCCTAGGCGAAAGTTTATCGACCGAATTGGCGATATATAGAAAATTGGCCAAATTCGGAGTACCCTTAACCAACGAGCTTGAATGAGTAGGTATATAGATGTGGAGTAGGCAAGAGAGGTGTATCAGGATCGTGCCAAATGGAAGTCTGTAGTCTCTGCCTAACCCTCAGGCGTGAGATTTTATGTTATATGTTATTATGTATGTGTTGGGCTAGCGACTTATCAATTATTTCACAATTTTCTTACTATACCCATAAATTTCGCTAAAGGTGATTCGAGTAGATCTCTGCTCTTTGGAAATACATGGTAGAGCCATACTGCAACTATATTATGGTTGTAGCACGAATGAGTCGACTCGACCGGGGTAGGAGCACGCTCTCACAGTATACCGAAGTAAAATAGCAGCTTAGTGTTGCTGCGTTACGTATAGTGAATGTAGAAAACCGGAGATCCTTTTACTGGATACGAGGCATTCCATGTTAGTTCTCGGGGATGACAACGCATCCGCATTTTGGATAAAAGAAGATGTCTATGGGCCACAGCATCCACTTACTAGGCCAACTGAGTGCCCGTTTGCCACTTATATTATATTAAAAAAAATCTGTCTACCCCATTGTGGGTTAGAGGCTTGACGCTACGTTTGAAACTACTTCAACTAAATATAATAAATTAAAGCACACAACAAACACACACTATCGAAATCAAGCAAACCAAAAACAGTCTATTAAGTCTAGACGAATTTTAGAGCGCTTTCCGATCACGTGTCGCGAAGAATTTTTACAACCCTATCTATATCATATTTATTTACGATCAATAAAAGTTTTATGGTAGCAATCTTTAAGCGAGTAATGTCTAGGCAGTGGTGCATCGGAGTCTGGTCTCGCATGGCATAACTTATTACTCAGTTAGACGCCAGTTGATGTTTGTAGCGATAACTTGAGTATTGCGGATGAGTAATGGAATGACACTGCGCCAAACAGTGCGTTCACTGATATCTGTATTACACATGGTGTGCATATATTTAAAACTGACGATATGTCTTTATTTTGAAGCTACTTTTTACACTGTATGTATTTATATTCTAGATGGTTCGACTTCTTTTCTGACTAAGCCGCCCATGCTCTCTCTGCCACCAAATAGCAGTGCCTTCACCACAGTGTTCCGTTCTGAAAGGTAGAGTTGGTATAATAATAACAAGCTGGGAAGCATTCCATCTTACTCCACAGTGCTGATAACGTATCTGTAGACTTCTTCGTTTAACGTAGGCTGCAGGTGTCAAATTATAATTAAGATTGTAAGTTTATTTGTCGCTTTAGTTTTAACCGATTTCAAGAAGGAGGAGGTATTCAATTTGACTGTATGTTTTTTATGTGTGATCCCTCAGAACTTTCTTCTGCGTGAACTGATTTTGATGATTCATCTTGTTTTTTTATTAGCAAGTTATATTAATATATTATATAACTATATTAATATATTATATTATATACATTATTATATAAAGAAATTTATACGCGACCACACGAGAAGCACTAGCTCCCCGTGCCATACAAATTTGATCAAGATCTGACTGGTAGTTTTTGAGTTATCCTTATCTTTATCGTAAATACGTATTATTATACGTATTTAATTGACTTCGAATGCATTGATGACAATTTAATTTTATTTATATTGAAATCGGTTGTACGAAATTTTTAATGTAACCACTTGTTAATTATCAAATATTGTTCGCAACACTATGTATGGGAGTTTCATTAAATTTAAAAATAACTTTATTGTTACGTAGAACGAGTTAAAATGTTAAAAATCACCCAAATGAATTATACAAATTGTAGAATGCCTACCATTTGTGAAATTGTTCTGAATTGTAGTTACCTACAGAGAAGCACTGACCTGGCTGGCGAAGAAAAGGAATTTTTATCGGGAATTTTCGTAGTAACTGGAGAGTAACAGTAGATTTATGAATAGTATAAAACTTACAGTTTCGTAGTTTACGTTGGTCGTAATGCGCTAGTCGGGCCTTGTACGGCTCGACAGTCGTGTAGTTTGTACGGCTGTACTTTTTAAATTACATTGATTTAGAGCTAAATGTGTTTGAATTTATTATTTAAACTCGAAAAATATAAGGGTATTAAGATTGAAGGTCAAGTATATGCATGTAATATGTAACGTACAATTACATCTGTTTACTCGACTGCCCCAGAAGGAGGATTATGTTTTTCGAGAATATGTATGTATGTCCATCTCTCTGGCACCCTTTATAGCCGAAACGGCTTGATAGCTTTTATTATGTGATGTGATTAGATTCGTGTTAATTTTGGGATTGACATAGGCTATATATAATATTATATATTCCATCGACAAATACAAAAAAAAAATTTGGCGTGGAAAATGATCTCATTTAAAAATTGGTAGACTCTATTTGCGAAATTAGGTTGGATTTAAATATTGAATTGGCAACCGGCATAAGTAGTTAATAGAGCACGCGCTAACCTGACGACGTCCAGCGACGAGTCTCGTACTTATCAGGCTTTATTCCAGTAATGCATTCCGACTTGTGTTACATAGTTACACAAATTTATCACAGTTCACGGTCGTGATTTCAAGTTTATGATAATTTTTCAGATTAAACAGATGAAGCGATTCGTTGTTAAAAGCTAACGGAGACCCAGTATAATACTGACACGTGCGTGCGAGGAAAAACGGAGAGTGCCGGTTGCAAATTAATGAAGGGTTTAGATGACATCTGATTTGCCAATATGATTGACTTTAAAAATGCGCGAAAATTTCGTTTTAAGGATAAGTTAAAAATGGCGGTAACAGCAAGGGAGGGGTTTTTTTACAGGGATTTTCACCATTTTTGTGATAGTTTTGTTTATTTAATAATTAGTAAAAAATATCACATAATTAAGGCAATTTTGTGGCTGAAGCACATTAAATTAATTTCAAGAGTGTAGTAAGATTAGCACGGCTATAAAGTAATATTGTTAAGCAATTCAAAATATTCTCAATCCTAAAACTAATCTCGTAGCAACAAAGCTACTGCAAAATAATGCTTATTTGTTGCTGTAATTCAATAAATTATTTACAATTTTCTTGTATTTTATGTACCCTTGCATCCTGTCAAAGTCAACTGCTGAACATTGACCTCCACCTCATAGGGCTCATATTTCAATTCCCCATACTACATGCCTAATATTTGCCACAGTTGCCACGCTTTGCTTGGATTCTGGCAGACGCTGCTGCCTACCTCTTGGTATGTTTCTCTCCGTCGCCTCTTACAATATGGCGAGTTGGATATTTTATGTGCGTGTATTTTTTTAAAGCGATGATTTAGGTTTATTTTTTCAATCTCGATAGATCAGTACAGAAAAATAGTAACATAGCGGCTTGACAACTTCTAACAATACAGGCTGAAATAACAAGGGGGAAAAGGTTGCATTCAGCTCGTTTAATTAGTTGCTCAAACGCGTCTAGCTTCCTTTGAAATATCCCAAAAACCATAAAGTCTGCGTAACCATTCACTGGGTGCTATGGTTCTTGGTAGGACAATTCGTTATATTTGTGAAAGCAAGCGTGTTAACAAGCTTTCATTTTAGGCTCGTAGACGAACTTCGACTTTACGCTCTTGGACATAGGAACCATTTACAATAATAAACATTGATGGCGTCTACCTTATTAAAACTGTGTTGAGGGAAATTCAATATCATTGTAGAAAAATAACCCTCTATTTCTATTTTTATTTTATGTTGAAAGATTATTATTATTTTTATTATAATGCCAGTGCGTGATTATATGACCACCTGGTGGTAAACGTTCATGAAGCCCTAGAAGTTAAATCGCTTTATATTAGCGTAGCAAAGGCCTATTGGCATATGGCACTATCACCTTGAAGGACACCTAGTTAAAGACAGACGCTGGCATGTCATTACATCTTAGCGGTACGCATTACAAAACACAAACTGGAACGTATGTTTCTAATACTTGGAATATTGATAACAAAAAGGTAGATCGTGCCGATTATCTGGTTGTCCGATGGTGTAAAGTGAAGGGAGGAATTAAGCCATGTTATTCAAATTTAACGATAATTATGCCATGGTACACTGTACTTAATATAGTTTCGCACTTTTGATTTTGACGCTGATCTAAATTGATAGCTGGGTATTTACTCACATAAATTAGTATTTGTAGTATTATCTTTCGAATTCAGATCCACAGTTGGCTCAAAAGATACCCATATACCCACCTGATCGGCTCCGTTAGTCCAGTAGTTGTAAATGCGTTTGCTGATAATGAGGTCTCGGGTTCAAATCCTGGCTTGGGTCAAAATCAGTGAATGTCTGTCTGTATAGCTGTATAATGTGTCAGTAGCAGCTAGCGGTCAGGAAGTTCGCCCCGTGGTTTGGAAAGCACGTAAAAAGCCGTATGACCTGCGTCCGAGCTCTCTGGTCGTGTCGGTTACTGTCCCATCGAACTATGAGAGTGATGGAAGAGAGTACACTTACACATTATAATCCTGTCCTGCGCTGACCGATACAGGCCTACTGTAAAGTAAAGTAAAGTAAAGTAAAGTAAAGTAAAGTAAAGTTCACTATATTACTGCTGGCTCAGGCTCCCCTATTTCTGAGAGAATTCATGTGTTGACAATTACATTCTTGAAATATTTTTTTCTTATAACTAGACATGCAGGTTTCCTCAGATGTTTTCTTACCGTAGTAATAGCACTTTGAATTTTTGTTTAAGGCTGAGCACGTGGGAAATCAGTGCTTAAAATTGCAATTAACAAATTCATTGATGTCTGCAAAAACAAAAGCAACCCAAGTGAGGTCCCCACTTGGGTTGCTTTTGTAGCTCAAATTGGCAGGTTTATTCCTTGATTCGAGGAACAAGTTGTAAGGTCAGAAAATTTACTTTAAACGAGATCACTCTATAGTTAGAGGATCCATGTTTTCCCACAAAGCCCCATGAGAAGACGGTGAATTCGAGTCACGCACGGTCGCCTGAGCGTCGGACGTCACCCACAATCGCAATTTTGATTACTTGTGGTTGGATTCAGCATCTGGAACATTTTTTGGTGTAGACAACTTACTTTTTTGCATGAACCGCACGGAAAATCGTGACTGAACCCTCATTTATTGTGTTTATTTTTTTATTAATAAATAAACAGTTATTTTGACCTCACGCTTATATGTTGTTTTTGGTTGGTTATATATCAAATTCAGAAACAAACATAAGCTAGTAATTTTAAGTATTCGACTGGGAAATATATATATATATATATATATATATATATTATATATATATATATATATATATATATATTTTTTTTTTTTTTTTTTTTTTTGTATGTGTCGGTGTTTATAAAAATCCCAGCCATATATTTACTGCTAGATTTACCTATCAAAAGGTTTTATTTTTTTATACAGCGACTTTGTTATAGTTATTATAATTAAAAAAATTTAAGTAAATACACAACTTAACAAGTCACTTTTAAAATGTATTTTATAATTAATTTATAATATAATATGTCGTCGACAGAGTTATTTTTGGTCGGCTTTACTCACTGCACATCATGATGCGGAGCAATGATTTGAAGGTCATACAAATACTGATTCTTCTAAGAGTACTACTCTTAGAAGAATCAGTATTTGTTGTTGTTGTTTAATTCCGTGCAGAATTCTAACCCGTGACCCTCAGCACCACTGCGCCACTGCGCCACGGAACCTTTAAACCGAAAAAGTTATTACTCTTTACCAATCGATTGCTGTATTGATTACTGTATTGACACTTAGAATAGTCTTTCATTGTATATATAGTTACATGAACATTTATCCAACTGCGGCGGAGACCATGCTCATGTAACCGTTGCTTACGAGTAGTAACGCTTATGCAAAAAGTTCAGTATAGGCATGCTTTTACACAAATTATTATATAGATGTATTGGCATACATTGAAACTCGTAACTCAACTTAGTATATTGACCACTAGGCCGTACGTACATCGTACATCATTGTAAAATACCTCCGTACATCGCGGACATTTGCGTATCCGATTCTAAAAATATATTCATAAATGAGCCAGTGTCAACGCCACTATATGTGCCTCTTCGAAATCTCACACCAACGTAATGCATAATTTGAAATGTGACCGTACCATTGAACGTAAGACAACGATTGAAATGCGAATTTCAACGGTCAAACAAATCACATATAATACGTCTTTTTTTATAGGATAGGGTGACAAACGAGCACACAGTCCACCTGAAGGTAAGTAGTTACTGTGGCCCATAGACATCTGTCCTTGATTACGAATCAAAATGCAGGTGCGTTGTCACCCGTGAGGACTAAGATAGAATGCTTCGTTTCCAGTAAAAAGGGTCTCCGGTCTCTACACCATTGAGGTATACTATAGTTCGATGCTCTACACTCACCAGACGAAACACAGCAGCATTAAGCTACTATTTCACGCTGGTATTCAAATGTTTTTTTGAAAAAGACATTACCTTCACACTAGGATTTGTTCCTCTATCGTGGAGGCAGTTTACATACATAAATTGCACAAGGACAAACATCGAGACACGGAACATTAACTTGTAAACTATACAAATACTTGTATTCGAATCCGCGGCCTTCAGCGCCGTAACTCATTGTTAAGCCATGGAGTCGTCTAAAACACAATGTCGATCTGAGCAGAATCAAGAGACAATTCTGTCGACCCTGTAATGGCCTACGATCTTACTCATATTTCACGCTTACTAATGGCTATCATCACCTCTTTCGATTGGCGTATTAGAGGCTTTTCAAACTAGAAGCGCCCTCTTTCCCCTCCACCCGCTTTCCATACCCGAGACCTTACTCGGCTTTTGATAGTTAATTAAACGTCAAGAGGGAAATATTCGAGTCATTAGGAAAACTCGAGACGATGCAGTCGCGGCCGGAAGAGCCGTCGCCGCTCCCCCTACTCCGGTTTCTGAACGCCACTTGCGACTTACTACATGTTCTCGATATGTCATGTAATTTAGTTATCTATTTGTATCGTCTTCATTACATTTATTGTAACTAAAAGAGTATAAAGGACGTACTTTCTTCTCTTAAGCATTCTCTACCAGTCAAGTGATTGGCATTCTCTACCAGCATAGATATAAGAAAGAATTGCTGTTTTTTATATTTCTATGTCTACCAGTCAAGTAATTGTGAAGTGGAAATTTGCCGTAGGTGTAGCTGTATGTAGATTGTGAGTTGATAAACTTCAATGTTAATTTTATAATATAAAGCAGATGTGCTTACTAATCTTCACTAATCGAACCTCAGCCAAACCTATCCACACATAATCGCGTATAAAGTGTAAACTAATTATTACATCACCTTATGTTCTATATCAGTAAGGCAAAAATTTTACATATTATTAAGCTATTATCTTTTTCTCTAAACGAGTTTTAATAGTAATAAACACATGGGCACACCCATCGCGTGCAAAACAGTATACATTTCTCTTGATTTTGAATTCGCCACATTGGCATATCGCCGATCTGCCAGCTATTTAATGTAACCGACCGTTGCGCGCTGTGATTTGTAATCGATTTTTTCTGTGCAACTTCAAATGTTTCGTTTCTATCTTACACTAAACTTATTAATAGATTCGAGTTTAATATTACGTTTAAGCGAGATACCCGAATACGTTGCCGTCGATGCCATTGATTTTGATAATCTTATTTACCACTTCCTCGGTGACATCTCTTTAACTTTCTTTTAAACATTAAAACACAACGAACTTTTCTATCGTATCTTATATATCGTATATATATATATATATATATATATATATATATATATTTTTTTTTTTTTGTGTATGTTGTTTTTTATACAATTATTGTTATGCGCTAGCAAGCGCTTGTAAGCAAAATGGCGATCGTAAGCGGTAAGCGCTGTCAAATCGTAAGTAGCTGTTTTCCTCTAGGACACGAAGTTAGTTTTAACTGGAGATCCTAACCTAATTTAAATATATGTTTGTAAAGTATTCATATTAAAAACTTACCAATCATGAATTTTTAATAACATGTATATGTTTATTCATGTCATTATATTACTTAAAACTATTATAAATGCTGCTGTGTTTCGTATGGTGAGTGTAGAGAACCGGAGACCCTTTTTACTGGAAATGAGGCATTCCATCTTAGTCCTCACGGGTGACAACGCATCTGTATTTTGATTCGTAATCGAAGATAAATGTAGATGTCTATAGGCCACAGCAACCACTTACCATCAGGTGGACTGTGTGCTCGTTTGTCACCCTATCCTATAAAAAAAATAATATTGCACAAAACAATAATTACAATAATTACTTATAAATTCTACTTCAATACAAACAAATTAAATAGGCAAAATGGCGGATTGTGTCAGCGCTACTGAAGTTAGCAAACGTGTCCTGGCCGAAAAGTGTTTTGTTTCGCCATTTTGCTTACAAGCGCTTGCTAGCGCTTTTTTCTGCCAAACGCACCCAATGCTCCTACTTGACTATTCATACAAATAATTTGTAGGTCATGCACGTTGTTACCGAGGCGCTGCCATTCTCGTCTTGAATCTAATACGGATTTTTTTTAAACAAATGTGAACTTTTATTTTTGCTATACTTATGTAGGTAGAGGCGAATGTTTTGGCTCGACCGGTGAAGGACCACGCCCTCACAGCATACCAGCGTAAAATAGCAGCTTATTGCTACTGTGTTTCGTATAGTGCGAGTAGAGAACCGGATAAACTTTTTACTGGAAACAAGGGATCCTATTTTAGTCCTCAGTGGAGACAAGCAAGCATTGGCATTTGCATTTTGATTTTTAATCGAGAATAGACGCAGATGTCTATGGGCCACAGCAGCCACTTATCATCAGATGGATGGATGCTCGTTTGTCAACCTTATTATAAAATACTAAAATACTATAAATAAAAATTCTAACTACAAATGCTTTAGTGAAAAAAATACCACCCTTCTCTTGGTTTATTTCCCAGAAAGAATAGGCTAGTAGAGTAGTTTTTTAAGCTTCCATCAATAACCCAATTAATAGTTGCATCACTGGCAATTTATCTGAAACAAATAAGATAAAAGTAATTTATCGATCGTAATAAGTGATGAGATGAAATGCCGATGAATAAAATTTTAAACACGGTTATTCGAATTAACCCACAACATATTAATTAGAAGTACCACTCCAAGCATGAATACGCCCGTATCTTTTGAACATCCTTTCACCTGATACGAAGATTTTCGTCTGTCCACTTGAGACTCCGATGTTTTATTTTGCTTTCTTGTTTAAAATTAAAATGTCTTATTTATTGTATCAGACAAATTAAAAATGAGCAGAACTTTATCATCGTGTTTGTATTAAAATTAAAGGTGGCGTCGCGTCATGGCTATATCTATTATCTACGAATGTGGTGTTATGACTTAGATTTAAGACCATTTATTTTATTAATTTGACGTTTGTTTTCAAAAATATTTTCCCAATTTTTTATGATCTAGTATAGAGCATTCCTAACATTGGTTTCTATTTGTTCGTGAATTTTTATTACGAGTAACTGTTCTACGTGACTTTGCCCGCGTGTAATTTAGTTTTAATTTTTTTTCCTAATCCCTTTTCTAATAGAAATAGAAATAGAAACTTTTTTATTCAATGTAGATTATAAAAATACTTATTGAAAGTCACTTTTTTAATTTAGCACTGGTTCGCAAAAAAAAAACCTCTGTCCTGGGAAGAACCAGCAAGAAACCCAGTAAAAAAAGTAGCCTAAGTTAGTCTTTATAACATCAGTTATCTGCCAGTAGAAATCACAAAATAAGTCCAACCAGTTCGGAGTTCAACCGGAATAGACCAACATTTTAAAATTGTGTTTTTGTTATAACTAACATATTCCGTTTTTCTTACATGGTAGAGCCACGCTGCAGCTATATTGTGGTTGTGGCACGAATGGGTCGGCTCGACCGGGGAAGGACCATGCTCTGACAGAACACCAGCGTGAAATAGTAGCGTAATGCCGTTGTGTTTCGTAAGGTGAGTGTAGAGAACCGGAGACCCTTTTTAATGGAATCAAGGCGTTCCATCTTAGTCCTCAAGGCTGACTACGCATTTGCATTTTGATCCATAGTTGAGGATAAATGATGATGAATATCAATGGGCCACAGCATCCACTTACCATCAGGTGGACTATGTGTTCGATTGTCACCTAATGCTATAAAAATACTTTTATATGCGTTTAGTAAAGCTGTTATGTTATTACAAACGGACACTTCAGTTCAATTTATTTGTATAGATCAGTTGTGCCATTGTAGAGATTAGCCTGGACAGACGAAATTTTTAATAATAGTTATCCGTGTCCTAACTCCTAACGGCATGCATATCAACTTCGAGAGACGCTTTAATTTTATGTCAGATAAATTTAATGTAATAAGTAGATAAATTTGAAAGAATATTTACTTTCAACATGCAAGCCATAATAAGTGATCAAATTTAGTTAACACCGCTATTTCTAATTTTTGACTTAAGTTTTCGTTTTCATTTACCATGCATTATTAAGAAAGTTCTTGCGCGGGCAAACAAAGAGACAGATTATAAAGGCGCTCTCCCTTGACCTCTTTACGACTTTTTAGAAGGCCCTAGCTCTAATATGCGTACGTGCTAGCAGCCGCAATGGCCACGATAAAGAACCGACGCCTCCTCCCCCCACCTTGTACTCGGCGCGGCGTGGTCAAAAATATAAAGGGCCAAAATTAAATTCCGTGCGGTCCATAAAGTATAGAATTACGTCATTATTCGCAAAGAGAATTTTCGCTTTTTACGTGCTCTCTGCGACATCATTTTTTTCGGCGGATTCGATTTTCTCAGTCCTGTTTTATTAAAGTTAATATTGTTTGCGCGCTAAGGTATGTTATGTTATTAAATATTGTTATTATATTATTACTCGAACGCGAATAGGTTGATTCGTGCCTATACTCATAGATAGTAGTGATATAATATGCCATAATATAGGTACATAAGTTTTTATATCAGTCGGTACTAGGAAGACGCCAGATTTGTTTCCCTCCGTCGATTCTTACAACACTCACGGGATATATTGATAAATAGAACTGTAATTATGTGAATTAAGTATGTAATAAATAAATAAATATTAGACCCGATAAGATTGTTTAGTTACGTCAAACATTCTATTAGACTCAATACACAGAAGACACAAGACGCCATTGTTCCATTTTAAAGTTTGAGATCTAATGTCGCGTGACGACAGCAAGGGAATTTTGGTGATCCGCGGTCGAGCGATTCTGAACTTTAAATCCAAGCAATTCAACTTAATCTAATAGTACATGATGAAGCAAACGGAAATTTGATTGTGATATTTGATCGAACTATTATATACCTTACCGTCGATTCTTAAGAATCCAAATTCTTAAACAGCAGGAACACATGTTCGCACGGGGAATTCGTGAGATTATAATAGGTCATTTTAAATGCATTCTTGGAATGCAAGTAAATTTCAACTCTATATTGAAATATGCAAAGTTTTATTTTCAGTAAGAAATAATGTTTTAAGGATCGAACCGCGGCATATGCTTTAAGTTCCTCACATTTTCGTTTAATGGAGGAACCGTTGTCTAAAATTACTCTGCTGTGTCGTACGATGTCACGACTGTGTGATCTCTGCGCTTTGAGTGTTTCATTATCTCATATTATCACAATTCTTCGCTTTCCATCGTTAATTCACGTATGTCCGTTTTTTTCTTTTTATTATTACAATGCAAAACAAGATAACAGTTAATCTAACAGCTGTTTAAGTTCGTGGATATCTACCACGATCAAGAAGACCACGGGCGCATTGACATCACTTATGAAGAATAACAAAATATTTTATCCGTGGTAGAGCCATGCTGCAACAATATCATGTTTGTAGCACGAATGGATCGGCTCGACCAAGTAAAGACCACGCTCTCACCAGAATACCAGCGTAAAATAGCAGCTTAAAACTGCTGTGTTTCATATGTTAAGTGTATAGAACCGGAGATTCCTTTTACTGTATACGTGGCATTCCATATTAGTCCTTAAGAGTGAAACGCATCCAAATATTGATTCTTAATCGAGAATAAATCTAGATATCTATGGAACACAGTACCTACTTATCATCACGTGGACTGCGTGCTCGTTTGTTGCCCTAATTCTATAAAAAAATGCAGCGTAACCTAAAGTTGTGAATTAAACAGCAGCGTCTTCCTGATGAGGATCTAAAAATAGTAAAAAAAACTGCGGTTGCCAATGCGCTTGTCAAGTGATGTATATGGTGTGTGATGAATCTATGAAAGAGACCTTTGTTTAGCAATGAATGTTGATAGTCTATGATGATAATGTTAATGACGATAATCTTGTGATTATAATGGATCTTTTAATCTTCAGATTTGAATTTGTAACGCAGAGGTGCACTAATGTGTAGTAGTATAAATATGAATAATCACTTAGCAGCCATTATTATATCATCATCATCATCATCACAGCCCTTCACAAGTCCACTGCTGAACATAGGCCTCCCCCAAGTAATGCCACAAAGCACGGTCCTGAGCCACCTGCATCCATCGACTTCCTGCATATCTTACCAGGTCGTCACTCCATCTAGTGGGGGGTCGCCCTACACTACGCCTACCGGTACGAGGCTGCCACTCGAGAACCTTTCTTCCCCATCGGTTATCGGTTCTTCGAGCTATATGGCCGGCCCATTGCCACTTCAGCTTACTAATCCGTTGGGCTATGTCGGTCAATCTGGTTTTACTGCGGATATCCTCATTTCTGAGTCTATCACGCAGAGAAACTCCGAGCATAGCCCTCTCCATAGCTCGCTGAGCGACCTTGAGCGTCCTCATACGGCCAGCAGTGAAGGACCACGTCTCTGATCCGTAAGTCATCACTGGCAACACGCACTGGTTGTACACTTTAGTTTTCAGAGATTGAGGTATACCTGACGAGAAGATATGTCGTAATTTACCGAACGCTGCCCAGCCGAGTTGAATCCGTCGATTGACCTCTCGGTCGAAGTTGGACTTACCTAGTCGGACTATTTGTCCCAGGTAAACGTACTCGTCAACAACTTCGAGCATAGTGCTCCCAACAACTACCGGCATAGGTGTGACATGGACATTAAACATAATCTTTGTTTTGTCCATGTTCATCTTAAGACCTATCCGTTGGGAGGCACTATTGAGGTCATTGAGCATAGTGCTTAAGTCCTCCAGCGATTCTGCCATAAGGACTATATCGTCGGCAAATCGAAGGTGAGTGATGTACTCGCCATTGATGTTAATACCGTATCCTTTCCAGTCCAGTAGCTTGAAAACGTCTTCCAAAGCAGCGGTGAAGAGTTTCGGGGATATAACGTCACCCTGTCTTACACCTCTCTGCAGTTGGATAGGTTTCGAGCTCTGGTTCTGTACTCGGATAGCCATCGTAGCCCTACTGTACAAACACTTCAGCACTTCAATATACCGACAGTCAACTTGGCACCGCTGAAGGGACTGCAGCACCGCCCAAATTTCGACGGAATCAAAGGCTTTCTCATAGTCCACATACGCCAGGCAAAGTGGCAAATTGTACTCTTCAGTCTTCTGTACAATCTGCCGCAGGGTATGTATGTGGTCTATGGTACTGAAGCCTTTTCGGAAACCGGCTTGTTCGGGAGGCTGGAAGTCGTCGAGTCTGCGTGCGAGACGATTCGTAATGACTCTCGAAAACAGCACGTAGACGCGGCTCAGAAGGGAAATCGGTCTGTAGTTCTTCAAGAGAGCGTTGTCGCCTTTCTTAAAGAACAAGACCACCGCACTTCTGCTCCACGCCTCTGGAGTAGTGCCACCATGGAGGACGGAATTGAAGAGCTTCTGAAGGACTTCAAGTACCGGTGTTCCACCCGCTTTCAGAAGCTCCGCTGTAATTCCATCCTCGCCTGGGGCCCTGCCGTTTTTAAGGTGCTGGAGAGCCATTCTAATCTCGCTTAGACTGACGTCCGGGATATCATCGGAATAGTGTCGGATAAGACTTGCTCTTGGATCGTTACTCACACTTGCGTGTGGCTCCAACGATGATGTGTACAGCTGCCCATAGAACCTCTCAATCTCACTCAAAATCTCAGGTGTCCCGGAAACGATGCTGCCACACTCAGTCTTCAGCCTTGACAGTTGGCTCTTTCTGGCAGATAGATCTCTGGCAAAGACTTTGGAGCCCTGGTTCCGCTCGATCGCTTCTTTAATACGAGCAGTATTAAAGTTGCGTAAGTCTCGCCGCATGCATTTGGAGATCTGTCTGTTCAGTTGCCTGTATGCTGTCAAATCTGTTGACGATTGCAGCCTCATCTCCCGTCTAACAGCCATGAGATTAAGAGTGTGATCGGAGAGTTTTTGTGTTCTTCTGCGGCGGGTCTTGCAGAACTTAGCTCCGACCGCATGGACAGTTTCCACGAGCTTGTCATTCATATCGTCCACTGCATTGCAATCTTGTAGGCACTGAAAGCGGTTGTGTAACTCGAGCTGAAAGTTTTCGGGATTTTGGATCAGAGCACGAGGGGGACGGAGCGTTGACTTCATTAGACGAGACCTCTCCAACTTAACGTTTAGGTTCAGTGTGCCTCTAACCATTCGGTGATCGCTGCCAGTTTTCACCCTTGCGATCACTGAGACATCACTGAACAGTTGGCGTCTGGTCGTCATAATGAAGTCAATCTCATTTTTTGTCGAACCGTCGGGGCTCGACCAGGTCCACTTCCTGTGGGGCCGCTTCTGGAAGAAAGAGTTCATCATAAAGAGTCCCTCTTTCTCCATAAAGTCGGCCAGCTGCTGGCCCCTTCGGTTCCGTTGCCCTACTCCAAATTTCCCTAACTTCAGCTCACCGCTTTCTCTTGTGCCTAGTTTTGCGTTGAAGTCTCCCATCAACACCGTGTAGTGGGTTTTGGAGGAATGTGTGGCTTTGGAAATATCCTCATACATTTCCTCCACCTCCTCATCGGAATGTGCCGACGTTGGTGCGTAAACCTGTATGACCTTCAGCGAATACCGTTTGGTGATTCTGAGTATCAGGTACGCGACCCTCGTCGACACACTCTCAATCTGTACAACGTTGTTGACGAGAGACTTGTGGACGATAAATCCGACACCTCCTTGGGACAGATGGTCGCCCTCCCGGTGATAGAACAAGTTGCCGGATTCGAGAATCACCGTGTCCTCCCCCTCTCTTCGGACCTCGGATAATCCTATAATACTCCAGCGCAACTTGTCTATCTCTTCTTCCAGCTCCAGGATCTTCTCGTCAGTCCTCAGTGTGCGTGCGTTAAATGTTGCCAGGTCGAGTCGTCGTAGGTGGCAACCGAACCTCCACCGGAGATTCTTAGCACCCCCTGTACCTGATTTCTTGAGATTCTGTGCACCCCCATTATTATATGATTATTTCTTATTTATTAAGAACAGAGCAGAAATACAACTTATAGAATCAGGCGTTACTTTGCTGAAATCCATTATATTAAAGTTGGTAAGAATTACTTCGCCCATATTCACTCAATGAAATATAATGATGTGTCTTACATAGTTTGATGAGCAGCTCCCACCCTGCTTCAAATCCGTATACTATCCCCGCCACCACTAATCGTCTAGTGTAGAGGTGAAACACGTGTCGTATTATCGTCGGTGGTATGTCTTTCGTTGTGTAGTGGTGTTGGGAGTAGTGGTGCTGGGATTAGGGGTGGCGGAGATAGTGCGCGCAACTGTGGGGGGAGGTGCTCTCCAAACTAGGTTTTTTCATAGTATAGGATGACAAGAGAGCACACAGTCCGCCTGATGGTAAGTGGTTGATGTGGCCCATAGACATCTACATCTATCCTCGATTACGAATCAAAATGCATCCGTGAGGACTTAGGTGCAATGCCTCGTTTCCAGTAAAAAGGGTCTCCGGTCCGGAAAGACACATCATTTTATTTCACTGAGCGGATATAGGCGAAGTAATTCTTACCAACTTTAAGAAGTAGAACCATTTAAAAGTCATAAAGTAAGCGATTCGGATCTAAAGTATGATCATATAAGCAATAAGTACCTCAATGTTAAAACCTAAAGCTAAGAGCTAAGCACTTCCAGTCATAAAGAAATGAACGGATTTGACGCGAATTTTCAACTTTATTCTACTTTCATTCAATTTGCATCGTTAATTTTTTATGGAATTATTGCAATGATTTATAGCCGCAGTAGCTCAGAAGCAAAGCGCTCGCTGTAAATTTGACAGTATATTAGCAACCTGGGTTCAATCCCCGCCGACACCAATAAAATTGTTAATTGTAATTTTAAGTGTAAGTGTAAGGAAAATATCGTGATGGGAGCTGAGTGAGTTATAAAAATATTTGAAGACATGTGAACTCTACCAAAATGCACTGGAGCTAATTGACTTAACTGCTCCATAATCTTTGCATCCAGCAGTGGGACGTACATAAACTGGAAATTTATATTAACTTCTTGGTATCTAAAATAATATTAACCTGTTTCTTATTTGTCTGCAGGTGAGTCGCAACACAATGGGGATGGCTGCGGTTATAGTTATATAAGTGAGTAGAATCTAATTATATTAAAAGAATACGAAGGAATATAATATATTACTTAATAATGCCTATACCGTCTGTATTAATATTACTATCAGGGTTGCTATATTGTAAATTTGCAAATGTGTTTTGCAAAACTACTCAACACTTAGTAAAGCCTCATTGCGGTATTTTATGGGCACAGTCGCCTCAGTCAGGAAAAGACGAGACTTTTGTTTCCAATGATTTAGGATAACAGTTTTTCTGGTAACGCGACAGACTTTCAATCTTAGTCCCCAAAAGTGCGTGGAGAGGCATGTGTCATGGATTTTTAATTCTCAATAAAGTGTAGATGTAAAATACTATGGAGTACAGTAGCAATTTACTATCTAATTGACTGCGTGCTTGCTTGCTTACAAAATCTTTAAATTGTGATTTAAATTAATATATATATATATATATATATATATATATATATATATATATATATATATATATATATATATATATATAGTTAAACAATTAAACGTGTCAATCCAAATCAAATTTCACTAAGTGACAACAATTGCTATTTTAAGTCATTTTTTTATTCTGATGGTACGTAATAGCTGTGGCCTATAGACACCTACCTTTATCCTTAATTAAGAATCAAAATGCAGATGCGTTGTCACCCGTGAGGACTGAGATGGAATGCCTCGTTTCCAGTAAGCAGGGTCTCCGGTTCTCAACACTCAGAAAACGAAGCACATCGGCTAAACACTGCATTAAGCTGCTATTTTAAGCTGGTTCCCCTAATTCGGTCGAGCCGACCTATTCGTGCTACAACCATAATATAGCTGCAGCGTTACTCTAGAACCTATAAAGTATATAGTAACGAGTAGTATTGATTAATAATTTTTTTAATACTTGTGCATGATGCAGTATATCGAGTCGACTGTGCCATTAAAATTCAAAAGAGTTCTCGATAGCTTACTCAAGCCCATAATAATAAGATGGCGAGACCGGCGAAGTCTAGTTCCACCTTTCAAGATATTCCTTTTAGAGGAATTTCTTAGTCTGATTATGCCCTAGCGCTAGCGTAAAAACAGTCTCGTTGAAGATTTCCAAGTTTGCTGCAGTCCGCTAACTCAATTAATAAACTTTGGTTGCCCCGGCGTTCGTAAACTATTGACTATATTGATAAAAGTATAGTTAATGCCGCTTCTCTACATTTTAATTTATTTTCCTATTCTATATAAACATAAATTATCTGCAAACTAACAACCTTGGTTGTTTCCGAATAGGATTAGCACATTCGTGATAGGTTGTCCCTGGTTTTCCTTACATGTTCTCAGACGTCACAATCACCCCGAAAAATAAAATGGACCGACTACCCTGCTTTCCTTTCGCGATAGTGGTGTGATCTTGTGAACCCCAGGTCCCTTTGTCTCTTAAAAATCTTAAGAGTCCTCTGTAACAAATGCCGCAAAGATATCGTAGCTTTCGATAGATGGCGGTTTACGCATAACGTAAATAGCCCATATCGGTGAAGAAGAACGGTTTTAAGGGTTTGAAACTGCAGAGTAGAAGAGGACCATGTTTGTTAGGACTAGTCTCGAAGTGAGCTGTTTACGGTCCGATGATGATGATTTGTGAAGGATATTAAAGTAATTAGTGTATATGATATATAAAATTAAAATAAAGATTTGGATGTATGGTCACAACCCACAACACTAGTTACGATTAAGAGTTAATAAATTAAAAAAATATCACATAAATACATTAATAATTCACTGATGATAGCCTACCATAGGTACACTGCTAAACATAGAACTCCGCATAGGTTGCCTCATTTGCCATAGTTACCATGCGCAGTGGGTGGGTTGGCAACTACATTTTTTTTAAATTATTTTGTTATGAGATCATTTCTCGTCTTCTATTTCATTTTCGTTTGTCAGCCTCTTACGGTTCACAGAATTATATAGGATATTGTGTATTCGTACACTACCCCTACAATGCCAATGTTAATTAATAATTTAAAAAAAACGCGATAATTACACAAATATTAAGGTGACTTTGAAAACTGGCAATTGTATTATTGCTTTGAAGCAATTAAATACCTTACTTTGCCCCAATTTTTATATCTCTTAGTCTTATTGGTGAAAGTAAGATTTCTAACAAGCTTTCTGATGACACGGTCTCTAAGGAGCACTTTGAGTGTATAAATTTAAAATTACTTAAACCTACTGTCAATATTTCATAACTTAAACTTGAAAAATTATATCGTAGTTATAAAATTTATTGATAACTGTATAATATAATATATCAAATTAGTGTTATAATGTAATATAACTATTAGTCAATATTCTGTGTTACTTTTCATACAAATAGCCGTGGTAGCTCAGTGGTTAACGCTCGCTGTAAATATAACAGAACGCGAGTAACCCGGGTTCGATCCCCGCCGGCACCAATGAAATTGTTAATTGCAATTTTAAGTGTTGATTTACCACGTGCTCGGCGGTGAAGGAAAACATCGTGAGGAAACCTGCATGTCTGAAGAATAAGAAAAAAAATATTTCGAAGACATGTGAAGTTCGTCAACACGCATTTGGGCAGCGCGGCGGACACTTCCTTGCCCTAAACCCTCTCAGAAATGAGGGGAGGCCTGAGCCCAGCAGTGGGACGTATATAGGCTGTAACTTTTTTCATAAAAAATAATGTAAGCACTAAGTTTGCCTATTTTAATCTATTTTCCTTTAGTTTCAGTAGACACACTTAAAGATATTCAGTAAATTCAAAAATAATTAGAACTTTTGTACGAATTTACTTTATGATCGTTTCTGTATATTGTTTTGTGTACATAAATAAATCAAGCCGTGGTATCTTAGATGGTTAGCGCTCTGTAATGTTTACAGTATACGCGAGCAACCATGGTTCGATCCGTGCTGGCTCCATCATCATCATCATCATCATTACAGCCCTTCACAAGTCCACTGCTGAACATAGGCCTCCCCCAAGTAATGCCACAAAGCACGGTCCTGAGCCACCTGCATCCATCGACTTCCTGCACGTCTTACCAGGTCGTCACTCCATCTAGTGGGGGGTCGCCCTACACTACGCCTACCGGTACGAGGCTGCCACTCAAGAACCTTTCTTCCCCATCGGTTATCGGTTCTTCGAGCTATATGGCCGGCCCATTGCCACTTCAGCTTACTAATCCGACTCCGATGTAATTATTATTAGAAATTTTAAGTGCTAATTTACCATGCTCGGCGGTGAAGGAAAACGTCATGATGAAACATACATGTTTGAGAAATAAGAAAAAAATATTTCAAAGGCATGCGAAGTTCGCCAACACGCATTGCGGCAGCGTGGCGACACTTCCTTGCCCTAAAACCCTTTTGGAAATGAGAGAAGACCTATGCCCAGCTGTGGGACGTATATACGCTATAACTTTAACTGTGACATAAATATATAAAAGAATAAAAAGTACAGTTATGTTTACAGAAGTGAAAATCTTATCTTCTCTGTCAACTTTCTGCTACAATTATAATTTATAATTTAAGAATAATGAAACAAAATCATTGTATTTACCGAAGTAATAGATGCGTAGATAGTCATCGACTAAATTGATAGACCCTCTAAACTACCAGTATTAATAATACTAAAAAGTGCATTTACTGTTGTTATTTAAAAAGAAAAACGTTAACGTTATGTTTGGTATTGGCAACTACGGAAGAAAAGTGACCCGTAACGCAAACGGACGCAGACTGCAACCAGGAGGCCCCGTCGCCGGATTTCCAATTCCTTTCACGTCGCGGCCTATCCGCATTGCCTTCGACTTTTTCCCACTTGCTAGAGCTCTATCTTTTATCTCTTTCATGACTGCATTCGATTGCAGAGCTGATTTTCAGGTTTCTCAGTGAAGCTGGCATTTGTTTCATCTCGCATAGAAAACTTCTCATTTTATTTTCGACGTGTGGATTCGTTTTTTGTAGATACTATGAAAGGGCTTCATGTATTTTAATTTTTCTGTCATTTATTATTTCCTATTTAAAAGTATTCAGTCCAATATTAGTTCTCTAGTAATAAACGAACATTCTATATTTTGTTAAATACATATTTGTATTTGTACTTGTCAGTAAGAAAATTAAAGAGCCTGTCTCGTAATTGTAGGTTAACACGTACGTAAATATACTAAATATTATTTATCTATATGCCTGTCTCTTTCTATTGTCATTTAGTGAAGAATTAACGTCGGTCTTTAAGAATAAGGGCGATAAATATTTAACTTGTTCTTGATAACTGTTTGCAAAATATTTTCATGCATGTTTTAACAATAACTTGTATTTATACGCCAGATCATGTCGATGGAATTCACATTTTGTGAATGCTAACACTTAAAATTTCAACTAACACTTTCATTGCTTCTGTCGGTTTAAGGCTTACGATACTTTCTATGATATTTTTTGTTAGACCTACAATAATATTAGATAAGGACAGCCTGTAAACCTTCTCTCTATGAAACATGGAGGCCTTCTCTAATCACTACTATTTTTTTAATAAGAGGGGACAACCGAGCATACATCTCACCAGATAGTCACCTACCGCCGCCCATGAACAACAACAACATTAACGACAGCATCAACTTATAATATAAAGGAAACTAAAATAAAATATGTAATTTGATTGTTACTGTCGTATAGTGAGTATGTATTTAAACAACTTAATCAAGCGACATCAGCTATTTTTAATTTCAGCCACATTTACTCCGGAAAAATCTAACGTACTTTTTTAAATATATATTATAAGGGTGACAAACGAGCACATACTCCTCCTGATGGTAAGTGGTTGATGTGGTCCATAAACATCCATATTTATCCTCGATATTACGAATAAAAATGCAGATTCGTTGTTACCCTTGAGGACTAATATGGAATGCCTTGTATCCAGTAAAAAGAGTCTCCGGTTCTCTACACTCATCATACGAAACACGCTACGCTAGCTGCCATTTTACGCTGGTAGTCTGTGAAAGCGTGATGCTTCCGCGGTGTAGCCGTTACATTCGTGCTACAAACATACTACTGATACTAACATGGCTCCACCACGTATAAACCCATTTATTTAATTATTTTTTTCTCTATTTCAGTTGAACATACTCTAAGAAAGGAGATGATCTGACGGTGAAGGTATTACTGACATTATAGCGTTTACCCACCGCTTTGTACTATATCACTGAGAGGCACTTACCTATTAGTATACTTAGGGTTAGTCCACACCAAGCAAAACAAACCATAACACCGCTTTAGTAACATCCACTTGAAACAGTAACAATGCCACGTTGTACTATTATGTAACAATCATTAAGTGTAATGGTTTACACTTCTAGTGTTAATTTTAATTGACAAGGATCAGTGTAAGTTCGTGCATGTCAAATATTTAAGGCTTCAATATCCCCATTTGTATTAAATATGCGATGACGATGTGATTGCTCGTTAACAGATAAGCGCCGAGATTAAAGGACATTTTTATTATTTTTATATCATGTTGAAATTGATTTTATTCAACTACCTTCTGCAACATTATGCCATCTTTACTATAACGAATACGAGACTACTACCGACTTTAAAAAGATAGCAAATGTCATCATCATCATCAGTACAGCCACAAATCTCACTTTCTCAATTTCACAAGTCCACTGCCGAACATAGACATCCCTCAAGGATTGCCACAAAACACGATCCTGAGCCTCCTGTATCCATCGACTACGAGCATGTCTTACATGGTCGTTACTCTATCTAGTGGGGGTGCCTATACTTGCTAGGACGAGGCTGCCACTCGGAAACCTTTTTTCTCCATCGGTTGTCGGTTCTTTGAGCTACATATATAGCCGGCCCGTTGCCACTTCAACTTACTAAACTGTTGGGCTATATCGGTCACTCTGTTTTCTACTGCGGATATCCTCATTTCTAATTTTATCACGCAGAGAAACCCCGCGTCCTCATACGGCCGGCAGTCAAAGGCCACGTCTTAGATCCATGTCATCACTGGCTACACGCACCAATTGTACACGGTTGTAACAGTTGTTAATGTAAACTATAGTAATAAGCTCCCAGGATAAAAATTTTGCCGAGTCAATGATTATTATATTCGTAATATTTTTATCGATCTTTTTATAATTTCTTCGTCTTCTTTTTCTTGTTTTTCGTTTTTGTATTTTACTAAACGAGTTTTTATATATTTTTTTAATATTCTTTTAGAACTACGTAAGACCAATTACATTTTACCAGAATTATTGACGTTCGTTTGCCATCGTACATGATGAAACTTAAACTGCCCTTCGTAAAGTACAAATTAATTAGTATCAATTTTTATAAGATACAAATTTGAGGAAAAGATTTTCTTACCCATTATCATAAAGAAAAAAAAACTATTTCCCCTTGAGCTCCGATCTAAGACCGAAAGCAAATACGTCAGTGAAATATTGCTACTTGTAATTACTCCCTTTTTTTCTCTCACCTCTCAAAAGGGTGGTAAAAATTGCTCCCGGGGCCACACCTTTAAAAATATGGTAACTCATAACTCCCTAACACAAAAACCCGGTAATTTAATGCGATCCCGTAAAATAATATGTAAAAATGCGCGGCTGGGATGGCCCATTCGGCGCGTTTCGGACAATTTCGGTCAATTCCGGCTCGTTCCAACCATTAAGAGGCGCCATCTTTTGCGCTGTTATCTGGCCCCGCGAATAAATCGTGATAATATTATTTCTCCGTGCGAAATATTATTTTCCATATCTAATCAGTGGGTCGAGAAATATTGAGGCAATATGGGAATCGTGTTTATGTTACGATTGCTATCCTGAAGGTAAAAATATTGGTACGATATATCTATACTACGTACGGATCTTGCTCAAGAAATATTTCTTCCGTTTATGTATCATTTAGATTCGGTTTCGGATCGGTTTCGATTTTTTATAAACCTATATGTTTAAATATTCGACACCCATTTTATATTTGCTTAAAGGTTGCTATACTAAATATATAACAACTGTCCTATCTCTGGCATTGAAGCCGAATCTTCGATCTATTATTAATATACACAGTAAATAAATACAATATACAGTAATAATACCCCGGCCCTTCGCGATAGGTGGGATCAAGAGATAGCCGTGTGAGTCGAATTCGCGTAAGTCAGAAGAAGGGAGGTATGACTATTTACCCAATAATTCAGATTTTTTATTATTTACTAGCGAGCCGTCCTGTGTTTACCTGCCTATATTAATGCGGCATCAATTCGATTTATAAATTTTACATTTCAAAATACTGCTTACTTCAAGACACTGCTCCTTGCCTGTTCATAAAGTTTCATCACAATTTGTTCAGCCGTTATGAAGATTAGGGTGGATAGACAGACGGACACTCAGACAAAAATATTAGAAATGGGTATTCATGTGAAAATGGTATACAAACTACACCCTGAGTTCGATAAAAAGGCAGTTATTTTGATATAACAGATAAACCCTTCAATATCTTTAAATATTTTGGTCGTTGACAATATTTACTACATTGGTCTCTCCTGACTAAAATAAATACAACAGTAGTGACACTTGGCGATCGCGATATACACTAAGGCCCGGTTTACATTTTCAGAAGTAACAAGTGCGAGTGGCAAGTGCAACTGACAAATGACAAGTGTTTAGAGCGAATTTAATTCACACACTGAGCACTTGTCATTTGTCAGTTGCACTTGCCACTCGCACTTGTCACTTCGCAAAATGTAAACCGGGCCTTAAGAACTGATCCCTTGTTAGATATTAATCCACGTGACTGTAGATATTTTGATGGTATTCAGTTATCTGTTGAATGAAAAATCATTTTATATTTAACGATAACCTTACTATGAAATTGGGTAATGAAGTCACTTACGCCCTAACCATATTTTAATAACATTTATGTTTTATCATTAAGACGGCCATTATACTGCAACTTGCTGCAATCAGCGTTAGTCCAGTTAATGAATAGTTGGAACATTTTCAACGTCTAAGCAAATCCCGTTACGGTTTCCATTACCGACGTCGTCTGCGAAAGGTTTTTTAATTTTAAAAGAGCCTTACGAAACTTAAGGCAAGCACTCAACAAGCCATCCGCGGTGGCTCGACTTGAAGATTTTAATCAAGAAATCTTTGTCACCCGCTTAATCAAAGGAGAAACTTAAATAGTTGGACGCGTCATTGCCTGACACTTGAATCCTCGCTTCTGCTTTTATTCGACAGCTGCACTAAAATTCTTCAAATAATTAATTTGGTAACGTGTTTCAACGTTTACAAATATCGATTAATTATAGATGGAGTTAAAACAAATGTTTAGGTTAAAGTTTTTGTAAAACCTTTCAATTTCTTCGATCATTTTAGAATGGATAGATATAGCAGTAGGTTGAGGACAGATTAATAATATATTATTAATGAAAACTAAATCAGAACGTTCACGCATTATTTTTTAATTTTATCAATGATCTTTTTGAATCTTTCCTATATGATAATATCCTATCATAGTCTAATAATTCCTCTCCTGTTTAAGGCTGGCAAATTAGGACCAATAATTTTGCAACTTTGAAACTTCTGCCCATCGCCAGTCTGGATATTTTACGCCTGGCACCAAGAGTCGCACCCCACCACCGATCTGAATCCATCCTTCAGAATTCAGAGTCCAGATCTTTCTAGTATTTCTTATAGTTATCTCTTAAGACACCCACGGGACGAAATGGTGATGGAATCCGTTACACTTTTAATTTAATTGGTAACTCTTAGTCGTATTTCTATACGACTAAGAGTTTAGAACGAGATTTTAGTAAAACATCTTCTGTAATAAAAGTCAATCTGAATTTTAATTGATTGGATCATAATTCCTGTTCCGTGAATAATCTACACATATATACAAATGAAGTGTCCATCTGCTGAAATACAATTACTGCTCTATATTGAACTGAGGGGCTTACTTGCAAATTACGTCGTGAATAACTATTTTTTAAATTTTTATCTGTACGTCTGTCCGGAGCGACTGAACCAATTGTAATGAATCTTCTTGAAGATAGAGAGCAATACCACGAGGGATCGGGGCTATACTTTAACCGAAAAAAAAAAGATAAATTGATAAAATAAATGATGTTTCATCATCATCATCATCATTACAGCCCTTCACAAGTCCACTGCTGAACATAGGCCTCCCCCAAGTAATGCCACAAAGCACGGTCCTGAGCTACCTGCATCCGTCGACTTCATGCATGAAAAAAAATGATGCTTGGTTATCTTTAATCTAAAAATAAGTTCACATTATTGTACTCGCAAAGCCGAGTCGCGTTGTCAGTTTGAAACATTTAAAAACGGCTTTATTTAAATATAGACACAAAAGAAAAATATTATCTGTCTAATATTATTTATCTTTTTCGGTTGGATAACAATATAGAAATTATGTATTAATGTCGCCTATTACCAATTACCCAAGTATGATTGGGACCTCTCTAGTCAAACCTTATCCTATCAAGATTACAATATTGATACTCATGATAAACGAATCTCGACAAATGAAGTCCGTTAATTCTTAAGTGAAATTGTTTCGATTTTATATCGAAGACATTGCCGCCACAATACGTCCCATCAATTAACCGTTACCCAATTACACCGGCCTTCTGTTTTAAATATTAATACTTAAATACTACAATGAGGTTAGAAAAAAGAAGGCAGTTGTCGCCTAATTGATTTTCAATTCGGAATATATTCGGGCGTGCGATCGATTCTATCGTGCTTCGTTTGCGGATAACGCGGTTACGTCGCGTCTGACTGCGGTTTTAACCAATTTAAGGCCTTATTTGATGACCGAATTTAACAATTAGGTAGGTGACAGTTTTGTCCAGGCAGTTTTAAATCACACTAATAATATTCTCGGAAATATATCATAATATCTTCGTTTTCAATTTTGGTAACACTAAATGATATTCTCGTAATACACATATACATATTACCTCCTGCGAATTGACTTTAAAATTTTATTATTACCCCTCACACTTTACTTTGCTTGCATTTTATTGCAAATTAAAATTTTAGAGTATCATAAACCGTTCAGAGGATAAGGCACCTTCAATCACGTTTAATACCCGAACTAACCGTGCTCGATAATCGCCGAGACCAAAAAAATTAATAGCAGTTAATCAGCGATAAAAAAATCGTGACAAAACCTAAATGTCTAAAAAAATCGATGATAATATGTTAACTATAAAAAGTTTAATCCTGTTATTCCTCTGGTGTTACAGTTGTTCATAGGCGGCGATATCACAAAATAAATAATAATTCTACTGAGCGATAGACACTTACATTCAGGTAGCCGCATGCTCATTTGTCTCCTCCTCTATTATATATAAAAAAGGTATATAAGCTGTTATTGCACTTGTAAAGCTTTATTTCAACAACTTATTGATTTTATTGGGCATTTAGCAAAGCTCGCGTATAGTAAGTAGAGTTATTTCAGTACTAACATAAATATGTTGGAATTACAGGAAAAAATAATCTTCAGCCGGCGTTTTCTCATTACAGGGAGGAGTGTCCGGTTCACACGATACTCTCATGATCATTTAACGACTTCAACCGTCCTAAATTAGAATCTTTTAGTGTTCGATTTCTGTTACTTTATCGCCTTAAAAAACCTGCCCTAGCGCTTACTTTAAATTACGGGGATCTTTTGTTTCCACGAATAAGACTCTAAAAGCGCTCGCATTAAGTTACTATTTGGAGTTATACTTTTATCTGAATAGGGTGGAGCAAAAAAAAAATCACCAGATGATCGTTTCGATAAAGAATATCCAAAACTTTGAAACTGACTGTACTACTGGCTAGCCTAAATGTCTGCAAAAAATAATGTAACTAAAAACAATCGTTTTTTTTCTTCTCTCAGTAGAAGTGCTTATTTATTATCTACATAAATGTATATACTTGTACATAATATATCTCTTGTCCAATAGAAGTCCGTCGTTTCTACCTACCCCTCTGGGTGACAGGCGTGAGAGTTTATCTTTGTGTTTGTTTGGGAGGTTCTTAAGAAGGAAAAACAAAAGGACATGAAAATATTTCATGCCGTCAATTCTATAAAACTCTAAGCAATATTCTAAATCATGGTTATAGTTTTGCATATTTCATCCCAAAAATATTAAAGAATATTACTTTTAAAGTTTGAAGCTGCAAAACAGACTTTCATTTAAAGCTTAAAGGCTCAATAACTTGTGTCGTCGTGATCACAATTCGCCTTCATAATACCGGTAGGCTAGCTTCTGAAAATGGAAGACTTGAATCTTGCACTCAACAATCGCCCTTATCGTATGTAAGTTAAGTATCGTTATCGCCTGCTCTTGCGCCACGACCAAGATAATCTTGTTCAGGAGTCATTTTTGACCAATTTCCCTCGGTATTGAAAAATGTTTTATAGAAGTTGACGTCACAAAGTCGCCTCCTGCCTTTGTACGGCATCGCGTTTTACTAGCTTTACCTCTGTTTTCTATTCGGTGCCGGGGTTTGTTTCCATTATGTGCTGCTCTCAACAACCCAACAATACAGTTTGTAAATTTATGCAAGCAACTTTCGCCTTTAAATACAATTACTCAGGCTAAGTTTCGGGCTTTCTTAACAGAAATTTTCGCTCGCAAATTAATTACAATAAATATCAACACAAACACCTGAACCTTTGCTTGCTTGAAATTTGGCGTAAAGGAATAAATAATTCAGCAAAATAAATTCATGACAAGACAAAAATATTTTATAGAAGTTCAGTGGTTTTTTTATTTGTACGTGGTACAGCCATGCTGCAGTTATTATTAGTAGTGTAGTTTTAACACGAATGTGTCGTCTCGACCGGGGAAGAACCACGCTCTCACAGAATACCAGCGTAAAATAGTAGCTTCATGTTACTGTGTTTCGTATGGTGAGTGTACAGAACCGGTGACCCTTTTTACTGGAAACGAGGCATTCCGTCTTAGTCCTCAGGAGTGACAACGCATCTGCATTTTGATTCGTAATCGAGGATAGATGTAGATGTCTATGGGCCACTGCAACCACTTACCATCAGGTGGACTGTGCGCTCGTTTGTCAACCAATCTCATAAAAAAATTGTCAAATGTTTGACGGAAGGTAATCCGTGAGTAATAACAAAAATATACCAAAACGATTGTATCGTTTGTGCGTCTATTAGTGATCGTGTAACTGAATTACTCGACCGATTGAGATCATATTCACACAACAAATTCGTTGTAGAGGAGTTATTAACAAATTCGATACTTTTATAGACCAAATTGACTCATGTTGACAAGGTAAGCCGGTCAAGTGCTAAGAAGAAAATCACAATGTGGATAGCGTTGCTGGCTATGGTCGAGTTATAATAAATTTTATTTTTCTACTGCCCTAAATGAATTCGAAGTAAACTCACCGCCCCACCTACCAACAGTGGGTAGAACTTTGCCTACCAGGTCAACTAGTTGTAATTCTTATATATATATAAGAAATATTTGCTTTGATGAGGCCTCGACGAAGACGAATAGATGATCCCAGCATCAGATGTGTCACGCTTTTGCCGATACTCCGTGCGCTGGTGTGAATGTTTTACGCCTGTCATAAGCGATATGGTTATACCGCCATCTGTCGAAGCAAAAAGAACCTTCTGGTATTTTTCAAGGGCGCCTCTAACGATAAACATGAGGCGAAAGGTATGACGAAGATGGTTTATCACAGTTAATTGAAAATTTCAAACACCAAACACCATGCTCAAGATGTGTTAGTCCTCGAAAAAGTACTATTAAATTTTTAGTAAAAGAGGCAATTGATTCGGTCGTCGTAGTAATTAATGGAAAGTTAAACAGTTTATTTATTTATTGCTTTAACTGCGCCTTACTGTTCGTTTGCAGTTCGAATTTTCGCTCTTTTTGTCCACTTCGCCGACTCCGTAGCGTTGGTCAGGTAAGGTGATTAAATAATTCGCTTTTGCAATGCATTTATTTCTTTTTAAATGAGTGGCCAGTGCTTTAATAGCGCGGTGGCTTAATTTATTAACAGCTGTAGTACTATAAAATGATTTTTTCTTTACCTGAACTTGCAAATGTAATTATGAACATAGGTACACTATATAAGTAAGTAGTTTGTGGTAAGACTTCTGTGTTACCTAGGATGGGTTGGTACCATCCTTTTAGCTACGCTATCTGGTGCCAACAACCAATGCCTGTACTGTCCAATCCGAGTTTTTGTAGAATATTGTGTGATATCTGGATTCTTCAACAGCGCCGTCCATTATGCCCAATTATGCCTATAACTTTCGGGGAAGTGCAAGCAATATGTTGACAAAATTTTACCGCAATTGTTGTGAACGTTATGGCAGCGCTTAAAATACTAAAATACGAACAAACAAACAATCAATTTTATATATTAGAGTAGTAACAAAAGAGCACACCTGATGGTAATTCGATGTTGTTGCCTACACCTAAACCCATTGAGATACTATGTACTATGTATGCTAGTACAATTTAGTTCAATGGCTACACCTACCCTCGACTAAAAATCAAAATTAAGATTACTTAAAGCACATAAAGCTTTTGATTCTGTGCCTGATATGTCTCCGTATGTATTGAATTGTCGTCCCATCGGGTTATGTCATTATGGGAATAGAAAGTGCAAGTGCACTTTCGCACGCACTCCTGCACTAAAACCTTGTTCAGCGCCGATAGTGGGTGCGTTGGGATCTACCGCTATTACCGTTTTTTTTTTTGGAATAATAAACTTTATTAATGCAATCATTAATAAAGTTTATTATTTGAAATTTATGTCGAAAAATCATGCAGAATTATGCTCAGGAATATGTGAAGAGCATTCATCGGACTGTGCGGAGTTGCGGCGATTCGTACCTTCTTACTAACAACCTCTCAAACTAATAACATTTTAAATGTAACCTTCAAAAGCACACGTGACAACAAACGATCGGTAAAAAGCCGTAACGTAAATCAAACGAGCGATCTAAATACGTCATCGCAACAGTAAAGATGGCTGCTCGTAATTTTGAATTTGAACCTCGCGTTCGAAATAAGAAGGCGGGGTAATATACGTGGAATGAGTCCCCAGCCGGCAGTTACCGCTGGAGCATGGGAATGACGTCGCATTTTCAGTGGCATTTTGATAAGGACTGGCTTTTCCCTGTCACGTTGTTTTCGCTCTAGATTATCATTCTGAACCTGTATTTTTCTGTATTACGCTTTGTACAAACTATCACAACGGTGCCTATTAGGTACACTTTTATTTATTTCTTTGTGTGGATCGTCTGCAAGTAATCTGTGTGTAACACTAAGACCGCTTTTTGTTTTTCTGTATGTTTGTACAATTTTGTAATGGTAATCTTTACTTAGTGTACAATAAAGAATGTTATATACTCTGTACATATATTTTAATAGTCATTTTTTGTTATTTTTTAATAATTATCATGAAAAATATTATATTAAAGAATATTATATATATGTACCGTTGCCCGAGCTTTGTTCAACGTTAAAAAACATATTTTTGTAAGGGATAGGTTATAAAATAGGATAGGTGTATATCTAAAAAAAACTTGGTAGGTAGGTAAATGTTAATGCAATGTTTTATCCAAATTGCTAGGGCCGTTTCTGAGAAACCAATTACATTGTATATAAATATACATATAATAATAATAAATTCTTTATTTCAGATTTTTATAGAATAGGGTGAAAAGAGACTATGGTATTGTCGCCCATAGACATCTACATCTATCCTATTTTTCTTGGTGTTTAAATTAAAATCCATATGCGGGTTAGAAATGCAATAATAATAACAACAATTATAATAACAAGGGTTAGTAAAAAAAACAAAGGTTAGCTTAAAATCTAGGGAAAAAAAATAAATCCGCTGTGCCGAGACAGATCATCATGTGGGTGCATAGGGCCCAGTTATCAGTCTTTGCACAAGACATTTCCACAGCAGCGATGTATATCTGTCCACTACGGTCCTCAGAATGCTGTTGTAACTGGCACGTACCCTGCTAATAAGAGATGCGGTTTTTTTTGCGTATGACGGCATTAAAACCGTCTGTTTGGCATGCCGCAAACATCCCTGATGCACTACAAAAACGAGGCAGTCCCAACAGCATCCTGAATATATTATTATATTGGATGCGCAGGGCTTCAAGCGATCTTTTGGTGTATTTGACCCACAGACTCCCCGTGTACACGCTCTGGCAGTATGCTTTAAAAAGCGTAATCTTAACTTGTTTTGTACAACGGGAAAACCTGCGAGCCAACATATTACCTCTAACCGCCAGAGCATATAACATATGAAATTTATTTTGTAATAACAATCAAACCTATTTAATATGTATTAATTTCTTCTTTTAACGTTTAAAGGGTTTGATTTTATATAGATAAAATAGTCAATCATTGTTCGACTAAAGCTTTACATAGCACCATGATAATGTAACTCCCCAAATAAAATGCTTTATTAGTCTATAAACTTAATTTTGTCCAGCTGTGGGGCCGTTGGAGTTAGAATATTAAAGAACACAAGAGAAAAAAAAGGAATCAGACCATTGACACGGACATGGACTCCTGTAGCAGAAAAGTTTTTTTTTTAATAAAATAGAAGTGACCAGTAAAACATTCAACTTGATGGTAAGTAGCTACTGCGGCTCATGGACACCTGCAACTAACTTCAAGTGAAGGGCTACAGATGTGTTGCCAGCTGTGAAGACTAAGACGGAATGCCTCATCTATATTTATATCGATTTTCTATATAACCTTCTGTCCGGAACACAGTACACACACATATTATGTATACTGGATGATTTTTTTTACCGTCTGAAAAATAAGGTTGTAATAGGTGAACGGAGAAAAAGCCTATGGCACTGATGTTTTGAAACCGAACCTAACTTACATTGCAAAATGAGTAACTGTCTAAATTTCAAGTCAATCGGGAGTATAGTTTTAGAGATACTGTGTGAGTATAATTAATCAGTCGGTCAACAGTATTTCGCTTATATATACTGGATGACCTTTTACGTCTGAAAAAAAAGGTGTAACGTTTTAACGGAGAGAAGCCTAGCCTATGGCTCTGATATTTTACAAAAACTAAAAACAAAATTTTTGAATTAAACGTTTGAAAAATGTTTTTCGAACAATTACTTTGTCCTTTACTCTTGAGCCTGTGATCTTGTGAAGTGACAAGGTCAAAGATGGCTACTAAATTTATTGTTTTGTTGCCGTTCATAAAGTAGGGTGGATATGATTTCATTATAATAGGATAAGGATGCCAAACGAGCACACAGTCCTGTCCACCTGATGGTAAGTGGTGGCTGTGGCCAATAGACATCTACATCTATTGTCGATTACAAATCGAAATACAGATGCGTTGTCACCCGAGAGTACTAAGATGGAATGCCTCTTTTCTAGTAAAACGGGGCTCCGGTTCTCTACACTCACCACACGAAACACAGCAGCATTAAGCTACTATTTCACGCTGGTATTCTGTGAAAGCGTGGTCCTGCCCCGGTCGAGCCGACCCATTTGTGCTACAACTATACTACTAATATAACAGCAACATGGCTCTACCACGTAAAAAACTTTTTTTGATTTGAATTTCGATAGATTTTAATTAATTAATTTATTTACAAAGTTTTTGTTTTTAATTTTTGTAAAATATCAGAGCCATAGGCTTCTACTCCATTAACATGTTACACCTTTTTTTAATCCAGACGATAAAAAAAGGTCATGCAATATATATAAGCGAAATACTGCTGACTGACTGACTAATTAACTCACACAATGTAGGCACTCACTAAGAACGGATTTTACGACAGTCCCATATCATTATTTTATATCTACATTATTATTGCCTATTATCGTGCGCCCAGCGAAACGAGTGGGTATCAGCTAGTAAGTACATAATGACATTTTGACTTCATATATTATCTTGTAACTACAACAAACTTAAAACTTATAGGTATGTAACTCCACTCAAATCCTCGAACCTGAACATCAAACGTCTGACAACTCTAAAAATATGACTGAATTCAAAGAGACCTTTATGAATGAAGTCGTTTTATTATAATTTATACTCACTTTAAAGTCACAATGCATTCACAGATGCTATTGTGAGCGATGGACGAACGTAAAGCCACACATGGCCGCCTATTTCGGATTCTATAAAATTAGAGCTGTGAATGACAAATTAGCAGTTAGCGGAGTAGCTGTTTCGCGTGTTAATGAAGGTGCTATTTATATTTGTACTTAATCGTGCATCATAGAAACATAAAATTAAATTCATATATTTTGAATAAAAAATTTAGTTCTTTTATATACTTTTTTATTTAGAATATAAAAATAGATTGTATTATATTATATATAGTAAATTACTACATGGAGGGTGAGATGAGCCTTTTTGACCCGACTCTTATCTCAATATATTTCAATATTTAATTATAAAAACAGTTAATGTGGCGAAATGCTTAATGTGGCGAATTGCGGAGAATTTTCTCTAGTAAATAAAATATTACATGTATGCTCTCTGTTGACCATGAACTTTAACTGTTAACCGTCTACGGTCAGATAAAGGGAGAACTAAATAACGTAATTTGTCAACAATACTCTTTACAAACAGAAAATATGAGCAAATTTTAATTAAATTTTATTAATCGTATGTAGTAGCTAATGACGCAGTCATAAAATTAAAATAAGTCTATTTAAAACAATCACTATCATAACAGAAAAAGAAGTTAGGCCAAAGTAAAACCCTAAAAAATTATCTTAAAACTCAATTTACCGCCGGTCGTCTTTGGGCAGTGTAGTACCCAGACTCATGCGAGCGGATATAGTACAATTAACTTACAGTAGGTTGGTGGAGCGGGTATCGTACCGACGAATTTATTTGACAGTTATATATCATTCTATTTCTATGAATGTATTAACATTGCTAATTAAACAATACAACCCTTTCAATTTTAAAACGATATTTCTAAAATTATTTCTTCTGCAGCAGTAACTCGCCGGGTAACCAGCTAGTCCCCATATATAAAAATCATTTGCTGTCTGACCTCGACAGAGTTTTATGAAAAATTTTCTTACGTATTTGCGTGGGTCCCTAGATGGTTTAGATTCACATTTAGACACGGCAAGTGGCGCTGTTGTCGAGATCCAGAAATCACCCGTGCGAAGTCGTCATATTTTATAATAATTTCGAATTATATAAACTTTTCTTTTGAAAACTAAACGCTGATACCTTTTACTTCGGATGGTAAACGTTAATAGCTACGATACAGTTTTCCTTAACTAATGTAGATATTATGTACATGTACATATTTCTTAAACTTGTTTTATGATTTAATAAAATATTTCATTTTATCGCATTTCATATTTTAAACTATTACATTTATTTACTATCTGAAGCTAAGGATTTAATAAAGCAGATCCTTCGACGGTCAAGCCTTTTGACATTATTTGTATTGAAGGAAATAGAAAAATATTATCTATATAAAAGCTATTATACTTGACTAAAAAAGCAGTTATAACGAACCAACTAAAGTTATTCGTATTCATTTAAAAAGCTATTTTATACTTATACAATAATACAAAGTATAATGCAACCTGACGGCCAACGGAAGAAGCTATTTAATTTAGCAGAGTTTTAAATTTCATTCTTAAGCCAGCACTAGAAGAAATAGAGACATAAAGATAAGTTTATATCCGTATTTCAGTCCTGTCTGAGATATACTCTGGTTTATTGTTTAAAACGCGACAAAAGTTTTTTAAGTACGCTTTTAGGTGCTCGGCACACTCGCGCTCAATTCTGTATTTACGACTACACGTAGATGTGATGGGGGACATTTCGGAGAGAAGTTTTGAACGACTTAAATCGGCTGTCGAAATAGCTATCTTCGGAAAGTTCTATTCTAAAAGAAAAAGACTCAATTTTTTTTCTTTTGCATCGCTACATCAACACCTCGATCAAATATACACTTACAATATATTTATGTATGTACTATTTCAAATCTGAAATATGTCGCTTTACATATATATTATTACGTTTAGAGATTACTACATTACTGAATTTTCATAATTTACTGTATTGATACTACTCTATTTATAACTGAAAATATTAGTTAAAGAAAGTACGCGAATACTAAATGTTCAACATGTAAAGAGTGACGGTAGATTTCTAATAAGCGGTTAAAATCTGGGCAGACAACTATCTTCGATTATTCAACGAGTGTCAACAAATGCCTTTAGTACCAGCAAAGATGGTGACGTTGCAGTGAGGCCGGCCTGAGTCGCATCGTGATGGTGATGGGCTATGTTGCTCGTTTGCATATATCATTTATTCTAGAATATATCTTGTATTTACTTCTAATGCGTCCCAAGAATATTATATTATGGAATGTCTTTTATGTCGTGTTGATTTATTTAAATAGTTAAGAGTATTATCTAACAATCATCATTATCATGACCACACTATCACAAGTCCATTGCTGAACATAGCTTGCCACACAGTTAGGATATTGCCATAGTTGCTACGCTTGGCAGGCGGTTCGGCATCTGCAGCATTTTATCTTAAGTTATTATCAGTAAGATGCTGCTGCACCATTCCTGTTTCACTTCCTATCGCCTCTTACATCACCCTCGGGATAATATGGTGCATGTGATTCACTTACTACACCACTGCACTGCGAATATAATATGAGATGTTTTTTTGATGAATATTATTTAAAAAAATATACAAAATTTGACCTGCACAAAGTTCAATAACTTTTACTAAGTTCGTATAAAAATGGTTATTATAATAAGGAATGTATAGATGATAATATGGCCTGGGAAGGGTGATTTGGCGTTTGGCGTTACCAAGCTATTCTAATTTGTTAGTGTTCGTAATTGTAACATGCTTAGGTTTCTTGCTGGTTCTTCCCAGGACATAGGTTTTTTTCCGAACTCATGGTAAATAAAAAAACAGTGATTTTCAATAATTTGTATAATGTACAATCTACCTATATTGAATGAAAACGTTGCTGTTTCTGTTTCATACTATAAACTCGCTATATAACGTACTCGTTTTGTATAACAGAGTATATTAAAGGATCAAAATAAAAAATATGCACTTTATTCAGCGACTATTATTCATACCGTTTCTTAGTGAGCTGCAACAAACTATCCTTTGGTTCCCAGTAGAACTGTGTCAATACTATCCAAGAATAAATTCTGGAATGTAAAAATACGAGATCGCCCGTAAAGTGCCTCCTGACCCGCCAACGCGTTCCTCATCCAGCTAAAGTAGATCTGTCACTAGACTTGTCCTCTCTGTTACAACAATCTTCGCTCAAAGGTCCATCTTTAATGGTTGTTAGAATGTTCCCTATTTTTATTTTTCTTTATCAGAGTTTTATCGCACCACCAACGCTGCTTACCCCCCATACATAACAGCGTTATGATATTGACTCTTTAAGTGTATCATCCCGTGGGATGAATTCTTGATTATATTACATTACACGTCACTTATCGCGTTTTATGTGGATTTGATGCATGGATTGACATTTAAGGACGATTTCGACGTGGATTTTGAAAGTCGTCTTTCAAATACTGGTAGACGCTATTAACTATGTGATGGATATTGTACGGTCACAAAGTATTGTAAAGTATTGTAGAAGTGAAAATTAAATACATAATCGTCAGATAAATAACAAAAACGTCGCGTTTTCTTGTAGCGTTTCACCGCCAGGGTTGCATGAGTATATTATTTACCCTTCTTATGTAAAATATAAAATAATAGAAGAAGTTTCACTTCGTACGTGTGTTCACAATTACACGCGAGTTTTTATATATATATATATATATATATATATATATATATATATATATATATATATATATATATTGAGTGATGGTGATAAATAAGCGTACAGTCAACCTGATGGTATTGGTAAGTTGAAACTCTGTGACCTGTGGACACACAGACCCAACAGTGCACGCTCTGTTGTTTGGTGGCAGCGAATAGAGGGTGGTGTCTACCAACCCATAAATCTAGTAAAAGATACTGTCTAGTACACTGTGATCATTATGATGAAAAGTTTCGTAAACTAAGATCAAAGACCTTGTTGTCAATAAAAGGAGTCTCCTTTTCGTTTCTAATGGAAACAGAACAGCTTTATGCTTGTATTAAGCGTCAAAGTTCTGTGAGAGCGAGAGTTCAATCGTGTTTGCGCATGTAGACGTCACTCACTATTTTTTATAGGATAAGGGTGACAGACGAGCATACAGTCCAGCTGATGGTAAGTGAATGCTGTTGCCCATAGACATCTACATTTAGAATCAAAATGCAGATGCGTTGTCACCCTTGAGGACTAAGATGGAATGCATCGATTCCAGTAAAACTGATCTCCGGTTCTCTACAGTTATCATACGAAACACTGCAGCATTAAGCTCCTAATTTACTCTGGTATTCTGTTAAAACGTGTTCCTTCCTCAGTTAAGCCGACTCATTCATGCGTTTCCAGTAGCCCAGTCATCTTAACAAAATGCAGACGCTTTGTCAAAATGCTCTGTCACCCCTGAGAACTAAGATGGAATGCCTCGTTTCCAGTGAAAAGGATCTCCGGTTTTCTGCACACAGTATTCTATAAGAGCACAGTCCTTTCCTGGTCGAGCCGACTGAGTCAAATCTGGGAACGAATGTGTTGTGCTACAACTATAATACAACTTCTGCGTCGTCGTATACAGAAGTTATATATCAACTTATATTAAAAATTATATTAATTTCTCAAAATCTGTAACAAAAGTTCGTACACGGTCTAGCTAAGCGATCCACTACATTGCCTATTACTAGAATAGTTGATACAATTCCAACATAATTAACTATAGGACCGCTTGCTACGTTAGGCTACTGAAAATTAAAGCAAATTCGTGCAACATTTAAAAGCTTTTCATGAATTTAAATGGTATTAAATGCTGGCTCATTATTATCATGAAATGTGCGCAAACATTTGGTATCGGAATGTGTCTTTATAAATATATATTTACTTTCTGAACGATGGGTTTATTGTTATAGATTTTTATTTATTTTCAATTAGATATAGATTTAATTAAATAATATAAAAACAATTTAAACAACATGCATTTATCACGAGCTGTGATGATCCTGATAATTATTATTTGCATATATAAATTATTGTATTGCCACCGGGTCCTGGATCGAGTGCAATAATTCAAGTCCACCGACCGCCTACAAGTTGGTGAAAATTATATTACCGTTACCTACATATATATATATATATATATATATATATATATATATATATATATATATATATATATATATATATATACGAAGCTAATAAAATCTTATTAAAAATAAATAAAAATCGTGGTGATATTATATTTTTGGTTAAAAACTATAGGTAAACATACTTTTCATAAACTGTACATATTTTGTGATCTATTTGAACATTGTTAACTCGAAGATATTTTTGTGTTGATTCGAGACAAATGTTGAATAAATGTCTAAGTCTTATTTATTAATGTCTAGTTTATTACTTGTAATTAATTTTTCTAAAATGCCAGCGACGTGAGTTTATGTTACTAGTAATATTAATTTAAAAAATTATAATGTGGTACGTACACGTGGTGAGTCAGCAAAGATGTTCAAGACATCGCTTTGCTGCTTGACTATGTGCTCTTCGATGAAAGAAAACCTGTTTATCTTTTCATCCTGTAAATATTCTACAATGTACTGCATTTATTGAGGATTTTTCATAACCGACTACAAAGCGGATTGGAGATCGATATAAAAGACGTCTTTATGTTTTTGACGATATTTGTCTCATATTTTTTTTAATAATTAAATAATGCACGTAACACATTTATACACGGTAGAGTCATGTTGCAGTTATATATTATGGTTGTAGCACGAACTGATTGGCTCGACCGGGGAAGGACTATGCTCTTACAAAATACCTTGAGTGTAGACATCTGGAGACCCTTTATTATTGGAAACAAGGCACTCCATCTTAGTCCTCAGGGGCGACGACGCATCTGCGTTTTGATTCTTAATCGAGGATAAATGTGGAAGTCTATGGGTCACAGCATCTACTTCTATCACGTGGACTGTGTATCGTTTGTCACCCTTATTCTATAAAAATAATAATTGGCGCAGCTTAGTGAACTCACTCATAAGAAACTCATGCACTGCCATTTAAAATTTTATTGTATCTTAAATGTACGTACCTAGGTGGTAGGACTCATATTTAATCTTGAAGTCCTAGGGTATACACAGCCAGTTTAATTACAGGCTGTGAGGCGTTCCATCTTATTCCTCAAAGGTGACAACGCATCTGCAGGCTTCTTGTCTGAATCTGGCCGTAGGTGTCCGTGGACTGCTGCGTTTGTAACTTTAGTTTTATAAAAAATAATCGTGCTTTTATTTTCTTTGATGTCATAGAAAGCTAATCAAAATTTCGATTAATTTAGTTATTCGTATATCTTGCACGTGAACTACAGCCAAAGAGCGCGCAAAAGAACGAAACTGAGTCGTTCGTTTTCTTACAAATTTGAATCTCAACATAATTTAAAAATATAAAGATTATTCGATTTTATAATCGTGTTTCGTTATACGCGCTAATAACTGGTAAATTATTAACATAACAATACGATATCATTACTCGTTTATGCTTTAGTAATTTAATTTCTAATTATTTCGCAAATTCGATAGGCTCAGAACAGAGCGCATTTGAAACAGGCTGCTGTATTTTCGGTGGCACATAAATTGATAATGCGGCTTCGGTCCGCATCCGATGATTAATTGACCCGATCTGACCCCACAATTACTTCAATTATTTACCTCCGGCTTACTGTTACTGTGCTATTCGATAGGTTCTTCTTTAATTTGAATTATGACCGTAACATTTGGTTGGGAGTCATCAGGTCTAATTGTGACGGACATTTTGTCAGATAATTTGCGTTTGTTATGTATTTGATAATTGTCGGTTACTTAGATGTAATTATCTGCTTTACCAAAAAACAAATCAATACTTTATTTATATATTTATGAAAGATTTACTTTAAATAAAGTTGCATAGAACATTATTTCTGTTTCTGTTGATTTCATCCAGTGTAAAAAAGCAGCTCAAAGCTGCTGTGTTTCGTATGAAGAGTGTAGAGAACCGGAGACCCTTTTTACTGAAAACTATTAAGTATATAACTATTAGTCCTCAGGGGGGCGACGTATAACGTAACCTTTTTGATTCTTTATCGAGGATAGATACAAATGTCTTTGTGTGTAACATCATCCACTTACCACCAGGATCAGGTGCACTGTGTGTTCGTTTGTCACTCGTATTGTATAAAACATCTGCGGCGGCGCTGTCGTCGCGCCTCAAGTGGAACACACCGATGCCTATATCGCGCTATCAAAGTTCCCCACTGTAGCCGTGCAAGGAATAGGTGTTCTGCCCGAGGGTCAGCCAACGGTCCGTGTGATAGTTCGGAGCTAATCTATATATAGTTTTTTTGATAGCGCGATTTAGGCTTCGATGTGTTTCACTTGTGGCGAGACGAAAACGCCGCCACAAATCCAAAAATTAATAGAATCAGGCGCTAATTTCCGGAACTCCATTGTATTAACGATTTTATAAATTAATTTGAACATCTATAAATTTAACTCCAATAATTCTTCTGACTGCGATTTTACGAGGAATTAATCCGATTTTAGTTGACTTTAAAAGTAAAGTACCAGCGAATCGATGGAAAGATAACTTCGAAGCTTAAACTCCGATCTTTATTCCCATAGATACGATCTTAGTTCCTTAGAACGATCTCAAAACGACGGGAAAGATTTATTTTATTTTGTCAACACATTTTGTCTCTTCGTATTTAAAATCAAGTTGGTAATTTGTATTTATCTACGCTCTAAGCATTCATTAAATGTGTAACTGTAAATACAAGGCAACATCAACTATATTTTCAGGACTGTCCCTATTTCCTCCATTTTGCGAAGCTCAAGTTTGTAATCAGGTAAATGAGATTTTGTTTGAGCTAATTGAAACGGTATTTGTAATCTGAAATCAAATTTCATGTTAGATTATACCAATATTTCTACATTTTTAAATATCGTATGTTACATTGATAATGATGTTTAAGGGCTATTATGAAGCGAATATCAGCTAAAAGACAATATTTCTAATTATGTTTAACTTATATAATAAATAAATTGAATGGTGTATGTAAACTTATAGGTAGAATAAATATACAAATCTTTATTTTGGACCCTTTCTTTTGCTGTATGTACGTTGATTTGTATACTTGATTGTTGGTATATTTACAGTCGGTTAGTAGAGAATTTAAACAATGTTGGTATCATAGACTTATACTACTGCGTATTTGGTATACTTTTAATAATAAAAAGCAATATATTTATTAATCTATAGGTCTATATTTTCACACACCACACATAGCCCGTGTTTCAGTATAGGACAGGAAGTCCTTGCTGCAATCTCATTTTTTTAATTATTAGCAGGAAAAACCTGTAACAGTTCTAAACCCAATCTCATTTAATTACCTAGTCTCTTACCTCCGTGGCGGCTAATTATCTCTAGCAATAGTCAGCTTTACAGTACGCATTATGGTATGACTGTGTTCTTCATCACATTACAGTAGTTCAACCATTCTAAACAATCTAATATCTAATGAAATGCTTATGCACTTATACCGGTAACGAGGCATTCTGTCTTAGTCCTCAGGGGAACAACGCATCTGCCATTTTTTTGTAGAATATAAGTGACGAACGACGAGCACACAGTCCACCAGATGGTAAGTGGATGCTGTGGCCCGTAGACATCTACATCGATCATCGATCAAGTATTAAAATGTTAACAAAATTACTAACATGGAATGTCTAGTTTCCAGTGAAAGGTCTCCGGTTTTCTATACTCATCATACGAAACACAGCAGCTTCTATCTCTATATATATCTATTCACTCATTCGTGCTACAACTATAATATAGCTGCAGCATGGCTCTACCACGTAGATTTGATCCTTTATAAGAGGTAGATGTAGGGGTCTATGAGCTGCAGTAAAGCTGAAGAAAGAGCAACCGATGCGGAAGTTAGTGTCGCATTACGAAATTGAATATTGGCTGCTACCCTTCGGGCTGAACATCTCGCTCAATGTTCTCCTATTTTCATCTATGGCGAACTTCGATCAATAATAGTACCTACTAGGTTCCCGATAAGAGCTTCAAAACCGGTCCGAAAAATAAGACCAAAAATACCTTTGTGGTCTTATTTCAAATTAGTATAGTCTAACATAGCCAACGTTAAAACGTCGAAATGCCGCAGTGCGCTGTCAAAAACTGTAATATAACCACCGTAACATCAAAACTTTGGAAGGCATATCTTTTTTTCGGTAAGTTTATATCGGTTTTTATCATTATGTGTTTTTCATAAAATAAAATTATACAATATACTATTGTAACAAACATTGAACAAGAACTACGTCTACTTCCAAAATAGAGTAAGCATGAAATTGTCAACATAATGTTTTTAACCTTATTACTTAAATTTAAGTTTCACTTTAGGATAAATATTTTTGTACTTATTATTTTTTGTTTTAAAGCGATATCTCTCCGATGACAGGACTAAAATAAACATATTTTGCAATGGTAGTTAAACTTTATTTTAGTGATAAGGTTTAAATAAACCGAATTTGTTAAAATTATTAAACTTTTTTTTATATTTCGTAGTAAGAAATATAGATGTCTGATGTTTACGTGTGTGCAAACGTGGCCACTTGAGCAAGCTTTTGTTCTTGATCCTTAATCTAGTACTATTATTGATCGAAGACGGCAAAAGTGGTATAGAAAGTGTGATTAGTGTTTACAGACCGTGAGTAATTAAATCGTAGTCTATCAAAAAGTTTAAAAATTTTTATGAAGCAAAAATTGTTTCGTAAGGGTTATTACTTATTACTTATTATACCTACTACTAAAGAGTATAATATGATTGATAATAACCCCTGGGAATGATCTGATCGCTACCATGCTCTATCTGAATTGTTTTCATATTAATTTTCAAAAATAAAATATTGTAAATTAATTTTATTTAAAAAAAAGTCTCGCTGGGTTTCTTGCTAGTTCATCCCAGGACAGACTTTCCGAACCAGTGTTAAAGCTTAAATGACTGAATAGGCATCCTTGTAATATAGTTTAAATAATAATATATTTTTTTATTTCTATTCTATAGTCGCTAGAGTTGAGAACGCTCTTCCAGTTTCCTTGATTATAGTTGAAAAGACCACAGTAGCTACTGACCATCAAATGGAGCTAAAAATCGTTTCTCACTTGAATAAAACTAGAAAAAACTGTATTGGATGCTATTTCTTGCCATCATAATGTTGAAGTTGGACATGGTCCTCCTAAACTAGATTTTCAATAATCTCAATCTTGAATAAAACTATTTGAACGAATTTTATCTCTAACTTATTTTTAATTTCCGATGTTCTAAGCTCGTTCTGCTTAGATCGGAAAAAGTTAATATTCAAAAACTGAAGGTAGCCGGGCTAATTATGACCTTGGAACGTCAAAAATCTTAGTCCCCAGTGTGCTGTAAAGCATCCGAAACGTCTGGAATTAAAAATAAGTTAATTAAACGTGATAAAATCCGTATAAATAGTTTTATTAAATGTGTGATGTTCGCGTAAATTTAAGAAAACGTAATCTCAATCTGATAACATAGTGGTTATTGCAGTCCACTGATCCATACATACAACTTCATTGAAAGAAGTCTCCGAGCACAGTTCCATTATTCGCGCCTGTGGACTAAAATATAATGTTCACACGCACTTCACAGTCTATAATTATTCTGACTCTACTCTTCACATTATTACACCGTACCGCAAATAATAAAAATAAGAGAATATGTAATCTCAAAAAATTTTGCTAGAGCATGAACTACAAAATAGACTGGTTTCAATGATAGTAATGGCTTACAGCCCAGTCCATACTAATAATGACTAGAATTTTTGTTTCACCCGTTTATGAATTGGTGATTTGAATTGATATGTAATATATAGATGAATAGATGATTTCCCTTGTTTACTATGTCATATGAAAAAGAAATTTCAATGTGCTATTGACATCAAAAATTGGAAAAAAAAAACCAATGACACACAAGCCAAAACATCAAACGAACCCGCCTACTTGACCCCGATTTGAAGTGTGCCCCTTCAAACAATGTCAACGTCACAGTGTGATCAATACCGAGCAAGTTAAATGAACCCAAGGACCCTTATTCACCATAACATACAAATTGCTTATAGCGCGTGACATCGTTACGCACGCAAAACATAAAAATCACTTCACAAAAATGAAGTTGAAGTTTCACCAAGACAACAATTGCAGGTATAAATTATATTTGTCGGCGCATCACTGAAATCTCGCCTGCCACATCAAGAGTAAAGGTTTTACTACGAAGCGTCGTATTTGTGGTAACGTGGCAACCGGAGTTGTTTATAGGATTTGAAAAAAAAAAAGAACATCATCGGGCAGCGCAGACATATATTAGCGACGAATTGCTAACGATCTGTTTATTCACGCAAACTTGCGCAATCCATCATGAGTGCTTCCGAGATTCCGATGTTCCTCAATCGCCTTATTCTCTTAAGGGTCTATACTATTTCAGCTTAAATTCTAATTTTGCCCCCACTTCCTCGCGCGTTGTCTGCTATCTACAGACATGTTTGTAATATCTAATACTGTAAGTAGATAGGTCGTTAGATGCTTATTTCATTAGGTTTGTTATATTTATGCCTGTTTCTTTACACCAACCCAGTCACTTGTTATTTATATTTCGGTTATTTCCCATTTTAACTTTACGTCGCCCTGTTGCATACATTGAGGTCTAGAGGTAACTTTGGATTGTTTTCTATCGAGAAAATTATACGGAATCGTGTTTTCGTCTAACATAGTACTTAATATTATTCCTCAACTTTGCCATATATTTATATCAAAAATAATGCTGCAATATTTTCGGTATAACGGAGGGTCGTGCTAAGCCATTTGAGGTAGTATAGGCCCTTAACTTATCCTAACTAATTTTTAAATCTAGGATTCTAAGGATAATTCAGATTCTCTGTCATAAGATAAAATATTGTTCATACACTTCGTTACAAAATAATTATTGCCTGATTTGTGCAATTGTCATAATTAAAAAAAGTACAAGTAAATGGATAAAAAGCCAAAGTGTACTTTTTTATTAAATTATATAAGTAACTTTAGTCATGATGTTTTTCTCTAACAGTGTTTTACGTATTTAGTGTTTCAGAAATTCACCCTTGTGACTAAGAAAATAAAACTCGAAAAGTTTTGTATGGTATCCAATCCACGTATAGGGTATTAATTTAAAGTAAAAAGTAAATTTACAGCCGATATACGTCCCACTGCTGGACACAGGCCTCCTCTCATTTCTGAGAGGGTTTTAGGGCAAAGAAATCTCCGCCGCGCACCAATGCTTGTTAGCGAACTTCGCATGTCTTCCAAAATATTTTTTTTCTTATTTGACACGCAAACATGCGTCCTCGCGATGTCTTCATTTACAGCCGAACACGTGGTAAATCAGCACTTAAAATTGCAATTAATAATTTCATTAGTGTTGGTTTTCATTAGTGTACATTATTTTGTTTTGATATACCGTTTTTTTTTACTTTAATAAATTATGAAAAAATTCTTTAAAATGGCTTACTATAACGTAACGTACTTAAAAATTTAAGTGTCGAGATGTCGAGGTAAGTGATGTCATAGACACTGGTTGTGCACAGCAAGCACTTGACCTATTTTTTAAGTAGAAAACACGTCCGATTTTTCAAAGCAGATGTTGACAAACGTAATTTTAACATTTTCATGATGTGAATAAAACGCACTTCGTAACAAAGCTCTACAATGCCATACAGAATAACACGACATTTTATCAAGATTTTTTTAAATATAATAAGGGTGACAAACGAGCACACAGTCCACCTGATGGTAAGTGGCTGGGGCTTATAGACATCTACATCTATCCTCGATTAAGAATCAAAGCGCAGATACGTTGTCACCACTGCGTTTCCATTAAAAAATAGTCTCCGGATGTCTACACCCACCATAGGAAACACATCAGTATTAAGCTACGATTTTACGCTAGTATTCTGTGAGCGCGTGGTCCTTCCCCGGGTGAGCCGACCCATCCGTGCTACGACCATAATATAGCTACAGCGTGACTACCACGTATGAAATAATAAAAGATATTGTAGAACGTACCCACCACGAGCCATAGCGAATTTGGCCTCAGATTAAGTTCCCAAACTAAACATTATTCTAAACTGTAAAGCTCCAAAACCATCTCACTTTGATGTTAGATCATTACAAACGTAAACAACAGGCGTCTAATTAGCGGTACATAAGCGGATCACAAGTTTTCAGTTAGTTGTATTGTAGTCAATCTATTGAGTTCGTTATTGATACTACCTATTCATACACGTCATGTTTGATGGTAATGGCAGTATCGACAGCGTTATTTAAAACTACAAACTAAGCGTAATGTAAGCTAGACAAAATAATGATAATGATAAATGGCGATGAAATCCGTAAATATAGTTTTATTCAATGATAATGATGAAATGAAATAAAATAAAAATAGATGAAACAATGACAAAATTAGAATAAATGTCTATGTCACTCTTTTATTATATACCTGTTATAAAAGTGTGACATAGACATAATCAAAGATGTCACTGTCTCCTTGGTCACTTGATCACGAGTTAGAATCTTTCACGAAAATTTCTGACGTGGTAGAGCCATGCTGCGGAAATATTAATAGTATAGTTGTATCAGGAATGGTTCGGCTCGACCGGGGAATAAATAACCACACTCTCAAAAAATACGAACCTAAAATAGCAGCTCTGATTGTAGAGAACCGGAGACACATTTTACTGGAAACGAGACGTTACATCTTAGTCCTCACGGGTGACAACGCATCTGCATTTTGATGAGTTATCGAGGACAAATGTAGATGTCTGTGGGCCACAGCAACCACTTACCATCAGGTGGACTGTGTGCTCGTTTGTCCCCCTTTTCTTATTTAAAAAAAAGAATCTCGGGTCTGGAAAAAATCATTTATTTGGCTTTTCTGACAAGAACAGAAGAACAAGAAATTTGCAGTCGCAGTCCGGAGTAAGAAAGTTGGCAGTGGTCCTGCGCCTGATCTCTCCCCGGTTGTGTTGCGTTGCTATCCCAGCAGGCTATAAGAGTGAGGGACTATAATCTAGTCCTGCGCAGATGGCTAGTCTCCGTTCAGACTGACCGCTGTTTGGAGGGCATTTGTTGTCTAGGTAAAAATAAAGAAAGGAAGGATGAAGATAATACCAGATGTTCATAAGTATGTACCAAATATATAGTTACAGTATATTTACGTCTCACTGCTGGGCAAACGCAGTTTTGCTGTCCTTTGGTAGATGCTTCTGCAATCCTCCTGGCTCATTTTTTTTTCCGTCGCCTCTTAGAATTCCCACGGTATGATACTGAGCCTAGTGTATTTTCTTACGCTACACGAAAAACATTTATAAAACTTAAACGTAACTTATGCGTAACTTACAGACACTTTAATATTTTTTTATAGAATAAGTGACAAACGAGCACGCAGTTCACCTGATTTTAAGTGGATGCTGTGGCCTGTGCCATCTAATTTATCACCCCTGAGGACTAAGATGGAATGCCTCGTTTCCTGTAAAAATGGTCTCCGGTTCTCTACACTCACCAAACACAGCGGCATAGAGCTGCTATTTTACGCTAGTATTCTGTGGAAGCGTGGCCCTTCCCCGGTCAAGCCGACCAATTTGTGCTACAACCATACTATAGCTTCAGCATGGCTCTACCACATACATCAATTAGATTAATTAACTACTTCCATTTAAATAACTTCATACAATATTCTTTTTATACCAATAACCCGTTACTCAGAATTAGATAATTATAGAAAATTAAATTTTGAATAATTGTAATTAACCATTTTACTGTCCCGTATGTTATATTTGAACGTATATATTGTTTCGCTATTGCGTTTTTTTTTCGTGTACAGGGAAGTTGTTAAAATGACCATTTTTCACCGTTCTAAAAGAATCAACTCATCGGGAAGTTAGTATAAAATGATTGCAAAATTTATACAGAACAGAGTAAAAAATAACAAACGGAAATGAAAATGAGCTGATCTAGTTCTGAGTCATATTTCGGATTTCCAGACTTAGAAGTTGGTTTGAACTTGGTGGGTATTAAACATTTTGATATTGCATTTTTGACTTAACATGCGTAAAGCGTAAAACTGAGTGAGATTATCAATATGAAATCAATCACTGAATTTAAATGTTTTATCCTTTGATCTTAACAATTTTAAACACCCGTGTTTTAGCGTTCATCAAGTCCAGTCAACCGAAAAACCCACAGGAACGGTTAATTAAAACCGCTTCATCCCTTGCGAATAAATCTTAAAAGTCCAAGTTACCCAGTGGTACGACGTAGTGATCGTGTCGTGGAGTAGCGGCCAATTCTACTCCCTCGAGTGGCACGCCGTCACTCGCTGTAGCCCGTTTGACGCCATATGTGTCCATTTCAACAACGAAACGACTTTCATCGGACAACATTTTAATGGAATTAAAATCGTAACTTTACCCAATAAGGTTGATTCTTGTAGGCTAAACTAATCGGAGGGTTGATGTGTCGGTATGGGGTAAAGTCCCAAAGGCGACGTACGGCCCGGCACTCATCATTTCCCCATTGTCTCGTTAGACAAAAATCAAAAACAAACACTCGCTATTGGGATTTTCGGATCTAAGTTCGACTGATTCACAATGATTGTGCTGATCGCTCTGCGCTGTTTATTTGCTGTGTTGTGGACGATCGTGCCTCAGGGATTAAAGGTCTATATGATGTTGTTGAAAGTTATTATCTTGTCATAAAGACAACTGCCTGCGTAGGGTTAAACGCTTTGTGTTGAGAAAATATATATGCTATGCAATGATGTATAATATCTTCATGAATTAGTACAAACATAAGTGAAACGTATTATTGTTTTACATTATCTGTTTATGATTGACGCATCCGGGATTCTATGGTAAGCATTATCTTAAAGCGCATAACAAAATTGACTTCTAGCTTTACATTACTCGAGTATTTTGCATGCGTTTGATGTGTCGGCGAACATTTCATATTTGTCAGATTAATTTATTTTAACAGTGTCGTAAGAAACGATTATGAAGTGCGTGGCATTATACAAATCAAGTAAAATTCTCAGATATTTTACTTTTGCATCATTAGCAACCCAACACTTAAAGTCATGAGGATCCCATAACACTTTTAGTTCACTGTATAAATTTGGAGATAAATAAAACGATGTTTTATTTGTCCCAAGACATTTTAATATTTAATATACACCTACCAAAAGCCGTCTTAGACAGTAAAGGAATAGTAGCATCAAGTGAAAGCTGCAAAATCACACGGAAATACTCCCAATGAATACTTTTTCCAATTAGAATCGTTTCCGTTCCCAAAAACACTACAATTTCCAGTTCCTACTTCCACTACATATATTCAAAAACATTACAAAACTATTTAACTATATTTCTAATTTCTTCTACCCGACTATGAAAATCATTGTATTCATGAAACTCAGATTTCATTTCGTCAACACCTACTTAGCAACCAAAATGGAATATTCTACAGAGGTTGATTTATCTACTGTCTTGTAAACATCCATTAATTTCGTTAACTTGTTTATGTGATTACATTTGCTTGTGAAATATACTTAAACCGTTTCTATTTATTATGATGTCTCTAATTACACTGAAATAAATAATTCTGTTGATTGAAGCATTTTATTAAGTTAACATAGTAACTATTTGTCGTTAAATGTTGTTTTACTCTTTTATTTTATTAACTGTTTTTAATAGAATAAATTATTAACAGAACAAGTTCTATATCAAAATAATCTTGAAATTGTACGGTTCAAAATTAAATTATTCATTCAGTTAAATTTATAATATTCAGTTCTAAAATAAATTTACTACTCAAAAACAATAGTGAGCTGGGTTTTTGTTTATTATGCTTATGTACACTTTATTATACAGCACAAAATTCATAAGAAGAAACGCTTAGGTTAGGTTAGGTTAGTATATTTAAGGAAAATTTATATCTTTATCCTACGGAAAAGACACGATGCAAAAACTGACAAGTTCTCCTCGAATCTTTCAATATATGCACGAGCGTCATCGCCTCCATGCATTAACTACTAGTGATTTTTCCTTTCTTTGGATAATGTAATTCTTTCGTCGAAGATTGCGTCTCCACCAAGTCTCGCGTCTCCGACGTACGTGATCACAATACAGAGCAACACCGTTGTCTCCAGCCTCTCTTTTTTGTCTATCATTTATATTTTCGATACGCATATGTCAGCATTTGACAACTACAGTTCATGTCGAATAAATTGTCGGTGAAATTGCGCGACTAAGATTGAGTTACGACTGTGGACGGGGGCCTTTCGACTCTGCTGTTTTGCTTGGGCTCGACAGATTTATCGTTGCTCGTTTTTATTACGCTCTATTTCACAAACATGCTGGCATGAAAATTTTGTGTAAATGTAGTTCAAAAGATCAGAAATATTCGATCAATGTTATTTATTAATATCCATCCATCCATCTATTATAGCATCCATATATAGTATATAATAGACTACAGCTGGCCAAAGGCCTCTCCCACAAATTTCCTCTTTGCGATAGTTTACAGGCCTGGCGAGCGGGTTGTCAACCGCAGTTTTTTATTATTTCGGGCTGTTATCAGGAAGCTGCAGCTGCCCATCTCCTGTTTCAATCTTCCTCTGTCGCCTGTTACGACACGCACAGGGCGATATGAAGTAGTGGATATTCTTACACCGCCACTGCACGACACATGTTAAAATATTACTTCATAATAAAGATTTCTCATGTTCAAGATCTAGAAGCAATAAACTAACATGATTATAATAAAAATGTACGTTTAGTTTATACAGCTTATACCTCACACTTCTGGCGTAAATTCGAACGATGGAGACACAAGCAGTTACGCTTAATGCTTTTTTATTAATGTCACGACGGAACATTTTAATTTTAATAAAACTGAACATCGGCACGCCCGACCTATTTGTCAACCTTCTTTACTTTTGCTGGCATAAAATCATATACTCGCATTCAGTTTAACTACGGGTCTGTTCTTACATGTAATGCAATCGAAAACGTTCTTTTTGATAATACGTCTAAGGGATAAATTCAATTGTTAATCCAGTCCAGGAGTTGTATAAGTTACGATATTCTTAAAGGATAGCGTGTAGGATTTAAGCTTTTCTTCTTAAGCAATAAAGGTGTGTTTTATTTGCGTAGCGACAGATTATATTTTGGATTTGAATGGCGAAACACGTAGGTGTGCCATCGCTCATGTGACAAATTTCTACATTTGCCTTAACGCGAGCCGCCGTGTTTAGAATATTATAACAGAAGTAAGTACACAGTACAGCTCCTTATTAATTTACAAAATGTGAAGAAAATGTGACATAAAAACAATATATATTGATTTTTTAACTTAAATCACCTTTCCACACACCTAGGATTCGGGAACACTGAAAAGATTAAAATTTTTATTTATTTTTTTATTTAAGGCAAACGTTAAAATAAATACACCGTACCGCTGAGATCCTATACTTGCACGATAAGGTGGAAGTTATATACGTAAGTTATTTTAACTCAATCATGCAAGAACAGCTAAAAGGACTTATTCGGCTCACTTACGAGGCAAAAAAGGTCTCAGAGCTACTTTTTGCCTCTGAAACCGTTTGTGTAGGTTCCAAGCTCCTTATCTAATTCTGCTGGCGAACAGCAGTTCTTGCACCACTGTCACCAATCTTCAGAGTATAGACTGCCGTTATCGTTACATGTCGTGAGGCATTACATCTTAGTTCTCAGAGATCGCATTTGTAGCTTTCTTTGTTAAAGTTGCAGATGTCCACGGGTTGCAGTAGCCAGTTGATATCAGGTGAGCTTAAAGCTCCTTTGTCATTTCAGATTTATATAAGAAAAAAACTAATAGAGCTTATTCTGGATTAAAAATAAAACATGGGATAATTTTTACCACGGAAAAAAGTTTAAAGTTGATTTTTTTTATAGAATAAGCGTGACAAACGTATACACAGTCCACCTGATCGTAAGTGGATGCATATCCACATCCATCTTCGATTAAGAATCAAAACGCAAAATGCGTTGGCACCCCTGTCGACTCAGATGGAATGCCTCGTTTCCATTAAAAATATTCTATTTCCACGTGGACGGAGCCGCGGGCAGATCGTACTTAAATTATATAAACTAAGTTTAAATATAATATTACCAATTCATATTCCATTTACGAGATAAAACCAATCTGCAGAGTTGATTGTATAAGAACGTTGATCCAACATTTACTTATTTTTATAAGTACTTAGTCTTAATGATTTTCTATCATCGACATGATTGGTTAGGTAACTGACCGGCATCACGCAAGGAACGCCAAAGTCCAGTATAGTGGAAACTGTCATTCGGTCATTTAGCAAGACCCTTTTTACTGGAAACGAGACGTTCCAGCTTAGTCCTCACGGGTGACAACGCATCTGTATTTTGATTCGTAATCGAGGATAGATGTAGATGTCTATGGGCCACAGCAACCACTTACCATAAGGTGGACTGTGTGCTCGTTTGTCACCCTAATCTTATATAAAAAAAAGATTTTTAGATAAGGATTAGTTTATTGAAACGAAATTCCTTTGCGCTGACTTATGTGATGTATAAAAATTATCTGGATATACATACGGAGGATACCTTTCGCCTTATTTTGGATATATGACATTAAAGTGAAACTAATTGCTGGTTGCAAAAACATTTTGTTTACATAATAAGGATGAATAGCAAACACACACGGTCCATCTGATGGTAAGTGAATGCTGCGGCACATAGACATCTACGTTCATCCTCGATTAATAACCAAAATGCAGATGCGTTGTCACCCCCGAGGACTAATATTTACTCACGATACGAAACAGCAGCATTGGTATTCTTTAAGAGCGTGGTGGTCCTACCCCGGTCGAACCGACCCATTCCTGCTGCAGCCATAATATTGCTTTGCAGCCTGACTTTACCACGTACAATGTATTTTATAACTTGAAAGTTTTATACTCTAGCGCACTGCTGTGTGGTATTACCGCAAAATAATCAATCGCCTCATTTCGTCCCGTGGGTGTCCTAAGAGGCGACTATGGGAAGTGCCAGTAGGATGTGCCACTAGATGGCAATATAGTCAACTCTTTTATCTAACCCTTAGACCGGTGATGGCCGCCAACATCAAAGGTGTGAAACGTGGTTTACTTCAATCGCTAATCAACATACCAAGCGTGACATCGAAGACAAATCCTTCTTGCAACGGCTCTCCCGCTCAGGACACCAGTGGAATTTTGCGGGGTGGTGAAAAAATGGAAAAGAAGTACACACCAAATTATAAACATTTGTATTTTTGATGGTGTCATTGGCTAAGCCTTTGGTTCAGCCGGTGCTTGCCGAGTGTTAGAACCATTGTTATGTGCTTGAATAATTGATCTTAGTCTGGTTGTTATCCCTGTTAAATTTATGTATGTAAGTAAAACGCCTCCACAATAGAGGATAAACATTTATTTAAAGATCATTACAGCCTGTCGAAAGACCATTGCTATACATAGGGCTTCCCCATTGACTGCTTCTTGCCGAGTTGTCATGCGGGTCAACAAACGCAGTTTTAATTATTTACAGTTATTATGACGAAGATCAGCTGTCCATCTCCTGCGTCTGTTCTCTGTTCTGATTTTGGGTAGTGAATATTCCTACGCCGCCACTAAATACAGAATAATTAAATTAATCATTTACAATGAAAATTATACACGGTGTTATGCAAAACGATCTGTTCTATACTTTTGGTCGAATGTTAAACCGAAAAAGAGTGCTCTCGTATTTTTATATTTGAAATTATAACTCGGCATCTATCAGTTCTTCAAAATATTTTTTCGCTTCGTGACGAGCTGTGACAGGTCGCTTCCCCTGGAGACGCCAGGTTTACCGGTTCGTTTATGTGACTTTGTACGAATCAAATTGTAGTTCCTTTCTTGTAGTAACGAAGATCTAACAATACGTGCGTGAAGGGATCCGCGTATATTCGTCGAGAATGTTTTGCGGATTCTTTTCGGGGGTTACTTCATACTGTTGTAGACGTGATTTAGCTACGAAAACGACTTGCCAATTGTATATTTATGAGTTCACTATTTTGTCGAGTCGTATTCTATTGTAATTCGATTTTATTATAACCAAATTTTGTTTAAGCAGATTGTGGAATACGAAGTAAAAGGATTAAATAATGAAAACTTTTTATTTTATTCGTGTTCACTATTTTTATAGCCGTTATATAGCTCAATCAAGAAGTAAAAAATGAAATAAGGTGCTCAACACACGGCCCGTCCAACCGGGAACAGTCGGAACAGCTTTCTAGGACCTCAAAACGAGGAGGTCTCATGAAAATTCGCAGTCTCAAATTCGGGGCGAAATCTATAACTTCCTACTTTTGAAAGTTATTAATTTTCATAGCGGAAAGATAATAATTAAGATATTATGTCATAAACTCTGCGACTACAATGAATTGATGTAAATCACTACAGTTGCATTTACTTGATGATTACTTTATAACTTTTATATTACTTATTTTGGCGTGCAACACTCGAAACTAAGTAATATCATATTATTATCAGTATGACGCGACTGAACAGACAGATCTCCAAATACATGCTGCGGGACTTGCGCAACTGGCCGTCAATCGATGGGGGAAAAAGGTTCTCGAGTGGCAGCCGCGTACCGGCAGACCAAGTGTAGGGCGTCCCCCTACTGGATGGAGTGACGACAGGAAGTCGATGGATGCAAGAGCTCAGAACTGGACTCAGCAATGGATTTGTGAAGGGCTGTAATGAATGAAGGACTATATATTATGTGTGTGTAATATATATATATATATATATATATATATGTATATATATAAACACATTAATTAATTGTTTGTGATAAATATATGTTGATCGCGGTAGTAAAATTAAAAAAGAAACAAGAGTTTTAAAATAACTCAGGGGAATAATTTCAGAGGTAACGTAACAGCCCGCATAGCTGCAATGCGGCGCGCAGCTGCTATCACTATAAGAGGAGGTTTGCTCTGCTCCAGCCTACATAGACTGTTACCGATTTGAACAAACAACCATAAATAGCTCATGGTTTTAATTATATTGTTATTTTTCAAATAATATAATGATTTTAAGAAATTCAAAATGCAATTAATTTAAAGAATGTTTTAATCTTTAAACTTATGGTTATGTTGCAAAAGATTTTTCATGCGTTCGAATAAAGGCGAAAAATAAACACAGACAAAAACTATGTAGTGACGTTTTAAAAACATCCACTACACCAAACCGTGCCGTGGGTGTCGTTAGAGGCGACTGAGAAACCGATACAGGAAGTAGGCAGTAGCATATTCCTGATGCCAACTCAAAATTATCAAAAAACTGCGGTTGCCAATCAGTCTGCCAATCTTGACACCCCTATGAGACACTGTGAGGAAGGCCTATGTTCAGCAGTGGCTTTAATAGGCTGTAGGTAATGTATGTATGAATAGAGACTTCTTGTTATATTATTACACAGTTAATAACACGAAACAATGTCAATTTCCTCAGTTGAATTCATTAAAAGTGACCGGTCAACGTTTATCTTGGCGGACATCCTGCGCGCCAACCAACTATCGTGTCTTATCATCACCAGAGGAAACAGTCCGTGTTTTTATTTATGTTAGTCCCCCCTCGCCCACGCGTGGTGATGTTATTGGATTCTAGAATATCCAGTTTCAGGTCGCGAATATTATGTTTTACTGCGCTCCGCGAGGTCGCACGTGATAAGTATATTTTCGTATGTCAGAAATCTTACGTTTATTGTTGTTCAGTGCAAAGACAAAGTGGGTGTGATTGCAAAGACAAAGTGGGTGTGCTTGCAAAGTTAATTCAACTACAGACACTTATTGGATGTTAAAACTTAGTGCCTTTTAAAGTTAAATTTTTGGATTGTTGAACAGGCCTAACAGGTATGCCTATTTAACGTTGAAAGTCATATTTTGGAACTGATGTATATGTTGAAGGAAATTAAGGAATTTATGGATGATAATAACCCCTGGGAAGGGTGACCGCTACCAAGCTATTTCTAATTTGTCTTGTGTTGTTAACTACACAAATAAACACAAAACAATATTCATTTTCATAGAAATATGGGTGGCATACGAGCACACTGTCCATATGATGATATGGATATTTACAAAACGCAAATATCTCATCTCTGGGCCAGGGCACCCCCAGTGCCAGCTCCTTCCACTTAACCGCGTCCAGCGCAGAGCGGTTCGTATCGTCGACGACCGAGTTCTTTCTGATCGACTCGATTCACTGGCGCTCCAGCGCAGAGCGGTTCGTATCGTCGACGACCGAGTTCTTTCTGATCGACGATGTTACGTGCCTTTGCATTTTTTACCACGGGAAGTGCTCTGAGGAATTGTTAGGATTAATTTCAGCCGCCAAATTTCACCAACGCACGTCGCGTCAAAATTCACAATACCATTCGCACCATCTGGATGCTTGGTTTTCAACCAATGTGCGTTTTACCAGGAGTGTAGTTCCTCGTACGAATAATCTGTGAAATTATTTACCACAAGCGATTTTTCCGGACCGATACGACTTAGGGACCTTCAAAAAAAAACTTACTTCTTTCTAAAAGGCCGGCAACGCACCTGCAGTTCCCCGGATGTTGCGGTTGGCGGCGGTAGTCACTTACCATCAGGTGAGCTGCATGCTCGTTAGCCCCCTCTCCTATAAAAAAAATTATGTAAAGTAATTTATGTAATCAATAAACACCTACAGTTATCACTACGAAGAATCAAAATGCAGACGCATTGTCAACTCCGAGTGAAAAGTGTTTCGTGTCGCAGCTATCCTCAAACCATATGCAGCATTATACCACTATTTTTCGTTGGTATTCTGTTTGTGGTCTTACCCCAGTCGAGCCAACCCATTTGTACTGCCTTAATACCAGATCTACGTCTACAAAGTCTACAAAATGTACATGTGGTATCGATTCTATCAGGGTTGAACCACGATCTTACAGAATACCAGTGTAAATAACAGGTTAATGCTTTTATGTTTCGTATGGTGAGTGTAGAAAACCTTGAGGGGCGACCCTTTTTCCTGGTAACGAGGCATCTTAGTGCTCAGGCGTGACCACGCATCTAAATTTTGATTCTTAATCGAGGTTAGATGTATGTGTCTATGGGCCACAGCATCCACTTACCGTCAAGTGACTGTGTACTCGTTTTGTCACACTAATTCTATAAATAAATAAGCTGCGGCATAGCTCTAATACATAAAACCAGTGCCCTTAAAAGTAAAATATTTCTATGGTTTCCTTTTATTGAATAGATGTGTTCAAAAAAGTATTTAGTTCACTGACTCGTTTAATCGTATGGTATCATTAAGGAAAGGTATTAGAAAGGAATGAACTGGCCTTGCCTGAGCTCTCTTGAGGCTGCCAGCGAAAACTTTTTAATTTAAAGCCAAGCATCCCAAGAGGTTCAACTCAAAGAATTTAAGGAAAATAAAATTAGCTCGACTGTACCTCATTACTGGATCTCGCAAGTACGAATGCACATTGCTGTTACTAGTGATTGTTAATACTGTAAAATATTGAAATGCGAAATAATTCTTTTAGTGTTGTAAATGTTCAAAAAAGAAAGTTACTAAATTCAGCGATTTAATCGTTCCATAACACTTTTCGAAACGAGAGTTTCGTGCCTAGCTATGAGATTTTTTTAAGGTTTACAGCCCTTCTACCAGATTTCATTTTTTGACCTTAACCTCGTGGAGGTCTAACACCTGATACTTGTTTTATTTTCACCGACTTCAAAAAGTATTCGATTCGACTGTATGTTTTTTTATGTGTGTTACCTCATAACTTTTATCTGGTTGAACCGATTTTGATTATTCTTATTTATCTGAAATCTGGTGCTTCTCATGCAGTTCCATATAAATTTAATCAAGATCTGACCAGTAGTTTTTGAGTGATCTTTAAAAATACGTATTTAATTGACTTCGTATATATTGATTCGGTCGTATTGATGTCGGTGGTACAAAAATTCTAATTTTACCACTTGTTAACTAAAAAAAAAAAAGGATTAAAATCATATACATACTCCAATAAACATTTTTTTATAATATGAAAACCTATTTATTATAACATGAATAAAACAGAGATATTCCTTTAATAAATGATTCGCGACGTTGCGAAAACAAAATTACAAAAATAAAAATAAATAATTTTTACGATAAAAATTTCCTTCACAATAATCCTTAGGTTGTGTATAAATATAACCAAACAGACACAAAACTTATTCAATGCCGATAATTAAGAACGCAATCAGAAGAACCCTTCACAAAGGATATCCAAACAAATAGGACAATGAGCTCGTTAGAAGAGAATTTTTGCCAACCCTCCCCTTCTCGCCCATAACTAAAAGGATCTCGTTGGAGACGTCCGGTTAAAGAATGCTAATTATTAACAAATTACATAAACCTGAATCAAATTAAACAGTAAATTCATAAAAGACAATCATATACTTCTACGACGTACTCGAAGTATTATTTTCTAAATATTTCTTTGGTTGAATTAAAGTAATTTTAAGAGCTTTATCGTATTTAATTTCAATACAATACAAAATTCTACTGATCCACCTTCTTCAAGAACCCTGCATCCATCAATTTTCTTCTTGTCTTACCAGGTCGTCACTTCATCTAATAGAGGGCCTCTTGCTTCGCTTACCAATACTCGATTACCCATCGGTTACCAGTTATTCGAGCTATATGGCCGCTACATTTTAATGCGTTTCCACATTCGAATACTTTCTGTTCACATAAAAACTATCGCTTACTAACTCAATATAAGGAATTTCGGTCATAGATTTATCTGCTGATGAAAATAGTTATGATAAATGAAAGAATTTATGTATAAAAAATAATTACATGGACTATTTATAGGAAAGACAATTCAGCGTGAAAAACACATCGAACTAAAAACAGAATGTGAAAATAAATAAAGATGATGAAAATAAAGAAAATGACTGAACAAATGGTGAATCCACATAAAAAGAAAACATTTTAAAGTCTGTCAAAACAATTCCATACATTACTTATTTACCTGTGAGATATCGAAGGAGACGCGATCAAAAACAAATAACAAAGGCGGGGAAGCCACAAAAAGAAATATAAATACGAACCGTGGACGTAATTACGAATAATAAGGCTTCCGAGTACAATAAAGAATACAATGAAAATATCTCATATTTTGATTTTAATACTAAAGCCGAAATTCGGGTTCAACGAAATACGTGAATGATATACACAATATAAAATTTAAATTGAAAATTACAATTTAAAAACGTTGTTTACGAATGTTAATAAGTTTTTCTAAATTTCTGGTACTTTTTCTTACATGTCTGAGTTTACGTTTTAAGTTTTTGGCTCCCATGGTTGGGCACAAAGAACTATTGAAGTTCTGGTTGTAAAGTTAAACTGTAGTTTTTTTTTAATTTTACTGTCTGGTCTACGCAGAATGATCTAACATACAATAGATATTAAATATAAGCTCATTCTGCGTAGACTGAACCATAAACTTTAAATAATAACTAATTAAAAGTAATTTCATGAAAACAATACTTTTAAATTGCGTTTAATTCAACATATTATAGAATCATTCCGTACATTTTAATTGTAAATTATTTTATTGTGTATAACTTTCATAACGTTGCTCTGGTCTTAGTTGGTGGACATTGCATGTGTTTTAACACTTCAACTTTAGCTGAGTTAATTTTTGATCGCCTCAAGATAATTTCATTTTTAGCAGACTAATTAGGATTTAAATGATATATGGCCTTGCTTACAATAATTAGCTCTTTCTATAACCATTTAGTGAAAAGAGAGAGAGCTGCTTCAAGCATTTCTTATCTTGATGTCGATTTTTATGAGTATAGCCTAACTAAGGCGTATGTATTGCTAAGTAAATAAAAAAACTTCGAGAAAAAAATTTTTATTATAAAAAAATCCCCGTATCAGACGAAAACGCCAATTTTATAAGAGCCGTGTGACCGACCGTTCATTTACCTGTAATCACCGTACACGGCTTTGATGTGCGAGGGCTTTTATTAAGTAAAACTGCGCCTTTCTCCTGAAAAGCAAATAAATACTCGGAGCTTAACTTTGTACCAAAAAGGCTCGGTATTTAATGAAAGGCTGTCGACTTGTGACGAATTTTCACATGTATTTTGCTATTTTTTCGCTTATGATTTTCAACGCACTGGCACATCATTCATTGCGAAACCTCAAAAAGAAAAAAGTAATTAATATTGCTACTTTATTCATCTAATTTTTATTTGTAGCTCAAGGTCGTGCGATAATGTAAACATTGAAAAAGATGACCCTGGTCTAAATTAAAGTACGTCCTGTTAGATAGCTGACTAGCGATTTTAATTCCACTAAATTAGTTTTTTCATAGATACTTTGCTAGAAGTACTAAACCTAAATCCTTCTGATTAAAGTTGTAGCGGATTGTAAGCTTCAGAAAATGTAAGGGATAATCTGCACTACGATAGCTTTTCATTTGATGTAACTATTTTTAAAATGCTTTAAGCTGAAGGTCAAAATAATTTTAATAAGTTTTCGATTTTTGTAACACCAATATTTACTCTTTTATTTTCTAAAGTATTAGCCTGTTTGCATTAACCAATTTTTTTATAGGATGGGGCGACAAATGAACACACGGTTCACCTGATGGTAAGTGGTTGCTGTGGCTCACAGACATCTACATCTATCTTCGATTACGAATCAAAATGCAGATGCGTTGTCACCCGTGAGGACTTAAATGGAATGTCTCGTTTTCAGTAAAAAAGGTCTCCGGTTCTCTACACTCACCATACGAAACACAACAGCATTATGCTACCATTGTACGCTCGTATTCTATGAGAACGTGGTCTTCCCCGGTCGATCCGACCCATTTGTGCTACAACTATACTACTAATATATCTGCAACATGGCCAATTCTTGAAAAGTCAACCGCATCTCATACCGCCGCAACACAATCTCTCATAAAATCAATCTTACACTAATATGGAAACCTTAGTACTGATCATTGGTGGTTACTACTCTTCATCGCATCGTGACTCTTCTCAAAAACTATCAAATATTTTATTCTATTTTATTATTATACAGTATAAATCAGTAAGCCAAAGTGGTAATGGGCATATTACATCCTAAAATATAAGTCAAAGAATCGACAACGATTAGAGTCAAGATTCTTGACTTGTTCCTTGAGTGGCAGTGTTTAATTTTTGACTCCTATCAGATTGTTCCCACACGTCCCGGGTTGATTGGAAGAGAATGCCAAAAGGCATTAAGACCGCCATTTGTAAACCTTTTTATTAAGATGTTATACAATTAGTGTAAATTATGTATAATTAGCGTAAATAGATATATTTCTTTTAAAAAAACTTTATCACTACACTAGGATGTTCTCCTGAATCGTAAGGGCAGTTCACTTACAAAAATTTCATATATAAATATTTTGCGGGATTCGAACCCGAGGCACTTAGCGCTTCAATTCATTGCCAAGCCACTGTGCCGTCGTTTATTTTAATGTATTTTTTAAGAAATAACAATAATAATATAACTTTAATGACCGGGAAGGACCACGCTCTAACAGTATACCAACATGAAATAGCTGCTGTGTTTCGTATGGTGTGTGTAGAGAACCGGAGACCCTTATTATTGGCAAGGAGGCATTCTTAGTCCTCAAGCCTATTAAAGTCCACTTTTAAACATAGGCCTCCCCCATAGATTGCCTCATAGAAGGAAATTTGCCATAGTTGCCAAGCTAGGTAAGCGAGTTGGCCACCGCAGTTTATGTTTTTATTTAAGTCGAAAGACGTTGCTGCATCTCCCGATTTGTTTCCCTTTTTTATAGGAGAGGGGGCAAACGAGCATACGGCTCACCTCACCGGGGAATGGCAGATGCGTTGCCGGCCTTTTAAAAAGGAGTAGGCTCTTTTCTTAAAGGTCCCTAAGTCGTATCGGTCCGGAAAAATCTCTGGTGGTAGTCGATTCCACAAGGAAGTTGTGCGACGAAGAAAACTTCTTTTAAATCGCACGGTGGTAGACCGCCAGTCGTCCAGATGGTATGGATGATATCGTGAGTTTTGTCGCGATGTGTGATGGTGAAATTAATAATTAATTAACTAATTTTACGTACGGGATGCTATGGATTAGAGGATTTTCTTGCGGTGTAAGCACAACACGTTGAACTTTACATGACTTCTATAGCAATGTGTTTTGCAGGCCTGGGCCGACTGCATCCGTACGGCTCGGGCAGCGGTTCGAGCAGCGGCAGCGGGCGTCGGAGGAACCGTGCCCGCGGCCTTTCCGAGTCGCCGACCGCGCCGACCACACCGACATCCGCGTCCGACAACGCCTCTGACGCGACACTGACCGACTCCGAGTTGCCGCTCGCGAGGGACTCCACTCTGCTCGTGCAAAACGGTAAGCCCTTTGATTTACCCATTACCCTTACCGTTGCCTCCCACATAGATTGCCTGTAGGGGTAATATTTAGCATAGTTGTCACATTTGGAAAGCGCGTTTACAACCTCAAGTTTTTAAATGAAAACTTATTTAGGCTCGTTGAGCACTTTTGGGATGAGGAAAAGCACTGAACTCGCGTGACCGTCTCGCTCAGATACATAATGTTGCGCGCCATAATTAATGCCTGGTACATGGCGACATTAGCTACCACTAGCGTCCTCTAGTATCGAGTAGCAGAACTAGGAGAGGCAAGATCCTTCTGGAGATTTCCATGCCAGAACTTTCTACACCTAGTCAGTTGGGACCAGTATGTACTCGAACATTCTAGATGTTTGAGTAGAAGAGGCCCTGTATAAGGCCGGTATAGACCGCGAGCCGAGTGAGTATTGAACAAGCGAATACTTCGAAGCGATATTTAAAGTGATCAGTAGTACTATTGTTTTTTTAATTAGTGTGGTTTAAGTTGTAATTGGTGTTTTGTAATTAAAATTGTCAATTTTGGTAATTAAATACATTTTAAAAAATATTTCTTAACAACCCAAAAATAATGTTTACAAGTTTAAGAAGTTAAGACAGTTTATTTTTATTTTAAGTCTTTTTCTATGAATACGCTTCTGTCCATCGTCTGATTTTTTTCCCTCCGTCGCCTCTCACGACACCCACAGTATATGGTGTAGTGGACATTTTTGAACGGCCACTACGCGGTAATATATAATAATACTGCACATTTAATGAGACTAATTTGACTGATTTTATCGCGTTTACTTTTAACTAGGCATTTAATTCCCGAAGTTTCGGGAGCTTTAAAACATTCATAGGCTAAAGGTAGCCGGGCTAACTATGACATGGAGATGTCAAACACATCAGTCTGAACCCGCGACCACGGGTGCTACCAAGCACCCGAAACCGTCGGAAGTTAAAAAGTTAAAATTAAACCCTATAGAATCCTTAAAACTAGTTTCATTTAAAAGTAAACATTGTGTTACGCTTATTTTTTTATATATATTTTTAATTGCTGTGTAATTTTAATATAAACATGCTTTGATTACGTATGGGTCTATTGCTTAGTTTTAATTAAGAATATCATAATATTGGGATGAAATGAGGATACTTGCAGTATCTTTCGACGTTTCTTCTCCAGACAGAGGAACCTAATTTTGAAACGATAGTAGTAAAAAGTCATTTTCGCCTAATTATTTATAGAATAAGGAAGCCTAAACAACCCACAGTCTACCTCATCGCAAGAGGATGCTGTGGTTCATATTCATCTACATCTACCCTCGACTAAGAATCAAAATTCAGATGCGTTTTCATCCTAAGATGGAATGCCACATTTCACCTAAATAGGGTCTCCGGTTCACCACACTCACCACACGAAACCCACCAGAATTAAGTTGTTATTTCACGCTACCTACTTTGTAAGAGCGTAGTTCCCCGGTCGAGCCAACCTACTCGTGCTACAATAATAATATGGCTGCATCGTTGTTCCACAACGTATATACTACATAACAATTGACATCGTAATGGGCACAATATTGTATATCATGTTCATTCGATACCACCACAAACATTGTTAACTGAATTTACACGTTTGAATGTTCCAATTTGTACAACATAATATAAGACTTATGCCCAACTAACTTTCTAGGCTACGTCACATCTCATACATGAGTCTTGAGTATTCTTGTCCTTATGAAAAATGTAAAGGAATATAAAGGAAACACAACGTAAAAGTTTTGTTTCGAGTCTCACATGTCAATCGCTATTTGTGTTCTTTCATCGCAATTGGTCTTTATTTCGCTTTTGTTTTCGGCAAGGATACGTTTAAAATGTTTTCGCGTCGCCATCTCAATATTTTTCCTTTTATCTTTAGCAATTGATTTCCGTCATAGTCGGTTATAAAGCGGAAAAATGTAGGTACGTTAAAACAATATCATTCGAATCTGTCTGTGAAAAATTTACAGCCAAATATTAGTTTCTCTGAAATTGCTAAAATTGACATAAGCGCCATTGTTCTTTTTTTAATGATAGATAGATATGCGACCTGGCAGTTCATTTTATGATGACCACCGTTTTAAACAAAACAAACAGTTTGTAGAAAATGATACTAGATGCAATAACTATCTAGTAAGTTAGATGATTATTCCTTAGGATGTTTTTGTCCGAACACAATATTATGTATTGTTAAAAAAAAATACTTTTCATTTTATTTAATCTCGTATGATAAAATAATCCATCTCTCCATTCCGTCCCGTGGGAGTCGTAGGAGACGACTATGAGAAATATCAGAGAAATCTCAAAGCATTGTAATGGCAATATAACCATCTTGTTTCCAATTCAATTTCCATTCCAGATGTAAATTACTCAAACATTTTTATATAAAACTGTAGTGATCAACTAACTTACTGTCCATCTGATGGTAAGTAGCTACTGCAGTCCATGGTCACTTGCCCACTTCAAACCAAGAGTGTTACAGACGCGTGGTCACCTTGCAGGACTAATATGAAATGCCTCACGGACTTTAATTATACCGGCTCTCCGTTCTATTCTACCGGAACCCAGCAATGCAACCACTGATCTATTTTGGCGGCAAAAGATGTAAGAGGGTGATATTTACCCAGAAATACTCACTCTTAGTTAGGAAAAGATTCCTCCTACCACAGCAGCAGGAGCAGCGTCATCTCATACTGCTTCGAACATCTGATACGGCGATCGACATTCCGTGTGTCTTTCCTTACTAACACAGATTGAGTTCCATCTCCAGCTGTGAACTCTTACGGGCTGAGCAGAAGAACCGATAAAATTCGAGAAATAGATTATAGAATAAGGGTGACAAACGAGCACACAGTCCACCTGATGAAAAGTGGATGCTGTGGCCTATAGACATCTACATTTATCCTCGAATAAGAATCAAAATTCAGACGCGTTGTCACCCCTGAGTGGTAAGACGGAATGCCTCGTTTCCAGTAAATAGTTTTCAGTTCTCTACACACACACCATGCAAAGCACAGCAGTGTTAAGCTGCTATTTTACGCTGGTATTTTGTGGGAGCGTGATCCTACCTTGGTCGAGCCGATCCATTCGTACTACAACCATAATATGGCTCAACCTCGTAAAAAAGTTTTAGTAATTAAATAATGTTTAATAAAATTATTATAAAGCTATGATTTGTGTTACAATTTGATTCACAAAAGAGAAAATAGATTAAAAGATAATTGCAACTTGTTACACAAATGTTACAACCGACATTGCCGGTCCCACCGCATGTTTTCAATGTTCCCCGGTGATCTCCGAAAACTTTTCCATCGTATTAAAGGGCCCGTGTTTGTTAACAGTCAGTTTTTGGGTCCCAATTTAAACTATCCGCTTTTATTTGTCGTTTAGTAACGTTCGTTGCGCCGTGGTATGTTCGACCCGACCTTTTGTTTACGGCGGAATTTATTTCACCGATGTTTTGGTTCTACTAAAACTCCGGGATAATTTGTCTAGGTAAAATGAGAACGGCGTTTAATCTTTAATTTCGGGTCATCTAACATTTGTATACATCATTTTATAAACCACCTTCATTAAAGTAAGTGCTTTTATACTCAGACCGTCGTTCCTTGCGTAGATCATATTATGTTTATTTGCTACTTACTCACTTTGGGTTCACGTACACATACATCTTCAGCTTTTCGGCTTAGTTGAATTTAGCTTCAATGTTTATTATAATATTATCATGTTTTCATAATTACATTACAATACTTTTTATATAAGGGGAATACATGTCTACTTGGTGGATACTTATATATCTCCTTGTTACGTAAAAAATATCGAAGTTAATTGATAAAATCAGGCGTTACTTTGCGGAAATCCATTATAATAAATGATATTAATAGTTATTTTGCAACCATCCGCTAAATTCAATAAAATGATGTGTCTTATCTAGTTTGAAGAACACCTCCCGCCCTCCCTCAATTGCGTGCACTAATTCCGTCACCACCAATCCCAGCACCACTACTCCCAACACTACTACTCCCAACACCACTACTCCCAACACCACTACTCCCAACACCACTACTCCCAACACCACTACTCCCAACACCACTATTCTAGGAAAGACACACCGATAATACGACACGTGTTTCGCCTCTACACGAGGCATCTTCAGGTGATGTTGACTTTACGGCGGCTGAACCCTAAGTCGATGGTGTCTTTCCTAGAATAGTGCAAAGACACATCGTTTTATTTAATTTAGGGGATGGTTGCAATTAACTATTAATATCATTTATTTATAATTATCGAAGTACAAAATTAGTTTGATCTCAGAGACTCTTCAACCCTTCGTGATATTGAAACCACTATAATAAATTAAAATAACAACAAATATTTCACACTTTAATGGCGACCATTCTCAAATGGTTTCTAATTTTATAAACAAAACTCCAATATCACAGATCAACCGGATTCCCGTCGTAAACGAGCGACAAGTCGTAAAATGGTGCCCATGCACAACGAATGTGTTAAACAATTTGATATGCGGTAAGAACGACGTTTTTATATCGCGATATTTTGGTAGGCCTACAAGTGTCTCTTTAATTACCGCCATTAAAAGCATGTTTGTGACGCGCTGTCGAACGATAGATAGATTCAAATGTGTTCTTTACTAAAGCTCTCTTTCGTTATGTTTACAACAGAAAGAGAGGACCGACTTTAGTTATACCGACTGACAATACATGCCGGAAATTCGTTAAGGACTAGAAACGCTTCGTTAATGTTTTATGTGTGTTTGTCTAATGAACAAATGTCTCTTTAAATTTCCATGTTGTATGCTCAGAACTTCGTAGCTACACTAGGAAGCATCAGAAGGTTGAAGCTTATTTTTTTCAATTACATACTAATTTATTAAAAACTTTTTGTTCTTTGTTTATTATTAAGTAATAATAATTTTAAAGTATTAAAAATTAAGTTTTAAGTTCCAATTATATAATAAAAAAAACTTATTAGAGGATAAACTTAAAAAAAGATAAAATTAAGCCACTAAGTAAGATTATTTTTGAGATGTACCTTTATAGTTAGTGCTGAAGAATTCGAAGATGAAACCTACGTTCTAAATTAAATGTAAAAGTTTATTTCCCTAAAACGAGCAATTATTGCTTACTAGAATGAGTATTACGTTTAATTATTTTAAATTATAATCCCATCTTGGTTTTTAGATATTATAGAAATTACCCAAGAAACCAAATGATAAGAAAAGTAAGAAATAATTTTTATTTATATATGATATCTATTATTCTGTAACACAGCATACCTTTTTTCTAGTGTTTGTTCTCTGTGTGACTAGAGAAACAATATAATCAAATTTTATCAATTAGTCAATGTTATCTACACTAATAGAAGATCAATTTAATAGTTTAGTCAACTCTCTTAATTTTTATAAGTGGTAGAGCCACGCTACAGCTATATTAAGGCAAGCAAGAATAGGTCGGCTCGACCAAGATAGGACCATGCTCTTACAGAATAGCCAGCGTAAAATACCAGCTTACGCTATGTTCTGCATGGTGAGTGTAGAGAACCGGAGACCCTTTTTACTGGAAACAAGGCATTACATCTTAGTCCTCAGATGTGACTATGCACCTGCATTTTGATTCTTAATTGATGATAAATGTAGATGTCCATGTCTATGACCACAGTATCCACTTACCATCAATCTAAGTCTATATGAAACATGTTAGTGTGTGAATATAATGTAAGAAAAAGGATACGTTGTTTTTCTAATTCACAGTTGACAGACATTTTCATCTGACATATATGCGTGAATAAAATTTATGACTATCGCGGATTTGACACCGCAAACACGTCATTAGCGAGACAGTCACACTCTCTCATCTCGATTACTGTTCTGCACCCCGAATTGCGGAATTACAGCTTCCGTATTCATCCATCAAGGGAATTCCGTAAAATTTCGCCTGCTCAAAGCGCCCTCTAATCCTTAAGATGAATATCTCAAAGTTGCGGACGAAGCGGAATAATCGAGGTTGTGACGACTAGAAAAAAAAAGTATAATTCGTCACTTAATCCAAGATGCCGTGTTGGGGGCTTGAACGTAACAAATATCCAACATTACTCTTGACTGATGCAGTACCGTGTTTTAGTACCTATGATTTGAAAGTAGGCACAAGGGGCGAAGTTGTGTCATTACGAGAAGTATGTGTATGGTTTTTTTATAATATAAGGGTAAGAAATGAGCACACAGTCCTCCTGATGGTAAGTGAATGCTGTGATCTACAGTCATCTAAATCTCAATTCAGAATTAAAAGGCAGTTGCATTGTCACCCCTGAGGACTAAGATGGAATGCCTCATTATTAATAACAGAATCACCGTTTTTTCTTTTTTTGGATACCGTGGTTTTTATCCTGCCAAGTCGATCGGATCTTAGCGCGTCAAAATACAAAATACGTAGCTAACGCTACGTATTATGTAAAAGAAAATCAATATTTAGTTACATTTACATAGGTTATTACGTGGTAGAGCCATGCTGCAGTTATATTAGTAGTATAGTTGTAGCACGAATGGGTCGGCTCGACCGGGGAAGGACCACGCTCTCACAGAATACCAGCGTGAAATAGTAGCTTAATGCTGCTGTATTTCGTATGGTGAGTGTAGAGAACCGGAGACCCTTTTTACTGGAAATGAGGCATTCCATCTCAGTCATCACGGGTGACAACGCATCTGCATTTTGATTTGTAATGGAAGATAGATGTAGATGTCTATGGGCCGCAGCAACCACTTACCATCAGGTGGACTGTGTGCTCGTTTGTCAGCCTATTCTATAAAATAAAAATAAATAAAATAAATAAATATAGGTTCGGTTTAGGTTGGTTCCACACTAACCTGTTTCTGCCGTCAACCATCAGTGTGTTCACTACGTATGAAGTAGCGCAGCAATCTATATTATAGTTGTAGTATGAATGGGTGGCTCGACCGGGGTAAGACCACGCTCTCACAGAATATCAGCGTATAACACCTTAATGCTGCTGTGTTTCGCATAGTGAGGGTAAAGAACCGCATACACTTTTTACTGGAAACGAGGCATTCCAACTGAGTCCTCAGGGGCTACAACGCTTCTGCATTTTGATTCTTAGTTGTGGATAAATGTAGATGTTTTTGGGCCCCAGCAGCCATTTGCCATCAGGTGGACTGTGCGCTCGTTACTTGTCTATAAAAAAGCACACTTACTTGCTGGCTTCTTAATATTAAAACAAAATAGGTAAGAGACGAGTAAGCGACCGCCCTTACTCGTGGAAAATTTACAGTGAATTGGTTTTATCAAATTCGTTTTGGTTCAGTCTCGTATGGCGCCACTTTGCTAACGTGTCCCCGCGGCTTATTTTCCTCGATGCCTTTACGGGACGAACCTGAGTACAAAGCAGCTTGGATCCAGCTTAGTTTGCTCGAAAGCACAAAAGAGTTCCGTATCAGTCGCATTCGATGGACCCGAAAATGTGCGAGCCCTTTGAAGGACCAATCCCTTAATACTAATTGAATCATAATTTCGAATGCGGAGAGTTTCTTTTTATGTAAATCTTTTGCTCTGCGAACGCTCAAAGGCCCGGGAAATGGGAACATAAATAATCTTGAATTTTAGAAGTTTGCGGACGAAGGAGTCTTAACTAATCGAGATTAAAATTTGTTATGTTTTCTTCATTTTTTATGTTGCAATTTACTGAATTATTTCGATTCATAATGGATTTATTTATTTTTACGTTAGCTTAATTGTATCTAACTGACGAAAATCTCTATCTTTTATTAAACAAGTTACCCCCGTGTAGGATTTTCTCTTGAACCATACCTTGAACATACCTTTGTTTATACTATATAGCTTAATGCTGCTGTGCATTGTATGGTATGTTTTTTTAAACATAAATAGCAGATGGACGAACATCCAGATCCGGAAAATTTAAACGAAGGTAGGCCGATAAATAGTCAGAGTAATTGTCATCATCATTCATTTTTTATCCCACGAAATGTTTCCAATCACCGCCGAGTACGTGGTATATTAGCACACGTACGTGTATATTAGCATATACAGTGTATTTAACAATTTCATTGACGCCGGCGGGTATCGAACAACATGGCTCGCGTACTGTGAAATATACGACGATCACTGAACTGCACGGCGCGTAAATAATTATGTTCTGCAGATCAAATTGCGGTCACGGCGACCAGTCCGAACGGAGACTAGACTATGTGCACAAGACAGGATTATAGTGCCCTAGTGCCCAAGCAACTCACTATTCCCTCACTTTCATAGTCCAATGGGACGGTAAACCGACCTGACCGGAGAGTAATGAGTTGCATTACGAGTACTAACGGCTTTATGTGCTTTCAAAGGTACGGGATTGCTCACTTTGGGCTACTGAGAATTTCTTGACCGTAAACCTCAATAACTGATGTTTTGGGTCGACCTGGGTTTTGAACCCGGAATCTCATGATCTTGATGTCCCTTTTACGACAACTACACCAACAAGGAAGTCGATATATTGAAATTATGTTATAGCTTAACATGCTCCTTTTATTTTCCGTGTGTATTAAAAGCACTGGATACACCTTTCATAATGTTTATTTTTCCCGGTGAAATCAAAAAACAATTTCGCAAGGCACAGGCGGTGCGGTGATAAATCTCGCAGACAATTTCCGAAATTTTTCTATCTCAGAGATTTATACAGTGGCGCTCATCTCGCGAAAGAAAATCGCACCTACAATTCCATTATCGATCCCTATTCCCGTACAATTTGCGCGGTGCGCGAGCGAGCGTTTGCAATTTTGAAACTTAAATGAGATAAGAGCGACAGTGTCAGTAAAGGGTGTGCACACGGTACGGTGATGGTCGACGACGACGTGGTGTTCAGTTTCTTTTTACAGGATAAGGGTAACAAACGAGCACACAGGCCACCTGGTGGTAAGTGGTTGTTATAGAACATGGACACCTAAATGTATCCTCGGTTACGAATCAAAATGCAGATGCGTTGTCACCCGTGAGGACTAAGGTTGAATGCCTCATTTCCAGTAAAAAGGGTCTCCGGTTCTCTACACTCACCATACGAAACCCAGCAGCACTAAGCTACTATTTCACGCTGGAATTCTGTGAGAGCGTAGTTCTTCTCCGGTGGAGCCGACCTATTCGTGCTACAACCATAATATAGCTGCAGCCTGGCTCTACCACGTAAGTGAAAACTCATTTAGAAACTTCATGATTTAAACCTCGATACTCGGACACTAAAAAGAGACAAACATATACAGCTATAGGATTTCGCCTGTGAGGAAATGAGATAGAATACATTGTACAGTGTTCATTATAAATTTATTTATATTCTAATTACATAAATCAGATCAAGCTGTAAGTGCCGTACATGCTAACAGCACCAACAGCTCAAAAAATAGATAGAAACCCTGAAATAATTATCCTACTCCTGATACTCTGCTTTCGTCTCATTCTTGCGAAGTTTTATTTTCTGAAGATTACTTCTACTGCGTGTGACCGACACACATATTTTCTTTATTCAATGATACATAAAATATATATCAGGAGATGGGTGGCAGCGTCTTCCTGATAACGACGTAACATAAAAAAACTGCAGTTGCCAACACGTTAGTCAAGCGTGTCAATTTTGCCAAATATCCCTCCTATGGAGCATCCATACACGGAGCTCCATCTATGGTGGAGGCCTGCGTTCAGCAGTGGACTTTTATAGACTGTAACTAACGGATAATATATTAATAACACTAGGTTTACTGTCTAGAAGTCACTTGCAGATGCATCTAGAAGATGGATAAAACTGGTTTATCGTGACCAAAATTCTGTTTAAAGTACCTTATTTTTATATTATTAAAAAATAAAATGATCTATTAATGTATGGTCAAACAATTTAGTATTTTTTAAAACATTAAGATTTGCATATTATGAATAATTAGAGAATGTAAATGTTAGTACTCCGTGAAAATAAAATTCGTATGACTATTATTTCGTACTGGTTTCAGTATCATTTCAGATAAACCAAATCGTCGAACATATACGTTACAAAATATTAATTTCGTAATCTCCTAAATACGGCTTTGTTCAGCTTTCGTCTAAAATGAGCCCTTAATTGAGAACAATGTGTATAGAAAATGATTGATTACCTAAAAAAATGTTTTAATTCTTTTGAAAAGAAATATTGAAACCGAACGTAACATGTATTCTAGATAAATCACTATATTAAAACTAGATGTAAGGATTTCTTCTCTGGCTACAAGTCTGTCTGTGCACTTTCTATAGAATAAGGGTGACAAATAATAATGGTAAATGGATGCTGCGGCCCATAGACATCTACATCTATCCTCGGTAAGGAATCAAAACGCAGATGCGTTGCCAGCCCTAGGACTAAGATGGAATAACTCGTATCATAAAAAGGGTCTCCGGTTCTCTACATCTCTTTCGATGGTATTCTGTGAGAACGTGGTCCTCCCCTGGTCCATTCGTGCTACAACCATAATATAACTGCAGCATGGCTCTACCACGACAAAAACTCACAAATACACTATGCTTCCCTGCTTATCTTGCAGTATATGAATGTATAAGTGTAATAAAATACTTGCCAAGGAAATTAATTTTGTCAAAGCATTCTTATTTGCTTATTTCTAAAAACAATCACGATTATTATACCCTTCCTTCATAAGAATGCTTTTTACATGTGACTTGAATATTTGCAAAGGCAGTTCGGTAATATTACCTACTTGGAATCTAGTTACAAATATTTCATAATATTTACTAAAAAATGAGCCGTCGCGTCGATACTACGAAATATCGTATTAATTTCAGGCAGTTCCTTTACAGATAGTTATATACTTCTTTTAAGCTTAGAGAATCATATTTAATTGCCAAACTTGTAAAGTTTATGATGGCTTTCATTACTTACGTTTCAAGTCTTATTTTTCTTTCTTTTCATGGCTGCCAATTTTTTATAGAATAAATTTGAAAATTGAGCTCACACTCCACCCTATAGTAAGTGGATGCTGTGGCTTATAGAAAACTATACTTATCTATACTTTATTCAGAATTAAAATATACATGCATTGATACCTCGAAATACTAAGATGGAGTGCGTCTTTACCAGTAAAAAGGGTCTCTAGTTCTCTACACTCACCATACGAAATACCGCATCATTGAGCCGGCCGTTGAATAATCAACTAATTTATATAAATTTATATATTTTTGACTGCTTAGTCGGTCTAGTGGTCGAATGCACAAACCACTGATCATGAGGTTTATCACGACTAAGGTTTCTATGTCTACATTTTTTTATGGGATAAAAGTGATAAACGAGCACACAGTCCACCTAATGTTAAGTGGCTGCTGTGACCCATAGACATCTACATCTATCCTCAATTACAAATCAAAATGCAAATTGCGTTTTCACCCACTCCGTTTCTCTACACTTACCATACAAAACACAGTAGCGTTAAGCTGCTATTTTACGCTGGTATTCTGTGAGAGCGTGGTCCTTCCTCGGTCGAGCCGACCCATTCGTGCTACAAGTAATATAGCTGCAGCATGGCTCTACCTCACTATATTCTCAGTAACAGCATGGAGTCAGGAAGCTGGCAATGTTCCACCCCCGTGCCTCAGAAAGCATGTAATTCCGTTGGTCCTGCGCTTCATCTCCGGTTCCGTCGGACAATGAGAATAAGGGAATGGAAAGTGCACCTGCGTTTGCGCACACTCGTACACTATAGTCCTGTCCCGCGGAGATGGCTAGTCTCCGTCAAGACTGGCCGCCGTGACCAAAATTCGGTCTGGTGAACATTATTATTATATTTATTAGAATAATCTTTTGAAAGGTGGAATGACAGTTTGAGCACCAATAAACCAATATTGGCGTCATTGGTTTTCCATTTTCGCCTTAAAGCTATCGAGCGTCGTCCATTGTTATGGATTGAACGAACGCACCGGCGGCCATTCGCTAACTGGTATATATTTTAATAAAAGACAAAGGCTTTCGTTTGAGTTCCCAGATAAAATATAAAATATTGGTCGTGAACAAAATGTATTCGTTTCAGCGAATTATTTTGCAAAATAAAATATAGTTTTCAAACTAAAAATAGATCTTAACGGTGTGTAAATGGAGACGGATAATGTCAAAGCTAAATGTATTTCTAATATAAGTAACTGGGCCACTGAGGCTTGCTCTGCGTTAGAACAAAAGTTTTCATTATTTTCTTACGAATGAGATCTATACAGATAAACCTGAAAATTAGAACGTTATCTACATACGAAATTTCATTCGGATCTTTAGAGCCGTTTCCAGACAACCAATTTATAAATGTGTAATGTTATTTTATGAACGATGCGGGGCCGCGAGATCGAATCCCGCACTTAGCAAGTGTTTACACACAAAAATTAAAACAACATAATTGTTCCGTGCCTGGCCGTGTCCTTGTGTAGTTTTTGCTAGGTTTCTTTTTAATAGAATTAGTGTGACAAACGAGCACACAGTTCACCTAATGGTAGGTAGGTTGATGGTAGAATCAAAATGCAGATGCGCTGTCACCCTGAAAACTAATATCGAATGCCTTGATTCCAGTAAAACGGGTCTTCGGTTCTCTACACTCACCATATGAAACACAGCCGCATTAAGCTGCTATTTTACGCTGGTATTCTGTGAAATTGTGGTCCTTCCCAGGTCGAGTCGACCCATTCGTGCTACAACCGTAATATAGCTGCAATATAGTTCTTCCACGTTATAAAAAGGGTATGTAAATCATGTAGTGGCGGTGTAAGAATATCCACTAACCCCGTGTCGTTCCGTAAGCGTCGTAAGAGGCGACATAGGCCCACTAAATCAGAAGATGGGGCAGCAGGAACTTCATAATAACAACTCAAAATAATAAAAAAATGGCGGTAGTCAACCAGCCCGCCAAATCGGGCAACTTTGGCAAAATCCTACCTGTTAGGTAATCTATGGGGGAGGCACATGCTCAACAGTGGAATTTCAGACGCTGTAATGAATGAATGAAACGCCTCAACGCTACATGAGAAAATCCTAATGTTTTAAACCTACTGATTGAAAAACTACCTAAGTAGCACTACTAACAAAACTAACTAACTCTACTTACTACTTATTATACTGGATGACCTTTTTTACCGTCTGGAAAAAAAATAGAGTGGACCATGTGAACGGAGTAGAAGCTTATGGCACTGATATTTTACAAAATATAAAAACAAAAATTATGAATTAAAGTTTGGAAAAAAAATTTAATTGCTTTGGCCCTTGAGCCTGTGACCCTGCGAAGTGACAAGGTCAAAGATGCCTACTAAATTTATTGTTTGATTGCCGTTCGAAAAGTGGGGTGGATATGATTTGAATTATGATAGATTTTAATTAATTTATTTATTTAATTCAACATTTTTGTTTTTATGTTTTGTAAAATATCACTGCCATAGGCTTCTACTCCGTTCACATGTTTACACCCAATTTTTTCCAGACGGTAAAAAAGGTCATCCCAGTATATCTTGAAAAAAAATAGGAACGGAATCGGTTTGCTTCAGCAGCTTTGCATACTACGTCCTGTTGTAGTAACACTTTGTTATTAACCAATGTAAATAAAAAATAATAATTAAATAAATACATACACAAGAATCGCTGACTTAAAGTATAGGTAAAAACGTACTTCTTGTTAATACCAAATCAGAAAAGACCAAATTAATTTGGCAAAATGTGCACGCTTACTCAATATGATTAAGTAATTAGAAATAACCTAAATTCTGAAAAGAAAAGGTGCCTCTCATCTTCTCACCCTTGCACGATAGCCTGCTCAAACTTCTAGTGACACCACGAATGAATTTATTCAACCAAATTTATATACTTTAAGGCCTTCCATCTTAGTGCCTAGAGATGACAACGCACGTATCATTTTATTTATGCACCTCAGTGGTGTGAACCATTAAATCATTAAAAGTGAATGCCACGACACGTTTTTGTCAACGAAGAGACAATTGTTAATTACAATAATATGATTATGAGTTAAAAAGTTATTTAATGATTTCTTATATTTACGCGAACACTACACATTGAAATAATACTAATTTTTACGGAATTTATCGCGTATATTTAACTTTTTTACCCGACGTTTCGAGAGCTTTACAGCACCCATGGTCACGGGAAGGACTGAGATGTTCAACGTCCAGCTGTCATAGTTAACCGCGGTTACCATAGATTAAAATTTACCATAGGCATTTTTATCATATTTTTGCATTGTCATCCGAATTTGCGCTATATACAGTTTATCGGGAAGTTAGTTGAAAATCTATTACTAAATTCCATGAACGACAGAAAAACAGACAGACAGTGGTAAAATTAGACGATGTTCATGAATTCCATGAATTCCAAACTTAAAACGAATAAAAGATCTATCTATTCTCCTTTATTTCTCAATATTTTTTATTAAGCAAAATTTAAAAAATAAATTATGTACCAATGATAATAAACATACTACGACTATAGTTACGGAGGCCAGTTTCTTACCTTGCACTTGTTTTTCTAAATATTTCTACCATGCTTGGTGAAATTTTTGGTGAAGGCGATAAGGCATCCGTCTGGATATCTTCGGTCTCGTGGGACAGGAGTGAAACCCTGTGGTGTGTCAGTTAGGTCGGCTATATTATAACTTTAGTATTTGTTTTTTTTAATAAATAATAAATAAACTATGAATATTTTACAATTTTATTTCTTATTTTAAGAGCTTATGAAACAATCGAAATTTGAATTCAACTTTGGCGGACCCGTTAAACCTCTTAATTAATGTACGGAAAGTTATACAGTAATTGGATTAACATTAGATTATCGATTATAGAAATAATGAGAATCACAGTAAAATACCGTGCTTAATCTGTTTAAAAAATATTAACTAGGCGTCAGCACTAGATTACGTATAAAATACTAACTTTCTTTGTTACTCTGTTACTATTAGGGTTGCTACCTCTTTAGTGGACAAATATAGAATTTTTAAAATAAATTAACAAATAATTTTAAATTACCTAAATTAATATTTATGCTCTTTTTAATTTTTCTTTCAATTTTACATTCATGACAAAAAAATTCCGTAACACTTACTTCCAATCAAAGTTAATATAAAAAAGTGCGACACTTGAATTAGTGATAAAAATATAGTATTTTTCCATACTATATTAGATATTAGTTATCTATAATATATAGTACAATTGACTGAAATAGAGAATGTTAATATATATTATAGTACGGGTGGCAACTTTAGCTACTATATACATTGCCCACTATATAGTAGGTATGAAACTCTGCCAATGTAGGAAGAATTGGCCAAATTCGCCACGCGCGGCAATGCCACGGTTGGCGCTCGCAGTATAACGTATGATTAACGCCGCTCCCCTTCGCCAGACCAGGTATTAACATCTCGTATTATTCACTGGATGGATACACCGCCATATATTATTATTTATTTTATTTATTTATTTATTTAACATAAAAAATCACACAGTTACAGTTTTACAGTCTGCCAAACTGTTCAGCAGTTTGTTGGCAGTAAAAATGCGCTTCTAACATGCAAAAAATAAAGTAGAGAAAAAATCTAGCTTAATACAATTATACTACCACTAATATGACAAACCAATAGTATTAATATAATATTAATCAGTAATTTAAAGGATAACCGCATTTTTCATATATGTATAAATATACATATATACATACATACAAATATATGCATACATAATTATTACAGCTTACCTATGATGTTGTACAATGGATCGTCATGATACATTCCATTTCTACTATTTATTAGTATAAAGTTTTTTTTAACATATTTTTAAACTGTTATCGATGACAGAACTTTCTGCCATTTTCAATAGCTGCTTTTACTACAGGGGTAGTGGTTGAAATTGCATTACATGTGATATTGTAACTATATAAACATTACACAGCGCAAATATAAACATATTTCTATTCAAGCATACCAATATGGCAAGGCAGGAGGCAAATGTCTAAAGCGTTTTATCTTCTAAGCACTTAACGGTATAATAAGCTTTAACAAAAAGTAATATTTTACTAATTTGATAAATTTACTTAACGTATATTTTATTTTTATTTTTAAAGGCAGTTTATTATGTACACTTTAATGGACATTGAATACAGACGGAGCTGTGTAGTACGCGATTCGCAGCGACAGGACATATCTCCTAGCGGCGAGGTTTTAGTTTATAGAGCGGCAAAGCTTAAACCATATTACCCTCACATACCTTATAAATAATAAAACACTAATAATAAATCAAAATATAATATGACAGGAAATAGAGAACATTTTATTTGTTGTCTCGCTCATAAACGTAAATAAAATTCGTTCATAACATCTTTTTTAACAACCTACGTAAATTTCTCTCGAGGTCAACCTAAGTAATAAGTTACGACAACATAACGTAAGAGATTTAAGCCGCGGTGTACTCGCAACAAAAGGAAAGGAAGATTTAAGGAAAAAAACGCAATTCTTTGTGTCGTAAGAAATTTCCTTGTCGCCCGTAAAGTCATATTTGCGACCTCAATGATCATTATGACCACGTTATTTAAGCTGTTTGGCTTAGATTTGGTCCGCAAATGTAAGTTTGTTCGCACAAATAGCATGTCACCGTTTCTTTCTACTCATTGGGGGAAAGAAAAAGTTTTCGAGTGCTATATATCGTTTAAGCCCACAAGCAACTTGGCAAATGAGAATGAATGACATGTCACTTTCATTGATGCGTTGAAGATTCCATCAATTTACTCTTATAACCAATACCGTTTTAACACTACGTTTTGGTACTTTTAAGAAACGTTGATTTTTGCAATACACTTTAAATATACTTAAATTAACAGCCTAGTATCTATTCATCTATAATATATAGATACATATACACATAAATAAAATTGAAATGTCCGTCTAAAATATTGAAATAAGCTCACAGGACTATATGAATACTGTTGAGACATAAATAAACATTGTTAAAATTGTGGTCTGTCTGTCAGTCCAGCCTAATCTTCGCAATGGCTGAACTGATTTTGATGAAACTTTACGAACAGATGGAGAGGAACGCTGGGAGGTATCTAAATTATATTATTTCCGAAAAAAAAAAAACCGTGAAGATTTTTTTTGTGATAAAATGATAAATTGATAAAGTAAATGTAAATAGTAAATACAGTAAGTATTATCATTAAAAGATTTAAGCGAAGCCAGGGCGGGTTGCTAGTTGACTAATAAAATGCCATGTTAGTTCAGATGCGTTCAAGTAAACACAGTAAAATGTAGCCTGTAAGCTTCAGGAATTCAGTACAAACTTACGTACACCTCGTAAGTCAAAATCAATCAAGTGGCTTAGGCTGTAAGGGGTTACAAAAGAAAAAACAGAAAATATTTTTGAATAAAATCTTTAATAATATCTTTCAAACCGAATTTTGGTTACGGCGACCAATCTCCATGGAGACTAGCCATTTGCAGAGGATAGGATTATATTGCACAAGTGTGGTGAGCAAACAGAGGTGTACTCTCTATTCCCTTACTCTAATAGTCCGATTGGATAGCAATCCGACACGATCTGAAAGAGATCAAGCATAGGACAGATGGCTTTAGTGCTTAGCAAGACACGGAATGAAAACCCCCAACTAACCGACTGCGGGCTGATATTAAGAATGTATTGATAGGAAAACTCTAGAACTGATTTTTACTTCACTGAGTCACGCTGAGTACCGCTGGAATTACTAAGCAGTCACCAGTGCATTACATAAATACGATCTTAAAAACATACGCAGTAGAGCCATGCTGCAGCTATATTTAAAGTTGTAGCACGAAAGGGTTAGTTTGACCTACGAAGAACCCCGCTCTCACAGAATACAAGCGTAAAATAGCAGCTCATCGCTGCTGTGTTTCGCATGGAGTGTAGAGCACTGGAGATCCTTTTAACTGAGGCCCGTTTTACTGGATTACAATGCATTCTATCTTAGTCCCCAGGGGTGACAATACATTTGCATTTTGATTCTTAATCGAGGATAGATGTACGTCTATGAGCACAGCATCTACTTACCATCATGAGGGCTGTGCGCTCGCTTGTCACCTTTGTTCTAAAAAAAAAAAACATAAAACGTAACTACTACTCTGCAGATATCGGGTAAGAAATCCAATTCATCCCGTACAACAATAAGTACCGCCGCTGAAAATTCTTTGAAAGAAGTTGTTAACAAAAATACGTTGCAGAACTCCGCCTGCGGGCCCACGATAAGACGTAAGGATCCGTTGTAAACACCCAACCAAGAACTGCTTGTGGTGCAGAATAAGTGATAAGATTGCAGCGAGTTATCTTAATGATCTTAGGAGTTATATGATTCGGAAAAAATTTGCATTGAAAGCTTAGTTCCGTTTAATTTTATATGCATTTTGCACCACCATCTTTTTAAAATATTTTTCGTCATCTTCTCAGAAACAGCTGAAAACCGCCATAATTAAGTTTATATCACTATAATAATTGTACGGTTTTAAACTCTCTGTAATTTAAACTATTTTATGAGCTTGACTTATATGTATGTATCTATATATTATATGTCTGTTTGTATGTCTTAATGTATATGGGTATGAATGTAATAGAATTTTATAATTTAGGTTTCACACACCTGCAGTCGTCTGAATAATCTGTAATTTTGCAGTTAATCCGTTAAAGTGGTTTTATTCGAGAAGGTTTTATAGATAAACGTTAGACTCATTTTCTTTGTTTCTTGGAGTGCAGATAGAAAAACATAAAGCTGTATTTTAGAGATCCTAAGAAATAACTATTCCGTGCGAGGATTGATGCCGCCGGTTTTAGCGAAACATAAAGCCACTACTAAGTTGTGAAACATCGTGGCCATGAAAATGCCTCAGAATTAATCTTTACATGACCACCTATTAAATCACTGTTCTAGTTCACAGCTATAGAAACAAACTATGTAAAAACCGCTCGACGCTTATCACGTGAACAGAACCTGTATTAAGTATTTTGCAACCTGCGAACGAAATACCTAAAGATTGCCAAGTCGGGCGGCGACGTTTCAAAGAAAACGTGTATTGATGAGTTTAATTAAGCCTCGTATTTTGTTAGTCGCTGCAAAATCTTCGCGCGTCGGAAACTCGCTGGAAGCAGTTACGTCGTAAATAATTTTCGGCGTGTGACTTGCTGTGCTGTTTCTTTAGATTAAAAAAAATCCAAAACAATTTAAAAGTGACAAACGAGCAAACAGTCCACCTGATAGTAAGTGAATGCTGTGGACTATAGACATCCACATTTATCTTTCAACTAAAGATCAAAATGCGCTGTCACCCCTGAGAACTAAGATGGAATGCCTCGATTCCAGTAAAAAAGGTCTCCGGATCTCTACACTCACCATACGAAACACAGCAGTATTAAGTTGCTATTTTACCCTGGTATTCGGTAAGAGCGTGGTCCTTCCCCGGTCGAGCCACTCGTGCTACAACTACAACATAGCTGTAGCGTAGCTCTACCAAGTATAAAAATTTATCATAACTAATATTTATTAATATTTAACTTACCACTCGTTCAGAAAATACCTCTGGAAGAACCAACAGGAAATCAAACGGGATGTTTTTATATTTGAAAAAGAACTCTTTAAGAATCATATATTACAATTAGAAATGGCTTAGTATTACCAATCATAAAGTAATAAGTCCATTAGTCGTACCACCTCGTGAATTTCTTTGTGTTTATTACTTACTAGATTTGAATTACCGGCGTTTCGAGTAGAGTAAACGAGAGTACACGGACGAGTATTACAAGCGAAAATAACGCGATATTTAGTACTGCCAGTATTAATTCGGGAAACAACTCAGGAGATGGGAAACAGCGTCTTTCTAATACCGACTTAAAATTAAAATAAAAAAACTGCTGTTGCACATCCGCTCCCCCCCCCCACATGTCCCCCCTCCTACGAGGCAATCTATGGGAAAGGCCTATGTCCAGCAGTGAACTTTACGGTAGCGGTTATATTCTTAATTTCTAGTATTTTACAGCATCCATAGCGGGAAACAAGGGCCACTTGATATATGTTGTTGAATATTTAAAAAAAATAGTTTTGTATGCGCATTTTTCCCATATTTATTTTGTATGCACGTATGACCATTTTGTCTTACAAATACGTACTTTCACTCGTATAACATAGCTAATTTTTAGATGTCGACATACGCTTCCGTTAAAAGATTTCCACTTCTATTTTTGCGAGCCTAAAAGTGCCCACGAAAAATAGTAAACCGACACCTCTCAGCTCAAAAGGGTCCCCTTTTCCCTCTTCACATTGTCGGTGCATCGCAAATGCATCATTACTCATAGTGATGCATACATTATAGCAAGATATATCGATTTCTATTATATAGAATGATTTTATAATAAATTGTTGATTTTCAAGGGAATAAACTTCCTTAAAATTTATTTTCTTAATATTTTTATGAGATTGATAGTAACAAATAATAACTACATAACAAAACAATTATTAAATAACTTTTACAACATACTAACTAAATGATACACCATTTGAGCAGCATTTGACACTTGTTCAGAAATAATGATTGGATATTTCACCTATGTTACACATTTTAATAATGCGTAATAGTTTTATCGACAAATAGCTTCCTCTCGAAATGTATCTTGGAATATGAAGAAGAAAAATTACTACAGAAAATATTAACTTAAATTAAATTGTTATAACAAAATTCCAGGGTGACGGCCAGCAACTGATGAACTGAAAGATGAAAGGGGTCATTTTTATCCAGACCGCTTGCTAAACGTGGTGATTACGCCTAGGGCTTTCAATTGGATTAAGTTTAAAAATATTAAGAGAAACAAAGAAAATAATGAAATCAGTACACAGCTTCAATTATTGTTTAAACGTAGCTTTTATCGACATCTAGTATCTAGATTAGAAGCACATCACCACTGCCACATACAATACTCCCTCATGTCGCGAGCACGGAGTCTGCGTGTGACAAAATGTTTACGGACAGTTGAGCGGACGCTGCTGCAAATTAAATTTGAAAATCAATAATGAAGTGTTTTATTTTTTAGATTTAGCCCAATTCACTTGCAATAAAATACCTATTAACATGATATAAAAATAATTTGGTACAAAGCTATAATGAGTATACTAGAACTACTCTAGGTATAATATATATGTACATGGATAGATAATTTCAATTTCGCCCACACCGATCATAGCCATGTTACTCAGGTATTGTAAAATGATACCGGATCCTCTTAGTGCTTGTTCATGTATACTCATGAGATAGCAGATATATTTTTTATAGAATGGGACGACGAACGGTCAAACAGTCCACCTGTTGGTAAGTGGTGACATATTGTTAAAGAAGTGCACGAAACGCACCTGCAGTGAAACTAGCGGCAATCCAAGGTCTCGGATTAGGAACTCGACGCACTTAAAGCAAGCAAATGTATGAAGTTGTTAGTTCAGAATAAGGGAAACTCGGGGTTTTTATTTGAATCGATTTTCTGAATCGCAATAAAACGATTTAGCTAGGCTTCATTATACTAAATAACGTAATACGCCTAGTTTTCTGTTGTGTGTAATAAAATGGTTCAAATGTAACCATACACAAATCAAATAAATGTGGTATCTCTATTAATATTTAAATTTGCCATTATAGTGACAGCGTGAAAGCTAAAATGCCTAACGCTATAAGGTGCGAAGGGGCCCGAAAATCCTTTTTCAGTAATAACGCTATTGTATCGCGCGTCAATACGTCCCTGATCCCGACGTTATCCCATACAAATCTTCACTTACTCCGTGTAAATACACACGTTTAGGTGACATATAAGTAAAGAGACGACTTCAATATGTTCTCTTTAGTCTTAAGATTAGGATATAATTATATCATAAATTAGGAAATAATAACTTTTTTTAATATAAAATAAAGGTCAAACGATCACACAGTCCACCTGATTTTAAGTGGATGCTGTGGCCCATAGACATCTACATTTATCTTCGATTAAGAATCAAAACACTGTTGCGTTGTCACCCCTGAGGACTAAGATGGAATGCCTCGTTTCCAGTAAAAATGATCTGCGATTCTCTACATTCACCATACGAAACACAGCAGCACTAACCTGCCATTTTACGCAGGTTTTCGGTGAAATTTGTTATTAATTTTAAGTTTGTGTGTTTCTCGAACTCTTTAAATTTTGTTTATGATTACAAAAATAAGTTTCATTCGTTTCTTTAAAACGGTTAGAGTTATTCACTAAACAAAGGACCATTTGCCGCAACATTAATAAAATAAGCTATAAAATAAAATTGGAGAGCTATTTTACAGAAGTCGCAGTAAACGCTTCTTTCATAACGAAATTCTGCTGAGCCCGGCCGTAAGTCACTGTGTATTGTAAAGACTGTTTCACACGTACAGAATCACTCGCTAGGAAAGATCTTTTTTACCATTTAACTCATGTTGAATAATTATATCATGTAGTACTTAATTAATCATTCCATTTTGTTTATACGAAGAAATATTACGTTACTTTTTGACAAGCATAATTTGATTAAAAGCTGTTTTATCAATTCGCACATAAAATTTATAAATAAATACGTACATAATAAATAAATTAAAAAATTCAGTAACAGTACGAAAAAAATAGTTCAATTGACTCGTGACTTTGTGGAATTTATGACGCTTGGATTTCATGAGTTTTTCTTATTTTGCGCTGAACCCTAATTATGTTTCTAAAATAAAAGTAAGTCTAAGTTACTCCTTTTAACATTAGCTACGTTCCAGTAAATTCCCGTCAAAATCGGTTTAGTAACTTCAGCGATTTGTGGGAACAAATAGACATCTCTAGACAATGTTTTAGAAAAAAATGAAGTACCGTATATACTTTTATATACAGAGTGAGAAGAGCACAGGAGCTAAACGCTCGCTGTAATTTTCAAAGTACGCGAGCAACTAGGGTTCGATCGCCGTAGGCACCAATGAAATTGTTAATTGCAATTTTAAGTGCTGATTTACCGCGTACTCGAAGGTGAAGGAAAACATCGTGAGAAAACCTGCATGTCTGAGAAATAAGAAAAAAATATATTTCGAAGACATATTTTTTCAGCAACGTTTTCTTTTATTTTAGCGAATGATTTAAAAAAAATATTTTAAATTTTGTTTTTATTCTAAATATTTTTTAGTTTATAAATATAAACCTTCTCCATTGAAAAATATGTGTCATATATTCGTTTTGTGATCGTGATCGATCAAATAGATTTTAAGCTAAACGATCATACAAAGATCCTGTTTTATATGAATAAAAAATTTAACCTGCCACAGTTCTTCATTAAATGATTGCAGTTTACTCACACAATATAGTTAAGATAATTTCTACTGAAGAAGAGCAAGTCTTATCCGACACTATTCCGATGATATCCCGGACGTCAGTCTGAGCGAGATTAGAATGGCTCTCCACCACCTTAAAAACGGTAAGGCCCCGGGCGAGGATGGAATTACAGCGGAGCTTCTGAAAGCGGGTGGAACACCGGTACTTGAAGTCCTTCAGAAGCTGTTCAATTCCGTCCTCCATGGTGGCACTACTCCGGAGGCGTGGAGCAGAAGCGCGGTGGTCTTGTTCTTTAAGAAAGGCGACAACGCTCTCGTGAGGAACTACAGACCGATTTCTCTTCTGAGCCGCGTCTACATGCTGTTTTCGAGAGTCATTACGAATCGTCTCGCACGCAGACTCGACGACTTCCAGCCTCCCGAACAAGCCGGTTTCCGAAAAGGCTTCAGTACCATAGACCACATACATACCCTGCGGCAGATTGTACAGAAGACCAAAGAGTACAATCTGCCACTTTGCCTGGCATATGTGTACTATGAGAAAGCCTTTAATTCCGTCGAAATTTGGGCGGTGCTACAGTCCCTTCAGCAGTGCCAAGTTGACTGTCGGTATATAGAAGTGCTGAAGTGTTTGTACAGTAGGGCTACGATGGCTATCCGAGTACAGAACCAGAGTTCGAAACCTATCCAACTGCAGAGAGGTGTAAGATAGGGTGATGTTATATCCCCGAAACTCTTCACTGTTTCGTTGGAAGACGTTTTCAAGCTACTGGACTGGAAAGGATACGGTATTAACATCAATGGCGAGTAAATCACTCACCTTTGATTTGCCGACGATATAGTCCTTATGACAGAATCGCTGGAGGACCTTAGCACTATGCTCAATGACCTCAGTGGTGTCTCACAACGGATAGGTCTTAAGATGAACATGGACAAAACAAAGATCATGTTTAATGTCCATGTCACACATATGCCGGTAGTTGTTGAGAGCACTATGCTCGAAGTTGTTGACGAGTAAGTTTACCTGGGACAAATAGTCCGACTAGGTAAGTCTAACTTCGACCGAGAGGTCAATCGACTGATTCAACTCGGCTGGGCAGCGTTCGGGAAATTACGACACATCTTCTCGTCAGGTATACCTCAATCTGAAAACTAAAGTGTATAACCAGTGCGTGTTGCCAGTGATGACTTACGGATCAGAGACGTGGTCCTTCACTGCTGGCCGTATGAGGACGCTCAAGGTCGCTCAGCGAGCTATGGAGAGGGCTATGCTCGGAGTTTCTCTGTGTGATAGACTCAGAAATGAGGATATCCGCAGTAAAACCAGAGTGAACGACATAGCCCAACGGATTAGTAAGCTGAAGTGGCAATGGGCTGGCCATATAGCTCGAAGAACCGATAACCGATGGGGAAGAAAGGTTCTCGAGTGGCAGCCTCGTACCGGTAGGCGTAGTGTAGGGTGACCCCCCACTAGATGGAGTGACGACCTGGTAAGACATGCAGGAAGTCGATGGATGAAGGTGGCTCAGGACCGTGCTTTGTGGCATTACTTGGGGGAGGCCTACGTTCAGCAGTGAACTTGTGAAGGGCTGTAGTGATGATGATGTTGATGAATTGCTACTACTCTCGAACGTAAAGGTCAAGTGTACTAAAGCTACTCGGCCCGTACTTTTCCTATATAGGCTAGCCGTTCTAATGTCGATATTTCCGGGACCTCCTCTTTCTGCCCAAGAGTTTGTGTGGGTAGGTTCCACCTTCTATTTCTGCCGACTAATTGCAGTGCTAGCACTGCAATCCCGTGAAAAGGATATACACAGTCAGTATAACTTCAGGCAATAGGAAGCATTAAGCATTCCATCTTATTCCTCAGAGGTGACAACGCATCTGTAGGCTTCTTTGTTCGAAGGTCGCTGCGGGTGTTACGGACTAAACTAGCCCCTTAACATCAGGTAGACTACATGTATAACGGATGACTTTTTTTACCGTCTGAAATAAATAGGGTGTAACATGTGAACGGAGTAGAAGTTGAGTGCCATACGCGGCACTGATTTTTTACAAAAAATAAAAACAAAAAGTTTGGATTAACCGTTTGAATTTTTTTTTAACAATTACTTTGCCCTTTGCCCTTGAGCTTGTGACCCTGCGAAGTGTCAAAGATGCCTGCAAAATTTATTGTTTGATTGCCGTTCGTAAGTAGGGTGGATGAGATTTGAATTTCGATAGATTTTAATTAATTTATTTATTTAATTCAAAATTTTTGTTTTTATTTTTTGTATAATATCAGTGCCATAAGCTTCTACTCCGTTCACATGTTACACCCTATTTTTTCCAGACGATAAAAAAGGTCATCCAGTATATATTATCTTGACATTACCTCGTCTCTCTTACTTCACTGGCGCATAAAATGCATAATTTCACGAAGATTTCCTAATATTAGTCTAACGGCAAAGTATGGACTGCGAACTTGAAAGGCCGTGAGTTGAAATCCGCCATTTGAATACTTTCGTGAACCACTCCCAACACAATCATTATATGCTTACATGGAGTGGTTGAATGGAATGTTAATAATGTTAATGCTAGTATTTTTCAATAAAATAAAACATATACCTAAGCGGATTTTGTTTAAAATATATAACTAATGAGCTAAGTAAATGCTACAACTATAATATTTTAATGAACATTTTTAATAAAACATCTTAAAATTCTCCTGGTAGTTTTCTAGTTCCTGTTAGGTTTATCAGTATTCCAACGAGCTCTACTTTCGCAGCAGGTTTCTTTTGCTTTAGTTGACTTACCTATTAAGGCATAAAAATATGTTGCATACTGGTAGGCACGTATTTTCATTATGAACTAACTATATTACGCAGCACCGATAAATATTTATCTCTATTGTCGTAATTTTAAAATATTTATCAGTGTACAACGCAGATCATGTTTTATTTTTAAATAGGCCAAAATGAAGTACATTTGAACGTTATGCCAAGCTATCACGAAATTCATATCGAAATGCACTTCCTTTACACGCTATTGACTTTTCTGTTAAATTGTATTTTAACGTGTTCGCTTTTTATCGAGATACCATTGTATAATGTTTATAAAAAGGGATGTTTATTGTATATTATATTTAGATACAACTATGGTACTGTATACGGCTGTATGCGTGGTAAATACGGCGGCTCCGTGGCCTGGATTAGCAATGAGTTGCGTCGCTGAGGGTCGCGAGTTCGAATCCCGCACTGAACAAGTATTTTGTATTGCCTGCAATATGCATGTTGTTTGTGCAATTTACTGAGCTTAATACTGCTTTATTTCGTATGGTGAACGCCGAGAATCGTAAATACTTTTCATTCTTAATGAGACCTTTCATTGTAGTCCCCAGGAGTTGCAATGCATCTGCGTTGGAATTCTTAGTCGGGCAAATATGTAAGTAATTAATGAAATCAGGCGTTACTTTGCGGAAATCCATTACATTGAAGTTAATAGAACTTATTTGCTCATTTCCAAAATAAAATGATCTGTCCTGCCCAGTCTGAACAGCACCTCCTACCCTCCTTCATTTGCCTGCACTTGTCCATCACCACCAATCCCAACACAACCACAATAAGGACGACACACCACCCGCGATAATGCGTCACATGTTTTGAGTCTGCACGAGCCATCCCCAGGTGAAGAAAGATATAGGTGTTTAGGAGACAGCAGCCATTTAACATAAGATGGACTATGTGATCGTTTGTCACCCTCACTTTTATTTAAAGAAAAACACCCCACGAGTGCATTTTTGACTTTAACAGAAGAAATGGTTTTTCGTACGAATGTGAATACTCCTTAATTCAGACGAATCGAATTTGCGCACGTAGACTGTAACACAGGGTCCGATTTAAGGCCCTGACGACGTCTGCCTAAGATAGGTAAATAAATTGAATACATTTTCAAAGCGATCGTAAACTCGCATAAAGATACCTCTCTGTGTATATCGTACCTTTAAAGCTTTTATTACGTTCGGATAGATTTAAATCGATAAATATCGAGACGATCTCTTTCGATTTAGAATTAAAAATTTTACGAATTATATTTATTTTTCTGTGTAGATGCATCGTAGTAATATCCACTACCCCATATCATCCCGTGGGTGTCGTAAGAGGCGAGAGACGAAAACTAAAAAAGAAGGTAGGCAGTAACATTTTTCCGATAACAAAATAAAGTAATAATAAAACTGCTTGTCAAGAGCGGCAACTATTGTCGAATCCCCCCATGAAGCAATCTAAGGGAAGGTCTTTGTCCAACAGTGGAATGTTGATGCTCTGTATGTAATATGTGATGAACATATTACATACTCTGTAAATATTTTTAGCTGACCTCAAAAATTGAGGAAGTTCTAATTTTGAATGTATATTTTTGGATATTCGTTACGCGATATATGCGCCAATTGTGAGTAAACCTTTTTCAATGATTGTTTTTTTTATATTTAAAAAGAAAAAATGAAATATAATGATGGAGGAAAAATATGGGATGACGTTTTGATATTGCTCTGCTTTTTTTTTGCGCCCGAAGCAAATATGGGCATCCCTCCGGAAAGCGGGGGAAGGAGGCGGTGAATGCTCATAGCATACCACGCAGCCGGCTGCGTGTTATGTGGAGACTTTTACCCACTAAACACCGCCTTTTAGGAATTGGCTTAACGATCTGACTAGAGATCTCTAAGCCGTATACGAACGCGACCCTCCTTGCTCTGCTATAAGTCGGTGCTTAATATAGTGTTGCGTGGGAAATTAAATTCTGATCTTCAGAAGCTATTAAATTTATTGTTATTATTTTCTCTTAGTGTTTATATCCATACTTCTTAAATTGTATTTGTCTAGATAGAAAACTTTTCTATTCATAAGCAGCAGTCGTTTATTATTGTGTTCCGGTTTGAAAAGTGTGGCCTCGGCAGCAGGACCAGTATACGAAAATGACTTTAAGTCAGTACCTTAATTCGTATTTGACGATTATTGTATGGGTTATTTTTATTAGATATTTTTAGAATCCTTTACATCCAGCGAACTCAAAACTTTATAATAACTTATTTCTTGGTAGAGCCAAAAAAATACACTATTATTAAAACATCGATCAAAGTTACAAGGAACTACAAGAACTTTTATATTATGTACTTGCTACTACGAAACCCTTCATGGACGAGTCCGACTCGCACTTGGCCGCTTTTTTTAATAATATACATTTAATACATGTGTATTCTTATTCACTTCTTACCATATACTTAGAATATAAACCGGCTTTTCGCATATTATTCGAATTACTATTCACATGATAAATTTGAGAAGAAAGAAAGAAAATATTTTAGTGAAATATCAAATATTAAAAGTACCTTCGCCTTTGTAATGCTAGATTACTAGCATATTGAAAAGTATAGCTACAAAACGTACAAAATATTACTTACCGTTTTGGATGATGTCTCCACTCTAATCCTTAAATACGGTACGTGGTAAAAGAACAACAAAGCAAATAAAGGTTGACCTAAATTTTTGAGTAAGTACTTTTTATTTTACCTTTCTGCTGAGTGTACTGAGATTATGTCACTAAAGCATGTTATTATGTCATCGAATCATAATATTATTGTATTTATCTAATTAAAACATATAATTCTATGAAGTAGTGTTCGGCCGGTGATCGAAATTGGCTCGTAATTTATTAAATTTTAGGTTTGTGTATTAAAAAACTGTAATTCACTTTGAACTACACATCTATACAAATAACATTAAAGTGTCTGTTTGTAACGTCAAAATAACAGCTTTTTACTAAATGCATACGCAAATGAGAGTATCATCATCATCATCATTACAGCCCTTCACAAGTCCACTGCTGAACATAGCCCTCCCCCGAAGTATGCCACAAAGCACGGTCCTGAGCCACCTGCATCCATCGACTACCTGCATGTCTTACCACGTCGTCACTCCATCAAGTGGGGTGTCGCCCTACACTTCGCCTACCGGTACGAGGCTGCCACTCGAGAACCTTTTTTCCCCATCGGTTGTCGGTTCTTCGAGCTATATGGCCGGCCCATTGCCACTTCAGCTCACTAATCCGTTGGGCTATGTCGGTCACTCTGGTTCTACTGCAGATATCCTCATTTCTGAGTCTATCACGCAGAGAAACTTCGAGCATAGCCCTCTCCATAGCTCGCTGAGCGACCTTGAGCGTGTTCATACGGCCAGCAGTGAAGGACCACGTCTCGGTTCCGTAGGTCACCACTGGCAACACGCACTGGTTGTAAATGAGATTATATATGGTACTTAGGACAGCTAGTATTAACTAGCTGTTCCCCGCTAGTTAATACTAGCTGTTCCCCGATATAAAACACAGATATCTTAAAAGAGTTATCTTTAAAGAGTATATAGTCACGTTTTGTCCAAAACATGATTACACACTCTTTGGTACTTACTCTGACGCATTGACATTATGAACATTAACAAACGACATAATTTGTCCAAGCAATGTTATGAAGCAGCAATAATTACATATGTGTTTGACATTAACACTATGGATATAAGCAATTAATGTTTTCTTTTAATTTAATGCATTTATAACACATATTTTAAAAAAAAAGCTTTCTATCTCCTAAAAAGTTTTACTAGACTCTATTTTTTTTAATTCTTATTTCATTTATATTCTTTACTTCTTATATATATATATATATATATATATATATATATATATATATATATATATATATATATAACGTCTGTAAAATATATTTGTAGTCTTATGTCCGTGTATATGTGACTAAACTCCTCCATGTGCACCTATTTTAATGAAATTTTGTGTGATTGATTAAGTTGATTCAAGAATGATTTAGATTCACAATTGACCCGGTAGGTGGCGCTGTTGGCGATATCCAGAAATCACCCGTGCGAAGCCGCGGTGGATCCCTAGTTAATATATGGATGCTGGTAAATTAAATATCTTCCGCTGTATTACAAAAAGCAGTTAATAGTTAGTTTTAAGTTTAAACTAGAGTCTGTTTTAATAAAGAAGTTCCCGGAAAATATACTTACATTGTCTTTATGGAATTGACAGCAAATGTCAAATTTCGTGATGACTGTAGAGCCGCAGCTAAGGGGAGTTATTTCATGGAAAATACTCATCTTTAACCAAAGCTTTAGCCTTATAAGACGGTTTTAAGTTTATTTTCTTTTATTTAGTGTCTATATTTCGTGTTTTTAGCATAAAGTGCTACTTTTTGTACTCCGTAGTGTGGAGAAAACAATGTGAGGAAACCTGCTTGCATTTCGAATTTGGTAGAGTCACGCTGCCTCTGTATTATAGTTGTAGCAGAAATAGGTCTGCTCGACCGGGGAAGGACCACGCTTTCGCAGAATACCAGCGTAAAATAGCAGCTTAATGCTTCTGTGACTCTATGGTGAGTGTAGACAACCGGAGGCCTTTTTACTGAAAATGATTCATTCCATTTTAGTCTTCAATCGTTACAGTGGATCTGTATTTTGATTCTTAATCGAGGATAGATGTAAATGTCAATGGGCCACAGCATCCTTATACCATCAATGGGTTGTGTGCCCGTTTAGCACCCTTATTCTATAAAAAAAGTCTGTGTAAAAGTGGAGAACATGTGACGTCCGCTATGCATTCGGTCTCTGAGTTATCAGTGTAAGAGTTATAGGCTCCAGAGATTATTGCCTACAAACTAGATTACCTCTTAACAATATCAGTGCAGGTGTAGATGATGTCTCATTACATTTCATAAACATGTGTGACCATTTAAAATCGATCGCATTATAAATGCTTGAATAAAACATTACCAAAGACAATCCGCCCTCCGAAAATTACGCTGACGAGCTCCGTGGGAGGCGATTACATGAGGCTATAAAAACACAAACCTAAAGCAAAACGATCCCGTACCGAATACAACCTTTGAATTTTTAAAATAAAGTTCATTTCACCTTAAAAACGTTTGCTAATAGCCCGTTAGCAGGTGAGCCAGGCGTCTTCTGGCTTATGTTGTGGAAATATAAAGTTTTTCCCAATAAATAATGCAGTGCGGCGCTGTGAAGAACGGCCCTTATCCACACTTCCTCACATTAATATCAGTGGAAGGCTCGCGGTAAATGTTTTGTTGCCTGCATCAAATTCAGACCTCATACTTTAAAAATAAAATCGTGGCAATTTGATCAGCGGTAATGTTTTTTTTTTTAAATATGACACAGAAATGACAAGCAAACTTACGGCCTAATCATGGACACTTGCAACCAACCTCAAACTAAGAAGACTCTGATGCTTTGTCACCTCTTAACACTACGACGGAAATCTCGGGATCTGTAATTATATTGGCTCTCCGTACCTTACAAATCGGAACTCGACAGTGCACGCCATTCAGATTGGGGGCAGAAATTGGTATTAGGGTTGTACCTTGGTGTACCCATGTCACTGGTAACGAGGCTGTCCTTTTTTTATAGGATCAAGGTCACAAACGAGCATACAGTCCACCTAATAGTAAGTGAATGCCGCGGCCCATGACATCTACAACTACCTTCGAATAAGAGTCAAAATGCAGATGCGCTTTCATCTCTAAGGATTAAAATGGAATTCCCCGTTTCCAGTAATCTCCGGTTCTCTACACTCGTCATACGAAACAGCAGCATTAAGCAGCTATTTTAAGCTAGTATTCTGTAAGAGCCTTGTCCAACCTCATTTGTGCGTCCATCTTAGTTTTAAGCTGTGCAAGCCTATTGGCAAAAGGTACCTTTACAGTATATAGACCATAACTAAACTAACCTTAGGGGTGGCTGACAACACATTAACAATTCCCTTGTTCATAAATGATGAAAAATTAATGTTTGTTTGTTCGTATTTTATGCGCTGCCATACCGTTCACGTTCGTGGGTGTCGTTAAAGGCGACAGAGGGAAATCGAAACAGGTGACAGGCAGCAGCATCTTCCTGATAACAACCCGAAGTATTAAAACCTGCAGTTGACAACCCGCTCGCCAAGCGTGGCAACTATGGCAAAATCTCCCCTCTGAGACAATTTGGGGGAGTCCAATGTTCAGCAGTAGACTTTTATAGGCCGTAATTGATACTGTTCACCAGATTGAATTAAATACAAAATATATAACAAAAATAAAACTTTGTCAGCTTATTTATTGCTTGCACTTTTGCGAAAGTTGTAGGCATAGTACAATTGTTACAACAAACTTACAGTATGTGGCACGCGTATCATTCAGACAAATTTATTTGAAAGTTATATATCATTTATTTTTAATGAATATATTATAATTTCTAACTAAACAATTTAACTCTTCCAAATTTGAAACATTATTTCATAAATAATTTCTTCTGCGGTAGCAACGTGCCGGGTAGTCTTCGATCAACATTGTTGATCGAAGCGGGTAGACGTTAATAAATGTAGGTTTTTATTGGCCACAGCATCTAAGTACCATCAGGAATAGAATAGAATATAATAGAATCATTTTTATTCAATATAGATTATATGTAATACTTATTGAAAGACATTTTTTAATTTTATCACTGGTTCGGAAAAAAATCCTCTATCCTGGGAAGGACTAGCAAGAAACCCAGCGGGATTTTTTTTGAAGCATAATTTACAATACTATATTTTATACAATTGTTATGAAAACATTAAGAAACACCATGGTAGCGATCACCTCATTCCCAGGGGTTATTTCACATATACCTCTTTTGTTGTATAATAACCCTTACTAAACAATTTTTGCCTAATTAATATTTTAAACCTTTTGATAGATAAGGTCTGCATATTTTTGGGAATTTGTTGAAAAAGCTTATACATTGTCCCTTGAAAGAATTACTAACTCTTTGGAGGTGAGTAACTGGTGTAACTAACTTGTGCTTGTTCCTAGTATTTACAGAATGTACATCACTACTTTTAATAAAACAATTTTTGTTTTTGTGTGCATACATTACATTTGTTTAAATATATTGGGAAGCCAAAGTTAATATATTTATTCCTTTAAATTTTTCTCTAAGATATTTTTTCGGACCATCGAACATCGAACAATGGGTCAATGTCAGACGCATTACCCCATAGCAAGATTCCATATGACATTATGCTATGGAAATAACGAAAATCAACTAACTGTTTCAAGGCATATAAGACCACTAATATTATTTACAGCATTTACTGCAAAACTAAGTTTGCTAGCTAGTTTAGATATATGAGGGCCCATTGAAGCTTCGCGTCAACTGTAGTTCCGAAAAAACCAGTGGATTCAACAAGGCCCAACTCCTCTTAATTTAAAATCACACCGGTTTTCACCTGTTTAACATTATGTAATGTATTAACATTTTGTTTTATTACCGTTTGAAAGCAAATTATTAACGTTAAATCACTTTAATTCACTTCGATACATTTCAATAATAAGTGGACTGCGTACTCTTGTCACCCATATTATAAAAATCGTAAATGATATTGGGGAATATTTTAACAGATGGATTGTTGCATTTAGCTATGTACGCAGTCGCTGTTATTGTAAGGTTAATATTGGCTAATTGACGAATAATTAAGTTGGTTATAATAGTAATTAATAATTTCACTGCTCTACGCAAAATGTATAGGGTTTATTTAAACGAGTTAATGCTATTAACACAAACAGGCACTGAATGCGTGGTCATTTGATTGATTATTCTATTAATTTTGTGGAGGTTGAAGGTTGATATATATGTATGATATGTACAGTATGTTTAACTATTCTTTATGTTTACCAAAGTACTGTTTTTTACGAATTTTTCAGCTTTTATATTATTTATTTGTACGCATTATATAATTGAAGTGTACATCTGTAATATCGAATTATCAGCCTTCTTTGCAGCTGGTGGAGGTTATTTTCTTGCACCTAAGTCTTGAATAACCATTATTAATATTTTTGTCTGTCAGGCTGTCTTTCTTATATAGAATAAATGCGACAAACGAGCACACGGTCCACCTGATGGTAAGTGGATGCTGAGGCCCATAGACATCTACATTTAAATCCGATTAAGAATCAAAATGCAGGTGCGGTGTCACCCCTGAGAATTAAGATGGAATGCCTCAATTTCAGTAAAACGGGTCTCCGGTTCTCTACACTCACCATACAAAACACAGCAGCATTAAGTTGCTATTTTATGCTGGTATTCTGTGAGAGTGTTGTGCTTCCCCGGTAGAGCTGACCCATTCATGCTACAACCTTAATATAGCTGCAGCGTTACTCTACCATATATATAATCTGTACGAACTAACCTTCATAATCTAACCGAAAAACTTGACGTTTGCAAAAAAAATGGTTGATCATCTTAAATCTGAATACACATAAATATATATTACGCAGGCGAAGCCGGGACAACCCTTATCCGTACATCTTCACATTAATATCAGTGGAAGGCTCACTGCAAATGTTTTATATAATGTTTTTTTTTTAAATATGACACTGAAATGACAAACATACTTACGGCCTAGCCATGGACACTTGCAACCAACCTCAAACAAAGAAGACTCGGATGCTTTGTCACCTCTTTACTGCGAGTACGATGGAATACCTTGGAGGCTACGATTATTCTGGCTCTCCGTATCTTACAAATCGGAACACGGCAGTGCACGCAATTCTAGGGACGGGTTTTTATAAATAATTATTATGTCATCTTCTTAAATGAACAAACTTACAGTCAAGCTGTGTCAAGTCTGGCTTCTGCTGATCATAGACCAGGTGTCTATGATCTGCAGAAGCCAGACTTGATCAGCCAACAAAATCGGCTACAAATTTAATGTGTTATCACCAATGAAGACTATGATGGAATGCCTTACATCCTTCATTAAGTATTATATAATAATCTGTATTGAATAAAAGTCATTGTCTTCTATTATTTTAAATATTCCAGTTATTTCTTTTTGCTCTAACCATGATATATTACGAAATCAACTAAGTAAAAATTGCTCAAAAGCTATCGTGAATACATTTGCCTAAATATTTGAAGAAAAAGAAACACTAAGTAGTGCAGTTACTTCCGAATGAGTTCGACGTTCGAAATCCTAAAGTACATTTTATAAAGCGTCACTCGTCACACGAAATCATTAATTTCCGCCGGTATGTAGGGCGAAAAAAGCCGCGTTCACATGTTTATTTTCTAAACGGAAAATCTCATGTAACTAGGGCAGAGTCCAGTGTGAATAAATGAGGAGCTCGCAAACCCGTTAGCCCGTGTAAACACGGCCGGGGAGTTTACCGCGGGGGGACGCTGTGTGACTGCTGCTTTTGGATGCACAGAGTTTGTCTAAACTTCCACCGTGCTCTAAATTCTGATGCGGTTTCAATGTAGATCGACAGTCGTCATGACTTACAGTAACGTTAATGGAATACGAATCGTCTAACCACAGAGTATTTATTTACCCATGTGGCCTAACATTAAAAGATTGAGTATTTTGCGGGTATTTTAATAATATATCTGATTTACACGTCTCACTTTATCAGTGCTTTGATGTGTATTTAAATAAATAGCTACATGGTGATATCACCGTTTATCGGAGACCATTGGGGTGTTAATTTTTTTTTCGTTACTACATAGCATGTATTAAAAAGATCATTTGTTTTCAATTATAATAATTATAAACATCTATAAAGTATTGTTAATATAAAAATATTCTTACTAAAATAGGAGACTGCAGTCTTAGTGATGTGGCCTCTGTTATTGATTCATTTGTATGACGACTTTGTTTAAAAAATATCGGGTGTAAGTACATAATATGTGATATTTAACTTCAAATTTTACAAAATAATAATTTTCTAAAATTTGCTTTTAATTAAATACTTAGAAACTTATAAGCAAGTACTATTAGTTTTATAGTATAAGAGTCGCTTCATTTACTATCTTCACTATTATGATTAACTCATCAATGAAGTTAGCCTTTCATTCATCAATGGTCCTTCTCTCGCTGGACGTCAACAAGTCCGAGTGGATTTGATGGAGTCCCACCTATTATGCTGAAGACGTGTGCTCCAGAGTTGGCACCGGATAAAACGCGTCTTTTCCGGTACTCCTACTCCCTAGACGTAGTCCCGAATTAAGCTTTGGTGCACCCGCTCAGATCTGTCCAACTACAGGCCTATCGCTACCACCACCTTGATCTCCAAAATAACGGTAACAATTGAAAAACGTTAACTGCCAGCTCATGAGGTACCTTGAGGATCACCAGCTTATAAGTAACCGCCAATACGGTTTCCTTCTAGGTCGATCAGCTGGTGATCTTCTGGTCTATCTGACTTATTGTACTAGACAGTAGGGTCCAAGGGGGAAGCGTTGGCCGTCAGTTTGGACATAGCAAAGGCCTGCAATCGGGTTTGGAATAAAGCGCTTCTTTCGAAGCTTTCTTCCTATGGGCTTCCCGAGAAATTGTGCAATTGGATCAGAATTTTTACTTACTTATCGGAGCACTTACAGATCGGAGCATCAAGGTCGTAGTAGACGGTGCATGCTCCGATTACAAAAGCCCATTAACGCTGGTGTTCCACAAGGCTACATGCTTTCATCAACATTGTTTCTTCTGCATATCAATGATATGTTGCAAACATGTCACATGTCTGTCAGCCAACCTTTCCTTTCGTCTTTTTATAAGGTAATATTTATGTAACTGTTCACTATTGGATATATGCCTACCAAATAGGTGCTAGGACTTGTTTCTTGCCTAGGCAATCTGTTTAAGTAGGCATTCCCCTCGTACTTATTCGTGCCGTCAAATAGCAGTGCTGCACCACTGTGTTCAGATTCGGAGGCTATTGAATTCCAGTTTAAACACATCTTTATCATCAAAGATGACAACGCATCTGTTGCTTTCTTCATTTGAATTTGTCCGCATTGTCCAAAAGCTGCAGTATCATCTGGTGCACGATAAATTCGTTGGTCAATTCAATTTTGTTTAAAAACTTTCAGTACTTGCTTTTGTAAATAAGTATAATTATAATGATTATTTTACGCTGGCGTGTTACTCCTCGCGTGCCTTTAACCAGTTTTCTTTATAAGACTGAACTAAGATAAAATTTATGGGACTGACGTCAGTTATAAGAAAACCTAAGCTTTTAAAAATAGCCAAACCAGAATAAAGGGTTATGTTTTATAAACGATTGAAGTACGAAGAAAGCCACAAAAATAAAAATATAATCTTGTTTATGTTTATAATATTCGCTTTTTAAAGTAAGAAATCCATAAACTAGCGACCACTTACCGAGCGTTATGCTTCGTTGTTTATAATGCGTACAATTAAGGAGTGGAATAATTAACCAGCATCTGTCTTCCTATATGGTTATGGTTGTCTTCAAGACAAGAGTAGATTAGCATTTGTTAAGCTAGGGCGAAAATGGTAAAGGCTCCTACTATACCCACTTGTCTCAGGTAGAATATAAGTCAATTCAGAACTTGCTTAGTTAAAACAAATATACCAACTCAAACATTATTTTATTAAGCGTCTTGAAAAAGAACTTTTTTCTTCACCGATTTCTAGAAAACGGCTGAACCAATTTTAAAGATTTTTTTAATTAAACAGTTTATATAGTACGTGAGGGTAATATGGTCATCCGGTTAATACGGTCACTTTCTTATAACTCAAAAACTACAGCCTTGTTTGCATAGATGGCTTTGTGATACGATAGCTCTTCATCAATCAATCAAATAGTAACGTAAAGGGTCATAAGGGCGCTGCTTTAGCCAAGCTATTTTGACAGTTGACATTATAGTAATTATTTTTTGTCGATTTTAGTATTACGTAGTGTAGTATAAGTTCATTTTTCGAAGTGTTCCTTATTATTGCCAAAGCTTGATTACTACTTTTATTTAAATATATTACATATATTATACACTTTGTGTTTTTGTGTCTGTCCTCCTCTTAGTTTTGGTTTTATAGGTCGACAAAGTTTAAGTTGACCATGTTATCCTCACGTACCTTACTTAAGAAGTATTCTTATGTAAATATGAAAAATAAATTCCACCCCTTATATTGGCGAAATAAGGATGAAATTTTTAATATTTAGACGACATTGTAGTTCTTAACTTGAAATTGTAATATTCCTTACATCACTTAAAAGCAAAATATAAATAAATCAGGCGTTGTTTGTTCATTGCGTATTTGGAAATTAAAGGTCCAACTTCTGAAGTTATTATGTCCAATTTATGTCTTCCATTTTAGTTATTGAAACCGGTTGTAACTTTGTATCAAAAAATTAGTATGAACAAGTACATTCATATAAAATATGAGATAAATAATATAATTATTTAAAGAGGTTAAATGCAACGGTAACTATTCTAAGCCCTAGTGAATAAGACAATTAATGGACTAATAATGTCACTTGATGGTAAGTGGATGCTGTGGCACACAGACATGTACATTTATCCCTATATAGCTACCCTATGTTGAAGTTGAATCCGCTGTATATTGACATACGTAATGTAATCTTTAATAAAACTGAAGTACATTGAAACCATAGAATACTATAATACATACATAATAGAACGGGGGAGTGGGCGGAGCCCGTATAGCCACTAACATGTCAGTCAATTCACACATATAAATGTCAACACAATCAATCGTTTCCAATTTTCGTGTCAAGCGTCGCTGCATGCAAATTATTTAAAAATTGGCAAAGTGTGCAATAATTACGTGTCAAAAGAACATCGGGAGATGGAATTTTAATAAAGGAGACATATCCTACAACCAGTAAGTCGAAACTATTTATACTATGTGAATATTAGAAACAGAAATAAAGAAATATTGATGTGTCAAAAACATTAATCAAAAGTCATTCGTTAGTCTGTCAATATAGCGAATCGGGTTTGTAGTAATGATAATACGACGTAATTAATTGCTTGTATGTGTGCTCCCGGCGACATTGATCCTCGTATAAAATAAGGTTGACAGCCATTCTATTGTGTATTATAGTATCCTGTGATTGAAACTTTTACTGACAAACCATATTTTTATGTGATAGAGTTATGCTACAGATATATTAATAAAATCGGTAGCAGGATCGCCTCGACCGGGTAGGGATCACGTTCTCACATAATGCCAGCGAAAAATTGTAGTTTAACGTTGCTGTGATTCGTATGGTAAGTGTAGAGTACCGGAAACCCAATTTTGCAAATTCTACTAGAGACGAGGCGTTCCATCTTAGTCCTGGCGGGTGACAACGCATTTTCATTATGATTCGTAATCGAGAGTAGATGTCTATGGGTCACAGCAAACACTTACCATCAGGTGGACTGTGTGCTCGTTGTCACCCTTATCTAATAAAAAATCTGATGTTCAATGGCTACTGCTGTCAATGGTCGCCTGCAGCCAGCTTCAAACAAAAAAGGTTTCAGATGCGTTGTCACCTCTTTTTTTCTTATTCTTATTTTTTTTTTAAAAAACGTTACACCTACACTAAGATTTTCTCTTGTATTGTGGGGGCAGTTTACAAACATAAATTGCACAAGAACCTCTGAGAACTAAGATGGAATGTCTCACAGCTTTTAACTATACTGGTTCTATTTACCCTTCAGTATTCCTTTCAGATGCATTTTAATTTTTATTCGTGATAGAGCAACACTATTCCAACGGTCAGCAGCACGATCAAGAACGATCCTTAGTATTATGACAAGCCTAAAATGGCGTTGTCTTTCGTGTGGTGAGTGTGGAGACCTGAAGACAATTTTTGGTAAAAAAGATTTCTCGTATACAGATATTCCAATTTGGCCCCAGCATGTGCATATCTTTAGTTGACCAGTGGAGTATGTGATTTATTCTGAATTATAATAACTTAATTTTTCTTTTCCGTTTGTTTCAGGTATGTTATTCGGTGCAAGTATTCGCTTGAGTTGGAGTTTGGTCCTGTCTAGGTAAATTTTTAAATAATTTCAAAATTTTTTTTTTAAATTAAAATAAGGATTGTCCAATATTTTTAAAATAATGAATCTATTAGAAATAAATAAAAAAATTGGCTTTGGACATGTTAATATTAATGTAATTTCAGCTGATTTTCGACCAACTTCACACAACAATTGGAAGCTACTAATTGTACCGGAAATATTGACTATTTTCTATATATATATATATACATCATCATCATTCTCTAAACCATTTTCCATTATCTGGGGTCGGCGCAGTAAATCTTCTTGTTCCATTCCTCTCTATCAGCCGTCATTTCCATACTTACTCCTTTCATTCTCATATCACTCTTCACACAATCGATCCATCTTTTATTCGGCCTTCCTCTGCCCGTGTGTCCCTCCACATTCATATTCAACACTCGTTTTGTGACATGACTTTCATCCCTCCGCATCACATGCCCAAACCATGCCAATCTGCTTCCTCTCACCTTTTCTACCACTGGCGCTACTTTCAGGCTTCCTCTTATATACTCATTCCTTATCTTATCCATCCTTGTCACACCACACATCCATCGTAACATTCTCATTTCATTCGCATGCAGTCTATTTTCATCCTTCTTCTTGACGGCCCAGCATTCACTTCCATACATGACGACAGGTCGGATGATCGATTTGTAAATTTTCCCCTTCAGCCTTATTGGCATTCGGGGATCGCACGTTGTGGCTGTGACCTGTCGCTATTTCATCCATCCTGCGTTAATCCTATGCTGCACAGCTCTATCTATTCCGCCGTCGCCTTGAATGAGGGAACCGAGGTACTTGAATTCTGAGCAGGTAGGCAGTATAGCGCCATCCAACGACATGGGTACAGGACTGGAAAGACCGCCGAAATCACAGCACAGATATTCGGTTTTGGATCTGCTGATCTTCAAGCCAACACTTTCCAGCCTCTGTTGCCACCCCGTCAGTCTGCTCTGTACCTCGATGCCTTCTTCCCCGACAAGCACGATGTCATCGGCAAAGAGCATGCACCAGGGTGCCTCATCCTGCAGGTCCGACGTCAAAGCGTCCATAATCAGTAGGAAGAGGTAAGGGCTCAATGCCGACCCTTGGTGCAGCCCTACCGCCACATCGATACTGCCCGTAGTTCCCGCGGCAGATCGTACACATGTACGGGATGCTCTGTACATAGCACGGACTAACCTCACATACTTCCCAGGCATACCTTTCATCTTTAACGCCCACCACAAAACCTCACGGGGAACCCGATCGTACGCCTTTTCAAGGTCGACAAAAACCATGTGCAGATTTTTATGCACGCGCTTGTACTTTTCGCACAATTGGCGTAATGCGAAAATGGCATCTGTCGTACCTCGACCGGGCATGAATCCGAACTGGTTTTGTGTTATCTCACACTCTTCTCTCATTCTTTTCTCTATTATTCTTTCCCAGACTTTCATCGTATGTGACATGAGTTTTATTCCCCGGTAACTGCTGCAGTTTTGAACGTCTCCTTTGTTTTTAAAAATGGGGACCAGTATACTACTGCACCATTCCTCAGGTATTTGTTCTTCCTGCAACAATTTACCGAAAAATAAACTCAACCACTTCCATCCATCCGCACTCAGCAACTTCCACACTTCTACTGGTATTCCATCTGGGCCGACCGCCTTCCCATTCTTCATATTCCTAACAGCCATTTTTACTTCTTCCACACTAATTTCTCTCACTAAGCCCATATTCACCGGTGGGTTTTCAAGCATACCATTCCATTCATTCTCCTCATTCATCAATTTCTCAAAATACTCCTTCCATCGCTTCTTTATACTTTCATCGTCAGTCAAAATCCTTCCAGAATCATCTTTTATACATTTTACATGTGAAACATTTCTTCCATTCCTTTCTTTCTTTTTCTATATATTTATATATATATATATATATATTATGGCATTGGCTACAACTCAGTTTCTCCGAAACGAATACGCCAAACGTTGTAATACCTCATGTGGTAATGCTAATACTTTAAGCAGAATATAGGCAAACATTATGATAAATTTCTTCACGATGCGTTACATTGCTATGTTTTCGGGAAGTTATAATTATAGCTTAAGGTTAAGGTTAAACCAACAGGCACTGGAGAGCCTAGAGCCCTAAGCTCTCAAGGCGTAGAGCCCTGAGCTTTCAAAGCGTAGAGCCCTAAGCTCTCAAAGCGTGGAGCCCTAAACTCTCAAAGTGTAGAGCTCTGAGCTCTCAAAGCGTCTAAACAGACAAAATAAATTAAGGTTAACTCCGTCTTAGCACTTGTTTCAATGCTTTCAATAATAATTCAAATGCACAGATTTTTAATGCACAAAAATAAAACTTTTATATATCGAAATCAACTTCAAGCCATAATTTAAACAATAATACAGGAGAGACGCCCGAAATCCTGCCAAAATCCTGCTTATAAGGTCGGAGGTAAGCTAGGATGCTGTGTGACAGACACGGGGGAGTGTGGGGAGCAACCACAAATACACGCAGACCCAAATATCTATGGTGTTATATTTCTGCATTTTAAGATTCAACTCTATACTGGGAAAACTAAGACGGAATGCTCCGTCTTAGTTTTCAAGAGTGACAACGCATCTTAATAGATGTAGGTGTGTGTATCAGCAACATAATCTACTTACGATCAGTTTGACTGTGTGTTCGATTGTCATGATTCTTGTTTGAACCTCTGATTCTGGATACAAAACTAACTGAAAACTATTGCAATAGGGTAAATCAATTCGAATCTAGACCTAAATTCTTAATTTACCAACATCAGACTATGCGCAAAAATCTTGATGATTGACACGATAAAGAAATATACTATTTTTCTATTATACTCAACTTTATGTCCAGGCATGGATGGACATATTTCATACCCAATGAATCCATCCTAATATTTCAATATTCTTTATTTATATTTCTAACGTCCGTGCTCATTCCATCGTTTGAACCAATCTTTCAGATGGCAAAAATTAAGGCGTACGCAGAAGCGGTACACGCTCAATTACAGGGAATCGAATACCGACAGAACGCAATTTTCCACGTTAGGGTTTGACGTGAATCCATGCACGTCTCATCTTACTAAGGATGGTGAAACAGTTTAGGCGAAGCGATAATTTTTTTTTCATTCACAACCGTATAAGAAGCTAAAAAAATAACATAGCTAAAATATCAACAATGTGTAGTCAAATTGCAGTTCTATTAAAATTGCAGAGCGAATGAGTCGACTCCAATAGAGAAAGATTACGCTGTTATAAAATGCCAGCGTATAATAGCAGCTTAATACTACTTTGTTTTGTATGGTGAATGAGAACCGGAGTTTCTGTTAACTAGCGACATGGCAATCTATCTTAGTTCTTAGTTGTGACAACGCATCTACATTTTGATTCTGAGCTCAAGCTTACAAGTTTAATTAATAAAAAAATAAGAAATAAAAATAAGAGGATAAATAAATGTAAATAAGAGGGATAAATAAAATGAAAAACAAATAATATTTGACATTGAATGAAACTAACTTTACGTGGTTTTATTTAACATAAACATAAACACTCACGCCTGTCACCCAGAGTGGTAGGCAGAGACGACAGACTTCCATTTAGCACGATCCTGACGTACCTCTCTCGCCTCCTCCACATTCATATAACTACGTATAAATTCTCGTCGGTTAAGGGTACTCTTAATTTGGTCCATTTTCATTATATTGTCAATTTGGTCGATAAACTTTCGCCTAGGCCGTCCCATTCTGACTCTGCCGTTCACTTCTGCAACATAGATTCGCTTTGTCACTCTTTCCTCATTCATTCTTTCTATATTTTATATGGTTACGGTAACTATTGGTTGGTGCTACAAAATTAAAAAAAAAATTAAACATGCTATAAATCAAAAAAAATTGTTTTATTATTTTTATTATTAATATTCGTGTTAATTTAAGAAATGATTAATAAATACTATAGTTTGTAAAAAAGCTGCACCGTTACCGTTACAGTTACAGCGTATTACAGTCCACTGCTGAACACAGGCCTCCCCCACAGATTGCCTCATAGGGGGGGTATTTGTCATAGTTGGCACGCTTGGCAAGCGGGTTGGCAATCGCAGTTTTTTGTTATTAGTCGTTATCAGGAAAACGCTGCTGCCCGTCTCCTGATTTGTTTTCCCTCTGTCACCTCTTGCGACAACCACGGGATGATATGCAATAATGGATATTCCTACACAGCTGCAATAGGAATACTGTACAGAAGACCATAGTCTTGAAAGTATTGTGTGGAGATCAGTTCTGAATATGTTTGCCAAATTTCATTTAAATCATATGTCCGAAAGTAGGTAAAAACTGAGTTGTGAAATTCAATTATAATATTATATATACTCGTACTTATATTAAGGTGAAGCTAAAATAACGGGTTAAAAATAGCATAGCTTTATGGAGGTAAAATCATAACATGAGAGTTGAGAAAACAGAACTCCATTTTCAATGCGTTCTCAACGCAAATGCGTACGTCGCTAAAATTAGATTTTAAGGACTCGCCCGCTGATTAAAACTCGAATTCGATCTCTTATATCAAAATTCATTTCTACCGTCTGCCGTTGGAAGCGGGAAGTGAAATGTAATTGGTATACCATTCAAAAGAATCCTTTGTTAGCTTTCGTTCAACCGTATGTTTTTAATGTTGCTGGGAGAATCAATAAGTCCAATTTACCTCGCTGTTGTACCCCCAAAAAACCGGTTGCAAACCAAGTGTGGCAACTGTGGCAGCTAAGGGAATCTATAGCAGGCCTATGTTCAGCAGTGAACTTTTGGTAGGCTGTGGTAGTGTATAATAATGTGTATGACGGATAATTGCATCCGATCGATGGTGTTGTAATCATCAGTGTCTAAGATGCAAGGCGTCTGATGGCGTGGTGATTCCACCAGCCAAATGTGATGATTAAGGTGAATGCTCCCTAAAACGGAATAAGCCTATATCCCGCAGTGAAAACACATTGAAGGCCGGAATAAAACAAATTTTACGAATCCTATCGCGTTTAATTTTAACTTTTTTAACTCCCGACATCTCGGGAACATTTCAGCGCCCATAATCATATGCGGGGGGGGGGGGGGGGGACTGATGTGTTTCACATCCCGACGTCATACCCAATGAAGGCTACTTTCAACTTTTATATATAAATTTTTGGTCCGATCCAATCCGAACAAACCCAAGCATACTATTGCAAAACACTGTAAGCTCGTTAACTATGACATCAGGACGTTCCAGACGACACTTCAATCTTACCCCGTGACCATGGGTGTTGGAAAGTGCCCGAAACGCCGGGATTTTTTAGAGTATTTTTGAAGAGATGGGATTGCTAAAAAAGTTAAAATAAACGCGATAGAATCTGTAATATACGTGTAAATATAAGAAATCATCATAGAAGGGTTTTCATCAACACGGAACAATCGCATATATTATAATAACTTATCATTTTTTTAATTATATACCTACTGTCTTGTAGTAACGGTTTGCGAGAATCCACAACCCCTTTATCATTACGCGGATGATGTAGAAGACAACAGAAATAAACTGGATCGGGAGATGGTAAGCAGCTTCTTCTGATAATTATAAAAAAAAAAAAAAAAAACTTGCCCACCCATATGCTGCAACTAACTGCTATATTTGTAATATTGAAACAGCTATTAATAGGTATTTTGCTATGGGGACACGCGACTGACACTGAAATTATCTTTATTTTACAGACGAGGGTCGTTAGAGCAATTTATGATTTAAAACCTAAAGAGTCCCTCAGACAAAAAATTAAGGAAATTAATATATTAACTACACATTACATACATTTATGAAAATATAGTACACGTATATAAAAATAAAACTAGTTTTACAAAAATTAGTGATATTCATCCTGAAAATACTGGGAACAGACACAAACTAGCAGTAGCAGTTACCGGATTCCACCGAGTCAGTAATTCATTCTTGGGGCGATGTATACGCTTTTACAACAAAATGAAAATATACAAAATTTGACGTACACAAAGTTCAAAAACTTTATTAAACTAATTTTTATAAAAAGGGTTATAATATTAAGGAATTTATGGATTATAATAACCCCTGGAAAGGGAGATCGCTACCAAGCTATTTTTAATTTGTTTTGTGATGTTAATTGTAGCATACATAATTATAAGCTGTTATTTAAAAATATAGTCCCGCTGGGTTTCTTGCTGGTTCTTCCCAGGACAGAGGTTTTTGTCTGAACGAATGGTAAATAAAAAAGTTTTTTTAATATATAATAATGGTGATAAACAAGCACATAGTCTACCTGATGGTAAGTGAATGCTGTGGCCCATAAACGTACATTTATCCTCAAGAAGTAATCAAAATGCAGTTGCGTTTTACACCCCTAAGGACTGAGATGGCATGCCTCGTTTCCAGTAAAATGGGTCTTTGTTTCTCTACACTCATTATAAGAAACACAGCAGCATTAAGTTGTTATTTTACGCTGGTATTCTGTGAGAGTGTGGTCCTACTCCAGTCGAGCCGACCCATTCGTGCTACAAACATAATATAGCTGCGTGCAGCGAGGCTGTACCACATATGTATATTATACGTGGCATTATATGCGCGATGAATCTCTACAAGTACGTCAGTAATTAATAAATTAATTAAATTCATATCTTGTAATTTCCCCCTGCAATACAATCTGCAACAAAAGCTCGTATATCTTTCTTAAAATCAGTTATTCATAGTTCTCCCAGTAACAAACTCGAAGTTTTTAATTGCCTCATAAACATAACAAATAAACGTAAATAAGGCTACAAGCAATTCGCTGTTATTTCTCGTTAATGAGTAAAACTTTGAAATATTGACTCTCGGAAGCATCAACATCGTCTAAAAGTGATTAGCTCGCCTTGAGGGACGGAGCTGCGATACCGTTATTGATGACGGAAAAATTAGTTTTTGATTTAAAATGGAAATTTATTTATACTGTATTTACACACGAATTCGGGTTTGAATGCTAACTTTGTAGTTGCGGTGTATGAACTGGATGCTATCCCATGTTGTCCCGTGGGTCTTGTGAGGCTACAGCGGCTAATGAATCAGGAGACGGGCAGCAGCGTCTGCCCAATAACAGCTAGAAAATAAAAAACTGCCAACCGTGGGGACGATCGCAGACACACCTCCCATGGAGTAATATTTGGGTGGCCTGTGTCCGCTACTATTGATAGCTTGTAACGGATCACTAACAGAACACACACGCACGCACGCAATTTAAAATTGTTCAATATGAGTAGGCAATATGATGAAAACTATTAAAACTGTTACATTTTCCGGTTGAAGTCCGTTAGATCTTGAGCAGAACAACAAAAAGATTGATTAGTTATGATCAATGTGATAAATTATGAACTTTAAATTAGTATTTATTACGTACTCCGATTTAACTTGTGACTTCATATTTCGCTGGTATTATAAATATTGCTCTGATAATTTTATAAATATATTTTATACGTGGTCGAGCCACGCTGCAGCTATATTATGGTTGTAGCACGAATGGGTCGGCTCGAACGGGGAGGGACCACGCTCTCACAGAATACCAGCGTAAAATACAGCTTAATGCTGCTGTGTTTCGTATGGTAAGTGTAGAGATCCGGAGACCTTTTTTTACTGGAAACGAGGCATTCCATCTTAGCGTTCAGGGGTGACAACGTATCTGCGTTTTGATTCTTAATCGAAGATAAATGTAGACGTCGATAGGCTACAGCATTCACTTACCATCATGTGGACTGTGTGCTCGTTGGTCACTCTTATTGTATACAAAAAGATTAACACGCACGCACGCACGCACGTACGCACACAAACATCCACACACTTAATGGATGTGACTTGTTATGGAAGAGCAGAATCTTTTACCACAGGAACCTTTTTTTCTTACGAGTAAAAGGAAATTCCGTACACGGTTAAAACTGTACGATTACAATTAATGTTACTGAAATAAAGTTCAGTACCCGGACGACCGAGCTTTGCTCGGTTTTTTTGGAAATTACATTTAGATACAAATTACATACTGATGAATAATATTTTTTGATCTTATTGATCTAATAGAAAAAACTGAACTGGTTATTTGAATAAAAAATATTGACTGCAATTATTTTAATTAAAATTTTCGTATTTTTAAAAAATACTAAAAAAAGGGCTCGTAATAATAGATTTTCTCACAAAAGAAGGGAACTTGAAAAAAAAAGGGAAAAAATCGGACCGAAGACGGGACACGAACCAAGGTATTACGATTTCGCGACCGATCGATAATCATTTGAGCTATTACGATCATTAAATTATTGTCAAAATTTACCTTCTTATATTATAGCAGTTTTTCATTGCCTGAAAACACGGACAAAAAGACACTTTCTAAAAATAAATCCTAGCTAGATTAATTTATTGCCCCTGAAACTCCCCGGACACAAAATTTTATGAAAATCGTTGGAGCCGTTTCCTTTTATGTATATATATATATATATATATATATATATATATATATATATATATCGCATATATTAAGCATATACAGACCAATTCCAAATCTAGAATATCGTAATTCTGTGGACTGTGTGCGATTTTCCTTGACAAGGACCGCTGAAAAAAATCCATTTTACTTTTAATTACTATGCCGCTGGACAGGCCTCGCCGCCGTCAGAAGAACTGACCGGGGCTTTTTAATTTTACGCTGTAATTAGATTTTTCTACAAAGCTTCCGCAGCTCTAAGAGTTGCTGGTAAACGGTTTGCAATGCGTTTTTAACTCGCTTACTCTTTTGATTTATAATCATGAATTGATGTAATGAGATATGTTTTGTTTCAATGAACAGAATGTTTAGAGATCGTGTAGGTAACATATATATTATAGAACCGTGGTAGCTGAGATGGTTAACGCTCGCTTTAAATATAACAGAACGCGAGTAACCCGGGTTCGATCTCCGCCGGCACCAATTAAATTGTTAATTGAAATTTTAAGTGCTGATTTATCACGTACTCGGTGGTAAAGGAAAACATCGTGAGGAAATCTGCATGTCTGAGGAAAAAGAAAAAAAAAATATTTCAAATGCATGTGAAGTTCGCCAACACACATTGGGGCAGCACGGCGGGCACTTCCTTGCCCTAAACACCCTCTCAGAAATGAGGGGAGGTCCGTACCCACCAGTGGGACGTATATAATCTGTAACTTTACTTTTTAATTTTACTTACGTAACATATTGTTTTATAGACGTTGTGTTTAATATTTTTTTATAGAATAAGTGTGACAAACGAGCACACCGTCCATCTGATGGTAAGTGGATGCCGTAACCCATAGACTTCTACATTTATCTTCGATTAAGAATCAAAACGCAGATGCGTTGTCACTTCTGATGACTAAGATGGAATGCCTCGTGTCCAGTAATAAAAGGTCTCCGGATCTCTACACTCACCATACGAAACACAGCAGTATTAAGCTGCTATTTTACGCTGGTATTCTGTAAGAGCGTGGTCCTTCCCGGTCGAGCCGTTCGTGCTACAACCACAATATAGCTGCAGCGTGGTTCTTGACCACGTATAATATTAATATTTATAATATTATCACGGCAATATTTATAATACCAGCGAAATATGATTAGTCACAAGACAAATCGGAGTACCTAATGAATACTAATTTAAACTTCATTATTTACTTATTTAAACAACATTGCCCGATCATAACCCAATCAATATTTTATTGCTCTACTCAATATGTAACGGACTTCATTTATAAAGCCCGGTAAATTTAATCGTTTTAAAAACTATTAGTTTTTCTCTTAATGCCTACTCATATTGAACATTTTTCAAATTGTCGACATTATGAAGAAAATACCTAAACATATCCTTTTTGTATTATCTCCCACTTAATTTGGGTACATATTTATCCTACAGAGCATCCTACAAAGTACTACATTATATTTGCTTCGGGACATGATAACTTACTCTTTTTAAAATACTCAAACTAATTCTCTCAACATTTTAATAAGCATGAATGTAACATACCTATATGTTACTGAAAAAATTATGTATTTAATGTTATTTTCTCTTTTAGGAAAACCACGCACAACAAAGGAAAATTGAATTTTTATAATATACATACAAGTTTCTCTGTTACTTTATAATCAGCTTCAGGTACTAAACCAATAACTGACTGCTACCTTTTTATATGTATATTCAGAAAACAAGTTCAATAACATGTTTTCTGCTGTCTTTGTGTTCCCTGCTTATTCTGTACTTTGTAAACTTTAGGAAAAAAACTTTTACTTATGCTATTAAGCACACCTCATCTTTCACTTCTGTTGGTCTCTTGTAAATATTGTGAGATGCTATGCTAGTATGTATTTTTTAATATATGTAAAAATAAATAGTTCTTTGTACTTCCTGAATGCGTTCCTATACCACTCATCCAAATATGAAACTGAATGAACCTTTGAAACTTTGGTTGTGTTGGTGTTTCCGACAAAAAAAGGCTTTGCTTTAAAGAGCTTTGGCTTTGAAGAGCTTCTCCCGCCTTCCCACAATTGTATGTACTAACTCGCTCTTCAAACTGGCTGGACACATAATTTTATTTCGTTAGGCGAATATAAGCAAATTAAATTCTAACAAGTTTAATATAATGGATTTCCGCAAAGTAAAGCCTGATGCTATTAATTAGTTTTGCACAAATAGACTGTGCCCAATTACAGCCTATCGAAATTCCTATTTAATTAATTATGTTCCTCCCCAACAGATTGTCTCATAAGAGGATACTTGCCATAGTTGCCACGCCAGGTGAGTTGACAACGGCAGTTGTATATTATTTCGTTCAGGAAAATGCTGCTGCCCACATGCTATTCCGTTATCCTCTGTCGCGTCAGTGTATTCTTTTACGCTGCTTCCATACAGCCCGTATGAATTACTTTACATAAATTTCTTCGCACTTTTTTTGTAAATAGCTCGGAAACTGCGACCTATAAAATCATTCTTTGAGTATTTTCTTTCACTAACTTGAGAGTTTTAGCAATACAAACTGAGTTCATGGGTTAAATTAGATTGGCGTAAGCAAGCAACTTTTATACTAACCTGGCATGAGGGAAACCGTGATCAAGAAGGCGGTTCCGCCAGAGCGAGGCTGCTCTATTGTGCAGAGGAATGGTTGACCTTTGTCTATAGTGTGGGTAACTCGGACGTGTAATTTTTGTTAGTAAAGACTGCATACGCGCTGTCCTCTTGTTCCATTTATTTAAAAAAAACATACACACACACACACACACAACTTTTAGCAGTTTCCAATCTGTGAACTGTCTCATTCTGGAAATGTAAGTAATCGCTCCCATCATTTTCCGCTTAAACCTAACATGGCACTGCCTCCAAAATTAATTAAATCGTAAATATAATCATAATCTTTCATAACTGGTTACGCAAAGAAGTTACATGCAAGTTATTGCACAATCTTGTTTATTAATGCGTCTACAAATTAATCTTGATATAACGATGGTGTCTTAAGGGAGCTCTCTTAGACTGCAACTATATAATTTGTTTAACCGTGCACTCAGTTAAAACTAAACAACATCAACGGCCATTACCAGGCTATCATAAACTGAAAGAGGTCGGTGTGGTTCGTTTACATTTCCAATTGCATCTCGGCTCGCACCACGGCCGAGGGCGATGCATTAACATAATTGCAGCCACTATATTGATTGGCCGGCAGCGGGCTAGCTACGCTTTTGCTAGCCGCTACTGGGGGAACATAAATTGTTACGGACTGTAACGGCATTAGAATTTTATTAAGTGTTTTTTATTATTTTACGGTTTTTATAATTTTATGAACATACTTAACTAAAAACCATCTAAAAAAGCATTTTATTTAAGGCATCACACAGTTTTTGGCAAATTAATATTAATAACTAAACTTCAAAGTTATTGAAAACAAACTTCAAACATTTTAAAATATACATTTTGTAGGTTATAGAAATCTACGTTTACAATCTGTCTGAAATATCCACAGTATTTAATTAAAGAAATCCCGTAACTGGTTTCTCTTCGCATTACATATTTGCCATACTATTATCATAATAGATCAGAATAATAAAATATAATATTTACTTAGTATGATGTACACACATTTGCACACATAGTGCAAATGTGTTCATATTTTAACATGGAAAAATATGAAATTTCCTTACGTTATTTTTATATTTCTAATATTTTCTAGTTATATCTGTATCAGTTAGTGTCGTCGTGTATGATTATGTCGGTATCCATAACAACATTTTTAACTTAAAATATTTTAATACTCGAGTGATAAACGAGATAACAGTCCGCCTCATGGTGAATGGACCAATTCAACCCATTTGAAACCTAAAATAAAGCAGGCCAAAAATGTTGTCAATCATGAGGACTTACGAAACGTTTTAGTAACTACACTGCTTTTCAGAACCTTCAAATGGAACACAGCAGTAAGTGTAATTACAGAAAAGTTAAGACAAACCCAGTACTACGAATAGGCATTCCACCTTAGTCCTCAGGGGTGACAACGCATTTGCATTTTGATTCTTAATCAAGGTTAAATGAAAATGTCTGTGGGCCACAGCATCCACTTACCATCTGGTGGAGTGTGTGCTCGTTTGTCACCCTTATTATATATATATATATATATATATATATATATATATATATATATATAGTGTTTCTGATTGATGTCAATTACCATAAGTAATCCTTGTATGCTGCTGCAGATCGTTGGTGAGGAATCTAAGGGCAATATTTGTAATAGTCGCCACGCTAAGGAGGTGGGTTCCCAGCAGCATTTATTTTTTAGTTATTATTATCAGGAAGACAGTTCTGCATCCAGCTCGTCTCCCTGGCCTGTCTGTCCCGAGGAGGAACTGCGGCGGGGCGGCCAGTGCTAATGGGACCACGGAAGCATTCACGAGGACCACCATTTGGTTAGTTACTCCTAGTCCGACCTAACCCGTGCTTGACCCCCCCAAAGCGGCAAAAAATAAAAAATAGTGGACATTCTTATACCCCCACTGTATGGCAAAATTGCCTAGCGGCCGACTTTAATTGCCACGATGCTATCACGACTGCCAGCGAAGCCAGAACGCTTATTTTAATAGCTCCACTAGTTTCAAAAGAAAAATTGAACTATGTCAGTAATTACAATATTTTATTTAGCACCCGTGTTCAATAAATACAGTACACATTTATATGCACTGTGAAAAGCAATTTAAGGCCATCAAGCAATTTGCTTAACATGAAGTGTGAGAAGAGAATTTCATAGAATTCCCAATATGAATGTTAATTTTTTATTGATGGCGAAAACATTCATAAAGTAAGTTTTTTTTTATTTAGTTTTTACAAGTAATAAATTAAATACATTTGGTACTACATACAATACAACATATAAATGAAATTCAAGTCTGAATTCTTTTTTTGAGAATTTGTTTGCATGGCATCAAGACATGGAAAGTAATGCTAGGAATGATCCATGCTATATATTTAAAAATGGGTGAATTAAGTGGTTTTTAATGATTATCTTATATTTACATACACACATACATAAACACTCACGCCTGTCACCCAGAGGGATAGGCAGCGACTACATACAGACTTCCATTTAGCACGATCCTGATATACCTCTCTCGCCTCCTCCACATCCATATACCTACACATACATGCTCGTTGGATAAGGGTACTCTTAATTTGATCCATTTTCAATATAAATGCCAATTTGGTCGATAAATTTTCGCCTAGCATGTCCCTTTCCGACTCTTTCATTCATATCATAATACGAGTATGTAATGCCAAATTAATAGATTCTTCCTAGGTGATGCCGGTCGCTGGTAATATACAACCCACTGTGTCTTTCGCAATATTTCTGCCTTTTTTATTCTAATTAAATCAAGTTCAAGAAAAAACTTTTTAAAGAGAGTCATTTGAGCGGAGTCGCAAAATCAGAAACAGTAATTTAAACCACCGTTAATTTCCGCTCAATAGATTTTTATGAAACGTTCCGTCCTATCTCTGCCATAAAAATAACAGCCACGCCGGCAACTTGTCCGGAATGACAGGCTACGTCCACCTTAACAAGTTTCTTCGAGGATACTACGTCTAAATATTTCGCCTCATTTTTATGAAACGCCGTGGAAACGACATCTCCGGAACTTTTTGGCGAATTAAAAATCTGACGGTGACTTAAAATGAGTTGGAATAGTACAAGATAAAGCTTTAAGATTTTAATTCCTTTGTCATTAAAAGATATTTTTTTTTATTTTGATATTTTTATACTTTATAGATTATTATCTTGAACAAAAACATACACGCGCTTGTTACTAATTTCACAGTACGCGATCAACCCGCATTCGATCAGCGCCGGCACCAATAAAATTGTTAATTGCAATTTTGAGTGCTGATTTACCACGTGCTCGGCGGTGAAGGAAAACATCATGCGGAAATGGGCAGGTCGGAGAAATTAAAGAAAAAGATATTTCGATTGTTGCCTGATTAGACAGGGGCCGGTTTACCGGGGGTCGACTATATTAGATTTTGGCTGGATCTACACAGAACAGCTACATTATTTTGAACTCTTGCAGTTGTATGCTTGGGTTTAGATTTAATTTTATTAGTTAGCAGACGGTAACAGCCATTGTCTACATTGATATTTTTGTTTTTTAAATTCAACAACCACGCTAATTACATAAAACACATATACAAAACTCCACATTCAGAATTAAATGCACGACGAAAGTGTATTAAATGTTCCAACTTCATAAGCAATTGTGTACATTATTTTATTTATCTTTTAGGTGTTGGTTTGTAGGTACCTGCTTCTTATTAAATCTTCAATTATTTAATCCTTTTGAATGTTCAAGGGAATATCATAACAGAACATAGTCTACTAGAATGTCGTCGAAGTAGTTACTATAGATTCCGCAATCCCTATTTTTTATGGGAGTTGGGTGACAAACGAGCATCCAGTCCACCTGATGATAAGTGTATGCTGTGGTCCATAAACATCTACATCTATTCTATCCTCAATTTCGAATAAAAATGCAGATGCGTTGTTATCAGTGAGCATCAAGATGGAATGCCCTGTTTCCAGTAAAAAGAGGAACCCTAATGTGGAAATTTTTCTTGAAATTTCCATTACATGACACCAACTATGTATTAAATCTAGAAATCTGTGAATACACATAAAACACTCGTGGAATGTATTACCTTGACTTTTTTTTAACTCAATTCAAAGAACCATTATATTGCAAAGGCCTGTTATAACAATCAAGCAAAACATTAAGCTATATAAATAATAGCCAACAAACGTGTTTTGCGGTTTATAATTAAATTAGTCCGTTCATTTGTATTACCTAAGGTACTCTGTTACAAAAAACATTCCGTACTGCAGAGATCTCTGTCAGTGCCACTGAAAACGGTCAACCTAATCCCGCTGATGCGACGTAACGCTAACAAAAGGAACTACCGCCGGTTTATGAGCTATTGAAAACCGGACTGTCCCGCTTCGCTTCTACCTCCCTCTATTAAGTTCAGACAATTTGGTGCACAATCGCTGATTCCAAAAGCAATCTTTAGATTAACTCCATTTTGTAGATTACTCTGTTTATTCGTTTCATTTTAATGTGAGGATCAAAGATGTTTTTACTTTTCAATTACATTAAGTTAGATTCATATGGTAGCATAGTTAGAGAATTCATCGTCCCATTTCGGTATCGTTTTTTTTTATAGATATAAATATATGATAAAACACAATCCACCTGATGGTAAGCGGATGCTGCCCATATACTTCTACTCGTACATCTGCCCTCGATTACGAATCAAAATGCAGATACGTTGTTACCCCTGAGGACTAAGATGGAATGCCTCGTTTCCAATAACAAGAATCTCAGGTTCTCTACACTCAACACGCAAAACACAGCAGCAATTGAGATGCTGTTTTACGCTCGTATTTAGTGAGAGCGTGGTTCTTCCCCGGTCGAGCCGACCCATTCGTGCTATAACCTTAATATAACTGCAGCATGGCTCTCAGGTAAACAAATCGTAAACACATGTATAATCGAATGTGTCTTTTCTAGTATAATTATTTATAGAGCCGTGGTAGCTCAGATGGTTAGCGCTCGCTGTAAATTTCACAATACGCGAGCAAACCGGGTTCGATCCTCGCCGGCACCAATGAAATTGTTAATTGCAATTTTAAGTGCTGATTTACCACGTGCTCGGCGGTGAAGGAAAACATCGTGAGGAAACCTGCATGTCTGAGATATAAAATAAAAAATATTTCAAAGACATGTGAAGTTCGCCAACACGCATTGAAGCAGCGCGGCGGACTATTCCTTGCCCTAAAACCCTCTCAGAAATGAGAGGACGCCTGTGCCCAGCAGTGGGACGTATATAGGCTGTAACTTTACATTTACTTTACTATTGATAGTAGTGTTGGCAAGTGGTGACAGTGATAGATACGCAATTTAGAGAGGGGGTAAAGTTTCACGCGGCATAAACTAAGATTTATTAATTTATATTATATCCTATACCTTTAAACGAGCAATTCTTGTATATATATAATCGGAATCTCAGAAACGGCTCCAACGATTTTCACAAAATTTAGTGTACCGTGGAGTTTCGGGGGCATTAAATCGATCTAGCTAGGATTTATTTTTAGAAAATGTCTTTTTGTCCGTGTTTTCAGGCAATGAAAAACTGCTACAATAAGTACAAGAAGGTAAATTTTGACACTGTGTTAATGATCGTAATAGCTCAAGTGGATATCGAGCGGTCGTGAAATCATAATGCCTTGGTTCGCGTCCCGTCTTGGGTTCGACTTTTTTTCCTTTTTTTTTCAAGTTTCCTTCTTTTATGAGAAAATCTATTATTTCGAACCCTTTTTTTAGTATTTTTTTAAAATACGAAAATTTTAATTAAACTAATTGCACTCATGATTTTTTATTCAAATAACCAGTTCAGTTTTTTCTATTATGTCAATAAGATCAAAACTACTATTTATGTAATTTCTATCTATATATAATCTAAAAAAAAAACCGAGCTAGGCTCGGTCATCCGGGTACTTTCTATTATATTTATATATTGTTATTAATATGTTTGAAACATCTATAAATATATACATACATAAACATAAACACACACGCTTGTCACCCAGAGGGATAGGCAGAGACTACAGACTTCCATTCAGGCTCGTGGGTTAAGGGTACCCTTAATTTACCCCATTTTCAATATATCGTCAATTTATTGGACAAACTTTCGCCTAGGACGTCTCTTTCCGACTCTGCCGTTCACTTCTGCAACAAAAAATTCCTTTGTAACTCTTTCCTCATTCATTCTTTCTACATAACCAAACCACCGAACTTTCTTAATCCTAGTCACACACACAATTTATCACCCTTTCATTCAGATTTAGCCTTAATATACTCCTTAATGACCGCATTTCTACTGCGCTTATTCAACTTCGAGCTTCTTCTGTCACACGCACCTTTCAGTACCATACTCTAAAGTAGGAACTGACACAGCGTTGTGAATTGCCATACGTGCCTTTTTTGACACATTCTGACTATCCACAATAGAGTATAGAGCTCCATTTACTCTATTTCTTGCGTTAACGCGTCGTTCTATATCCTTATCATATCTCCCATCCCTGCTGATGTATTATGTGTCATGTAACGTAAAAATAAATAGGATGCCTTTGCAGCAATAAAAATATCGAAAGCTATTTGTCATTCAGTAGCGTCGTAATATTATGCAATGTCGCGGCGGTGAAACGGTGCCTTTGCGCCCTTGCTGTGTGCTAACGCGTTTAGAATAATAAGTAATCTAGTTCTGGTTACATTCATTTTGGCGCCATCCGCTTTGTTTTGTTGTTTGTACGCGTAATGCAGATTTATTGTCGCTACACCAACAAATTAGAATATTGTTTTTTTTTTGTTCTTCTCAAGAAGTCAGTAAAAATATTCTTGATGATCACACGCTTGTCGTGTAATAACAGAAGAAAATATTCCTTAATCTGATCTGATCTTATTATTCAGTAGTTACATGAGTAAGGTAAAGTATGATCAGTGTTATTAAAATTATATTAAATGGCGGCGCTGAAACGCATCGAAGCCTAAATCGCGCTATCAAAGTTCCGAAGTACTGCGATATATATAGAATAGCTCTGTGTTAACGACGGTTACTCTCCACGACAGGAAATAATTTTCCTTTCAGTGTCAAAGTTAAAATACTTTTCAGAATGTAGAAACTGCAAGAAATTCTAAATCTTAGAACAAAATCATTGTCAACATGTGTTTCATATGCTTTTGCGTATCATTATGGTCATTGGAAGTCAAAATGGGTCATTGAAATCAAACTTATTTTAAGTTCAGGAGCGAGACGATAACTTGTTAGAGAATGTTTACTCAGTAAATGATGGTGGAACAAATGATGCTACTATTTTGGTTGTTAGCCTATCAGCAGAGTGCACGAGTAGGTAAAGGTGAACTCACCAAAAGGAAAAAGGGTTTGCAAGTTCTTAGATATTAACAGCTATTTGGCAAAGATAAAGAAATATCTTTGGCTTTTTCTTTACTCGATCCGACCTCGATACTGAGGTTGCCAGCCTGCTTGCCAAGCGTGGCAACTACGAAAAATAATGCCTCAATGCCTCATGAGGCAATTTATGTTCAGCATTTGGTTTTTAATATGCATTAATGATGATGATAAATAAAAATGTATACATCTAAAGCATTTAATATACGTTTCTCATATTATGATGTCTCTCTTATCAGTGAAAATAAAATTCCAAATACCGCCATGTTTCAAAAATTATAATAATTCGGCTTTAATGCATTCCGCGTTAACATATCTGAAGATTGATTCCACAATTCGAAGGGGAAAATTAAGGTTTCTCTGCAATATTTTAAATTTATTTGCTTTTGCGATGCAAATTATGAAATAGAGATGGGGGAGGAAGTTGTATTTTTTTATTTCCTTCCCTTTAATCGAATAGGGGAGACTATTGTTGCTTCTGTAGGGCTAAGACTGTTTGCTTTTTTGATGTTTGAAGTCCTATACATTACTGTTTTGATAAAACTAATATTTGTGAGCCGAAGTTGGTTCTTGAGGGAAATTACACAAATTAAAATATATGTGGAATTGACTGATTCATCATCAACCAGTGAAAATCCAACGATGTACACTGTTCCCTCCCGTTGTAGGAAGAAATCGCTTTGATATTCACGTTTAGCAAACGGTAAGCTTCCCCGTGGTAGAGTCATGCTATTTATGTTTGTAGAACGAATGGGTCGGCTCAAATGGGGATGGACTACGCTCTCATAGAATACCAGCGTAAAATAAACTGCTATTTTAATGCACAGCAGCTAGGCCATCTGTTTCGTGTGGTGGGGGCAGAGAACCAGAAACCTTTTTACTGGAAACGAAGCCTTCTATCTTAGCCCTCAGAGGCGACGATGCATCTGCATTTTGATCCTTAATCGCAGATAGTTGTAGATGTCTATGGACAACAGCATTCACTTACCTTCATCTGGACTATATGCTCGTTAGTCACCCTTGTAAATTTAAGTATCCTGCCATATCTCACTAAACATAAGATCTTTCTACCATACCTATCCCAAAGCCGCCTCTTACGTCATTAATTGGACGATATAAGACTTAAATACTGTGAGTTCATTTCTGCGTAGATTGAATTAAAAATTAATGTTAGCCAATATTAACTAGGACATGAAGACTTTCAGGACGTTGCACATCTCAGTCTACCGGTGATCACATGTGCTACAAAGTACTCGAAAAGTCGGGAATATATATAAGTATGAATTTTTCTCAATTATGTATTTAAATTCACTGTCAGACTCACTGTTGCACCAAATGTAACTTACTTGCAAAAGTTTTCAAGGTTCTGTAAAAACTAATACAATATTTTACAGGATTGTCTTTTATAAGATGAAATATCGAAGGTGAAACTGGCTAGTTTAAAGGTCGCGTAAATTTAGATGATTTCTTCAAATCCCCACAAACTTACTAGTTTATCCAACTTCTTGGTTTATCACTTTCCTAAGGCGATCCACAATATTCTTAGAACTGCTATCCAATATTTCTAATAATAAACGAAACCTGTAAAAACTAATCTAACTCAAACACTCGTAAAGATAACAGGGGGCACTCCCGTGGGGATTTCTACTGTTTAGCCGCCTTTACAACTCTGTCGTATAATTCAACGAAGACTCGATTCGTTTGGGTCCGATTCCATTAAAACAACACGGTATTTCTGAAATAGGTTTTAGTGAATGCTTCTTACCCTTGCCAATTAAAAATGTCCGAATTATAAACTGTTACTATTGACTATCTTTGTGTTATTATAATTAGGATATTACAGTTTATGTTTGGCTGCGACGATATAAGGCCGCTGGTTTGGGTTCCGTTCGAAACAAGTTTTGTGAAAGTATTAAAAATAATAAAATAAAAAAATATTTCTTTTGTTTAATTTAATTAATCAGATATTGTTGAACAATGAACTTTTGTCTATCGAACGTTGCAAGGGGCGACTCAATCTCTTAGCAACTGATATATAATATATAAACACTCGAACCCTGGGAGAGGGAAACCACAAAAGTGCGAGATGTCTGGGATTCTCAATATAATTAATTAATTGCCGTAAATTTTATGCCATGATTTAAAACAAAAACTCCGTCTAAAATACCCATTCAATTAATTATTTGCACAATTTAAAAAAAACTAAAGTTCTTAAACAGAAAAGGTAACCCAAAGTGACTTTATTTTTGTCTGAGGCGACTGATACATTGTATGTACTTCGTTACCAGTGTTGCCTTGAAACCAAACGAAACATAAGTACTGCTGTGCTGCTTTTATCTATCAGGATTACCCAATCGTGATGCAGCCTTAATGCAACTGCAGCATGTCCTTGCCACGTACAAGGTCCCTGAGAGTTGGTCCTTCAATTGAGTATTATTGTTTGAGATAATTTATTTATCATAAGAATTACATTAAATTTTTACGTGGTAGAGATAAGCTAAACTGTATTACGATTGTAGCACGAATGTGTTGGCTCGACCGGTGTAGAACCACGCTCTCACAGAGTACCAACGTAATACAGCAGCTTATTCGTATGGTGAGTGTAGCGAACTGGAGATATTTTTACTGGAAACGAGGCATTCCATTTTAGTCCTCGGAGCTGATAATGCATTTTTTATTTTGAATTCTTTCACGGCATCCACTTATCAGATGTACTGTGTGCTCGAAAAACCGAATTCTGTACATTTGTTTTGCGTACCGTAGTTTAAAAAAATAAGAATTAAATAATAACTTATTATTTATTATTTAAACAAATCCTGCTTAAGACTATTATCTTAGAATATAGAACTTTAATTCAACTTCTACCTTGTTTACAAGTAGGTATTAACATAAAAAGTGAAATAATTTGCTGACATTTTGTATCTTTCCCATCTTGTAAAATGTAGATGCATTCAAGGCACACGTGAGTAAATAGTATTTTTAAGCTAAGTTAAGCTAAGTCGTTTTCCCATCTCAAGCTACAACATCATCAGTTCCCATCAGGGCTCTTATCTAAAAATGTTACAATCCGACAAATTCACAATAAAGTGACATAATTTGTTACATTGTAAATCTTTTAATGTAATATTCGCCAAACTGTTAACGGCCGATTGACTTGAAATTTTTTTTCATGGACCGGTGACGATATAATTATTTTATAACTTTATCCTAGTATCCTGATCAAGATCACCAGGATAAAAAATTAAAGATAAAACAAAAAAAATGTCTGGAATCAATTCAACCCATGATCAATGCGTGTTTTGTGAGTACTCTTAAATTTTAATATTATTTAACAATCACTTATAAATGCCAAATCAATTGTCAGAATTGTATTGAAATTCTACAATAATGTAAGTTAATATGTAGCTTTCAACATTAAAGGTATCTGATTAAAGCATATTAAGCTACTAAACTAATTGTACAACAAAATAACTAGGAGGATATGCTCCTAAAGATACAATCGCAATACGAGGAACAGCGGTTAAAGCTCGTGCATTACTTAAGACAATGAGGAGTGAACTTGACCCTGTATTATCGATTCGCTGATCGCTCGCTTTGAATCTTCTACAAGTGACCTTAATAGCACCACGATGTCTGTAGACTTTAGGAAATAGTTCAAAATATTTTTGTATAATAATACGCAACCTTCTTTGTTTAATGAAGGATGTAGAAATCAACGGTTTTCAGCCACTTACATGTGGTAGTTTGTCATTCAGTTTTATAAAAAAAATATACATACGTCACAGATTATATTCTATGAGTGCTACTAAATTAATTTCTTCTGATCAGCAGTGTCATTTTGTCGGTTCTTACCTGCCAATATACTAACTTATTTTTGTTTAATTTACTAATGTGAGAAATCATTAATATGTATCTTATTTATATAAGAAAACCACTAAGTAAAAAATTTACTTTATCATTTGCTATTTTCAATTCACATAATAACTTCTTAATTGGCACGATATTTTTTTAAATAGAATAAGGGTGACAAGCGAGTACATGGTAAGTGGATGCTGTGGCCCGTAGACATCTACATCGATTCTCAGTTAAGAATGATATGTAGGCGTTGTAACCTCTGAGGTCTAAATTGGAATGCCTCGTTTTCAGTAAAAGAGTCTCCGTTGCTTTACATTCACCGTACGTTACGTAACACAAAAGCATAAAGCTGCTGTGTTATTTTGTGAGAGCGTGGTCCTTCCCCGGTCGAGCCGAGTTCTATTTCAATTTTTTATTAATTAAAACAAGTACAATACATTGTGACTAAGCGAATACTTGCTACATTGTACGCGTCAATATGTCAATGCGCTCATTCTTGCTTTTGCTTGGTTGCGTTTTTACACTAAATTTTTTTTCTATAACTGTTAAGGCAGTTTACGTATATGAATTCCACAATGAAAAAACCAGACCAAGAACAATTACTTGTAGGCCATACAGTACAGGAAAAAAGGTTCTCGAGTGGCGGCCTTGTACCGGTAGGCGAAGTGTGGAGTGACCCGCCACTAGATGAAGTGATGACCTGATGAGACACGCAGGAAGTTGATGGATGCAGGTGGCTCGGGACCGTGCAGTGGACTTGTGTGGGGCTGTAATGATGATGATACAAATATTTGTTCCGTGCAGGATTTGAACCCACGGCTCTCAGATATGCAACTCAATTCCAAGCCACTGCACCACGGAGCCCTCAATTATTATCATTCTTTGTTGTTAAATTAATAGACTTAAGAACATTGATCATTACACACTCAGCAGAAATAGTTTCAATTACCTTCCGATTGTCATTTCTATCATCATCACCCATTATCTCTATCACCGGGCTATTATCCTTATCAACAATCATCAGTAAATGAAGCACACTTCATTGAAAAAAAATCTAAGTTATTTATTCTGTCCAGCAACATTAGTTCTACTAAATTCACTTACCTTTCGATAGTGAATGTAAAGTCTAATTATGAAAAAAAAATGTGAATTGACTTGATTCGCATCAACTAAATATTGCTGTTAGATTATTTACAATAAAAGAAGAACTAACTTAGAAAGACATTCGCTAAACCAAAAATGTCTGAGACGTTTATTTTAGCTGTTTGTGGTCACCAGTTCTACACAGATACCACGCCCGCCTCGGGTCGTGACGAGACATCGTGATGTTACCAGCAATTTGAGGTGCATTACTGTCTATGTATCAGACGACGCCGGGCTCGTTGATAGGCTTCATGGTAATGGCCGTGCCGTTCTTTGGAAAGTGTGCTGTTAACCTCTGTACGAATGATTTGCATCTGATTGCTTGTGGTGTCCGTTACGTTAATGATTATAGACAACCGGAGACCACTAGTGCTAGGCATAAAATTTATTTTGTTCCTTTTGTAATTATAATTTTCAATTATTTTTCATGGTTACAACTTATTGCGTAAAATATGTTCCTTTTGTAATTATAATTTTCAATTATTTTTCATGGTTACAACTTATTGCGAAAAATATGTTTCGGTTAATTTCTTTGCAAAAAATATAAGTGTTAAATTTTGTGTACCATGAATTTGTAAGGGTAAATGGGGTTAACCTAACAAAGGGTAACATTATTTTTTGCAAAACATTATTAAAAATATTTTTTGTATGTACCTACTTAATTTGATATTTTCTTTCCCGTATTTCAAATCTATGGGCCATATTTTATTTTGAATTTAAAATATACTTTTATTACTTAAACAGCCCCCTAATCAGGCCTGCCAATAACAAAGCTACTGTGTTTTACCGACTTTCAAAAGGGAGGAGGTATTCAGTTCGACTGTATGTTTTTTGTATGTGCATTACCTTACTTTTCTCTGGGAACCAATTTTGATGATTCTTTTTTGTCTGAAAGCTGGTGTTCCTCGTGTTCTTGAGTTTTTGAATTGTCTTTAATAATGCGTATTTAATTGCCTTCGAATACATTGATTCGGTCGTATTGAAGTCGGTCGTACAAAATTTTTGATTTTAATACTTGTTTTACTTAATTGAATAAAACACCTATTAACTTTAGAGACTTATTAATATGGTGTCCCTGAGGTGTGGTCTACCTCCATGATTTTGGATAAAATTATCTCAGTCATTTATTGCAGGTGTTTGTGTTATGTTCGCTGACGATGCGGTAGGGTGAAACCACTCGGTTTCATAGTTAGAAAATTATATAATTTGAATACAAATTGTAGACCGAGTATGTAATTTATATCATAATCACAGAAATGAAGCTGATATTTTACCAAGCTACATCAATCGCAAATGAAAAATGTTGTTTATATATAAATTATGTTAGTTTTTTCGTATTTTATGCGCTGCCTAAAATTTTTTCAACTTATTGCTTGCACTTGCACGAAAGTTATAGGCATAGTACAATTAGCTTACAGTAGTTGGATCGCGTATTGTCCCGACAAATTTATTTGATAGTCATGTATCATTCAATTGCAGTTAATGTATTATCATTTTAAACAATATGTCGACAATTGTATCTTCTGCGACAGCAATGCGCCAGGTACCAGCTAGTGTAGGTATTATAAAATTACTGTGGTTTAATTCAATTATACGCATTGATTTTACAAGGAATATTTGATATTTAGACATTCACTGAAACGATGTTCAAACAAAAAAAACATAATCACAAGCTAGTATCACTTATCTCATTACGAAAGGCATCTCCAACAGGGCATTAAATGGATAGATCGGCTGTTAAACACGAATCGTATTAGTGTAATCGTCGACCGATGTTTTGCTCCGGTGGACACAGTGTGACCTGTATCATACTTGATCGGATGTTCATTAATTAACTCCAGCACATAATTAGATATTATATTATTATATAATGTTATTATAATGTAATTCTCTCGTCAAAAACTGCATTTCATTATTTGAAAGCCACGAAGATGGTATGCTCGTAGTTTGTCTGCGTGATTTCGTAATGAGAATATTCGCAGTAAGAAATATATCCTACATATATTTATTATATTATACCAAATAGTATATATAAGACGTAAACATTATCTTATTGTGTTTTTAAGTGTACTAAAATTAGATACAAAACACTTTCCTTTTTTTATTATTCACGAATTTGTAAAACTGTAAGAAATTGCTCGTTTGCCCCTCTTTTATAACAAAATCCATACTTTCGGCGATGTCTTAAAACGTAGCCATTTCTTTATCGTATATAAATAAACACCTCATCATCGTATCTCCCTAACCCCTGCACTCGAAAATTATTTCTTCATGGAGGGTCTCGGGTTATTCATAAACCGAATTTCCATATAAAGAGTACACAATTAGCTCCAAACTCCTCTCTCCCCATAGACGATGCAGACGCTATGTATATTTGCCCGTTTCCCTTTTACCACTTGAAACGAATAACAAATGGCGCTCACCTGTGTATTTGCAGCGAAATTCCTGGATATAACAATAAAGCTTTTATACGAAGGTGATGGTAGAGGTAGTGAAGAAATAAATTTTCACCTTGTTTTCTTGTCCCTAGTCTTTTCGACCCCCTACCGCGATATCGCTGTAACTAATTCTTTTATATGTATGTACCTAATTATTTGGTGAAAATCTGTGGTATTTCTTGATATAACAACATTTGGTTTAAAAATAACTCGAGACCCTCTGTGAAGAAATATTTTTTTAATCCGAGGATTTTAAACTTTCTATCACGATATTGTTGTAGCCAATTTTAGAAGAAAGCGCTCGCTATAAATTGTACAGTAATTAAATTTAAACCGGCGGCACAAATAAAAAATTTATTTAATAAAATTAATATCAAAACCTTCGTTGGTGCCAGGGGGAACGAACCCAATTTTAATTGTTGATTTACCAGGTGCTCGGTGAACGAAAACATTGTGAGGAAACTTGCATGTCTGGGAAATTAAAAAAAAATATTGTCGATGACTTGTAAAGTTCGCCTACACTTCCTTGCCCTAAAACCCTCTCAGACATGAGAGGAGGCATGTGCCCAGCCGTGGGACGTATATAGGCTGTTACTTTACATTTCTTTATGTCTGAGTTATTTATTGGCATAAAATAGACATATTGTATATTCGCCAACGCATTATACGAAGGTATAAAACAAATAAATTTACAACCCTCTTATTTGTGAAATGAACTTCTCTTGGAATTTTTCTTAATTTTCATAGTTTTTGTTGTATTTTGTGTGTTTCTTCTTTAAAACATGCATTCGTGATATTATTCAAACAACATAGTATCCTTCAAATCACCTTCGGTGAAGGTGATGAGTATATCTTATAACCGTTACGAGGAGCAAAACAACCACTATTAAATTCGTATCTTTAATCTGCATAATTGACTGCAACAATCATTTGATTCTCTAAATTTGTTTCTGTTGAGTTCAGAACTCCACAACGAGTCTTATGACTATTGGAAAAATACTGTTCTTGTCTGTAATTAGAACGGTTTAGCGAAGCGTTCAGATGTTCTCTGTGATGTATTGTGATGGATTGCAAACGGGACACGAAACAGCTCAGATAATATTTTTGTTAACAATAAAAAACAAGTTGCTTCTCTAATGAAATTATAAAGAAGAAAGCAATTTTGTCTCATTAAAGAAATAAATTCCATTCAATTCCTGCAACTGCAAAATAAGTTAAAAATAAAATTACATTCTGATACTAAAAAGTTTTGAAAGAAAATCTAAAAGCAATTTTAAATATTCAGAATATAAATTTGATCAAGCAAATTTTTACATTAAATAAGACGAATACAAAATACCACTGTATTCACAAGTAAATCGGAAAGTCTCGAATTTTAAATTGTTTAATATTATTTTAAAATTACTTACTACAAGTTTCATTGGTAGAAATTGCCATAGTCCCCTACCCTACCCTTTGTAACCCCTAGTTAAAGGTGTTTGCAATAAAGGATAAATAAAAAAAAATAAACAGACATATTTGACGTTTCCGAAGGAAAGAGGTAAAAACAGCAACTATTACTATTTAATTAGATTAGGTTATATTCTTTCTACGTAGCTGGTGAACGTGCGTACCACTGTCTGCGTAAAAAGTAGTGCAGGCTGGCGTTGGCAGTTGGATTGAAATCTCCCATTCTTTAAATTATTCTTCTAATGTCTTTTATACCTAAAAGCCCAAGTTTTAAAATTTTATAATTACTGAGGATATCACAGGCACGTTAGTAGTGATTATCTCACGCTCGTCACCCAGACGGCTACAAGGAGACTACTAACTTCCACTTGATACATACCTGACTGCTCTCTCGTCTCCTTCACATTAATGTACATACACGCTTATTGGGTAGGGTATGTATACAATATAACCTCTTAATTTTGATATTTATATAGAAGAAGGGGCAAACGAGCATGGGTCTGATGTTAAGTGACTACCGCCGCCCATGATCAAACCGCAACACCAAGGAGAATTGCGGGTGCGTTGCCGGCCCTTTAGAAAGGAGTAAGCTCTTTTCTTGAAGGTCCCCAGGTCGTATCGGTCCGGAAAAATCGCCGGTGGTAAACTATTCCACAGAGAGGTTGTACGTGGAAGAAAACTCCTTGTGAAACGTACAGTGGTGGACCGCCAAGCATCCAGATGGTGTGGATGGTATCGGGACGTTTGACGTGTAGTGCGTTCACGAAATTTGGCGGCTGAGATTAATCCGAACAATTCCTCAGAGCACTCCCCGTGATAGATGCGATAAAATACGCAAAGAGATGCAACATCTCTTCGCAGCGCCAGTGAATCGAGCCGATCGGAAAGCACTCGGTCGTCGACGATTCGAGCCGCTCTGCGCTGGATGCGGTCAAGTGGAAGAAGCTGGTACTGGGGAGCCCCAGCCCAGAGATGGGAACAGTATTCCATGTGCGGCCGAACCTGCGCCTTCTAAAGTTGCAGGCGGTGTGCCGGCATGAAATACTGTCCCGCTCTGCTGAGCACGCCAAGCTTTTTAGAGGCCAATTTGGCCTTCCCTTCCAAGTGACCACGAAACTGCACGTCACTCGATATGTCGACGCCGAGGATTCCGATACTGGCTGAGGCAACAAGGAGGCCTTGAAACTGAGGGGATACGACAAAGGGGTTCTTTTTAGCGGTTAACGCGCAAACTTGTGTCTTCTGGGGGTTAAACTGGACTAGATTTAGTCGACCCCAATCCGAGACTCTGTCCAGCAGAGACTCGACTTCAGACACAAGTTTGTCCTGGAACTCGGAGACGTTTTCCCGAGAAATATTGGCTCGGCCGGTGTAACGAGCATCACCAGTGCTGTCATCTGCAAAGCAATGAATGTTACGGGTATGCAACATGTCATTGATATGCAGAAGAAACAGCGTTGGCGATAGCACGCAGCCCTGTGGAACACCAGCATTAATAGGCTTGCAATCGGAGCTTGCACCGTCTACAACGACCTTGATGCTCCGATCTGCAAGAAAGCTGGTGATCCAATCGCACAATTTCTCGGGAAGCCCATAGGAAGGGAGCTTCGAAAGAAGCGCTTTGTGCCAAACCCGATCGAAGGCCTTCGCAATGTCCAAACTAACGGCCAATGCCTCCCCCTTGAACTCTACTGCCTCCGCCCATCTGTGAGTTAGGTAGACCAGAAGATCACCAGCTGACCGACCACGGCGAAAACCGTATTGGCGGTCACTAATCAGCTGGTGATCTTCAAGGTACCTCATGAGCTGGCAGTTTACAATGGACTCCATTGTTTTGGAGAACAAGGAGGTGATGGCGATTGGCCGGTAGTTGGACGGGTCAGAGCGGTCGCCTTTTTTAGGGATCGGGTGGACGTAAGCCGTCTTCCATGATTTTGGTACTACGCCTAGGGAGTAGGAGTACCGGAAAAGACGCGTTAAAACCGGTGCCAACTCTGGAGCACACGTCCTCAGCACAATTGGGGGGATTCCGTCAGGCCCACTCGACTTGTGGATATCCAAGGAGAGGAGTGCTTTGCGAACCGAGCGCTGTGTGAAGTGCACTTCCGGCATGGAGCACTCACACCGCGGGATGGTCGGCGGAGTACTCCCCCCGTCATCGAGAGTCGAGTTAGACGCAAAGAAAGAGCCTAGAAGATCGGCTTTCTCCTTTGCGGTATGGGCCAGTGAGTCGTCCTCCCTGTGCAGAGATGGAAGAGATGGCTAACAGAAATTCCCCCTGGACAGCCTTGGCGAGATACCAGAATGCACGGGTTCCAGAAGGAAGGCGAACTAGTTTCTCGCCAATTCTGCCTATGTGCTCTGACTTTGCCTTGGCAATGACTCTTTTGAAGGACCTAGAGGCGGAATTATACTTCTTTTTTAGAGCGCTGGTGTTTACATCCCGGAACGCTGATGCATCAGCCCAGGCTTGGTAGCACTCCTGCTTATAGCATGATGCTATTTTACAGGAGCGACCAAACCATGGCTGAGACTTGCCTCCAATGGGCACCACAGGGGAAGGAATAAAAAGTTCCATACCCTGAAGTACCACATCAGCAACAGAATCCGCAACAACGTTGGGATCATCCGGCGAGAAGCAAACCCGCCCCCAAGGGTAGGATGCAAAGAAAGACCGCATCCCATCCCAATCGGCTGACCTATAGTGCCAAACACGGCGGCAGCCTGCAGAATACAACCGCGATTTCAGCGTGAGTGGCACCACACTCCGGACCAGACAATGGTCCGAGGAGCCTAAAGGGGCGTCGACGGAAATCTGATATCCGTCCGAGTGAGAGGTCAGCAGAAGGTCCAACAGGGAAGGTGTATGATCCTCCACATCTGGAATCCGCGTAGGCGAAGTAACCAGTTGTGTGAGATCATATGCCAAGGCAAAATCATGAACAGATCTCCCCGCATGATCGGTTAAACGTGAACCAAGCCATTCGGCGTGATGGGCGTTAAAGTCGCCGAGGATCACGATCTCTGCGGAAGGGATCTGCTGTAGCAACGAATCTGCAGCCATTTGGACGTGGTCGAATAGTCGGTCTGTTTCGGCATTACCGCTATGGGACCTATAGAGGCACCCGTAGACGCGCGGATGGTCGTCGCTGTCTACGCGTAGCCAAAGGATGGACAGGTCCGAACCTTCAAGTCTGCCGAGGCGTCGAGAGCAGATGTCCTCTCTGACGTAAACGCAAACTCCAGCCCGAGGCACAAAGGAGTGTTCCAGTTTGTACCCCGGGTAGGAGAGATACGAGACATCAGCCGGAGAGGACACCTGCGTCTCGGTCAGAAAGAGCAGAGCCGGCCTCGCCGTCTCGAGATGGTAGTGGACGGCGTTTAGGTTAGAGTGAAGTCCCCTGATATTGCAGAAATTCACGGACAGCGTGGCTGGGGTCGCCTTGGTCTTGTTGCTCCGTTTGCCCCGAGCAGTTGTAGTCTTGAGCGGAATTTTGCCCCCCCCCCCCAGAATACGCGGGGCAGCCTGAGCACCCACGCCATATTGTATACATTGTATTAAAGATGGTCCACATATTGCCAATTTGGTCCATAAACTTCTGTCAAAGGCATTCCATGCCGAAGAAGTTTTTACTCATTCCTCATTCACTATTATTGTAACTATTATATATTCACTATTACTATATCTACTTTTGAACATGAGTATGCTCTAAGTCCACTTGCCGTCAGTATTTCCATACTGTAAAGTAATGATATTAAAGTAAAGTAAAGTTACAGCCTATATACGTCCCACTGCTGGACTCAGGCCTCCCCTCATTTCTGAGAGGGTTTAGGGCAATGAAGTGTCCGTCGCGCTGCCCAAATGCGTGTTGACGAACTTCACATGTCTTCGAAATATTTTTTTTCTTATTCCTCAGACATGGAGGTTTCCTCACGATGTTTTCCTTCACCGTCGAGCACGTGGTAAATCAGCACTTAAAATAGTAGTGATATTAATGTATAAGTAATGATATTATTGATGATTATTTCATACCTTTTTTTTATAGAATAAGGCCGACCAACGAGCACACAGTTCACCTGAAAGTAAGTGGATATTGTGGCCTATAGATAGCTATATTTATCCTCAATTAAGAATCAAGATGCGGTTCCACCCTGAGAACTAAGATTTAATGCATCGTATCCATTTAATCAAATAGGGTCTACAGTTCTCTATACTCAACATACGAAACACAGCAACATTTAGTTGCTATTTTACGCTAGTATTCTGTGAGAGCGTGGTCCTACTCCGGTCTAGCCGAAACATTCGTGCAACAATTATAATATAGCTGCAGCGTGGCTCTACCACCGTACCATTATTTTGAAATTATGAGAAGACGGATAAACGTCATAGAGAAAGTACAAATGAAATCATAAATAACACGCGTCTTAGAACAGGACATAGGCGTCGTCCTGATAACTCCCGTTGCTTTAGCACGGCATTGTTTACTTCCGTCATCTTTCTTCTCGATGTTTAAGTTCGTTAACGTAAAAGTTAAACCAGCACTATTTACAATAACATTTACTGATATTATTGATGGAAACTCAGGTTACTGCCAAGTTTAAAGCGACACTACGCCACTTCTTTAATTTCTCTTAAAGTAATATTCACAGCTATATTGAACTGTGACGATTCCCAAGTGATATTACTAAGTCATATCCTGAAATTAATTGATTGTAATCATTTCCTAAATTCCTAATACGTCTGTAAAATTTTGGATTACTGAAACATTCAAAAGTTAGTTAAAACTGAATTCTTCTACTTTTTACTTTTATTCTTTACATTTCCATACATGCAATACTTCCTCACATACGTAGAGGTCAATCTAATAAAAGCGTTTTTTTTTTTAATCTTTTTAAATCAACTTTGATATTACAGCTATCTTCTGCTCCTTGCTTATGTTTTGACGGGACTTTCACTGGCAGATAACTGATGTTATAAGGAGTAAATTAGGCTACTTTTATTTTAGAAAAACAATTAGGTAGGTAACAAATTCCACGCGGACGAAGTCGCGAGGAACAGCTAGTATTCATTTATATTTAACAAGATTGTTAACGATTTCGATGGATGTAACTGTCGATGGTTGAATTTCGAATTACATACCCTCACCGTCTTGACAAGAGAAATTTGCATCATAACTCTGTTGTTGCGAACACTCGTTTGTAAGCAAACGTCGAAATCTTAGTTCAACTCCAACAAATTAGGCAAACAACGTAATCCATGTGACGAACGCCGGCGCCATGTTTGTCCGCCATATTTGAACGCCATGTTCGACGCGATGCGCGGTAATTAGATAATTGCATGAGACCCTTGCCGTTTGCGCATCAAACTCTGTTTTCGAATCGGCGTGTGTCGATTGGAATAGATTTCATTTGATAGGGATGGGTGTTTTGTGACGTTAATTACGTTCGGATAAATTTTGTTCGGTGTATTTACATTCCTATTCTATTACGTTTGATTCAATTCAATTGAAATTTTTCACTATAGTTAATTAATTTTATATTCTTAATTATAAATTGATTTCATACAAAGTAGCATTTTAGGTTTAACTTTTCTTAACCTTCATTTTTTTATAGGATAGGGTGACAAACGAGCACACAGTCCACCTGATGGTAAGTGGTCGCTGTAGCCCATAGACATCTACATCTATCCTTGATTACGAATCAAAATGCAGATGCGTTGTCACCCGTGAGGACTAAGATGGAATGCCTCGTTTCCAATAAAATGGTCTCCGGTTAAAATTCCTTGGTTATGATATTTTTATTGGTTTAAGTAATTAATAAAACTACTTAATAACTAATAAATTAAACCTTTATAGCGAAGTGTAGGTCGGTCTCCTATTAGATGAAATGACGACCTGGTAAAAGATGGACCGTACTTTGTGGCATTACTTGGGGGAGGCCTATGTTCAGCAGCGGACTTGTGAAGGGCTGCAACGATGATGATGTATTTTAACATTAGATGAACAAGCCAGGCTGATAACAAACAAAAAAGACTAGAGTCGTTAACGCTTATAAACAGTAAGATGGAAGTCTGATACCCCCTAACTATACAACCACTATCTCTTCATACTTTAAACAACAGTACAACACAGGATACACTGCTATTTAACTGTCAGACGGACTCCCAAGCAAACAGTTAACCTTAACTCCCAGGCACTATTATTTATTCTGTGCTGCCAGTAATATGTGCTACACAATATGTTGAATAAAACTCCTTTTTTTTCGGAATTTATTACGTTTAAATTTTCTTGATTTTAATACCCAAAATGAACATACTGTGTCTTGAAGTCTTGCAGTGGTATTTTTGGGTTAGGTTGAGAGAAGACACAGTAAGTTCATTCTGGGTAGGATGGACCATAAGTAAAAAGCTGAAGGTATTCCAGGCTAACACTGACATCGGGACATCAGTCACCTCAGTCCTCCGTGACCATGAGTGCTGGAAAGCACCCGAAACTTCAGGTATTAAAATCAAGTAAATTAAACGCGAAGAAATCCGTAAAAGTATTTTATCCAATGTGTAGCGTTCGCGTAAATATAAGAAACCGCTACATAATAAGGTTAAAAATGTTTTAAAGTTTATTTTTAAATTGCGATGCCCATGTGCAGCAGTAGACTTGTGAAGGGATGTAATGGTGATGACGATGATAACAGTTAAAAATTATTGTTATTTAAAAAACGAAGCCATCAAATGAACGTCATTTGTTACTTTTTATACAACGACAGCTTAGTTATAAAACGTTTTATTAATAGTGCTTTTCTCTGTTATAGGTAATAATAACTTAAGCTTCGTCGCACCTTCATTTATATGTTAATACTCACGAAGGTATGCTTTTAAAAATTATATGTTTTTTATAACCTATAATTAACACCGATTTCGATTTCGCTTAACACTCGATCATGAGACTTCTGACTCAGTAACTACGTTAAACCTCAATAATATTGCGGAAAAATTATTAACATAATTATTAAAAGATTCAATTTTCTATAATTTTCCCCGCAATATGATAACAAAAGTAGTTTTAAATGGAACTTTTACAGCTACTATTGAAACCATTTATGATATGGCGATATTTTTACAAGAACAAGTAAAAGCACCACCCCCTCGTTTTAATAGCGGACCCGTAACGGAAGTGGCGAGTCGGTTAGGTGAAATTTATAACCCGCGGCAGGGTCGAAATCGAGGGTGTAAATTGGTTAATGAAAGGGTTCGAAGGTAGTGCCAGGTGAATTACACAGCCGAAATGTTGTCATGTACTAGATACGTTCGTTTTTAATTTGTACTGTTAATCGGTCTGCATTCTCAAAACATCTATGTTCAATTAACTATTTGTGTAGTATTGTCGTAAATAGATTTTTTTTATAGTATACGTGTGACGAACGAGCACTCAGTCCACCTAATGGTAAGTGGATGCTGTGGCCCATAGACATCTACAGTTAAACTCGATTAAGAATCAAAATGCAGATGCGTTGTCACCCCTGAGGACTAAGGTGGAATGCCTCATTATAGTATAAGGGTCTCCAGTTCTCTACACTCACCACGCGAAACATAGCTTTTAGTCGCTGTTTTAAGCTGGTATTCTGTGAAAGTGTGGTCCTACCCCGGTTGAGCCGAGCCATTCATGCAACAACCATAATATAGCTGCAGCGTCGTTACAACGTACAAAATTCAGGAATTCTCTACGTTTTTATAAATTACTATATTAATCATTCACTTCATTTACTATAGATTCACTACACTACTATATAATCTCGTGGGCGTCATTAGATGTGACAGACGGAAATGAAATAGGCAGTGATCAAAATGATAAGAATTATTTAAATCAAAAAAGTCATTTTTAAAATATCATAAAAATATTCTAAATTTAAAAATAGACAAAATATATTCATCTACAAATTTCGTGGTAAACTCGTACGTGCAAAATGATAGCCATTGAACGCATATGATAGGTCATTAGTGATGAACTCACTGTTAGAGCACATATTGGGAGAGTGTAACATCTACGTATTGTACGTCCGCCCCGCACCGGAAGCGCTTTGTGCTCCTCCTGGATTTCGGGATAATGGTTGCGGGAGGATCAACCCAAAACATACAGTTGTCTGGATAGAACATTATTAAATTCAACATTCACTTTGAAACCTTTATATAAATTTAAGATTAATTAAATAAGTAAAAAATCTGTATACCTACTATTAAATTGCCAAATATGGCAACTATTGAAAATCTATCATAGTATGAGGTAATCTACGTTTCAACAGTCGACTTTTGATCAACTTATCAATGTAATTAATTGAGTATGAGCTTTAAGCTCAAAATACACAAGGTTTAAAAAGAAAATACATAAATAGGAATAGGACCTAATATAATTTTAAAATAAAAAAACACTCCTTAACGCAGTGGCGTAGGGGTTGAATGCCGCAGGTTCGGACTGTTCCGCGTCTGGATGTTTGTCCATATATATGTGAACTACCTTATAAGATAACTTTTTTATATAGAAGACATTAATTTATTAAAAGATTTAGAAAATATATCCTACCACTAAGTATTATTTGCCTAAACCGTCAGCCTTAGCAAGAGAAATGAGGTTCAAACTGTCGCATCTTTGACGCTAAATTCAGTATACAATCCTAAACGTGTAAAACTTACGATAAAAAGAATACCCATATGTATTCGTTACCATAACAATTAGTATTCGTTACTTTCGTATCGTTACGTTACTCGTACTTTTGATACCTCTTAACATGGTATGTTATGTTAGAGAATCGAATCAAGTCGTATTGCGTACGTGTACAGTGACGTCGCGGCGTCGCAACATTCATAATTTGTAGAAAACAACTTATTTTTAAAATGTAAACAATACTTTCTTACCTTGTTTCTACTAAAACTTTGTCTACACACACAAATCTTTAATAAACAGTTTAAAAAAAACTTGGACGACGAATTTCCAAATTATAATTTACTTAATGAACAAACATCGCTCTTTGTAACGTAAGTTAAATTCACCAAATGAGCAAATGCTTCAATACACGTATCAGAGGTACTTGTGTGAACAGAAACAGTGTAAGTACCCATACTATGAAAAATGCGAGTAACGAATTGCATTTATGTGTAACGTTTCGCTACTCGGTACTAGATGGCGCACCCATCTAGTACCGAGTAACGAAACTACATCTTTATACAATCCTAAAATACATACCTTTATAAGTTCAAAAGTCATGTCGGTAAATCGTTCCCACTGTTGAAGAAGGCTAGCCCAGCAATGAACTTTTGACTAATGATGATTTTTAACGTTGTAGAGCCACGCTACAGTTATGTTAAGGTTGTAGCACAGCGAATGCGTGGGCTCGGTCGGGGAAGAACCACGCTCTCACAGAATACCAGCATATAATAGCAGCTGTAGAGAACCGGAAACCATTTTTACTAGAAACGAGGCATTCTAACTAGTCCTCAGTGGTACCGCATCTGCATTTTGTTTCCTAATCGATGATAAATGTAGATGTCTATGGGCCACAGCAGTCACTTACCATCAGGTGGACTGTGTGCTCGTTTGTCACCCTTATTCTATTAAAAATAAATAAATTTGTAGTCTTTAACGTCAGATTATATTCATTGTTATAAATAATTAATTTTAAACATTAAACATTTACATCGTTTTTTAAACCAAAACATTCGAAACGCATATAAGAATATTAAAACCAATATCTATTTACGGAAAAACTTTTTATAAATATAAAACATTTCTTACGACAGGTCCCGCTATATGGCCATAACGGGTTCCATGACAGTATTCCTTTTTTATTTAATTACTCCTTGAAGTAGTAAACCTTATAAGGAACGTACGGTCCCGTTACGGGAGAACATGGTTACGATTCAGCATCAAGAAAAACCTTCCTTGAAATGATTTACACTGTGTAATGCAGCTAGAGGTGTCACAAGCCGGATATAGCATATGCGAAATACGAATCAGCATCGAGAAAAACCTTTTTGAAATTATTTACTGTGTAATGCTGCTAGAGTTGTCACAAGCCAGATATAGCATTCGCATAATAAGATACAGCATCGAAAAAGCTTCTTGAAATGATTACACTGTATAATGCAGTAGAGTTTTGCATTGTAAAATACGATACAGCATCGAAAAACTTTGAAATGATTTACACTGTATAATGCAGCTAAGGTTGTCACAAGCATAGCATTCGCAAAACACGATACAGCATCGAAAAAAACTTTTTTAAAAATGATTTACACTGTATAATGCAGCTAGAGTTGTCACAAGTCAGATATATCATTCGCATAATAAGATACAGCATCGAGAAAAACTATTTTAAAAATGATTTACACTGTATAATGCAGCTAGAGGTGTCACAAGCATAGCATTCGCAAAATACGATACAGTATCAAAAAAAACTTTTTTTAAAAATGATTTACACTGTATAATGCAGCTAGAGTTGTCACAAGTCAGATATAGCATTCGCATAATAAGATACAGCATCGAGAAAAACTTTTTTTAAAAATGATTTACACTGTATAATGCAGCTAGAGGTGTCACAAGCATAGCATTCGCAAAATACGATACAGCATCGAAAAAAACTTTTTTTTAAAAATGATTTACACTGTATAATGCAGCTAGAGTTGTCACAAGCCAGATATAGCATTCGCAAAATAAGATACAGCATCGAGAAAAACTTTTTTAAAAATAATTTACACTGTATAATGCAGCTAGAGGTGTCACAAGCATAGCATTCGCAAAATACGATACAGCATCGAGAAAACCTTTCTTTGAAATGATTTACACTGTATAATGCAGCTAGAGTTGTCACAAGCATAGCATTCGCAAAAGACGATACAGCATCGAAAAAAACCTTCCTTGAAATGATTTACACTGTATAATGCAGATAGAGGTGTCACGAGCCCGATATAGCATTCGCGGAAAGTCGTTATACGTATATCGTCTGCGCTGAAAATAAAATACATTTATCAGGGTAAAAGCAAAGTCACTATTCTATACGTCCCATTGTTGGGCACAAACTTAAAATTTTTTTGGAAGAGGTATGGAGCGATATTTTACATGTTCCAAATCATTTTACTTCTTAGAAAGGTTTTCTCACGATATTTTAACTCGTCGTTGCGCACTTGTCTTCTATTAGGTACAGGGGTTATTTGAATGCTAGACTGTTACATACGTAAATAACCGTTTTTAAAATGTTCGTATGTCTGTCTGTCTGTCAGAGCTAAGCTTTAGAATGGTTGATCCGATAGTAATGAAACTTTAAGGAGATTAATATATTAACTCTGGCCTCTCAATACATTTATGATTATGTAATGTACGTACTCAAACATAAAAGTAGTTTTGCAAAAAATAAGTGATATTCATTCTTTAAATACTAGGAACAAACACAGCCTTAATAAAGTAATTCATTCTTGGAGCGATTTATACGCTTTTACAACAAAATCCCAGAATATATACAAAATTTGACGCACACAAAGTTCAAAAACTTTATTAAACTACGGTTGTAAGGAATTTATGGATGATAATAACCCCTAGGAAGGGTGATCGCTACCAAGCTATTCCTAATTTGTTTTGTTTTGTTAATTATAACATACATGATTGTAAGCTGTTATTTAAAAAAAATAGGCCCGCTGGGTTTCTTACTGATTCTTCCCAGGACAGAGGTTTTTTTGCAAACCAGTGGTAAATGAAAAAAGTGACTTTCAACATACATAACATACATAAACACTCACGCCTGTCACCCAGAGGGGTAGGCAGAGACTACGGACTTCCATTTGGCACGATCCTGACATACCTCTTTCGCCTCCTTTACATCCATATATCTACGCATACATGCTCGTCGGTTAAGGGTACTTCTAACGTGGCCCATTTTCAAAATATCGCCAATTTGGTCGATAAACTTTTTCCTAGGGCGTCCCTTCCCGACTCGGCCATTCACATCTGCCATATAAATTTGCTTTGTCACTCTTTCTTCATTCATTCTTTCTACGTGACCAAACCACCGAAGCATTCCTTTCTTAATCCTGGTCACAACATCATCTTGCATACCACATTTATCTCTTATCACGCAATTTCTCACCCTGTCATTCAGATTACACCCTAGCATATTCCTTAAAGACCGCATTTCTACAGCATTTATTTTACTTTCGTGCTTCTTCTGCCACACCCAGCTTTCACTACCATACATTAAAGTAGGGACTAACACAGCATTATGAATTACCATACGTGCCTGTTTTGACAAATTCTGGTTCTTCATAATAGAGTGTAGTGCCCCATTCACTCTATTCCCTGCATTTACTCGTCGTTCTATATCCCTATCATATCTACCATCCCTGCTAAATACACATCCCAAATACACAAACTCATCCACTTGCTCAATCAACTCTCCTTCTATTCTTATTTCACATACCGTTTTGCTTTCTTCTCTTTCAAAAACCATCACTTTCGTCTTACTTGCGTTCACTTTCATTCCCCTTTCTTTTAATTCCCAGTTCATTAATGTAACCATCATTTGCAACTCTGCCGCCGATGACGCAAGTATGACTTGATCATCGGCATACAAAAGGCATTTGACGGTTAACTCGCCCATTCTTAACCCACATTCTTCATCTTTCAAAGTTTGCAAACACCGGTCCATAAATAGGTTGAACAGCCAAGGGGAAGCCACACAGCCCTGTCTGACACCTTTTTGGATGCCAAACCAGTCCGAGTAGACCCCATTGATCCTGACACAAGCACTAGAGTCCCTATAAAGAGACCTTAATGCCTGTATCAAACCAGCGCTCAACCCATATGAGTTCAGTGTTTGCCATAACACATTCCTGTCCACTCTGTCATAAGCCTTTTCCAAGTCCATGAACGCACAAAAAACTTTCTGGTTTTTGGCCAAAAACTTCTCGGCAATCATGCGCATGGAAAAGACTTGATCTGTACACCCCATTCCCTTTCTAAAACCCGCTTGCACATCCCAAATTTTTCCATCAGTTTCTTTCATAACTCTTTCAATTAACACCTTAGCATACAGTTTACCCACAATACTAAGCAAGCTGATACCGCGGTAGTTTTTGCAGTCCTGCTGTGACCCTTTTCCTTTCAACAAGTATTATTTATAATCTATATTGAATAAAAAAGTTTTTCTTTCTGTTCCTGTTTGACTATCAGATAGAGAGCAGTGCCAGGAGTGAATTTTTTTTTCAAGAATTTTTTTATCCAAAAAATTTTAAGTTTTTCTTTAAAACACACACTTCCGTGCTTAAAAATAATATGCTTAAAAGGAGGTAAGATTTCTCTTCACATATTAATCTGTAAATATGATGAGTTCTGCACTACATCTCCCACCGACAAAAACATAAAATATTTTTCCTCTTATTAAGTCCTCTTATATTTCTCACACATGTATTTATATCCGCCACTTTAAATTATAACTGATCATTTCATCAGTGTCGTTGGAGATCGAATTCTTGTGCCATAAAATTTACGGCGATTGTTAAGCCTCTAAGCTACCACTGCTTTTGCCTCACACACGACTCAAAAGTTTATTTTTTTTCAAGGTCAAAATTGAATATGCAATCATCTAAAATTTTATAATCATTGACAATTTCTTTTTAAAAGTCGATCTAATTTTATAAAGGAATTTTGTTTTATACCTGATTCCATAATCGCTTTTAACAATTAATAATTGTTCAACAATAACTTCACAATCTCTTGAACATCTTTACTAGCGAAAAATAACTCGCTACCCAACTGTCGCCTGGTTTTTAATTTATCTCTAACAAGTGATACTCGCGAAGCTTCTCGGAATTAATGCCTTGAGGGAGCCCATTCGATTCTAGACTAGCGGCGAAATTGTCTTTCGAATTTGTATGTTAATTTTGAAGACGAGGGAACACAGAAATTAAGCATTCCATTTTAAATTACAACAATCTAACAAGAAACTAAAGGAATGGTGTGGATGAGATACCTAATTCTAATGAGTCAATACTATTGAATAACAACATAGTTGAAAAAAATACAGTATTATTTAAAAATTATCATAGTTGATAAAAATTAATTACCCTTAACTTAATTATTTTCTAAAACGAATAAAAGTTAAAAGTTCGCACCGATCTGCCCCAATGTGTGTTGGCGGATTTCACGTGTGTGCAAATGTTTTGCTTGACCTTTATATTTGAATAGAAAAGGACATTAAAATGAAATTTCAATGAGTCTGTCTAATATGTCATACATTTGTAATGTTCACCAAATAAAATTAATTCGCAAGTTATTTGAATTTCTAGCAATATTTGGTCTAGCATAATATTTTTATTAAATAGCTTAAAATTACAATACTTATATCATTTCTTTGTCTTCATTAAAACAATACACTTAAAAAACTTTTATGGAGTTATTCCGACCAAACATGTCATTAAAACATAAAATAAATACTGTTTCCTATAATGCGTTATTTAAGCACATTAATAGAAAATACGTTTAGAAAGTAAATATTCTGTTCAGGCGAAAAGAACACTGGATGCTACGATCTTTGACAGATCGTGTTTACCGGCGACATATCTCTGTTTGCAGTACCTTCCCCCTGTCCCCTACCTTTACCTTAACCCGGTTCAATCGACGATTTTATGAAGAATCCAATAACTTTTACTCTGTAACTCCATTTTCTTTTCTCTTGTAGCAAAGCGCCAATCCAAAGAATTTAGCTTATATGTCGAAATACCTTTTAGTTTTTCACATATGTATATTTTATCATTAAATATCTATGTTCATCTTTTTGTTTCCTATTTGTAATCATAGGAACTGAAAATCATATCAAGTTTCGTATTTTAGATGGAGGTCACTATTATCTATTTAAAATTTTAAATTATTACATTTTTAAAATGAAATGACGAAAGAACTAAAAAAAATAAACGTAAGCTATTTATATTATTTAATTTCCTAATAACAAAAGATAAAATATACTATTTTTCGATTTGATGATAGATGGCGCTGTTTTGAAAACTAAAGCGTAGATAGTATGTGTAGTTTCAAATTATTACACAAAGGTTAAAATTAATATTTATATTCTGTTTGTTAAGATATACACACAAATCTACAAAGGTATTTATAAAAGGCAGACGTATAGTTAGTACTACATATGTTATAATAGTATATTAAACACCGTATACCAAATATTATTTAAAAAATAAGTAACGAGTGAATTAGAATAGAGCTAGGTACTATCACGCAAAACAACTGAATACAAACTACATATATACAGCATAAAGCCCTCATTACATCTAGGTTGTTTTATTTCGCTAAAATCTAAAAGTGATTTCAAACGTTACGAGATTTTCAAACGAAATTTCTCGTCAAAACTATTCACTGAAGCAATGTGCACGTACAACGGGAGTTTAACCGGAAGCGCAACATCACGCCTATGCAGTGCGATTGCTACTGGATAAAAGAAATTGGTACGTATAGATAAATAATTTTCGCCTCACTTTTATAAAGAACGTTTGCTTAGACTGTAACATTGACATTGACTAGTCCACTAAAAGAAATAGTTAATCTTTCCTTACAATAAATTTAATATGATAATTAGAGCTTTAATTTAAATATTTGCAACTTACGAAAGGGATTAAGTACTTAAAATGGAGGTATTTTTATATAGTGTCTTATTTGTTTTAAATATTCATCAATCACAACCGGAATTCATTCTATTTAAGGTATAAAATGTAATAAATGTTAATTGTTAACTGCTATATCACCACTACGCGGTTATATATTGTGGCGTCTGTGAGCTAACCAAGCAAACCATTATACTTTGGAAGTTACTACGTAGGCTATATAATAGCCTAAGTCTAGCCGAGGTCTTAAAGAGACTGCTGAATTAAATAAAGAACTGTCATTCGTTAGTGCGTTTAAACAGGGAGATGTACACGTTGTTTATTACAAGTGTAATCTATTCTAACTACAGTATTGTTAAATGTTTCAATCTCATTATGAGTTGTATATAAACCCAATACCATTAAATTAATCATCAATTAAAAATCATAAATCATAAAATAATACTGTACGTCATATCATCCCGTGGATGTCGTAAGAGGATACAGAGGGAAATGAATTGAAACCCCCCCCCCCCAACTATATGACAATCTAAGGCGGTCGATTGATAGGCTGCGATAAGACCTTACGACGTAGACATTGCTTAGTTACGTAAGCATACGTAGGTATCTAGGCAAGGTAAATATTTCTTTTCCAATAAATAGCATCCAATACCAGCTCAGTGTATTATGTCTGAAGCCTTGAACCCTCGGATCACCAATTCGTAAAGCTCGTATAAATCTTACAGAACTTTAGTTGACTTAGATAAAATTTGTCACATGATCTTATAAATATATTTTATTACGAATTTCCATTTCATCTTCACAAGGGGGAACAAACACAATATCTCCGATTAGGGCCGAGGGGCTTTGTCGGTGTGTCTCTCGCTAGGTAAACATCGTACCGTACGATTGAGCTGCGGACCTCAGCCTGCACGGATACAGGACAAACAAGTCGCGACTTGCCTCTTATTACTTGGATTCATTCTATTCTTTGGACTTTTTATTATCTGTTTAATGAATCTTACTGTCCGTGTAATAAAGTTCAATCTAAAACTAAAATGAAGAAATGATGTTATAATATTACTTAGAGTATACGTGGTAGAGTCACGTTGTGGCTATATTATGGTTGTACTATGAATAAGTCAGCTCAACCCAGGTAAGACCGTATCGCAGAATACCAGCTTAATGCTGATGTATTTCGTATGAAGAGTGTAGAGAACCAGATACCCTTTTTACTGGAAACGAAGCATTTCATCTTAGCCCTAAGGGGTGACAACGCATCGGTGGATTAATTGAAGATATAATATATAGTTATCTATGGCCAACAGCATCCACTTACCATCAGGTGGACTGTATGCTCGTTTGTCACCCATATTATATAAAAAAAACTCTCATGAAACCAGTAGATTTGTTTGTATACATTTATTTTAGTAGTACAATATATAAAATGCTACTGCTTTTATTCAAAAGTGGACCCGTGATGGGTTGTATAATAATAATGATGATGATGATATTTACTTATATTGGTGTTTACTCAGTTTATAAATCGCTTAGAGCTTAATAATTCTTCTAGTCCTTAGTTCAATACAAGCATATTTTATGTCTATAAATAATCCAACAATGATGTTGGAAAGTAAGGCTTTTAAATAGTGTGTTTTGAAATCTAAGCCTTACTTTTATCCGATATAGAAACTGGATAAATCGCTAGTAGTCGTAAAAATCACATGAGATCTGGCTCGAAGGATCAAGCGGTATATCGCAGTTCTTATCACGATTTTAACGAAGGCATCGGCTGCGTTCGACAGAATTGAGAGGGGTCAGCGGGGGGCCAGAAGATCCCCCGGGAAAAGGAGATAGAAGGGGACTAGGTTGACGTCTTATGTCCGACACACGGGACGCTCTCGTCTAACGAGACACTCGCTTCCGTGAGAAACGGCTGCAGCTTTTCCCGATAGATTTGTGCATTCTATAACAATTTTAATATTCCTAGTTTTTAAGTTTAAATCATATTATTGCATACAATGAGTTTTGTTTATTAAATATTCTATATTCACTAATCTTATGCTTATAATAGTGCCAAGCTCACGGCCAATATGCTTTTTTTTGAGTTCAGTTCATAGTTAATTATAAGAAAACTCATCAGGAAATTTAGATATAAGTGCATTGTTACATTGACCCAGTTACTTGTAAAGCACAATTGAATATTAATTACGCTACCAAAGCTCGTCGCTCACTAGATACAAAACGCAATATAATATTAATTCCTAATCTGCATTAGATAAGTTCACTTTATATATATATATATATATATATATATATATATATATATATATATATATATATATATATATATGTGATACAATTCTAATATATTAATGTAAATATGTATACATGTACATTTACAGTTTTAAATACGTTACATATACAGTTTTAAAAATATTTAATTTATTTATGTATTCCTATTAGCTGACCCAGCAGACGTTGTTCTGCCATTTCCGATAGTTAGCTACAGTGTTATTATATTTTTTTAGTAACTTAACCACGAACTTTAGTATCGCCTCCTATCGGGTCCAAATTTGTAATTTGCTTGTTTAACTTTTAACCACATATAATATATTTGCATCAATAGACATTATATACTACGCAATCTATTTTATCCTTGCGTGCATAAACAATATGTAACGTAATTAACGCACACCCTCAGAAACCATAATTAGTATATTATGTTATAATCATAATACATACACTGAATTTTTAGTTAAACTTTTTATGTTGTTAGTTAAAGTTTTTATGCACTGATTATTTATCAAATTAGTTATACTAATTCCGGAAGAATGTTGTGGTCACAGTACAAATCCACGAACGCAAAGACTTTAACGTGCTTGAAATAAAGTTCATTTTTCTTTATTTTTATTGAATGACAGAATTAATTAAAAGTTTTATTGCCTTAAGTTAATGTACATTTCACATTGTATTGACTGTACAGATTTAGTGTGACTGTAATTTATGTAGATTTAATTATTTTTGGGATACAAAATTACCTATATTAAAAATGATAGGAATCGATTCAGTAAACGATTCTGAACAAACTACTTTCTCAAAATGCGTTAATTATGTTACATGTTGTATATACTACGGTTATCATATAGCAGGGCTTATGATAATCGTAGTATATTATTTGTTCTGTGAAGAAGATGGTTCATACTTGGCATGGTATATGTTAAGTAACAGGTATTCTTAATTAATGAGACTATAAAATAAAAGTTTTACGTCAAAAAACTTTTTATTCTAGATAACGAAACGAATAAAAATTATTTAAATAAATCATTCTGATAAAAATCTTTCAACGAAAGAAAGCGCCTAAAATGTTATCTAAGGTTATTTTAAAGACAAAAGCAGTTCCACGCTGTGACTAAAAAGAAAAAGCAATACAAACTTTGCCACTGAATAAAAATAACGAAATCACAGAATCTAATTCGTTTCCAAAAGTGAACATAACTGAGAACTTTCTTTTCTGCTCACGACTTATCCGATACGATCACAAATAAAAATTACCTGAACATAAATTAAATGAAAATTTTAAACAATGACGTAAATATTAAATAAGTATAAAATTTAATAAATAATATATATATATATATATATATATATTTTTTATATATATTTTTTTTTTATATATATATATATATATTTTTTGTGTTGTGTGTGTGTGTGTGTATATAGTTTTTGTTTTGAGAAAATTACGTAATTAATATCCTCAACGTAAATAAACTAAGCGTTATGTTAAGTAATTTTGCGTTGGAATACAATGATTTATCTTATATTGTCTAAATGTCGTTTAAACAGACCGAGGAAAATTTCTGTAGATTATTGCAAAATATAATTTCTAGCTTTTTCTTTTTGTACGTAGTAGAGCCATACTGCACTTAGCACGAAGGCTCGACCGGGGAAGGACCAAGCTCTCACAGAGTCTTGGAATTTTAAACGCTAATAAGATTTCCTAGCTACAGTAAAAAGTTAAAACCGCTTACATAAAAAGCGTAATCGTAATCGTGTCGTGAATGCTACGAGGACGTCTGATAATCCTCGGAGGCTGAAATAAATTTAAAGAAAAAATCTTGCGAAAGGAAAAAGTTTTTCAGCAACAATGGTCGGTCTCCGCGACAAAACACATTGCCAGGATTAATAGAGTTGAAGAAGTTTTCTTCCTTGCTTTAAAAGAGACCAGTGAAGACGAGATTCCTTATAAACGTAACGGCGGATTAAGAGGCCATGCTATGAATATGTTACTCTTTAAATGAGGACTTATTTAAATTAGTTCTAATCTTTATGCAGTCGTGTACCATCTGAAAGTGTTAACTATATTTTACTATATGTCGTAGAGCCATGCTGCAGCTATATTATAGTTATAGTACAATTGGGTCGGCTCGACCGGGGAAGGACCACGCTCTCACAAAATTCCAGCGTAAATTAGCAGCTTATTGCTCCTGTGTTTAGTATCGTGAGAGTAGAGAACCGAAGACCCTTTTTACTGCAAACGAGGCATTCTATCTTGGTCCTCAGGGATCACAACGTATCTGCATTTTGATTTATAATCGCGAATAGATATACTCGTAGATGTCTATGGGTCACAGTATCCGCTTGCAATCAAATAAAGTGTGTGCTCGTATGTCACCCTTACCCTATAAAAAAGTTGCAACTGTGAAATATTTAAAATTTTAAATATTGCTGTGATTGTGATATGTATACATTGTAAATTACGTGTAAAATACATTTTTCCTTACGTGGTAGAGCCATGCTGCTGTTATATTAGAAGTATAGTTGTAACACTAATGGTTCGGCTCGACCGGGGAAGGACCACGCTCTCACAGAATACAAGCGTAAAATAGTAGTTTAATGCTGCTGTGTTTCTTATGGTGAGTGTAGAGAACCGAAGACCCTTTTTACTGGATACGAGGCATTACATCTTAGCCTCACCGGTGACAACGCATCTGCATTTTGAATTGTAATCGAGGATAGATGTAGATGTCTATGGGCCACAGCAAACACTTACCATCAGATGGACTGTGTACTCGTTGGTCACCCTATCCTATAAAAAAGTTAGTAGTTGTAACATTATAAGTCGATTACATTTTCAAACAAAATGCCTCCTGCGACAAAATACTTTCTCAATTTTATGAACTAAAATTAAAACTAAACAATTACAAAAAAGTTATATGTGTAAGACTTATGAACATGACTCCTCCTTGCGGACACTATCTAACCTAATCCAAAACAAATTGGCCCATAAAGTAAATTTATAAATAACGATCAAAGAGACAGGTGGTTTGGACTGTGCCATACAGGGAAACGTTTAGCCCTGTACATGTGATGATTATTATGCCTACAGCAATGACAATGAAGAACGAATAAATCTGTCGATTGTGTGTTTGGAAACATTTACTAGTGAAGTTAAAACAACCATCGTTCTTAAAGAGGTATGTTTACGTCTCATAAACAGTGGCTAAAATATCTGTTAATTTCCCCGCAGACACGTCAAGCAAATCAAGATTTCTATCAGCCTTGGAAGGCTAACTAAGCTTTGCTTTGTTGACAGTCACGCCTCGGTGTTTATCGCTTGCCTTTTAAATTGGATTTGTTGGGAACAATTCTTTCATTCAGATTTCACTTCTCGAAATGTACGCACAGACGACAATTGGTTGTGAACGGTGTTCACTGGGCCAATTGTGCTCAGGTCATTGCACGTTTGGGTTACGTTTTTCTAAAACGGTTAGTGAATATGTATTTTCATGTTTACTGATTTTATTAATTATTAACCAACCTCGAAGAAGTTCGTATGATCGCAGGTTTTCAATTCGTATGTTCATATTGTTTTTATGTATTTTCGGGCATAACTCCGTCATATATAGACCGATTTACAAAAATCTTTTTATTCGAAAGAGCTTTATTTCGAAATGGTCGCATTTAAATTTCGTAAAAATCTCATGATGGATTTCGGAGACAGACAAAAAAAATCTTCAATAAATGCCAGCAAATCAACCGCGGTTGCTGCTATCTCATATCTTTTGCACTGTTTATGTAATCACACATCATAACATTAACGGTACACCCTCATTTCTGTCAGTTGTTGTATTGAAGTCAGTTGTACAATATTTTTAATTTTACCACTTGTATTAAGATGGTTAGATTTAAATGTTAATTACATTTTTCGTTCATTGCTATAATGTTTACGAAACTGAATCAAGTTTACAGAAAACTTAATGAGATAATGAGTATTGATGAATGCAGCTCAATGCTAATTTATAGCAACTAGAAACAAAAAAATTTTTGTGTAATGTCAACCCTGGGCATAGATGGGATGCCGCGTAATTTGTAATTATACTTTCTATTTTAACTTAACCTTTAAACAAAAACAAAGCAGTAAGTCCACTTCTACTTACCGGTAGAAATAGGCCGGTAATAACTGCTAACTGCGGTCGGTATTTTACTTTTTTTTTATAATCCTCAAACTGTATTGTTAATACAATCAAGTAACAAATTATTATAATAAATAAATTTCTATATAAGTTTTAATTTTTAATTAAAAAATGTACGTGTTAGAGCCATGCTGCAGTTATATTAGTAGTATAGTTGCAGCACGAATGGGTCGGCTCGACCGGGGAAGGACCACGCTCTCACAGAATACCAGCGTGAAATAGTAGCTTAATGCTGCTGTGTTTCGTATGGTGAGTGTAGAGAACCGGAGACCCTTTTTACTGGAAACGAAGCATTCCATCTTAGTCCTCACGGGTGACAACGCGCCTGCATTTTGATTTGTAATCAAGGATGGGTGTAGATGTCTATGGGCCACAGCAACCACTTACAATCAGGTGGACTGTGTGCTCGTACGTCACCTTATCCTATTAAAAAGTGCATTATTTTAATATGTATTCAGTTATACGTTTGTATATAGACTTTACCTACCTACTTCTTTTACACCTACCGGAATTAACTCCGCCCATATATATATTTTAGTTTATATGAAGTAAAACAAATTAAAATTAAATTATAAATTATTCGTTCATAATTTAGGAACCGATTTCATACTTCAAATTTTACGTACAAGTTACACTTTTCATTTGTCCTATTGCTTTTGAAATTACGTTGTTTACACGGGCCAAAGTTCCTCCGATACTTCGCCAAGGTAAAAGAATTTTTCATCACAACGGACAGCGGATCAAATTACTTACTGTACACAATTCTTTAGTTTTAGTGCCTTATTGGTTTTATCAGGCTGCATGTATTTAATTCTTGTTGTTACTTTGAAATTTATAATTTTCCTTTAATAAAGGTATTAATAGTTATTTTGCAACCATCCGCTCAATTAAATAAACTGATGTGTCTTACCTAGTTTGAAGAGCACCTCCCGCCCTCTCTCAATTGCGTGCACTAACCCCGTCACCACTAATCCTAGCATATGTATAGTTGTTTAGTTTTTTTTTTTTTTTATAAATAACTACTTGCTTTTGGAAATATTTGCCAAATAAAAGTGTCGCTTTTTTCTTTTAAAATATGTTGAATCTATTTATATTCCATTCGCATATTAATTCGATCCAATTATTTTTTACTGCTTACACATTTCCTTCTGTAACAGCCATCAAAGGGTGACCACTTCTTTCTTCATCTTCCATAGTTAGTGGACCGTGCGGAAATTTGTTTTACCTACAATATACGGAACTCTTTGGAGACCTACTGTAAATAACATTTGAAGTCTTCCAAACGACTCATCCGGTTTAAGGCGATATTTGAAATGATAAAAAATCATCGCACGAAAATATTGCTAACGCAGATCCATTTAACAATGAACACGTTATTTTAATTTAGCTTTTAAAAAATGTGAAGGATAATTTGCCATCGGAACATTTGAATTTTACTTGTAAATTTTTTTATTGTTTTATTTTATTGTCAAATTAAATAATAACTCGCCAGTGTCTCAAGACCAAAAAACGTTCTGCGTGGCCTGTCGTATATGAGAAAGAAAATTTCTTTAAATTTCGGTGTTTATGTCGTCCACCTCGATTTAAAAAAGTGGAGGTCGGACCTTAGTTATTCTTTGATTGAAGATGCCTGCAGGTCCGTGGTTGGTTTGTTGCTTCAGGTTTTTAAAAAAAACAACGAGTCATTTTTAAATTGGCATCACCGTCCACACTACTCTGTGTCCATAATGTTCTTTATAATTTTCGTGTAACGTTGACTAGTCTCTAATTCAGAAGACTTTTAATTGAAGCGTTCAGTTTTACCGGACGCGTTGGTGAAGTTATAATTAACGAGTGTCCAATTTTGCCCCGGGATAATTTAGGGTTTGACAGCGTTTAGAAAGGCTCCGGGGCAAAAATGACCGGTCAAACGCTCGGGTTGTGTTAACCTAACGGCTTAGCTTTGTACAACACCGAGTTGTGTGTTTAGCTACAATGAATTTCATTACTAGAACTTTTAACATAGGACCTCCTTATATTTTATTAACAGTAAACAATGTTTTAGAAAATCTTTGTATGGCACACTGCAACTTTCTTTATAGTATAAGAGTGACATACGAGTACACAGTGCACCTGGTGGTAAGAGGTTGCTGTGGCACATAGACATCTACTATTTTCATAATAATAATTTTTTTTTTAAATCAGTAACGAACGGTATAAATTAATAAGCAGCATAGTTCTACTGTGTTTCGTATAGTGAGTTTCGAAAACGGATATATTGGTAACAAAGCCTTCAACTCAGCCCTCACGTGTGACAACGCATCTGCATTTTGATTCGTGCAGTTTGATTCGCTGATGATTCTTAGGCGCGAGATTACAATAAACGCAAGCCCAAAATTTCTTATACGAAGAATGTGCGTGTACGGCAGACAGCGGTCGCAGAGAGATGAGCGAAGTTTTTCTTGCCTAAAGAGAAAGAAATTTATCTTTGCTCAACCATGACAGATAAAAGATTAAATTCGTTAGTGATACTACTTAACATTAAAGTAAACTTATTGCATTAACCTATAACGATGTTATTGATAAGTGCGCAAAACAAATATTTAGACCACCTATCCCCAATTACGAATCAAAATGCAGGTGCGCTGTTACACGTGGTGGCTGAGATTGAAGGTCTTGTTACAAATATACGTTTTCAACACTCACCACACGAAACACAGTAGAACTATGCTGAATATTAATTTATACCATTAGTTACTGATTTAAATGAAATAATTATTACGGTAAAGCGCAGGCTCCTTCAGTCAGCTTTAAGCATAAATATTATTTTTTTATAGCATTGGGTAACAAACGAGCACACAGTCAACCTGATGGTAAGTGAATGCTGTGGCCCATAGACATCCACATTTATCCTCAATTAAGATTAAAAATGCAAATGCGTTGTTACCCCTGAGAACTAAAATGGAATGCCTTGATTTTTTTAATAGTAATAGGGTGACAAGCAAGCACACAGTCCACCTGATGGTAAGTAGTTGCTGTAGCCCATAGACATCTTCATCTATCCTCGTTTGCGAATCAAAATGCAGATGCGTTGTCAGCCTTGAGGACTAAGATGGAATGCCTCTTTTCTGGTAAAAAGGGTCTCCGGTTCTCCACACTCACCATACGAAACACAGTCGCATTACGCTGCTATTTTACGCTGGTATTCTGTGAGAGCGAGGTCCTATCCCGGTCGAGCCGATTCATTCGTGCTACAACTATATTATAGCTACAGCGTGGCTCTACCACGTAAAAAGCTCTGTGTAAAAGCACGAAATTTTGTCACTTGTATGACTGTATACTCCCATATGACACATAGAAGAAAGTTATTATAATATTAAGGAATTTATGAATGATAATAACCCCTGGGAAGGGAGATCGCTACCAAGCTATTTCTATTTTGTTTTGTGTTGTTAATTGTAACATACATGATTGTGTTGCTGGTTCCTCCAGGACTGAAGTTTTTTTGCGAACCAGTGATAAATGAAAAAAGTGACTTTCAATAGGTATTATTTACAATCCATATTTAATTAAAAAAATCTCTTTTTGTTTATGTTTTACCTGCCTTCTTTTGTTCGTCTCTTTCGTTTGTTCATTTATTCACAATAATTGAGCTATATTTAATTATTTCGTGTTCAACCTTTGACTTTTACTTTGTTCTCAATCCTTCGAATCCTAATTTTATTGTAAATATCAAGTACGCAGAAGTAACTTTTTTGTTTACAACAAACCCAGGTTGCCTTAAACCTAACATAAATATAGAGCGGTATTATTTTAATTTACATCATCAAACTTTATGTAAACACGCTTCGAGCATTTGTACAAACGTTTACCAGTTCTCGTATTTATGTTTATTTAAATGCTTTTAACTTTAAGCAATAATCTTGTTAGGGAACAAATATTTTAATATTAAAATTTGAATTAATTACCTAAAATGTGGAGTATTTATTGCCAATTAAACTTACTTATAAACTTATAATGGACATTTCCAGTTTTAAAAAAACCAAGTGACAAGGAAACTTATAGTCCACATATTTCTCCTACACCGAGGAAGCGTTTGATAGTTAGATAGGTAGATAAAATAACTTATCTACAGAGGTAAAAAGTACCAAACACACCTGTCTCCTAGAGGGGTAGGTAGAGACCACAGACTTCCATTTGGCACGATCCTGACGCACCTCTCTAACCTCCTCCACATCCATATACATATACATACATGCCCGTCGGTTAAGGGTACTCTTAATTGCGCCCATTTTCAATATATCGCCAATTTGGTCGATAAACTTTCGCCTAGAACGTCCCTTTTCGACTCACGACTCTTTCACTTCTGCAACATAGATTCGCTTTGTCACTCTTTCCTCGTTCATTTTTTCTCTATGACCAAACCACCGAAGCATTATTTTCTTAATCCTGGTCACAACATCATCTTGCAAGCCACACTCTTCTCTTATCACACAATTTCTCACCCTGTCACTAAGATTCAGCCCTAACATATTCAGTGCTTCTTCTACTAAACCCAACTTTCACTACCATACGTTAAAGTATGGACTAAAATAGCATTGTGCGTTGCCATAAGTGTCTTTTTTGACACATTCTGACTTTCAACAATAGATTGAAGAGCTCCATTTACTCTATTTCATGCGTTCACTCGTCGCTCTTATATGATTATCATAAAAAGTACCTTTGAGAAAAAGTTACAATCAGGATTAGGGTTGTGAGAGGAGTATTGCCATTGTGTAATAGTTCTAGCTCAGCATAAACTGCGGTGGGGCATAGCGCTGTAAACACTGCTAGGGCCGTTTCCCATACTTTTACAAAAATGTTTAATAAACAAATACCGCACCAATTACTTGTATGTAATACAAATATTAAAAATTGCCTATAAATATCAATTGACCGTAAATAGGTAAGTTCTTAGGGTGATCCATATAACTACGTATAATTTCCCCCTACCGTTGTTATAGAAGCGCAGACTAATGACTTAATAAGAACTTTGGACATTTGTTAATCCTTTAAAGGAGCCCGACACCGTAAGTGGAAAACGTCATTAGTGAAGGTAAATCTACAAGAAGCGAGTTCACTCCTCCCCAGGCACCAGTTACGCTGGACATGCAAATCGCAACTAAACATTTCTTTCGGACCCAAAGGCCCAGCCCCATAAAACGGCTTAAATTAACTGCTAGTAAATTATCGTCCGCCCTAACACCTCGGGGACAGTGTGAAGCGACGGCGACTTGATGAACATGATAATATAAAGTTAATGTGTGTATTATAAAAAAAAAGGTTAATGTGTACATGTAATATATTATTATATGATAATATTCTCTAGATCTGTGTTTCTTTTTTTTTAATGACAAATGCACACAGTCCACTTTTTGGTAAGTAGATGCTGACATCTACATCTATCCTCAATTAAGAATCACAACGCGGATGCGTTGTCACTAGTGATGACTAACATGGAATGCCTCGTTTCCAGTAAAAAGGGTCTCCGGTTCTCTACACTTACCATACATACTTACCATACGCAACATTAAGCTGCTATTTCACGTGGTATTCTGTGAGAGTGTGGTTCTTCCCCGGTCGAGCCACTCCATTAGTGGTACAACCATAATGTAGCTGTAACATGGCTCTACCACGTTTCTTGGCGAACATTTCAATTAATTTATATATTATTATTTAATTATTAAATTGTTTAACTTATACGTATAAACAGTTACGCTTATACAGTTTAAATAGTCATTAAGTATTACGTAAATACTATATCAGTTAAAATATGTTCATTCATGTCATGTCCAAAACGCATGTTTAGAAATTTATTTTATTAGAATCTCACTAATGGTTCTAATTGTAACGTGTCGGAACAAGATTGTAAGCGTTCTTACCTGCTGAGTGCTTATGAATAGGTACCAAACTATAACCTATGTCTACCGGAAATCAGAAGTGTACCCATTTACCCTTTACCCATTACTCTTTCTATGGGTTTCCCGAGAAATTGTGTGATTGCATCACTAGTTTCCTTGCTAATCGGAGCATCAAGATCGTAGTAGACGGTGCATGCTCTGATTACAAGCCTATTTACGCTGGTGTTCCACAAGGCTGCGTGCTATCACCAACGCTGTTTCTTCTGCATATCAATGATATGTTGCAAACTCATAACATTTATTGCTATGCAGTCGACAGCACTGGTGATGCGTTATACACTGGTCTTGCCTATATTTCTCGGGAAAACGTCTCCGAGTACCGGGGCAAACTTGTGCCTGAAGTCGAGTCTTTGCTTAACAAAGTCTCGAATTGGGGGGAATAAATATAGTTCAATTTAATCCCCAGAAGACACAAGTTTGCGCTTTAACCGCTAAAAAGAACCCCTTTGACGCATCCAGCGCAGAGTGCGCAGAGTGATGCGAATCGTCGACGACCGAGTTCTTTCTGATCGGCTCGATTCACTGGCGCTGCGTAGGGATGTTGCATCCCCAGCGTTTTGTATCGTATTTACCATGGGGAGTGTTCTGAGGAATTGGTCGGATTAGTTTCAGTCGCCAAATTTCACGAACTCACATCGCGTCAAAATTCCTGATACTATCCACACCATCTGGGTGCGGTGCTTGGCGGTCCACTACTGTAAGTTTTACTAGGAGTTTTCTTCCTCGTACAACTTTTCTGTGGAATAGTTTACCACCGACGACTTTTCTGGACCGATACGACTTAGGAACCTTCAAGAAAAGAGCTTACTCCTTTCCAAAAGGCCGGCAACACATTGCAATTCCCCTGGTGTTGCATTTGTTCATGGGCGGCGGTTGTCACTTACCAGCAGGTGAGCCGCGCGCTCATTTGCCCCCTCTTCTATAAAAAAATTATATGTGAAGAATAATTACACACCGTGAGGCACTTAATGTTACTTTTACAGGTTTGCCAATGCATCTGCGGCCTTCTTTGTATGAAGTTTCAGGTGATCGTCCTCTACTACGTAAAACTTTGTCCAATGTAAGTAAAATCACAGATTAATAAATAGTTTACCAAATAAAAATACGCTCGCTCAAAAAACCAGCTCAAAATAGCAACATAACGCAGCTGTGTTTTTTGTATTGTGAGTGGAGAACCGGAGACACTTTTACTGGTAACAGGTCATTAGTTATTACACTTAGCACTCAAGAGTGACAACGAATTTGCATTTTGATTCTGATGTTAGCATTGTGTTTGATTTAAGGGATACAATTTCTTCAGCATTCAACATTACGTAAATTGTGTGATCGTATAATTCTTACTTCTATAAATAGTTTGTAGCAGGTTCCATTATCTATCAGGTGGACTATCACCCTTATATACATACATGTTACAACTTATCTGCATTTTAACTCAGATGTCAGCATCGTGTTTGATTGGGGTACAACTTTTCAGCACTTACCGTTAAGTAAATTATGTTCACGTTTATCTCTCTTACTTCTGTAAAAAATTTAATATTTTTACAGAAGTAAGAGAGATAAACGAGACTTTAATATTACTTACTAGTAACTTTATCCCGCTTATCACTCTAATATTATTTACAAAAAATTATTCAAAATGGTATTGTATCGTTGAAATGTAGGAAATGTTAAATAATTTAACATTGAACGGCCTTACTAATAATTGTTGTGTATCGTTTATTTATAAGTATTCATTATCTCCACACCTGTCTCTTTCTTTTGTTATTTGGTGTAAAGAGAGAAAGAGAGCAACTTTAATCATTTCTTAATTAACGTTGACTTTATAAGTAATGCAAGCCAGTAATAATTTTGCCTCAATTATAACTGATGGTAATCAACTTCAAAGATGCGAGAATTATTGTGTTCGCCATTCCAATTACCTATTAAGTGCTATGATTATGACAAATCTTCCCTACTTAAGAAGGACTATGTGCTGAGCAGTGGTCAATTAGGGGCTGGTAAAATAACTCATACACAGTGCACTGACGGCGTAGGAATATCCACTACCTCATATCATCCCGTGGACGTTGTAACAAGCGACAGAAAGCACCCGGAAATATCCACGGAGCATCTATCTGATAACATCTGAATGGAAAAAAGCCAAGCGTGGCAACTATGGCAAATATTCTCCCTACGAGGCAAACTACGGGGAAGACTTAAGTGCAGCAGTTCACTTTTGTTGGCTTACATCGATTGCGGTAAGAACAATTATAGTGGCAGAAATGTTTTACATCTGGCAATTTTTAAAAGGTTATCAGGCTGTGTCAGAGTTCTGTAAATTTTCTGACGTTTCATCATTTGACTCTTACGACAACCTTGACCTGAAATGGAATTATAGATTATCTCAACAACACGAATATGAAAACATAAACTAAAAACTAAAAAGTGATGTTATTAAATCCCTCGTATTGCATAATCACTGATAAGATCTTGTTCAAAACAGTTTTAAAACAACAAAGTTATGTTATGTTCACGCTTGAAAATTTATAAACCGAAAACTTCATCTCCTTGACTGAGCTTCTTTCTTATGCATAATGTATTATAATAATGTAAGTTTGTTCACGTATGTAAGTGCTCTTGTACTTTGTCGTATCCAGAAGGAACGGATTTGTAGTTAATTTTAATATATCAGCTACACCAAAATGAGCTAGGAATGCAGTTGATTTCTTCTTTTAAAACAACTATTCAAGGAGTAGGAACGAGAGAGAAATATAATATGTTTAGCTTTCTACTACACATACTCGTAACCTTTCTCTCAATTAAGGTGTACTGAATTCTGCTTCAGTTCCTTTATTGACTTTTATATATGGAACAAATGTAAATTTCACCATAAATTCGTCTCAGTGGTTGAGAATCCAGCTTGCGCTTTTTTCATCAATTCCTTAATAAATTTTAAGATAAAACATATATCTAAAATTCCATTCTCATCATTACAGTGGTTGACAGTTCATCAAGCGCTTTTGTAGGACTTTTCTGTCACGTGCGACTACACTGTCAAACACACTGTGGCCAGCGGTTTTTTCTACATTACTAAAAGGTTAACAACGCAACTACTATTTCTCTGGTCTTGATTTGATTCTGGATGCATATGGTGCATGCATAGCTGGTAATAACGTGCTAGTTTTTTTATAGGATAGGGTGAAAAACGAGTACACAGTCTACACAGATGGTAAGTGATTGCTGTGGCCCATAGACATCTACATCTAGCCTCGATTACGAATCAAAATGCAGATGCGTTGTCACCCGTGAGGACTAAGATGGAATGTCTTGTTTCCAGTAAAAAGGGGAGACCCTTTTTCTTTTCACTCACCGTACGAAACACAGCAGCATTAAGCTACTATTTTACGCTGGTATTCTGTGAGAACGTGGTCCTTCCCCGGTCGAGCCGACCCATTCGTGCTACAACTATACTACTAATATAACTTCAGCATGGCTCTACCACGTATTAAGTTCGTCCTCTCTTTCATAAAAAATAATATTATATAATAGGTTAGAAGAAGAAAATTATACTTTACTGTTTACAATTATGTACATACTTTATTATTGGCCGTGTTGTGGCGGTGTTAGAGAATTTCCGACGCCCCTTTCGTTCCCGTGCGTGCCGTAAGAGGCTACTATAGGAAATAACAGAAAACTCTCATAATTGTTGATAGATAGATGGTGTTGATAACCACTACGATTACACTAGATATAAGATACCCAGAATAGCAGTGTCACAGGTGCGGGGCATCTGCTGCTGCAATTGTAAACCTACCAAGCATGACGATTAAGGCAGTTTCTTGTAATAGGCATAATTTATACTCTTGGAAAAACCGAAGTCCAGGAGTACACTTATAGACTGTTAAGGAAGGTATATACATCATATACCGATCATCCATTACCCATTACAGCCTAGAAAAGTCCACTGACGTACTAAGGCCTACCCCGTGTATTGTTTCATTCATTGCCTTATTTTTGTTATACTTTGAGTTGATGTATATTTTGAGATGTACCGATCAGGCGATTCATGTCTCTTGAGTCATGCCATAATTCAGTTTAGTGACGAGGTATCTAACTAATCTCGAATTTAATATTTGTCAGGATGGAAAACGTACCTGTACCTGTACATTATTTTTTTTATAATACTACTGTAACATATCTAAGCAAACATTGACTTCTGGAAAAAATGAGCAAGCTATAAAAACGACATAAATTGAAATAAGTAAAGCAAAAGTTGTCCAACTCTGCACTTAAGGTAGACAAGTTGGACGCAAGCAGCCACTTGGTGCGAGGTCGGGTCCCCCACACTGCGTCCCGTACAACTTTATACCAGTTACGCAAGTTAGGACGAAAATAAAGTTGCAACAATACTGAAACCAACATTTCCCTCGCTACTATTTTGTTTTGTTTCACCAAACTTCATTCTACAGCAGCATGTATGATATAAAAATAAATAAAAATCGTTTATTTCGACCACAAGGATCATAGAATGTTAGTAATAATACAAATCTTAAAACTAATGTTAGTAAAACTTAAAACTATTTACCTAATTTTAAAAACTATATCTAAGACAGGCCCGATTAGTCAGCACATGCACCATATGACATTGGTTCATATGTGCATATGATCAATGCACTTACAAACACAATTACTACAAGAACGAAATTCTTCGGGAAAATCGATAGCTCTTAACTTTTCATGACTTAATTTCGTATATATTCTGATCTCCTCCGGTTTTCTATCTCCCCATAGAATCTCGTTAGTTACTTTATATACAAAATTCAACTTTGTTTTGACAATATCCGAATTACATTCTATTACTAAAGGATAATGTTCAGACCAGTAGACATCATACTTAACATAAACATTCAAAATAGACGTATATGTCAGCTTGACTTTGTTTTATTAAAATCCTACGTTACACCTATGCTTTTTTGTCTACCATACATCTTTTTCAAATCTACAAACGTTATAACATCAGACATCAGGGCCAGCCCTCATAAGCAGCAGATACTCACAAGAAATACAGTTTTCTCGAAAGATCAATCAAATCGATATAAAAGACAACTGTATCTAACGATAAATTCAAAATCTGTAGTACTTTGCTTCATCGTTATCTTACTAATTTCTAACAACTCATAGAATATAATACATTATTGTGTAAACTTAGTCTTGTAGACTTGTAATATATATATATATATATATATATATATATATATATATATATATATATATATATATATATATTTTGTTTATATATTTGTTTATTTTAATTAATTCATAAACATTATTTGATTTGTTTTAATGGGTCCTATTTTGCAAATTGTATTTTTTTTCATATCTGCACGTTTCAAGGTCTTTAGAGCTGAATAGTATGGTTTTTAAGAGGATGCCCGTGTGTGCATATGTACGTATGTATGTGTGCATGTATATATGTATCATATGTGTGTATGTATGTTTGGAATCAATTTTCACCTTGTATATCTTGAGAACAAAGAGTGATATTGACATGGCACCAGTTTCATTTAAGGCATAATTATGTAAATTAGACCTCATTAAATTTTGAGCAAAATAGTTCAAGTCATTTTTTGTGCCGAATGAAAAATTGTATAAAATATTAAAACATATGATATTTTTTATTCTTTCCACTGGGAAGTTAGCCGTATGGATCTTTCGGGTCGCACTTAGACCGCTTCTTTTTAAACGTAACCGCCGCACTAGAATTTTCTCTCGAATCATGGAGGCAGTTTAGATACATAAATTGCACAGGGACAAACATCCAGACCTGGTACAATTACTTGTAAACCGTACAAATACTTGTTTCGTGCGGGATTTGAACCCGCGGCCCTCAACGCCGTAACTCATTGCTAAGCTAATGCGCCACGGAGTCTTCAACTCTGAAATTTATTCTTAAAAGATAGACACTAACATATAATTTGCTTAATAATAAACATTATATTTTATATCTAACCGCTCAGCTCATCACTACGTATGTACGAGTATGTTAATACAACAGCCCTAAGCTAACATATCCCTTAAATAAAGTGTAGTCCCTGTGCCCATTTCAATTGTTAATGAAACTGTCTGATAAGAAACTGGAAAGTTTTAGTGAAGGGTCGCTAATTGTATGGAAACCGTCGAAACAATTGACAAGGCTTGGGAAAAGAGCTCGTCAAATTTTAGTGTCCATGCCGTGAAGGATATTGTATATTGCTTGTAAAATTAGTGGTTATCTCGAAGTTCGGGTAACGTTTCGGTGTTATTTTAATGTTGTAAAGTACAATGATACAATCTGGACGGGAACAACAAATATAGTTGATCTAATTATCACGTGGGTATAATTGGAAATTTTCTTTTTACATGAATAACTCTTGAGCATTTGAGTACTTTATGGATTTTTATGTAATAATCTATTTGATACATATATGTAAATAAAATGAGTAATCAAGGCCCTTTTTCATATTAAAGACCTTTTATTGGAAAACTAATATTTTTTCCTTACAATATTGAAAAAATAACTAGTTTTTGATTATATTGAATTTCAATAACGCCACATTAGAGCCATGCTGCAGTTATATTATGGTTGTAGCACGAATGGGTTTGCTCGACCGGGGAAGGATCACGCTCCCACAGATTGACAGCACGAAATGGCAGCTTACTTTTGCTGTGTTTCGTATCGTAAGTGTAGAGAACCGGAGACTCTTTTTACTGGATACAAGGCATTCCTTCTAAGCCCTCAGTGGTGACAACGCATCTGCATTTTCAAACTTAATCGAGGATAGAGGGTACGGATGTCTATGGGCTACAGTATTCACTTACCATCAGGTTTCTTTGTCACCCTTATACAATAAAAAAAATCTTATCCAGGAGAAACCTGGGCGGGTCGCTAAATATATACTATAATGGTAGTGTAAAGTTATATAAATTTAAAACGTTTTTAACGTGCTCATGTGTGGCGGACTCGAGGACTCCATCGATGTACAACAGGTGATGATGGAAACCGCAAATGTACATGTGCGCGTTGCTTGGAGGGAGGTGTTCTTCGCGGAAAGAGTGGCAGATTCTGTGAATGCTTAAGACATTTGCGAAACTGTTCCCCTAGTCCGGTCGATATGAGACAATTTGACCAACACCAAAAAGTTTTAGTCAGAGCAAATTTAACATGACTTGTGATGGCCCCCATAAACATTTCTCCGTATAAAAGAGGTGCTCCAGGCAGTACTGACGTACTATATATACGTTGTTTAGGGAGGTTTCCACCCATGCACCTCAAGGCTTTTTTGTATTTTTATTAAGGATATTTTTATTCTTCAAATTGATTTGTGTACAGCTTATTTCCAATACTAAAGTTACTTTGAAGTCATTTAATGATGTATAAACTTTAATTAAAGAAAATTAAAGCTTAAGTTCTTTTATAATATTTAAAACAATTTTATTACTTACAGCTGAGATGAAATTAATTAAGTCTATTGAAGAAGACAGGGACCAAATAATTCAACTCTGTAAGATGTAAAAATATTCGAATGTTTAAGTATTTATATAGTAACAATGAAAAATTCTACATAAAATATTTTGAGCGAGTAACTCAGAATGACATGTTGTATATTTAGTGTAGAAGAAATTAATTTATAATAATATAGTACCCGGTTGACCGAACTTTGCTCGGTATTTTTCGCTCGGTTTTTTTTAATTAGTGTGTTTTGGAAATTATATTTAGATACAAATTACATACTGATCAAATACGAATAATATTTTTTGATCTTAGCGACATAATAGAAAAAACTGAACTGGTTATTTGAATAAAAAATCATGAGTGAGAGATTTTGTGTCCGCCCAATATACCAATTAAGCTATTTGTAATCATCAATAAACTGTCAAAATTTACCTTCTTATTCTAACGATATTGTAGCAGTTTTTCATTGCCTAAAAACACGGACAAAAAGACATTTTACTAAAAATATATCCTAGCTAGATCGATTTCTCGAATTTTATGAAAATCGTTGGAGGTGATCGATATATATATATATATATATATACAAGAATTGCTCGTTTAAAGGTATAGGATTTTAAAACAAAGAATTAATTTTAAAATAAATAAGTAATTTGTACATTTTCAAAACTTAATTACAATAACGATTGCGTTACGAACTGCAATTCGACTAATAGGCATTCAAAATAATTAGGTCAACGTTAACACCTCCACCGACCTAAGTCACCCGATCAAACTGCAAGCCGGTACAGCGCTGCAAATCACAAACCCCAATTAAGTAATGGCCTCCATTAAACTCGCACCTCTATAACGTATACTGAGTACGCTTGTCAAAGTATATCCGGGAACGAAGCTCGGCCATATATCGCGCGGCATTCCCTTTGCGGCTTGCCTTCCAAGTTAGTGTTTCACCTACAGCAATGTTGTATGGTACAAGTCAAAGAGTTAAAGCGTTTTATACTAGATTAATGAAAACTATATGCAACTCGAATGGATTGTCGAATTAATTTGCATTATATACACATTTATAATATTAACAAATACAAATTTCGGAAATATAATAAATATTCTTGACTTGTTTCAAACATAGTATAAAATATATACATTGCATTAAAATAATGCCATCTAAAAGCAATTTTTTAGTACTATTAGTTCAAAACCTGCCTTTGTTCTCGTAAGCAGTAATAAGAAATCGCACAGAACTTTTCTAAAGTGGATTAATGATTGACGAGAAGATTCTGAGGACTAAGACGAATAACTTTCAGTCCTTAATTATATTGTTTTTTTACCGTCAAAACTGTAACAGAACAGTAGGCGTACCGCTCCTGCACTGAAGAAGTAGATCTCCTCGAAAGAAAAATTTGTTCCGAGATTTTGATTGTAAGATTGATATATTCTTTTATGAAATGAAAACGTTTTTAAGCAAATATAGCTAAAAGTTTTCTTATCTACGTTATTACGTTCGAGTTGAGACCGTACCGATATGCAAACAAATAAACTGTTATACGTTGTCTTTGTTAATAACCATCCTCCTTTCTTCTGTCTCGCACCAAGCGCGGTAAAGTAGGGTGTTTCACGGGACATCTTGCGGTGTGCGCCCTCTTGATTTATCTGACCGAAGCAGGCCGCAAACTAGACGCCTCTGTATTTATTGCCACAATAACCCGATTAATTCTCTCCAACAGACTTTGAAGTCGGCGGGACAGTCCGCAGTGGGGTCGTTTCGACCGCACTCTACCGCTTATGCGTTAGTCCGGATTACTTTATTATGTCCACAATGTAAAGGAATTATTGTTGGTCGGTTAAGCGTAGTTTTATTGCGGGCAATTGAGTGCTGTTAATATTTGGTACGACTGAACGCGATTATTGTCGCTTTGTGTGGAATAATAGTTTAGTACAGCCCGCTTTATTATGCGGGAGCGAAATTTTAGTATTTTATACCAACAATTCGCTCCTATGTGCATGGTAATATAGTTGTAAAACTACGTATAAACATAGTAAAGCTATGTTCAAGCAACTGTAGCATACAAACACGTACGTCACGTTATCACATACAATTACATTTTCTCTTTTGATCGTCAGTTTTTAAATAGAGAGCATAAATATCGATTATGGAGTATGTTACTGGGGTGATCCGTCACCATTTACCTTTTATATATAAAACAACAACCTATTTACTTTTGAATACACGTATATGTTGGTAACCTTTAAGATTATTTTGAGACTGAAACATTCATTTCATGGACAGCTGCTTGGTAAAATGCGTAGCAGGATAGAGGACCTGCTCGGTTGGATTCCTAACCAGAAAACGAATGTTACCACCTAGTATTGACATCCATCTGAATTTATTTATTTATTTATATCCACCAGCAATAAACATTAAGGAGAACAACAAAGAATATATGCTTACATCTGAAACGATACTATTGATAGGTGAAAACTTAGTTTGAAAACCTGTATTTTGCATCAGCAGAATTAGTTGGTACAGTGACTTAGTTCTTTGATCCCTTGGCTCTGTACCTTACAACTGTCGGGGTTCCTGTGTTAAACATTCAAATTACTCATTTTCTTTTTTCCAAGCCTGCTACTGATCTTAGCAACTTAGAATTAGGTACTCGTAGCTACGACTAAGTGAGCCGCGTGGTGCTGACTTATGATTATCTATCAACCCATTTCATCCCGTGGGTGTCCTAAAAGTCGACTTTGGGATATATCAGTAAGATCTTAAGACTTGCGACAGATGTCGCAAAATACCCGGATGGGACACGGCAAACGGCTACCATTCAAATATGTAGGTATCTGTTTAATATAGTATATAATTGTGATAAACTGGCAAGCAAATATGGCTTGGACATTGGCGATCATTATTGGGTAATGATTGTAATTAGGTATAGCCTCAAGACTCGAAAGTATTTAAAATATTATTAGTTATTACATCCTCACCATATGGATGCTTGGCGGTTCCCCACTGTGCGTTTTACTAGGATTTTTCTTCCTTGTACAACGACGGACGTCCTTGTTGTCCTTGGACGACACCGGTTTTTCGGACCGATACGACTTAGAGACCTTCAAGAAGGGAGCTTACTCCTTTCCAAGAGGCCGGTAACGAACCTGCAATTCCCCTGGTGTTGCGGCTGTTCATGGGCGGCGATATTCACCACAGTCAGAGAAATTGGTATTTGAGGCTAAATATTCTTAGGAAAACAATGCATGACAACTGAGCAATATCCTTTGTAAGCACCTACATGTATTAAACGATTAGCTACTTCAGTTTTTTTTACTAATCTAAATAGTGTCCACTACCCCACCTGATGGTAACAGGTGATGCAGCCAAAGATGTTAATGCCCACTGACTTAACAAAAGATATCACTAAAACTATAACACGTAATCTACATTTAATTTTTTTAACGAAGTCTATCAGAATATAATGGAGAATTAACTACAAATTAACTCCTATAGCGTTAACAAACCATAAATCAAACGCAGTTCAAGGTCACTGACCTATTTGGCTAGTTAGTTCGGATTATTTATTAGAGCAGCTACGGCCGTTTCCTCTAGTCGTGGCCGAATTCAATTCCATTCATCAAACTAATGCGGTGTGGTCACGCAGTGCCGACCAACTGTACGCACCTGATGACGTCATTTACGCTGGTGAAATCTTTTGCCCTTGGAATGTTATAATTCGAAGGTATTTTTATTTTAAAAGTACTTAGTGGTGCCTCATTGATATTATGCGACTAACTTGTTTTAAATTGAAAATTAACGTAACGGCATATCACGTGGGGTAGGTGACCAAAACATAAAATATTAAGAAAAGTTGTTTAAACACTAGATTCACGTAATTTATAGGATGATAGGACTAATTTTCTGTCTAGAAGTCTATCAGCGGAAGTTCCAAGTCTGAACTATTTCTGCCGTCGAGCAGAAGTGCGTGCACAGCTGCTGTTCGGTCTGTAAGATATACTTAGAGAAGCAGTATGATTACACGCTGAGAGGCATTCCATCTTACTGTTCGGTGGTGATAACGCATTTGCAGTCTTTAATTAAATTTGCAGGTGTCCGTCACCTGCATTAGTTATCTACCATCAGCTATATTACTTCAGGTATTATACTGTTATTGCTCTTGTCACTTCCTTCCTCCGTAAGAATAGTCAAAGTGATGCTAAACATCGACACTTAGTTCGACAGATACCAGAGACAATTATTTCATCTCTTTTTATTCAATGAGCGTTGTTAAAAGTGAATCGGGTAGACTAAAAGAAACTTTATGACTTAGTCGTGGGTAGCTTTGTAAGATCGCTCAACCGCCTACATACTACGAAGATTATTGTCAATATTGAAGTAAATTCAGGGAGAAATTTTTTCAGCGCAAAAAAAATAAAAGCAGGCAATTATGACGGTTTCTTTCTGCCTCGTGGTGCGGAATAGAGGGTGGTATATTTAGACACGGATAGGGGCCGTCTCTTCTTTCACTCGTTTAGCACTACCCGGACACGTGTAGGGTGGGCCCAGGGTTAGGTGGCCGAAGCCTACGGACACGAGCGACCCATCACTCCCTTGGAGAAGAACGTCATGTAGAAAGAATGAACGAGAAAAGAGTGACAAAGCAAATTTATGTTGCAGAAGTGAACTGAAGAGTCTGGAAGGGATGCCCGAGGCGAAAGATTATCGACCGAATTGGCGATATATTTAAGATGGAGTATCCTTAAACGACGAGCATGTATGTGTTATGGATTTAAAATGTGCGTGAGAGGTGCCAGGATCGTGCCAAATGGAAGTCCATAGTCTCTGCCTACTCCTCCGGGTGACAGGCAGGAATGTTTACATATTATATGTTATGACGATCCTTATTTATCATTCATTGATTGCTGCCTATCAAAAGATCACTGCTGAACATGAGGCCTTATTGAGGGGATGTTTGCCATAGTTGCCACGCGTGGCAGGCGAGTTGGCAACCACTGCTTTTATTCTGACGACGCTTCTGCCCATCTCCTAATTTGTTTCCCCCTGTCGCATATATCGACATCGCAGATTTCACCGCCACTACGCAAATTTTCGGGTAGAATAACTACTTCACTGATTCGAGAATTAAGTCTACTCAGCAATATTAACTGAAAATATCTTAAATACATTCGTGTTTATGTAATATAGAAATGTACAAAATAAATGTTATCGTTCCTTTTTACGTTCTATTGTAACAATAGTTTTTGTACAACCCCCTTCAGACAATATTCCTGCATGTAATATTCAATTTATATGCATACAAAAACTACCGCTGTAATGAAATCAAGTGGAATTAAATGGCGGATCGGGTCCCAGCGCCTCCGTCCTTTGTTTTAGGTTAATACGCACTATGTAGGTCACTCTGATAAGAGCATTTATTTTATGTCCCTTTTATGTGCTGCCGCGATTTCTGTTTGCGAATGGAAATATCTGTTATATTACAACAGTTTAATAACATATGAATTTTCTTTATTTCCACTTGCTTGCTAATATAGCACTGAAGCGTACCGGTATGTGAAGTATAGGGCGGCCCCCCAATAAATGGAGTGACGACCAGGTAAGGGATGTATGTAGCAAGTCCACGGGTAGTAGTCCCTATGTTCAGGAGCGAACTTGTGAATGAGTGTCGTATTAATAATAGCCCTGAAGCTGTTAACTCTTTGTTAAATTATTTTTATAAAAATGGATGCTTAAATAAACTTACATCTATCTTCGATTAAGAAGCAAAATGTATCTTCGGACTAAAATTGAAAGTATAAATTTTTTTTTCTTTTGATGGAAATAGGTTCTTAGTTGGCTTTTTTTTTGTTTATGGTTTGAGACGACTAATAATTCCCTAAGACGTCTTATTGACAAGTTTTTGATTCCTCAAACAGGTAGGCTCTTACAAAAGATGAGTTTGCAATTTCGCTACGACTCGGAAGCCGCAACGGAGAGCCTTTTATTAAGTAGACACCAAGTCGACGAAACAAACATAGTCCCGAAAGGGTCCAAAGTTTCATTTCGACGCTTTAATTCTAGCGGAATCTTTGACGTTGATTATGGGCTTTATTGCTTTCGAAATAAAGACTTAAGTGTCATTACAAGCCGCGATTTTCAGCAACGGGGGCCGGTTTAATCAGTTGGATATTGCGTTGCTGACACTGTGGAGGCACAGAGAGTGAGCTGTAGCCAGTGCAGGCGAAGGTCGGACAGGATATTACCAAGCCGCAACGTCAGAGGCATCCGTGTTTAGTCGAAAGCTAAATGAGAAATAGTAGAATAATAGCGGCGCGAGTGATTCGCCTTTTTGCTTCTGACTGCTCTCGCCGCCCGTATTCGTCGCAAAGTGTTGTTTTCAGCGTGTTCAGCGGGTTTCGCTGCGCGAGTCCGTTTTGTTATTTGACAGCAGAATAACTGAACGGCTGAATTTATATCTCGTAGGAGTTAAGCTCGTGCTATTTTTGATCCAGTTACTGATGTTTTTTTCTTTATTGATTAGAAACGATAATGGTATAGTTCCGATCAATTCTTTTGTCGCATTTTAACATAATACATACATTTTATAGTGCCGTGTTCCTAATCTAATCTTGTCCAGTTGAACGTGCCGTACCTTGAAAACATCATAAGGATCACCCAACGATGTGTATTTTAGGTACGTAGCGTCGGTATGTTCGATTTAGTAAAATTCTCAATACTATATTAGTTAATACGTAATGTACGGCAATGAAAGTTGTATGTGGCAGAGAAAAACACGATATTAGAATAAATAGGTACTGTAGAAATGCGGTCCAATAAAGAGTATATTTATTTGGGTGACTCTAAATCTTTTAGTTTTCGATAGTTGGCAATCATCAAAGTTTCATGAACAACATGTACAATAAATACCAAGAGTGATGACGCTTGATCTTACAAAGCATGTTTTTCTTAAAGTTAAAATACATAAAACCTTATGTTTAACTAAGGGGGATTATTTGCTTTATCTGTTTGTCGGTCTGTCTGTCTATTGGTCTGTTCAGGCCAATTTGCGGAATGACTGAACTAATTGTAATAAAGCTTCACGAACAGATAAACAGGCAATACCAGGATTGATTGTTTCACAAGGAGTTTTCTTCCGCGTACGACCTCTCTGTGGAATTGTTTACCACCGGTGATTTTTCCGAACAGATACGACCTGGGGACCTTCAAGAAAAGAGCTTACTCCTTTCTAAAGGGCCGGCAACGCACCTGCAATTCCCCTGGTGTTGCGATTGTTCATGGGCGGCGGTAGTCACTTAACATCAGGTGAACCGTATGCTCGTTTGCCCCCCTTCTATAAAAAAAAATTATAAAAATAAATACAAGGACAAACATCTAGACCCGGAACAATTATTTGTAGGCCAAACTAATACTTGTTCTATGCGGTTTTCAAACCTTATTTTATACGAGTATCTTAGCTTATACGTAGTTTGATAAAAAAAGTTAGAATAAAAAATAAGTTGTAGTAAAATCTTGAATTGTGTACACCAGTGCACAGATTTAACCCTTTTTACTGTTTACGAGAAATACTACCTTAGTTCACACTTCACTTCGTTAACACTCCTGGTTAACGAAACTATATTTTGTTTCTAAATCGAGAATAAATGTGTCCCTACGGGCCACATCATTCACTTACAGTCAGGTAGACTGTATGCTTGTTTGTTACTCTATAAAAAACACGCAGAAATGTTACAATTACATAAATTAAGTAGTTATTTTTGATGATAGTCTTTCATAACATTTAACTTTTATATTTTTGTAGACAATGTGGTGAATCCCATTTTAATTATAAAATTACGTACAGAACCTAGGTACTCGTAAACAAGCTCTGTTTCAAGTTAGTAAAAAATATGCCTTTAAGCTGTATTTTATTCGAAAATCTTTGAATTTTTTTTGAAAAATAAAAATATATGTAAATAACGTTACATAATGCTACCCAGTCATATTAAAGATTGTAAGGGTTCATGCCATACCGTATTGTAAATTTCATTCAATGTCAATATCCGTTATCATTATCCGTAAATATATAATATGGTTGCTTAAACTTTCGCTCGTCGAATAACACTAAACTTCGTGCCAAACTTGTGTAAATCATGCACTTAAACGTAGAAAAGTCTCAAGCAATAGGTGTACACTGAACCCGAATAATCGACGAAACTTGCGCCGATAACGACGCCGTATCTACCCTTCGAGCCACCACCCCGCAGTAGGCCGTTAAGACAATTTATATACACATGTTGTTTTGAATTTAATGTGAATTTATACCGCAGCTTGATTAATCTCTATACGCTATGTATACTGTGTTAAAGACAGTGATAGAACGCCGCATACAGGTATTTTATTTCAGTTATTTGAAACAAACAGTAACACATTATTGTTATAATAAACAGTCATTTTCTGTTTCTTTTTTAAAAGATAAGGGTGACAAACGAGCCCACATTTTACCAGATGGTAAGTAGTTGCTGTGGCCCATAGACATCTAAACTTATCCTCGATTACGAATCAAAATGCAGATGTGTTGTCACCCGTGAGGACTAAGATGGAATGCCTCGTTTTCAGTAACAAGGGTCTCCGGTTCTATGCACTCACCACGCATACGGAACACAACAGCGTTAAACTACTATTTTGCATTGGTATTCTGTGAGAGCATGGTCCTTTCGCGGTCTTGCCGACCCATTCGTGCTACATCTGTAGGTAATATAGCTGCAGCGTGGCGATCTTTAAAAATACAGTTTAATAATTATGCTACTTAAATGATTCAGACTCCATATATACCAATGAGGTTTTCATTGGTGATAATTTAAAAAAAAATAATTAATATGCATTACGACCAGTAAGAGTTATTTTCTTTATAAAAGAAACCGTATAATCGTTTTTATAAAGGATCCAGATGGGAATTCTCTTATGGATGGCGTATACAATCCAGTTCACCGTCAAGTTTGCAGAGTGCTTGAAGCGGCGTCCGTTAAATTTGACGGTGTTTAGCTATCAGTTTGCATGACAAGTATACTTGAAGCAAAAACTGAATTTCAATTCTGCCGACTTGAAAAAGCTTCTATTAGTCGGAGCAATAAGCGAGAGACGCCATGGTTTCAACTGGTGCGGCATCATGCAACATGCGGCAACAAGATAGCGTCAAGCGTGCTGCAAACTTGACGGTAAACTGGATTGTGTATGGCATCCATTACGCCGTCTGATTGGTTATAATAAAGCATATAGTACTAGCATTATAATAGAATTCATGTTAACTTTGCTTTAAAGTTTTATTTATTACATTGAAAATGTTGGGTGGGCACCATTTCCCTTCTCCAAACGCAAATTATTTTTTGTACAACATGTAAAACGATTAAAAGCAAATTGAAACGTGCCTGACTTGGAACAGTCATTTATTAAAGACAGCAACACCAACAAACCACCCATGAGTAAGCGGCCTAAGAGCAAGCCTACATTATTTGCCCGTGTTATCCCCTCTTGCCCTGATTAGCAAACGAGAGGAGTCGGGGCAAACATCTTAGTCCCCCATGTAATCTATACAATACTTTTCGCGTGAGCCAAAGATTAATGCCTCACCATTTTGCCTCAGTTCACTGTTATATACGCCTAAGTAATAAGCGGTACTTTAAGTACAGCTTTAAAATTTTGTTTTTTTGAAGAGTGGAAAGAAACTTACAATATTTAACCGACTGCTAAAATAGGAGGTTCTCAATAAGTTTGTATATATTTTCATGTAACGGGCCCCACCCATTTTAATGATTCTTCTTTTGATTAAGAGGTTACACTCTAGTGATGGTCTGTAAAGCTTAAGAAAAATTTCACCCTTAAAAGTGGGAAAAAGCGGGGCGTAATTTTCAATACACGTAATTATATAGACGAAATTCGTTCTGTTTCCTTAAACTGAAAATATGAATATTATTGGGAAGAAGCTGTCGCCCAACTCCTGGTATATTTTCCTTTGTCGTTCCTTACGACACCCAAGGGTGATATAAGTGATATTTTTATACGGAGCGTGAAGGTCCTTCATGAGGAGCATCTGCTTTTCCTTATCGCGTTTGACCTGCTGTTCCAAACGACGGGACTGTTCCTACTGTCCGCGCTGCATCTGCTCTTCAAGCCGACGGGCTTGTTCCTCCTGTCGGCGGGCCTCTTCCTCCTGTAGGCGGGCCTGTTCCTCCTGTCGGTGGGCCTGTTCCTCCTGTAAGCGAGCCTGTTCCTCCTGTCGGCGGGCCCGTTCCTCCTGTCGGCGGGCCTATTTCTCCTGCTGCTCTTCTAACCGACAGGCCTGTCCCTCTTGTGCACGCTGCAACTGCTGTTCCAACTGACGGGCTTGTTCCTCCTGCAACATCATCATCAGAGCACCTAAGTCACGTGCTGCAGAGTTGCTGACGGGTTGGCCTCCGTGGCCGGCAGCTGCAGGTGATTCCTCTGACGTTTTCGGCGTTGCACCATTAAATCGTCTCTTTTTGACTTTGGCTTTGTAAAACAATATCCATTTCCTTAATATCTAATACAAAATATTTTTTTGGAATTATTACTTAATTTCTCTAACTTTTTCATTAATTTTTACTAGGAGTTTCCGTCTGGATAATCAATAATCTCTTATCGATTTCAATAGTGGTGCTTTTTTATATGGGGAAATGCCTACGCATACGCGCCTCTGGGGTACAAGGACGGGTTACGTCGCACTCGCTCCGATTTAAGCTCCATGGTGTTCCACCTTCACCGCATATCACGGCCACGAAAATGCTTTTGCACACATCCGTGGCTTTCCTTTCGGAGCCAGTATAACTATAGACTGTGAGGCACTCCATCTTAGTCTCCGGAAGTGACAACGCATCTGCAGCCGTATTTGTTTAAAGTTTGTTGCTTGTGTCCATGGACTGCAGTGGCCATTTACCATATCTGTATCTCGCGACTTCATCCGCGTGAAATTTGTTACGATTGGATTGCATGGGTTTTGATTTTTTGCGCAGAACCCTAATTATTTTTTAAAATAAAAGTAGCCAAAGTTATTCCTTACAACATCAGATATCTGCCAGTGAAAGTCCTGTCAAAATCGGTCCAGCCGTTTTGGAGATTAGGTGGAACAAACAGACAGACAGACGGACGAACAAAAATTAAAAATTGTTTTTGCTATAAGTATTGTGTATACGTACTTTCATGTATGTTTAGTAAAAAGTAACTATACTTTTTACATTATAAACAGACACTTCGATTGTATCTATTGGTACCTGTAGATAAAAAAAAACTCCGCAGGCGTTAAACCGCTCGTCACTTGTCACTTACACCACAACGCTACCAAGAGACGCTCGCGAAATTAATTGTTGCGTTTATGTCGCTCGCACACCCCACGGTTTTGCTTTGAAAAATCATCTCTCATTGTACATGAACTGCGAGATTTATAGCTCTTGGACTACTTGCATGAATCGACTTCGCGTTTCAATATGACGGTGTGAGAAACCATCATTTTTCGTAGCGAATTGCGCGGATTAAAATATATTAATACGTTTTACCTTTATGTTTCACTGAATGTTTAAAATTGCAGAAGTTATCGATGATTTCTTATGACTTGAATGCTACATATTTGATAAAATAGTTATTGTTTAATTTATTCTGAAGATATCAATTCAGATCATTCATATATTTTTTACAATAAGGGTGGGAATGGAGCAAAGTGAGAAGTACAGTCTAACTGATGGTAAGTATATACTGTGGCCCATACCCGTCTACATATATCCTCGATTAAGAATTAAAATGTAAATGCATTGTTATCCCTCTGGACTACTCGGAATGTCTCATTACCAGTCAAAAAGGTCTCCACTTGTCTACACTCACCACACCATACCGAACAGCCGCATTAAGCTGCTTTTATTCTGTGAGAGCATGGTCCTTCCCAGAAAGATCCGTCCCATTCGTGCTGCAACCTGAATATAGCTGCAGTGTATCTCTATCATATTAACAACTTTTAATCCTAATTTCTAATATTTGTTGTAAACCACTTGATAATTAGTAGTACTTACCGCTTTAAGTTATTAGATTTACAATTTTTAGTTTTGTTGTAAAATATTTTTGGTAAAGTAATTGGTTTTGTTGTTAAATAATTTAAGTAAAAACTTTAAGTACTTATAAACTGCTGTTACCTGAATAAATAAATAAATAAATCAACACCAAAATTGCAGTTAACAAAATGCTCCCGTTCTTTGCAATTTTAAGTTGAGCGTTTATCCCCTAAGCTACATGGCTCTACAACAGGATCAATATACCGTGGGCATGCCTTTCGAACTTAATACGAGTATAACTTGTGGAATAAAAGACAGTTTTAAGCCCGCACAAAATATTACAAAAGTAAAATTTACATTTCAATGTAGAACATTTGTATACCTGGGTCAGGACTCGGAATGTTCGCAAAAGGGTCGGCCATAAAGAAGATTAAAACTATAGAGGGCGCACATTAGCCCCGGTCCGGCGCGCGGTGGTATTTTGAGGCACAGTATATCAAGTACAATTACTCCCGCCCGAGCTAAGGCCCGCCCCACACATGACCTGAAAGTTCAGCACTTCATTACAGAGCTATCGGTAACCCAATTTTACTCGCGGCAGAAGTAAGCTCATAATTTTTGCCGGCGACGCGGCGCTTCGATGTATGGCCATAGATTGAGCGGGATCTAGGTTTTATTTTTAGTGAAAACTTCCTTCGACATGTTGGGCACTTTAGCGATGGGAAAAAATCACTGACCTCGCGTGACCGTCACGCGCAGATACCTATGTACAAAAATCAACGAGATTTAAATATATACACAAGAATAATGTTTACAAGTTTGTGAAGCCAAAAAGTTCATTTCTAACGTGCAGTCCTACGAATGACGGTTTAAAAAAAATATGTATTACATGCTAGTGTTTGTCTATAATATTGACCGCATAATAATGTTAGTACCCGGTTGACCGAGCTTTGCTCGGTATTTTTCGCTCGGTTTTTTTTAATACGTGTGTTTTGGAATTTATATTTAGATACAAATTACATACTGATGAAATACGAATAATATTTTTTGATCGTAGCGACATAATAGAAAAAACTGAACTGGTTATTTGAATAAAAATTATGAGTGCAATTAGTTTAATTTAAATTTTCGTGTTTTTAAAAAATACTAAAAAAAGGCCACGCAAAAATAGATTTTCTCAAAAAAGAAAGGAACTTGAAAAAAAAAAATATTAAAAAAGGTTGGTCGGTCTGTCTGGGCTCGAACCATGGTATTACGATTTTGTGACCGCCCAATATATCAATTAAGCTATTTGTAATCATTAACAAACTGTCAAAATTTACCTTCTTATTCTAACGATATTGTAGCAGTTTTTCATTGCCTAAAAACACGGACAAAGAGACATTTTACTAAAAATAAATCCTAGCTAGATCGATCGTTGGGTGATCGATATATATATATATTTTATCAAGAATTGCTCGTTTAAATGTATAGGATTCATCTGATTGTTTTATAAGTAATTAAATACAAATAGTGAACTTATATTTATTTATTTATGTTTCAATCTACACCTTCACAAAAAGTATTACAAAGGGTGAACTTAATGCCTTTCGGCATTCTTTCCCAGTCAAACCGGGGCATGTGAATATAATGTGATAGGTGCCAAAAATGAAAAAGATCATTATAGAAAATCAGAAAAATACTAGTAATTAATATTAAACATATTATCTTTTATAATACGTAAGAATTTTCAAAACCTAAAAAGTCCATTAAATTATAAGTACCTTGTTACTTACACATATATTTTTACATCCGATTTCTTTTTTGTAGAACAGGGGGCTATTTTATACAGGGGGTATTTTATACGTGGTAGAGCCACGCTGCGGCTATATTATGACTATAGCTCGAATGAGTCGGCTCGACCGGGGAAGCACCATGCTGTCACAGAATACCAGCGTAAAACAGCAGCATAATGCTGCTGTGCTTTCGTACGGTGAGTGTAGAGAACTCGAGACGACTGGAGTCGGCGGCCAGTCTCAACGGAGACTAGCCATCAACGTAGGACATCAGGTACTCGAGCAACGGCTTTACGTGCTTTCCAACGGAGTGAAACACGACCAACTTCTTGACTGCGGATTGCTACTAGTTATAGTAATAGTAGGTACTCGTAGGTAAGCACGTAACTAAGTTCCATTTCTGACGGGCCCACTAAAATTGTTGACTGATTTATTTTCTGAGGAGAATGCCATGGTATCAGCCTCGTACTGGCAGGCAAGTATAGTGTTGGGTGATGCCCCGCGAGATGATAACCTTATGTGGTACATTGTCTAATATGTCACGCCACGATTTTTGTTTGTAATTGTTACAAAATGTAGTCAAAATTTTATTTTTTAATTAACTAATGCAACAAATGTAGTAACAACAGATTTTTAATAAGAAATTTAATTATATATTTTATATACCTTATACCCTAGAATAACTCTGTAAGGAAAAACACAAATACATACTTGTCGTTTTTCATTTTTTTCCATACTATACTAGCGATCTGTACCCGCTTTGCACAGGTACCTACCGGGTCTAATTTTATCTAAGAACTATCCAAGTAACCCCTTAAGTACCCCATAAAAATTTCATCAAATTCAGTCAAGCCGTTTATGAGGAATAGCATTACGGATACACGTACAATTGAATATAAAATTCCGTATAAAAATATAAGGACTAGTTATTGTGCTTTTCAAACTTTATTAACTGGTTTTTAAATTAAAAATAAAACTCATGGGTAATAAAAGATAATAATGCGTTTTGGCAAATTGCCAGTATCATTATGAACATGTGGCCAACCTTTTAAAATCCAATTGTACATTCAAATCTAGATTTATTTAAATGGGTGGACCTTTGATTGCGACGCGGCGAGAGCTTGCTTTATAGCGGAGCTAAGTTTGCGGTATACGTAACTTTACTACTTACTTTTAAAGATTAAATTGGCTTGACCAACTTACTTGTATCATTTTGCATTTAATCCCTTCAGTAATAAAGAGGATGAAAGGTTTTGAATGATTGTTTCTTTTTTACGCCGGATGCCTCGAACACGTTTGATATGATAATTCCTTTAATATGATGAGAGCACTACAAGTGTGTGGTCGTGGGTATGCATTTAGATAATGAATACTTTATGTTGATTCAGTCAAAAACTCTAACCCTATTAGTGCGTCCGCCTGGATACATTCTACTATACTAAATCAGTACCCATTAAAGACATCAAAGAAGGAATATTCAGCCCCTGTCCTCGCGTGTCATTACTACGATAATGCAGCGTCTGCTTGCTTGAGATATTAGCGGTTTGTAGACCGCATAAAACACTTGATTTGTTGATATTATTCAGGGTGGCGCGGCCCGGCGTACTTCTCTGTAAAAAAAATTGTATTTTTTTAATTTATTTATTAGTAAAAATATCGTCCTCAAGTGAATAATAAATTGTAACTTTTGCATATATTTGCGATTACGAAAAAAGAAAAAAGACTATAAGCACACATCGCACAAAGAACGAATTCGTTATTGTTAAACTTTGCAATCATTTAAATTAAACGTCCCAAATGTATATTTCTCATTATTTTAGGAAAAATTGACTAAATTACAATAATTTAAATTCATAAACTATGATCTTTTAAAGAGAATGTGCACCATAATGTTTGTTTATTTTTTAAATTGAGAAGCAATTCTAGGACAAATAACCAAGTTACACAGCTAAATAAACAATACAAAGTGATAAAATAAAATACCTCATGGAAATTCGAGTCATACGTCCTCGACAAATAAAAACAGTACGGAAAAAAATAAGAAAAACAATCGTCAGAACTCATCGGCCAAATTAGGAAGGAGGCTACCCTAAAAATAAACAGAGAGCGTTTTAATTGTAAATTGAATTAAATTCGACTGAAATCAACTTCTGTAGGCACAACTTTGGTGGTTGCTAATGATGCGGGGTCGGGGTGGAAGAGATCAAAAGTCAGACAGGTTTTTGATTAACCGAAAAAAATATGAATGTAATTAATGAAGGTGTGTTACGCGGCTGCTTTTTCTGTTTTCGCTGAAAGAGTATGACTCGGGTCTTTTTGTACCACGCAATTTGATTAAGAAGTCAACTTAGAATAATGAGCATCATGTCATGGTGTTTAGGCTAGGCGATGTGAATTTAAACAAAATGATGTCATTATTTTTTTAAATAAAATTAATGTATGTAATGTAATTCATACATGTGTCATATTATGTTAAGGAACTAACATAAAAAGACTACATTTTCTCGTTTTATATTTAAGTTGATATCAACTTTACTTTGTTTGTTATTATTGTAAATTATTATAAAATTTATTTCTCCATTTATCACTATCATAAATCAATGAATTTAAAACAAACGAAAAGTTAGTAAATACATATGAAAGTAGTTAAAAGAGCACGTGCAAAGAACAAAAAATATGATTTATATTTATATTTCCCATACGTGATACAGCCACACTGCAGCTATAGTATGGTTGTAGCACGAATGGGTCGGCTCGACCGGGAAGGGACACGCTCTCGCAGAATACCGGCGTAAAATAGCAGCCTCAATGCTGCTGTGTTTCATATGGTGATTGTAGAGATCCGGAGACCCTTTTTTACTGGAAACTAGTTATTCCATCTTAGTCCTCAGGGGTGACAACGCATCTGCGTTTTGATTCTTAATCGAGGATCTAGATGTCTATGGACCACAGCATTCGCTTACCATAAAGTGGACTTTGTGCTCGTTTATCACCCTTATTCTATAAAAAAAATCATCACATTAGGAACGTGTATTTTCAACAAATATATACGAATTTTTCAGTTAGTTTTATGAACATTTCCTTTTTACCAGACTGCCCTAGAAGGTAAGTAATGTTTTTCGAGAGTACGCTCTGTAGTCTGAACGACTTGACGGAATTTCACGTATTGTTATACGTGATTTATGAAAGTTATATAGGTTATAAAAATTTTTTCTTCTGTAAATTATTCGTTTGTCGTTAGTCGAGTTTTATTAAATTATTGTTTTATATTACATGTCAAAACCTCTCTACTTATAAATCTTCCTACAACAATAAATTATTTATTATAACCAACTTACTTTAATCTAATCCTGATCCATTTTTCTCGTTAACCGACTATGCAATTTGAAATTCTGCTTGCTTAAGGAATCGGATTCAAGATTCTTACCAGGAACAAATAATTAAAGTGAATTCGCATTTGAAAGAACTAATCAAGCACTAACGACTCATCGGAGCCGGGAAGCTATCGGAAGCTTCAACATCGATATCTCGCATAATTGCACCTCTAAAGCGGGACTATATTAAAATCATCCTGCGGAATTGAAGAAATTTCGCTTCGCGTCTTAATAGGTACGCCCGAATATTCTGGATATCAGCGAACTGTTCAAATCGCTAGACTTCTTAATGAAATTTTTGGATTACGATTTGCCGTATCGTACCTCTCTGTCCAATGGCCGGGGAGCCGTATTAGTCCATCTCGCTCGCTTCGCAAAGGTGCAGTTTTATGTGAAATTTATTCATAACGTTGTAATTTATCCGCGCAGAGTAAAACGCTGGGTAATGGGAATGGGGGATGATATTTTCGTGTATTATTAGTAGCGTGTTCAGCTACTGTTCAGTAATGCTAAGTTATCGTTTGCATAAATACGGGCGGAATTTTAATTCTCTATTTAGCACGCTGCTCTTTGTGTGATGAGATCTTTGAAGTCTATTATTAGGTGCTTGAAGTTTCACAATTTGTGTTTATTTGTACAGTAGCGTACAAATAAACACAAATTGTGAAACTTCGAATTTTAAGAAATTACAATTTCGAAATTAATAGTTTTACCTTTTATTTTCACAATCATCTTTTTTTAATTACTTCGAGACCTACGTTAAATAAAATAAATAAATAAAATATTTTTTTATTCAATATAGATTACAAGTAATTCTTATTGAAAGTTATTTTTCGTTACCACTGGTTGGAAAAAAAACCTCTGTCCTGGGAAGAACCAGCAATAAACCCAGCGGGACCACTTTTTTTTAAAATAAATTTAACAATGTCAAGGGTCACAGAATATTTACAATATTTATTTTAGAAACAGCTTGGAGGCGACCACCTCATTCCCAGAAATTATTATCAACCATGTATTAATTTATATCATAATAACCCCTAATGATTTCTTATATTTACGCGAACACTATACATGATTAAAACTACTTTTACGGATTTTATCGCGTTTATTTTTACTTTTTATTTACTTTTTTTTTAAATTCCCGACGTTTCGGGCGCTTTCCAGCACCCATGGTCACGGGGGACTGAGATGACTGACGTCCCGATGTCACTGTTAAACCCGGAGTACCTTCAGCTTTTTTAATTATTGTTTATGGTCCGATCTATGCAAAATGAACTGACTATGTCCTGAGGTCTTGCAGTGGTATGCTTGGGTTTAGTTTTAATTTTATTGATTATAGGACCCAACCATTACATCAGATTTGATAGACCACAAATCCTCGCGAAAGAACACCGTTTCCTACCAAGGAGGAAAAATTTCCTACGTGAGGCTATTGAAATTAAAAAACATCCTAAATTCAATAGAGAAGGAGGCTGGGTACTACCACCTGCTTGGGATCCTATAATCAATAAAATATAAAAAGCTGAAGGTACTCCGGGTTTAACAATGACATCGGGACGTCAGTCATCTCAGTCCCCCGTGACCATGGGTGCTGGAAAGCGCCCGAAACGTCGGGAATTAAAAATAAAAGTAGGTAAATAAAAAGTAAAAATCAACGCGATAAAATCCGTAAAAGTAGTTTTAATCATAATAACCCTTTTTATACAGCTTTTGTTTAGTTAAATATTTAAACTTGGTAAATAGAGAGATCTTGTATATTTTCTGGGACTGTTTGTTCCTATTGTTTACAGAGTGTATGTCACTTTTTTTACTAAAACTACCTTTATTTTTGTGAACATACATCAAATTTTCATATATATACTGAGAGGCCAAAGTTAATATATTTATTTCTTTAAATTTTTCTCTAAATATAATGCTACGCAGTTTTGTCAGGTACCTCTAGAAATTTTAAAATACTTAAGTCTTGTGCTGTCTCTATCACATTAAGTCAAAGTGACTGACACCATGAAATTCAACGACATCTTAAAATTGAATTGCGTTTTTGAGTGTTTGGTCATTTAATTATAAAATGATCCAAATGAATACATTGTAACATCGTTTCTGCTTAATAAGTTTACATTTGAATAAAATCTTTTAATTTATCTGCCTTTCCAATCCCGTTTTGGATGTAGACCTGTTCTAAAATGCGCCAACGACAGTGGGCATTCAGGTTCGTAAATGCAATACCAATACCCTTAGTGATACTATTTCCCGTTACCAGTCTTTGAATATGGGGCCACTCTTCTTTCGTCTCGTTTATAAGCACTTCTTTATCATCATCCACCATAAAATCCACCGCTAGATAAATGCCTGCGAGGCCGTATGGAAGATTTGCGTTGTTGGCACGCTTGGCAAACTTATCATTCCCGCCGCCGCTCAACAATAACCTTACAGTAGTATACCTGCATGCTGTTACGGGGCCTTAAATATTGAACCACTCGTCTACTCACCTCGTTCGTTAGGTATCAAAGAACACCCCGTATTAGCAAGATTGATATTTGGATGAAAAGTTCATAGATCCCCCTTACAACTCTTTATATTTCAAAGATACAATGAAATAAAAATTACGTTGCTAAAATTTTTACCAATACATCACTTTAAAAATTCTCTTCCGTTAGTCAAAGAGTTGTCTTCTTTAAACTGAGTAATACAGCGAGGTTTTCCACCACGATTATGGTGCCGACCATTATATTATTACGCTGCGGTAAGTTCCCAAAGCGTGAACACTTTTGAAAATTATCCGAGAAAGTATGCGAAAGCCCAAAGAATCTTTCACAGTCAGTCGTCTATGAATGTATAATGATCGCTGCACCTCACTTTGTGACTGGATCCAAAGCGACTCCTTTTGTTCTATTATGTACATTTTGCGAAGATGTAAATTTTTCATTTTTGTACCATTTTGTAGCTATGTTGTAAGCGCTTAACTAACGTTGCTTATATTTCATATCTAAGTCATTACTTAAACTAAATTTGCATTCAAGCATTTTAAAATCGTAAGTTAGCACATTTTAGTAAGCTTAACAATGATAGGAATGAATGATTTCTAGAAACGCATTTATGAAAATCAAATCAATATATATATATATATATATATATATATATATATATATATATATATATATATATATATATATATTATGATATATTATGTGTGTATGTATGTTAAAAATCTTATATAACTTGTTCGGAAGATCGGTGCCAAAGCCTTGAATGGGGATCAGGTCACCTCGTATGGCAGTTCACCTTAACCCAATATTTAAGCATTTCTACTTATCGTGAAAATTATAATTGTATTTAATCGTTCGTAACTATTAAACCGGCTGCAATCAGTACATAAAACGTTTGTTTTCATCTTAACTTAATGTGTATTCAATCGACAAACACCAATGCAATGAACTGTTTACAAATCATTGCCTAAATAAGACATGCTAAAGAGTTAGAAGTTTTTAGGAAAGTTAAAGCAACTCTTTTATTAACTCTTTAGAAGAAACGAAAGTAGACTTACACATTCAACATTTTTGAAAACACCTAAAACTCATGCCCTTTCTATTGGTGCATCGTATATGAAGATACCTACCTATTTTGTGAAATAACTATATTATTTATTATGAGGTTGCCACTGAAAATCGGGGCAGGTTTAAGGTTATTTTTTACGATTAATTTTTATTTGTTAGTGTATGAATAAATTTTGTTGAGTTGCCAATATTACATAAGTACGGAAAAAATTTGCCATTATTACATTAGTACTTTTACTTTATCTAGTAATTATTCAAAATTACCATTTTAGTTAAATATAAAGACACTTTCAAATTACTTAAATGCCCTGTTTTTAAACCAAGACATAAATATCAAGCACAATTACTTCACAATGATAGCGGCGTCAGCCTTTTATGAAAAACGTCCAGTTTTATCTATGAGCCTATTATAACCATATAACCTATTTGTCCAAGCCTTGAAATCATTACACGGTACGTCGGCGGGGTGGTCCGTTTTGATATGAATCTAGTAACATTTTTTTAACAAGAACACTTTAATAGCTTCATTTCCTCAATAAACTTTCCCGTGGACGTAATTATAAGGTCTGTGTCGAGCACAAGCTGCCGTGACAGAATGTGATAAAGCTGTGAATGATACGAACCCTAAGAAGCTTAACTAGATCTAACAATTTAAGTTTTAAGTCTTGATTTACGAAATTACCAACCTTCGTGAAATTTCGGCCGCCTTTAGGCAAATAAAAGCAATTTAGTGCTGTGTTAATTTATTCTTTCACTTTTTTATAGAAATTGATATTGCTATAGCTTTTAATTGTTAATTTAAAGCTTTCTTGGCATATGAATATTTTTTTAAACCTGCCAAAAATGAATTGTTGAGTATTCCCATGTTATATTTATAGATTAAAACCTAAATTTAAAAATGTGTGAAGGCTGTAGGTACTGCTTTATATTATAAACTTTCCACTATTACCTTTTACACAGGACAGGATATAGATTCTAATAATCCACCACCTTATTGCGGAATATGCGTTTGAGTTATCGCTGAAATGTTTTTTTATAGAATAAGGGTGACAAACAAGCCTACAGTCCACTTGATAGTAAGTGAATGTTGTGTCCCATAGACTCCTACATCTCTCCTCAATTAAGAATATAAACGCTAATGCGTTGTCTTCCCTATAAAACACGATATCATCAAAAACATTGATATAAGGTAGCTTTAGACATTTGCTTAACTTCCATATTTTGACTGAACACCACAGTCACCTTCTGTAACCGTTATCTACTATTTCAGACGATTATAATTGTCGGTCGTTATCAGGATGACGCTGCCGCCCATCTCCTGGTTGGTCTCCCTCTGTCGCCTCTTACGACACCCTTACCTTACCTTTGTAATAAAACCATCAAAATACCATTAATTGATTCTCCATTAAATAATGTAAATATTTGTATGGCAACATTGTATATTGTGATATATTTTTTTTATATGACAAGAGAATTCATATTTGACTTGGAAGTAAGTGCTACTGTGTTTGTCACCTCTGCGGACTAAAATATAAAACCTCATTGCCTGTGATTAAAATGGCTCTCATTAGAATACCTTCAGACTTGACCACAGCAATACATGCACTGCTGTTTGAAGACAGAAATAGATCAGAGAGTAATGTCTACCCAGATTATTTTATACGTAACATATACAGAATATTTTATACGTGGTAGAGCCACGGTGCAGCTATATTATGGGTGTAGCACGAATGGGTCGGCTCGATCGGGGAAGGACCACGCTCTCACAGAATACAAGCGTAAAATAGTTGCTTAATGCTGCTGTGTTTCGTATGGTGAGTGTAGAGAACCGGAGACCCTTTTTACTGGAAACGAGGTATTCCATCTTAATCCTCATGGGTGACAGCATATTTGCATTTTGATTTGTAATCGAGGATAGATATAGATGTCTTTGAACCGCAGCAACCACTTACCATCAGGTGGACTGTGTGCTCGTTTGTCACACTATCTTATAAAAAAGAAAAACTCCCAGTCAGATAATTAGTCCTACCTACTAGTCTACTTAACGTCACATGGAATAGTAGTCAGGCACAGGCTTATATCTAGTTTAAACCCACCTAGACATGAGAAAGTTAAATCAGTGATGAAGAAAGAATACTTTTCATAATGTTACGTGTTGTGCAGAAATGCTCCAACCCACAAATTGATTAAAATAATCTAGAATCTAGAGGTTACTCTTTCAGTTTATTTCCAAGTATAAATACGAAAAACCTCATAACAATTAATCCCAAAGTCTACATTCAATTTTATTTAAAATATTCATAATATAATATAATAGGGATTCTGGCACAAGAAAAATGCTTTCTTTCAAATATAAATAGATTTATTTTTTTATGGGTTGAAACATTTCTGCACAACACCTTCCAATTAACGTTTATTCAAATTTCATATTCATGCAAATTTCAATTTGATTTTCCCAACTATTATTCTAACATCGTATACGGGTGTAACAACCAGTTGTAATTATTACTAAGGAAAAACCGCCACATGTCTACGCCTACTCGCTTAATCCGCGGACGCCTCAGGCGTGGCACGTAGTCCGCGGGCGCTAGTGTATGTTGTCTTTATAAGCGTTTTATAAATGGTCTTCTCTAACCAGAGAGAGTAGAATAAACTCTACCTTTTTAACTTCCCGCTAAGAAAATCAATAATTTTCAAAAAATCGAAAAGTTATGTTAACTTATGAAGCTATTCTGGCTATTTTTGCGATGATGTCCGTATATCTGTAAAACCTCAAAAATTCGCCTTTTTAAATTTTCTAAAAATATATTTATTTTTTTTGGATTTACTTTAACACCTTTGCTTTAATCAATTCTATAATATAATCAGCTCTTCTACTCAAAAAACGATGTCGATTGCCGTGAACCGCATCAAAATCAATTGATTCGTTCGACTTAGGGACCTTCAAGAAAAGAGCCTACTCCTTTTTAAAGGGCCGGTAACGCATCTACAATTCTCCTGGTGTTGCAGTTGTTCATGGACGGTGGTAATCACTTACTATCATATGAAGTGTGTGCTCGTTTGCCCTCTTTCCTATAAAAATAGAAGATATAGTTGTCAAAAATCTTAAAAAAATGTTTTTTCAAAATAACTTGAAAAGTGGTCAACTATATTTTTTAGAAGACGAGACAAAGGAAGATGCGGCTTACTTGATGGTAAGTGACTACCGCCGCCCATTAACTTTAACAGCCCATCATAAGTACACTGCTCAAGATAGGTCTCCGCCATATATTTCCTCATAGGAGAGATATTTTTTATAATTGCCACGTTGTCAGCAAGATGCTTATGTCCATCTTCTGTTTCAATTTCCCTCTATCACCTTTACCTGCGGGAAGATATGGAGTAGTGGATAATTTTACACCGCCACTACACGGTTAACTCTTAAAAGATATGGTCTTCTTTTATTCGATTCCAATCGCGAACATTTTCTTCACACTCAACGTAACGGGTAGAACTAAGACTGTTCCAAAGTTAAGAAGGTTAAATGTAAACCCCAAATTGGGGTGTTCGGTGAATAGTGAGAGATATTAAAATGAAAAAGAAAATATCTAAGTCTATCTATAGAACTGACATAGGAAAGAAAAGCATTAAGCTTGAGGGAGTGCAACTCTACAGTACCCCAAGCTGCCTAATAAGACGGAAGAATGTAGCTCTATAACAACTAGTAACACACCATGTTGTTCAAAAAACGCCTGTAAAATTTTTATCCTAATATCTACTAAAGGTGGACCGCAGTTTTTTTAGTACTTTTTAATTTTTACTGTATTGTGGTCGTGTTAGAATATCCACTACCCTATGTAATCATGTGGGTGTCGTAAGAAGCGGCAGAGGTAGACTGAAAAAGGCGATGGGCAGCCGCATCTTCCTCATGACAACTCTAAATTATAAAAACTGTGCCAACCCGCTTGTCAAATATGGCAACTATGGCAAATCTCTCCTATGAGTAAGCCTGTTACGAGCTGGGGGTTCGTGACAATAAAAACTGCCAATTGAATTACCAAAACTGACATTTTGACTACCGAACACCACTTACAACTTAAAAACATTATTAATAAAACACAATTGTACTACTGATCACTTTAGTTCGCAGTTGCGTCGCTTCGAAGTATTCGCTTGATCGCCAATTCGATACTGACTCGGTCGCGGTCCCTACGAGCCTTATGTATATAGGGTTTCTTCTACTGAAACATCTAGAATACAGAATGTCCAAGTACATACCGGTCCCGACTGACTAGGTGTAGAAAGTTCTAGTATGGAATTTTCTAGAAAGTTCTAGTTCTGCTACTCGATACTAGATGGCGCTAGTGGTAACTCGCCATGTACCAGTCATTAATTGTGGCCCGCAACACTATGTTCAGCGGTGGTCTTTTAGGGTGTTTTTAAGTATTTTCTATTTATTACTATTAAGCGAACTCTACGAGGGCGGCACTGAAAATTTCGGGAATCAAGGAAGTGACACAACATTACTATTTAAAAATGTATTTATTGCTTTTCGAAGTATTCTCCGCGAAATTTGACACATTTTCCATACGATGGAACCAATCGTTGAAGCAACCATTCCATTCGAAAGTTGGGGTCTCCAAAAATGCCCATTTTGTAGGCGTCCACAGCTTCTTCAGGTGATGAAAATCTCTGTCCACGCAATTTATTCTTTATTTTAGGGAAAGTATAGAAATCATTAGGGCTTAGGTCGGGGCTGTACGGTGGATGGTCTAATAATTCTATGCTTTCTTGCTCTAAAAACTCTTTTGGTTCTGTGTGCGGTGTGAGTACTCGCATTGTCGTGATGAAGGATGATGCGGCGGTTGCAGTTCTCTTTACGGAGTTCAGAAATGACCTGTGGAAAACAAATGCTAGCATACCATTCTGAATTAACCGTTCTTTGTCCCTCAAGAAGGAATAGTCGTAACATGACCGGTTTTGGAGACAAACGTGGCCACCATTTTTTTTTTGCAACACTCCGTGAACGAATAATTTTTGTTGGTTTTAACTCATTTTCGAACACCCAAACTCGTGACTGGTTTTTTGTTTCGGGTTCGTACGCAGGATTCGTCACCTGATACGATGTTGTATACAGCATTTGAGGATCCTGCGTGGAATCTTTCGAGAGTTCTAACGCACCAAGTAACGCGAGGCGCTTTTTGCTCTTCACAAAGCGATTGCGGTATCCATCGGGAAAACAACTTTTTTACACCTAATTGTTCATGCAAGATTATTTGTATTTGACTCATGCCAATGTCTAAAGTTGCCTGAATTTCGCGGTATGTCACATGTCGATCTTCCTCAATCAGCTTACGCACAGCATCAACGTTTTTTTGGGTGACTGCAGTTTTTGGACGACCTTGACGGGGATCATCACTGAGCTTGACACGTCCACGTTGAAATTCAGCAAACCAGCGATAAATTGTGGTTTTGGATGGGGCTTCACCACCAAATGCAGAAATTATCCGGTCAACACACTGTTTTTGTGTTAAACCACTCCGAAAGTCATAATAAATCATCGCTCTTGAATTTTCTCGAGTCAATTCCATTTTCTCAACGACTAAACAAGTTTGACAAAACCTTGTTACAAGACCGAGAATCTTTTTTTAAATAAATAAATGGTATTCGATTTTTAAAACAATAAAGTTTTCAATTAAAAAGATTTTAATATGACAGGAACAGTGGAAATATTCCATTCCCGATACTTTTAGTGCAGCCTAGGTATTTTGTTCCTGTGTGATAAATAAATATCTTGAACCTGTATGACGCACGCCATATGGCTTAAGATGAAGCGGAGTCTCATTATAACATTTCAGTCGCTCCGTTTATATTATCGCTAGTACTCGCGACCGCACGTCCACCAGTCTGCCACGTACGGGGCATGTATTCGCCACGCGTGGCGCTCTAACAAGCTGCAATTCCATTACAAAATTAGTAGACGTCTTCGCTCTGCACGATGTTTCATACTTCTTGTTTGGCTAAACGTTAAGAAGCATATTTTAACGTAAGTATTTGCCTGTGTATTTATTAATTGTTTTTAGAGGATTCGTGTAGATTTAGCTACAATATTAAAACTGATGACCGAACCAGGAGGGTTGCCAAGATAGTTTTTGGTTAAATTGTGGTCCGACAGTAAATTTTTTGTAATTAAAAAAATTAATATGATTTAATTAAGTTAATGATCTTTTTAATCTGTAGTTTTATTTTAAAAATAAGTGATTTTTATTTATATTTATAAACAATGTTCTTTACTTAGAGCAGCTAATTGCTAATATTTATCAAAGACTAGAATTTTGCAACTCTAGTGGGACCTTTGGCTATGGGAATCACTTCACAACAGTGTTACGTATTTCATTATGATATCAATTTTTGATTTAAAATAAAACTTTTTAAGGCTTCAAATCGATCTTAATACATTTACATAAATCAATCAAATGAAAATAAAAAAATCCATAGAGGTAATAGGTTACTACGTAATAGATCAAAGTAATCGACCGAGGAAGGGGCACGCTCTCACAGAATACCAGCTTAAAATAGCAGCTTAATACTGCTGTGTTTCGTACGATGAGTGTGTGAGAGTGTGAGAGATCCGAAGACCCTTTTTTACTTGAAACGAGGTATTCCATCTTGGTCCTCAGGGGTGACAACGTATCTGCATTTTGATTCTTAGTTGCGGATAAATGTAGATGTCAAAGGGCCACAGCATCCACTTATCATCTGGTGGACTGTGTGCTCGTTTGTCACCATTATTCTATAAAGAAAAAACCGCTAAACGTTACTTTTTAACTCCACAAAGACTTATACAACACGCCCTGATCATGAACTGTGAAGATCTTACAATTTCACAACAAATTTTTTTGTATCCTCATCAGCTCTTATTACGTCTGCAAAATTTAGAGAATCATAGAGTTTCATTACATACATACATACATGCATACATAAGGCCATTCAAGCGAATAAGATAAAAAAGAGCGCTTCCATGTTTATTTAGAAAAAAATGTAACATCTGGTTCCGGCTAATATGTTCGGCTATTCTGCTATTATGTTCCAACCAATCCTACTTATGTTCATGCATTCCCAACAAAAAAAAATTGGAAACATAAATGTTTTTTAAAATGCTACGGCTCCAATGAAATTTTTACGATCTGTACAAACATAAAAACTTGTTACCTAAGCTTTAAAATGGTTTGTGTTTCCCTTAAATATTTCTCGAATTGCATATAAAACGCAGTTATATACTTTTACGAGGTTTTTGCTTTCACAGCAATTTCGTCCCTTCTAGGAGAAAGTGCTCGCGAAAATTTCGATTGACTTCGCCCTTCCCACCCGCGTACATTCAGAAGTGTTTTCTTTGTGGATTGCGAACAGTCAACAGCACCCTTTAACGTGTTTATCCTTTTAAACCAAACCTCCCCTCATAAGGAATATTTTGTCTTTGTAGTTTTTGTATAAAAAGGAAATATTTGTTACCATCATACGCCTGTGTGTTTTTTTACAACTTTTATAGCTGTAAGATATCTTGTCGATATTAAGACTGTTTTCCTTCTTGAGCCCTCACATGTAATTCGTTTAAAAAAACATTCGTATATCATATAAACCAACACCTAAACCCGCAAGGCTGGGTCTAAATAGTATAATGTAAGAATAATTTTTAATGTAAACCTTCTTTGGCTATGACTTAATTTTTTAACGCTGAAGAGTTATCTTTTTGGAAAGAAAGCTTCTTATAACTTTGAAATATAAAGTCATGACCTTTATATATCCTATTGCTGGGCCAAGCCTCCTTTTATTTCTTAGAGGGATTTGTCAGAAACTCTGCTTTAGTGCATGATATCAGACTTCACAGGTCTACAAAATATTTTATTTCTTAGACATACAGGTTTTTCTTTCAATTATTTCGCTTGTGTTGCGTTTCCCCTAAACTACAACATGTAGGGCTGTGGTAGCTTACTCAATAGACGTCAAAAAGAAAATACCGTAAACATTGCTTGCATGTATCATAAATAAGAAATAAAATCAATAAATTTTAATACTAATTTGATACAGGGTGCATTCATAAGTTGGTAGGCGTAACTATCAAACAACACGATCTTTATTTCCTTATTTGTATTTGGTAACATCTGCAATCCTCAACGTACACGGACTTAATTACTATACACCAGTCATCTACCGGATAATTACGTCATATTTCTAGGAACCACGTACACCAAAACACAAAATATTCCAGTGAATTTATAGCAAGAATTTTAAAATTAACAAAATTAAAGGGCACCCGAAAGCCGTTCGACGATGCTTGTTAAAACTACGATGTATAGCCACCATTCCTGTTTTTATTAATGAATTTTTAATAAATTAATTTATTGCGTAATTAAAACTCAATTAGTAGTCATTGGATGCCGAATTAATTTACATTCATTATGTGTATGGCGGTATTTCGGGTGTGCACTGTTAACCCAGTGAGCGCGAGACGGGCTATACCATTCCATTTAATATATTTTAAATCAGCCACCACATAAGGCGTAATTTTATCTATAATTCTAGTGCACTTAAATTCTTCAATTTTCATTGTCTGTGTATGACTTTAAAACAAAACGACATCTCACTAGGAATTTCTACTGTAACAAAAATTGCACATGGACAAACATCCAGACCTGGAATAGTTATTTGTAGTACAAATACTTGTAGCCATCGAAATTTGAATCCGTGGCCCGCAGCATCGCCCCTAACGCTTAACACTGCGCTACTGAGTCATCATGTTTTACAGCCTTTCCAAAGTCCACTGACACACAATGTTCTTCATAGATTGCCACTAATTACTATCCTGAGCTGCCTGCAGCTCCTGATTGCCTGGTGCTTTATCAGGTCGTCACTCCCACATAGCGAGGGGTGATATTACCAATAGTTACCACTTTTCGCAAATTGTTTGCTAATATCATTTTAACCCTAGATTCATAAACACACGTCTCTCATACACCCTCAAGTAATAAAACTCTTACAGCGCGTGGCGCAAAAGAGGTGGAAATACAAACGTCTCAGTACCTTCCTGAAACGACGAAAGCTCACTTCGGCGCCAGTAGTTTTGGCGCGTACATGAATAGTTTTAGATACACTAAGCCCGAGGTGTTTGAGATACGTATGTTTATGATTAGTGTAACAAATTTATAAAGTAGATGGTTTTATTGTTGGTCTTATAAAACGAAAAAAACTTCAAAGAATTTTTCAAAAAAAGGTATGTATTAATTCTATTATATTCTATGTAATTAATTACTATCCATTATCGTGGTTAAAATTTTAATAAGTAAAATATTTTACTAGGTATTAATTCTTTAATTACTGTTATTATTTACTGGTATGCATATGCATGGTATTATTTTCCAGCATGGCTTCTTTGAATGAAGATGACATTTATGCAATATTTTCCAAAGTGGGAGACGAGGAAGAAGTGGTTCCTCCAAATGATTTGGACGTGAAGTTGAGGATATTTTAGAAACAGATAGTGAGGAACCTACAGATGCTTCAAGCGATTCTGATGACGAACCTCTTCTAACATCAAATATTAGTTGCCGACGTCGAATAAATTCTACTGACTCATCGGATAATGCCCGACCTACGAAACAGATGAAAGATGTACCTTACAAACACAAATGGAGAACCCTTAGCATCTTTCTTTGTGAAGCAACTTTCCGAAACTATTCAAGGGAGTAATCGTAATGAGACCATGAATAATTGGTTCACGTCAGTGTCTTTAGCAAAAGAACTATTGCAGAATCCATACAAATTAACAATTGTAGTTCAATTAGATCTAACAAGCGCGAGATCCCTTCGCAACTTTTGCAGTTTATCAAAGAAGTGTCAGATAAAATGATAGAACCCTGGTTACGGCAACGCCGCGAAACACCAACTTTGAGGCGATGGCTAAAACAGAACATCGATTTCATTTTAGGCGATACTTTGCCTGATGTCCCAGCTATCCGCGAAAATCAAACCAGGAAATTATGTAACTTCTGCTGTTGTAAAAAAAAACGTGTGACCAGATTTATCTGCACTAGTAACAAACGTAATATGTGTTTGGAACATCGCGGTAATTTGTGCCTAGAATGCTAGAATTGATTTTTTTATAATTGTTTTTTACGTTATAATCCTCAATAAAAGTTCATTATAACTAATATTCATAGTTTTTTTTCAATATCTACCGTAATCATTAAATTAGATGACTTTAAAAGTAAGGTGTATCAGAGACATATGATTATGAACAATGTAACCCTAAATGTAGTTTATGAATCTAGGGTTAAGATATCTCGCACCTTTCGCAGTTTTAGGTGCGACCATAATATATTAGATATATAATAATATCCTCTAAACGGAATTTTAGTCACAGCGGCCAGTATCGATGGAGACTAGCTACCAGCGAAGGAAAGGACTATAGTCACAGAATAAATAATGACCGTACAGAAGTTTCACTTCTTTTGATGTTGACTGCTTGCCGACGTTTAATGGCCTACATAATTATTATTAAGGGGATATAGTAAGTCAGCTCAAATTCTAATTTCGCCCCCACTTCCCCGCGCGTCGTATGCTATGTACCGACATGTTTGTAATCACTAATACTGTAAGTAGATAGGTCGTTAGATACTTATTTCATTAGGTTTATCATATTTATGCCTGTTTCTTAACGCCAACCTAGTCGCTTCTTATTTTTATTACGGTTATTTCCCATTTTAATTTTACGTCTTCTTGTTGCGTAATGTGTATTCTGATCGTAAGCGACACAACCTCCCCCTTCAAAGGCCGAAGCGAATTTGACCGGGCGGCAGGAATCAAGCTTCAAGAAGCCGCTAGTTTAGGTAATTTCTTTTTACAGTGAAAATAATGGTATTTTAAAAAAAGTAAATAACATAAGCACTGCTTTATAGTTAGTTCAGTTAGTATGCAAAGTTTCATGATCTTATTTAAAGTATTTTATGAATAACAGCGGTTTATTGTTTATTTTGGAGGTAACTGTTTTCTATCGAGAAAATTTTACGAAATCGTGTTTTCGTCTAACATAGTCCTTAACATTAATCCTCAACTTTACCATATATTTGTTTCAAAATTAATACTGCAATATTTTCGGCATAACGGAGGATCTCGCTAAGCCATTTGAGGTTATATTTCCCCTTAAGGCCATACCCCTAGCGAACGACCTTGAGCGTTTGGTCCGCCGACTCTCGCTACGATATATCGCGTAAGAAATCTGCAAGACGCCACCTACTGGTACGAACGCAGTACTAATTTTTCAATGTCAATTAACTATTTTATGGAAATAGACATGGCATACAATGATAAATGTATTTTAATTTTCTTTATTCGGTATATTAGTTGCATTATATTAGAATTATGTATTCTCTTATATTATCTAATTAATAAAAATGACTATTTTGATTATTTTTAACTATATGTATACTATACTGCTAATATTGAATTAGCTTTTTATAGTGTAAATTATAATATTTGTCGAAATGTTAATTATGGATTCGAACTTTCCATGCTAATGGTGCTTCATTTTTGTTATTTTCATTTACTTACATATTGAAAATATACTTGAATAGTAGGTATTATTATTTTATTTAGCTACTGAATTTTAGGATATGTTTTACCTTGAGGTCAAATATAATTTTGAGGAGCAATAGTAATTACTAATCTTTTATCTGCTATTCCTTATTTAGGAACAATATTTGTAAATTGAGTTTGAGGGATATTTACTGTTTATAATGCTACATTTATTATTTTAATATTTACTTACTGGGTAGGTAATTATTAAAATAATAAATGTAGCATTAGTAACTAAATAGATATTTGTGATTAGTAATACTGGGTGGGTATTAATAAATAGACACAAAATAAAATATAAAGTCATTTTTATTATCTTGAATGTAAGAAATTGATTACAAATTTTTTAACTTCCTTAAATTATAAACAAACAGCTGCAGCTATTAAATGAACATATGCGTATGCGGTAGTGGTAAGTTGCGAATTTACCGCTCCTATTTCAATCATACCTGCGACTGCACATTTATTTATTTATTTATTTATTTCATCTTTATTATACACCTTATATACTAAGGGATATAAAGGGCGGACTTAATGCATTATGGCATTCTCTGCCAGTCAACCCTGGATGATTTGAGAAACTGTGGCAGGTGTAATCAATCACTTCATAAATAAATAATAAGGATATAAAACAAAATAAAATGCAAATGAATAGAATAGATATATAGTTAGTAAAATATACATACTTACTTAATAGATAATATAGAATAAATAATAAATTTGATAAATAATTTTCACTACAATCATCGTTTACTATTACAAATTTTTAGTTACATAATTGGCATTTAAACGTAAATTTTGACTCTAAGCCTTTTGTGTTTCTCCGATAAGTTGTAGTTCGGTGAAGCTGCAACCTAATGGACCATGATTTGAAATTTTTATGAGAAGAGGTGGCTGACGTCAATTATTATTCTTCTTATTATTTTTTCATTACTGCCTTTTTCAACCTCACAAGATATTTGTAACTGCAAAAAAAAAACAACGTGTTATGTATGATTCAGACTAAATAAAGATTCCTAAAAATAGACGTAGATAAAGAAATTGCATAAAAAATTCATCATCATCATCATTACAGCCCTTTACAATTCCACTGCTGAACATAGGCCTCCCCCAAGGTATGCCACAAAGCACGGTCCTGAGCCACCTGCATCCATCGACTTCCTGCATGTCTTACCAGGTCGTCACTCCATCTAGTGGGGGGTCGCCCCACACTTCGTCTACCGGTACGAGGCTGCCACTCGAGAACCTTTTTTCCCCAACGGTTGTCGGTTCTTCGAGCTATATGGCCGGCCCATTGCCACTTTAGCTTACTAATCCGTTGGGCTATGTCGGTCACTCTGGTTCTACTGTCTTCGTATTTAGTACATTCTGTCTGGTTCTACATTTCTAAGTTTATCACGCAGAGAAACTCCGAGCATAGCCCTCTCCATAGCTGGCTGAGCGACTGCATAAAAAATTACTCAAATAAAATACAATAAACTTGTTAATTTTATATGTAGTAACATATTAAAATAATAAGTTTTTTTGAAATATTTATGTAAAACATAAAGGTTATATTATGTTCTAACTACGTTCACGCTTGCGCATATAAAACCGCGGAATTTCACTAGTTTTATTATCAAAATAATAATTGACAACCCTACCCTAAGTTTGCCTTGATTTTACCAACTCAAACTCGTTTTAGAAGATCAAAACATAGAGAGAAAGATAGGAGACTATTTTTTATTTAATATGGTACATCAAATCCGTAAAAATAGTTTAAAATACACACAATAAAATTTTGAAGTGCAGATAAAATATCTGCGACCAACATTTGCACAATTCTGACGTTCACAGACGTTTCACAACTTTTTGCCAGAACCAAAAATAAGCGCTGGCATGCGACAAAAATCGTACCATAAATAAAATAAAGTCTCTAGCTCGAGAGGAGAGGAGACGTGGTAGCTCAGATGGTTAGCGCTCGCTGAAAATTTCACAGTGCGCGAGCAAACCGGGTTTGATCCCCGCCAGCACCAATGAAATTGTAATTGCAATTTTAAGTGTTGATTTACCACGTGCTTAGCGGTGAAGGAAAACATTGTGAGGAAACCTGCATGTCTGAGAAATAAGAAAAAAAATATTTCAAAGACATGCGAAGTTCACCAACACGCATTGGGGCAGCGGGGTGAACAATCCCTTGCCCCAGGACCTTTTCAGAAATGAGCGGAGGCCTGTGCCCAGGAGTGGGGCGTATATAGGCTATAACTTTAACTTTAACTCTAGCTCGAATAGCCTACTAATGAAATTCAAATGATCGGTTTAGGCAAAGTAAGGCTAGGTAAGTCAAATTAGGGCATTTTACGGTACTTACTTAGATATCTTTTACCTAATCACAAGCACAAGTGTGTATTTAATCACAATACCTACTAAAGTATTTTGATTATGTAAGTACACATTTGTGCACCATAATATGTATACAAAACAAAAAATTAAATAAACAAACCTTTACATCTTCAACCATTTCAGTTGAACCAAGACAGGTATACTGTAATTCTATAGTTTCTTGACTCAAGTCATTTACTGCCGTATCGTCATTGTTCGTATTTAGCCTGCAATAAAGAATAAATTATATTAGATCTTGCGTGACAACAAAACGAATTACATACGAAATAGATACATATTTTAGCTATATATTTGAAAAGGTTTATATTATTTATAGTATGGTAACCACGAAAAATATCACATCAAATTTCATAAATTCTGGTTATAATTTCATAACTCTATGGACTCAAAAGTACGACCGACCCATTATCATTTTCAATTATTGGTAAACTTGAATAATTATTTTTGTCGTCAAATTCGCATTCAGGTATTTTTATTCTCCTCCTAAAATAAAAATATATTATGTAATAACACGTAGGAACTTAACGGAATAAAAGTAGGTGAACTTTGCATAATGCATCAAATTACAGAATTTCATTCATCATTAGAGCATTTTGACGTCGTTGACGTTTATTCTTCTTGAATTTAGGCATTTGCACTAATCAATCCACAAAATTATATTTTCACATTATCACAATCGTAGCGTCTTTTGTGGTAAAAACTGTATATATTACTCTACTCTATGGGTAAAAAACACGTAAGCGCATCTGTTGGTAGGTACTCAAATAATATTATGTTTGCGGCGAAACACGGAGACGTCGACGACGGCGACGAGCGATACAGCCACCTCGTACGAACGCATACAGCGTAGTGCCGCACACACTCTGCGCACGCCCTTTATCATAGAATTCGCACAATTTTTCGAATTATTTAAATTAAAAAAGAAAAACGGACTTAAAAAATTAAATAAAACGTGGAGAATATAGATTTTTAAATTATCTATCCATTAGTGTAATCCTCAAATGATTAGAGCGTTGCGTTTAGCAACAGATGCATGTAATCAAGAATTTTAGTAATTTTTTAACAGTTGATTTTAAATGTACTTATAGCACATAAAATCGAATGTGATGATAATATATCGAACATTAATAATGTACTTTTAGATGTAGTTTATTTTTCATAACAAATGAGAAAATAGAGTCTGAAAAATACACTTTCGCAACATTTTGGTCAAGGATACACCTTAATAAGATAAATTTCGCACGCAAACTAAATAAACCTTTGTCGCTGCGCGCGAGTGTCCGTATTACTTTGCATCTTTTTCCATTGCCACATCACGGCTGTTTTTCCGTGGTTACTTAGGGCTGTCAAGAATATATTAAAATATATATTAAAAACACATGCAAGTATAATATATAATAATAATAATATGTATTAATATATGCTTATTTATCTACGATTTATGCACGCTTCTATTTACGGATCAAATCAAAACTTTTGTTGGTAATCAAAGTTCTGATAAAATATTTTAATACAAAAGGCAAGTATATGTACGTAAGTAGATACTTGGATAGTGAAGTAAATTTCTACTAAATTTTGTAATACAGTTCGTAGATATTAAATAAATTATTACTTAATTATTTTTTTGCTATAAATACCTATCTAACAATAAAAATTAAATAAATTCGCGTTTCATATCTTCCTACTAAAATCCTTCGCTAATAAAGAACGATATATCTGAAATATTTTGTTGGTCATTTAGCGTCTATCCACGCAACAATTATAGTAGGAACGACGTTTAGCCATATTAACATTTATTAAATAATGGGTAACATAAATAATATATAGTTCTTAAATTACATTAAAACTTTTGAACTATTTTATCCTATAATTAAATATACTAAACACTAAACAAAAACTATTTCAACAATATTTACAAAAATTATATACGTAAACAGCGTTAAAAAACTTTAACTTTCAATCGCCTCCAACGCGCTAGCCCTGACTGCGTTATTTCGCCCGGGCGCGTCGCGATTTTAGGTAATTATTTCACGTAGGTAGCAAGGGTGATAGAGGCCTGCTATAGTGCCCAAGTGTATACGTAAGCACAGTTGCACTCTCTATTCCCTCACTATTATATTCCGATGAGACAAGACCTGCATCGTGAGACAAAAATATTAAAAGAAAAAATTGGTTGACCCTGCAGGCCAACTCTGGAACTTCACGCTAATTTCAAATGCAAAGCGCTCCAACTTTCACACCATTATGTTGCGAAATCTCTAAGTTATGTTAAAAAAACGTTTTTTTTTTTTCGAAATTCTTTCTCCTTCGATATCTCACGAACGAATGAACCGATTTTTATTTTCCAAACAGCATTTGATGTCATTTTTTGAGGTTAAGAGCTGATTCGTTTCTGAAATCGCCGATTTTCGAGATCTTTAGAACGCCGCAAATCTCATCTCAATCGATCAAGACGTTCAAAAGCTATGAAAGGTTCAGAATAGCTTTCTGGGATCTCAAAACATCGAGATCCTATGAAAACTCGATTTTCGAAAATCGGGGTGACACCAATAACTTCCCTATTTTTGAAAATTTTCATTTTCTTAGCGGGAAGTTAAAAAAGTATTCCTCATAATACCAGTTCCTCAAATATTATGTTAAACCACTAAAGTATTTTTATGTCCCAACTCTTATAAAAAGTATGTTAATTTCGTCTCGATCAACCGATATCATCATGTACAAGCACAAACATTTGCCTTGCTCAACCTAGTTGATGGACCCGTTACAACGTGTTTTTAAAGCGTTTAAGGCGTCTACAAAGGTCTCTTTAAGGTCTTGCTTCCCATGTTTTTTTAAGGCGCAACATACACTACCCTGTTTACATTCGTTCAGCTGTCGTATAGTAATTTCATCAAAGAAGGAATAATATGTTTTAGCAATATTTATCTGTAAACAATTAAATGTAAAAATAATTATTATTTCATAACTGAAGTTATTTGTTACGAAACAAGATGTAGTTGTATTAACGTGTACCACTGCTTCAGAAAATACCTGTGTCCCGGGAAGAACCAGCAAGAAACCCAGCGGGACTTTTTTAAAGAAAATTCTGTTTACAGTCATTACAGTTACCAAATAATTCATTAACAGTCGCCAATTCGTTTACCATGCAACTATTAAAGCAAATCCGTACATCTTAATACTATGGGAGAGCCCTAGAGGTGACCGTTTAAAACAAAAAATAAAAGGAAGTTACTATAAATGCAATACTAATTAAACAGATAGTAAAATCAGAAATGTTAAATTTATTTTCATTTTTGCGATAATATAGTGAAATCAATTACGTTTCCATGCTTTATTTTCTGAGGGATATGTTGAATAATTTCTTTTTTCTTTTTCAGGTACATCTACTAATCATACTTCCCCGAACAATTCAACGTGCATAAGCGCTTCCCATTAAGGTATCAGTTTATCGAGTGTCTTAATTTTTATAATAGAAAATTTGATAATGTATTTTAATAATAAAATATGAATGACCTAAATTACTACCAAACTGGGTAACTTGTATTTGACTTTAGCCATGTCACATTACATTGAGAAAGGAAAAATTAGCCGCCAATTTTTTTTTCAAGAACTGCAGTTTTTTACTTTTAACTTCTTTTTTGAATTTAAATAAAACAATATTAAAATTTAAGAAAACTTAAAAATTAGCATGAACTGTGATAATTCTAGATAGAATTATCCTGGTAATTCTGATCGGGATACTAGAATAAATTTATTAAATCCTTGTATTATCATCTGTTCTGGATACGCGTGCAAATTTTCAAGTCATCGGACGTCTACAAGTTGGCGAAAAGTACATTAAAAGATTCCGTTACATATATTGGTGGATAGATATATAGATAGGTACACACTAAGCTAATAAAAGCGTGTTAGAAGTTGAAATGCTTTCTGACATTTGATCTTAAAAATTAATATTTAAATTAGGGTAAGAACGCGAAAGTAATTAATAATTAAACTTAAAATTTACCCAAAATGTGAAATATTTTACGAAAAACATTCCACAACGTAAAGCGTAATGAACTAATGAAGCTAATGAATCGTGTTGATACATCGCCGCTCAGAAATGAACGTCTTAATTCACGTACGAACATGACATGCGAAATTATTTAAACCGATATTTACCAGGGTCGGATATGGGATGCCTTATATAGGCTTTTAATGGCGCGAGGTTGAGGCGGGTCAAATTAATAACTGTGCATAGATTCTACTGCTTTTCGGTCACTTCATTAGGATGATTGCTTTCATTTTAATTCAGTAGAAGACAAAAACAAATCGATTACGTTATACGATAGGAGAAATACAAAATAATTGAGCAACAGAGTGTGAAGTTGTTATCAATGACCGGTATTTTTTCGGATTACTACCTATAGGCATTCGTCGGGGCCAGGCCGACCCTTTTTAAAGCGAAAACTTTTATGATTAATTGTAACTTGAAGGTCGATAAAACTTAAACGCGAAACTGAAAAGGGAGAAAGATAAATACATCTATAGAGGATTAAGCCCGCGAGAGAGTGATTAAATTATTCGTGTTTAGGCCAACTTGCGTGTATTTCACGTCCCACCCAACTTGAGAGTAAATCAATTTTTGATCGAAAAATTACTTTACCTATAAATTTAAGTAGATGGCGCTATTACAAAACAACTCGCAATTTTCTGAAGGCGTCACTTCTACCGCGTTTGAACTGCACACAGATTTTTATTTTTGTTTCTATATCATTTTATATTTTATTAAAAACTATAGGAAGTAATTTGCGTCTTTATTATTGTAGAAATATAACATTTTGTAATAAGCTATTATTTAATAATAATAATAAATCTTATTTTAGTTAAATTATTGTATTGAATAATAAATATTCCATGATATTTTAATATACGACTATTTTACAATGTCGAAACGTTGAGAAAATAGGTAGTAGGTAACAAAATCATTGCGTATAAATGACAAGGTTATGTGATATTTTGTCAAAAGAAAATCTGCAAAATCTATTCAATTTGTGAATTTTAAATTTCTGAAATCTTAGGTAAACATTAACAGTACAGGCCAGGTGAGCTGCTCGTGTGGCCTGTGTGGGCTGCTATACGCCAAATTCAACAATTTGGAATAAAGACTTAATGTTACAAGTATCGGTTTTAAATTATTGATTTTTATTAGTTTCTGATTAAAATTCGTCTTTGTTTACCGAAATCTAGCATCAATAATCAATCGATATCTAGGTGTTTTCAAAACCAGCTCACAAGTAATGAACGCATGTTTTGCACACAATTTACTCATCTTATGTCTGAAAGTACTGAAATGAAATTCATAAATGGTGCGATCTCAAGCGTAGAGTACGCCCCGTGTTCTTACCCATGGGGTATTAACGAGTTGCGTATTAATCCGCCAATTAAAACTTTGTCTATGCAAAAACGTTTTCCAAACAACTTGTTAGTAATTTCGATATGGGTACAAATCTTTACAATTCAGTTGGTTTATCTTCGTTTTAAATATGCCTCAACGAATAGCTGCGCTTATTCCAATATGTTAGCTTGTGATTTTAAATACATTATTCTTTTTATGTTATAATTACTTAGTCTAAAATTTTAGTTATAAGTTTACAAAGTACAATAGCGTGTATACTTTTGAATTCGCTATTATTTTATACGTAGTAGCGGGTAAGGAAGAATTATACCCTCACAAAATGCGAGTATAAAATAGCAGAACAAACTTTTCGGTTTCACTGATGCATGAAATTTAAACCCACTCTTCATAAATGCAAATTATATACTATTTTATTGCAAACCAAATTCAAAATATTTCACTCACTTATCAGGTAGTACTTTCAAATTAAACACAAATTAAAACCTTTTTCAAGTTTTAAAAAATAAATTCAAAATAAAAATAAATCAAAACATCCCTCAAACGGAAAGAAAAACCACCGCATCGATACGTATAAAACATGCAAATTCTCCAGTTACTCTTCTGTAAAGAAAAAAAAACAAACGCTGAATCTTTCACACCCACACTGAAGGCGTTTCATGAAAAGCAACGCTAACATTTTTCAGCGCCTCGTCGACTTCGCGCCGACGTTCATTTGCTAAAACATCCCCTTGCATAGGCCTATTACACAGATCTATAGCGAGATAGACACGACGCACAGTTTGAAAAGGAAACGTCTTACTGCGCGCTTGTTTTTAATTAGGAACTTTTAATTACAGTCTTTCAAACGGTCCTTTTTAAGGTTTTATCCTACAAGACATTTTAAATGCATGAGTGTTTGAATGTTTCTATTTCATCTACCTGTTCTTACAGTGTAAGGGTGACAAACAAGCACACAGTCCACCGTATGATAAATGAATGCTGTTACCCACAAACATTTAGATCAATCCTCAACATACAAAAACATTTAGAGTAAAAATACAGATGCGTTGTCACCCCTGAGGACTAAGATGGAATGCCTCGTTTCCAGTCAAAACCCGGTTCCTTACACTCATAATGCAAAGTACAGCAACATTAAGTATTGGTATTATGTGGAAGCGTGGTGCTACCCCGATAGGGCCCACCCATTGTTCTACAACCGTAATATAGCTGCAGCCTGACTATTATGTATACGTATTATGTAGTTAGTTAATGACACTAATATATTCTTAAATATTTATTTTAAAACCCAAGAACCAATAGATATAAATAATATTTAAATACCAAATCAAAAAATTTGTTACAATTTCTTTACATGTGTCCAATCTAAACATTTCTATATCTACTCTGCCAGTTGATGAATGCACCAAGTTTGTTCATGTCAAGACGCGGGCACAAAAAAGAAATCGCGAACTGCGTCGTAACCTACCGGAAATAGCGTTGTGAGCGCCCTCCGCCCCGATTGGCAGTTGGGTCATAGGAATCGGGCCTTGGAAATAGTACATCTCACACGTACGCCATTGAAATATTTACGTTTCGTTTCCTACTCGTTTTTACATTTATTTCCCTATCATAAAGCGAGGTCGTCAATATTCCGGTGCGTCCCATGTTATTTCTGTTAGTGGAAAAGTGGGATGAGGTTTTAGATTTCAAGCTATTGAGCTCTTCTCCTCTTGGTCAGCATCACCATCACCAAGTCCAGTTACTGTTATATAATCTATCTAAAGTCCTTTTTGTCCAAGTGATTGCCTTACATGAAGATATTTGCCATAGTTACCACGCTGCAGGTGGTTTGGTACCTGCAGTTTATTTAGTTCTAATTAGGATGCCCATCACCTGGTTTGTTTCCCTTTGTTGCCTCGTATGACACCCACGGAACATATTCTTGCACCACAACCACCAATTCTTTCTTAAGTCTTTAATAAAGTAACTTTAGTTATCTTCATACTGATACCTACTCGTACTTCTCTTTTACAAAATATTGCTTTTATTAAAATATATATAGGTGATTTTTTTACCGTTTTTTTACCGTGGAAAAAATGGGAGTAACAGTCGAAGGGAATAGAAGCCTATGGCACTGATATTTTACAATTTTTCTATTTCACATTAACATATGAAATTGATCTAACATTAAATACTACTAATTTGAAATAAATTTTCGGTACTAAAAATATCAATAAAATTTTGTTCTAAATAAATAAAACAATTAAAAACTATCGAAATTAAGAGTTAAAATAATACGTATATGCAATATATGTATTTTATATATATATATATATATATATATATATATATATATATATATATATAGCAATACATATCCAATTTTATATATAAAAACTGAATAGTGTCCACATATTTTATGTCAACATAAAATCTGTCGACGCTTAAAATTTTGTGTTTGTTACTTTTTAAATAAAATAAATTAATTTCTATAGTTCTTAAAGTTAGTAAACAGCAGCCTAATTCTGTTTTGTTTTGTATGGTGAGTATAGAGAATTGGAGGCCATTAATCTCTTATACCTAGAAAAGCAAAATACGCCGGTCTAGCAATTACAACCAAAACAATTTTTTATTCTTCAACGAAAATTTGTAATAAAATGAATATTTATTTTATAACAATAAATAAAGCTATATGATTCCATATTGAATGTCAAATGTCATTTTTATAATAGCTTGTCACGAGTGCGTATAAAAACCTAGCAATAAACAAATGGGTGCTTTAAAAGTTTTACGCCCGATTCTACATCGTCACATCTGGCAATAAATCGTAAATGACAATTCCATGCGACATAAAATTGGATCAGTGGGCTTTGAGTAATCCAAGGGCCGTATTTACGAGGGCCCACTTTAAGACCTAGTATGTACACCCTAATAGCACTATAAAACGACATATAATGTCGGTAAACGTTTAACGTGCGATCCTCCCGCTATTATTAGAAAAAGTCGATTCGACATCGATTTCGCTGGGCTACCTCATTACGTGAACCGTTTTACCGAATAGTGATGCTTGCGAGGAAGGGTGCAAATTTGTGCAGATAAAAAATAATACGAAATATTATTTAATGCGATAAAGGTTACAATTATTTTACTAAAGTTTACGTTTACGTTCCGGAAGAGCTATGCTGCAGCTGTATTAGTTAGCCGTCTTGACCGAAATTCGGAGGACATAATTATTACACTATTTTACTGCTGATATCATCATTACGTATTTTATCACTAAAAGTAATGATTCCTCAATAAGTAACCGCAAAATCTACAAAGAAAACATATCGTACATTTGACATGATTAATAGCCGCGAAACTTTTCCTTTCCCGCCGAAAACATTACTCAATTCGTGTAACACTAAAAAGCGAACGGGAGCTGAAAAAAGACCGTACCGATGTATTTTTTCAAATAAATCTCCAGCTGGAAAAGTTCTGGAGCGCTGCCCCGCCCGCCTGTCTTTTCCTAACATCTGAATTGCAAATGTTCCGCGATGACGGGTTTATATAAAACTAAAAGTGTCGGCCAAACTTCGTATTAAACTTCCCCGCAGGTGTAGAAACAAAAACCACTTTATAATTATGATAATTCCGGACGCATCCCGTCGGATCGAATTTGCATGGACCGTATCCGCGGCTGTGTCAACCAAGCAAGGTAGCCCGATGAATAATGCATACTTTATGCCACTTACCTTAGACATTAACATATTTATTAATAAAATAAATAGTCGCCCTCCCGGCTCGGTTTCCCGGCAATGGATCTTACACATTTTCGCTGTTGACACTGTGGAAATCCGCGCTAACTTCGCGGATTGTAGTAAATTGTTAACTGAAACGGCGTAATGTATGGCATGCATTAAATAAATTGAGTTAGGACTGTAAAAGCGACGATGTTCATTTGTCTAATGTGTACAGTATTAAAGACAAATATCGTCGGGCACCGCGCCGGGAGTTTCTGATGCGGTCTCGCTTTAAATTCGTAGGTGGAGGAATTTTAACTGTGTTAAGTGGGTCGTATATGACATAGTCCATATTTTACAACATATTAGTGCTGTCAACATAATAATTTATCACATAAAATAATACTATATGTTACATTACATAATACGAAATTATATGTTGTTGCACTAATGCAATGAGATTTTTTGTAGTGGTCAAATTACGTATACATATAGATCTTCATATTTAGACATATTGCAGTTGTATATTGACACAAACCAATAATTTCGGGAGAATTTTCTTCATTTTCATATAATACATACATATTAAAAATAACTATATAGTGTATACATATATATATATATATATATATATATATATATATATATATATATATATATATATATATATATATATATTTGTTCATAGATTCACCTCTCAAAAACATCTTCTGGGGTTTCTAGCCCATCGCCATCAAGCCCAAAGTCAATATTCTATTAGTCGCTTTTTACGACATGTCAGGAAGTTCTGTCAGTTGGCACGTTCTCTTTTGTTATCTGCCCCAGATAAACATACAACCTAAAACTCCGAGAACAACATGGGACAAATTTAAAAATAAAATTTAATACTAAACGCGATAAAATTCATAAAATTAGTTTCATTTAACGTGATAGAGGTTTTTTTCTTAATCTGTCCGATATCTATCTATTTATTAATTACTTTATTTATTGAACCCAAAAACATTAGATAATCAATGTCAGCTTTTGTACTATATTGGGATATCTATAGCCACCGTGCTAGGTCACAGATCTATTTTACAGATGCTTTTTTATTTTTTTTAATAAAATAAGGGTAACAAACGAGCACACAGTCTACATTATGGTAAGTGGATGCTGTGGCCCATAGACATCTTCATGTATCCTCGATTAAGAATTAAACTGCAGATGCGTTGCCAGTCTAGAATTCTAAGATGGAATGACTCATTTCCAGTAAAAAGGGTCTCCGGTTCTCTGCACACAACAGCGTTAAGCTGCTATTTTACGCTGGTATTCTGTGAAAGCGTGGTCGTTCCCCGGTTGATCGGACCCATTCGTACTACAACTGTAATACAACTGCAGCATGGTAAAAAAAAAACAAAGTAAAGTGATAAGACCTTCGCATTAAATACAAAAAAAAAAACAAAGTATATATACAAATACAAAGTTAAATTTAAAAAGTTATAATTACAGCCTATAACGTTTCACTACTCGGAACAGGCTTTCTGAGAGAGTTTTAGGGTAAGAAAGTGTTCGCCGCGCTGTCCCAATGCGTGTTGACGAACATCACATGTCATCGAAATATTTTTTTTTCTTATTTCTCAGACATGCAGGCATTAGAGAAACTAACGATATTTTCCTTCACCACCAAGCACGTGGTTAATCAGCACTCAAAATTGCAATTAACAATTTCATTAGTGCCGGTGGGGATTGAACCCGGGTTGCTCGCGTACTCTAAAATTTACGAAGAACGCTTAGCCCCTAAAATCTACTATACTCTCTCTCGGCTCTCGGCAAATACAAAGTAGGCGAGCATAAATCATACAATTTGCCTCTCCGTTGTATAGTTTCAGCTGTATACCAGTTTAGCTTGGACCTCATTCTCGACTTGCAATATTATAAACGTCGTAAAATTGCTAAAAACATCGTGATGTGAAAGCCTGGGAAGTTGGTCTCGGAGACGACGGGCGGGACGGAGCGACACGACGAGGGCCTACCATGCTTTCGCCTCGCGGAAGTAAATTCATTTGTTATTCACCATGTTTCATTGTGCAACACTGTTGCATATTTCATAAGTACCCAGTTACATTATGATTGGTTGCTGACATGAGTATACCAGTGCTTATTGAATGATATATGGATATATATATATAGAACGAAACTAATTTTTGACGACCCCGTGGCGCAGTGGCTTGGCACTGAATTCTGGTTCTGAGGGCCGCGGTTCGAATCCCGCTCGGAAAAGTATTTGTATGGCCCATAAATGATCGTTCCGCGACTTAATGTTTGTCCTTGTGCAATTTATGTTTGTGTACTGCCGCTACGATACAGAAACCGAAAACACTTTTTTACTGGACCTGAGGTATTCCATCTTAGTCCTCAGGGGTGACAACGCATCTGTGTTTTGATTCTTAATCGAGGATGAATCTAGATGTCTAGGGCCACAGCAACCACTTACCATCAGGTAGACTGTGTGCTCGTTTGTAACCCTACCCATAAAAAAAAGTTGCAGAAGAGGATCCCAAGCAGATCTTGTCACACTTAACAAGCGCTTTGACAATCGTCAAACCAACTGCCAAGAGTGATGACTAGGTCTTCCATATTACCGAGGAGTCACCTTGTACCACCCTCTTGCGTGTTTCTGATAGACAGTAGCAGTGCTCCAGACTGGAGGGAATAGATTGCCGGTATAGTTACAGGTTGTAAGGACTTCCATTTTAGTTGTCAGAGGTGACAAGGAATCTGTAGCTGTCTTTATTGGAAGTTGGCTATATTGATTGACTTCGGCAACCATCAGGTGGACCATAAGTTTTTTATCAAGTCAATTTTATAGACTACAGGGACATTTATATCCTACATGGACTTTTACAGGCTAAAGAAGAAGAAATTAAAAGCACATCAATTGTATACACACATACATACACAGAAATCGCTTGCGCGCGCGTGTGTGCGTGTGTCTGTGCGTATGCGTGTGCATGTTGTGTCTTAATTTTCGGCTTCTTCCATCCAGTTCCTGAGCCTCTTTTTTATAAAATTATGTCGTATAAGAGCAAAGTGTGCAGTGCCATGACAACATGTGTATGTTTAATGGCACGAAGAAACCGTTTTTGTAGTTAAAACTATTACTTTGTGGAAATAAATAAGTAAGAAAATATTGAAAGAATTTTTATATTTGGTCCACTTGATATATATATTTATATATATATATACATATATATATATATATATATATATATATATATAAAATATTTTTTTTTTGTAAAAAAAATTTTTTTTGGTTTTGGATTAATATATATATGATGTATTTATGTATATATGTATATATATATATATATATATAAGTTAATATATATATAAAACGAAATATTTCAGCTTTAACAATCACAATCACAATCATCATAAATTTCCCCTCGTTACGGACGTGCAGCAAACGAGCGGAACGAGCTCTGGGGAGGGGCTACGTACAGATAGTAAATTTATTAAATAGCTAAATTAAATACGTGGATTGCAACCGAATTGGCGCTAAAAAACGGAGTAGCGGTTCCCGCTTGACCGTAATTTATCGACCCCCGGGGATGGCGATTGGACCCGAATAGGGGTTTGTGAAATATTCTAATATACTTGTATATTATTTTGGATGTGTTTTACGATTGTAGTAGACTGATACCTTGTTTTAAAAAAAATAGTATCTGTTAAATCTAATTGCTAAATAAAAAGTTATTAATAAGCCTGATAATAACTGTAGATAACTCTCGCAGCGCATTTTCGACTAATTTTTTTTAGTAATACATACAAACAAGCACACAGTGCACCTGATGATGAATGAATGCTGTAGCATATAGATATTTGACCTACATAGAGTCTCAGTAAAGAAACGTTGTTACCCCTGAAGACTAAGAGGACTTGCCTCCTTACCAGTAAATAAGGGTCTCCGTTTCGCATCACTCACCATACGAAACAAATCGGCATTATGTTGCTATTTCAGGCTGAAATTCTGCGCAAGTGTGGGCCTTCCCTGATAAAGCCAACTCATTCGTGCGTTAAGCGGGGCTCCACCACATACAACTTTTATCCAAGTAGACCCCAGATGCGTTGTCACCCTAACTAACTAAGATGAACTACATCACAGGCTGTAATTTTTCCGAGTTCTCACCTTCACCAAACACACAAGACCCTAGAAATAGGCACTTCTCTCCAATTCTGCACCAAATAGGCATTTACTCCAAATCTTGTCTCTTGTGGTGGCGCAAGAGAATCCGAGAGGTGACTATTCGATTTGCGAGAAAGAGCCTTTGGTCGATAACATACATATTTAACAACGATACATAGCGCTATACCTGACCATCTCGTATAACGCTTGACGTAAAATACTCGAATACCAATTCACTATTTGTGTGTTTGCACAAAATGAGCCGCAGAATCTTCTCAAAATAATAACAAAAAATGGGCGTATGCATATGACCATACGATAGAATTGAAAACTTACGTAATAATATAAACGTAATTTTTGGAACGATGCACTTCTTGTCGGACAGTAAACGTGGTGATGAAGATTGGAGTCGACTATAGACGACTCAGTGCGTCACCGAGCCGAACGCGCTTGATGTCAAGTGGAGCTGAGTAAACACGATTCAGGGTCACCCACACAAACGTGACGATTCACTTTCATTCACTGTTCAGAAAGAACGCGACTGAAGAAATTTTCACTTCAAAAATGTGATCCTCCACCCACCAAGCGTGGCAATTATAGCAAATTTAGCGGCCTATGTTTAGCAAAAGACTTTGATAGTCTTTTATAGAATAAGCGTGACAAACTAGCACACAGTCCGCCTGATGGTAAGTGGATGCTGTGGTCCATAAACACCTACATTTATCCTCGATTAAAAATCAAAACGCAGATGCGTTGTCACCCCTGAGGACTAAGGTGGAATGTCTCTTTTCCAGTAAAAAAAGGTCTCAGGATCTCTACACCCACCATACGAAACACAGCAGTATTAAGCTGCTATTTTACGCTGGTATTCTCTGAAAGCGTGGTCCATCCCGTCCCGAGCCGACCATTTCGTGCTACAACCATAATATAACTACAGCGTGGCTCTACTTACTACTAAATCTAATGAATGACACCTGTCACCGAATTGTCATTTATACATGTCGGCCGCCAGGCGCGCTTAGATCTGACTTCGTATTATGCACCGTGGAGTACTGCGTCGAGTTTCCCGCGTTCTGAATAATGCATGCATTCCCCACACATTAAACTACAACGGATTGATTAACTATGGACACCCTGTTTAGTCATTCATTCCCTAACTGAGGATGTGAGGATGAGGCAGTGAGGCTTCTTAAGCCATAGACGCTACTGAGGGTAAATGTGTTAATCTGGCATGTAAGCCTTCGAAAAATAAAATAAAAACACTTAAAAGTAACACTTGAAAGTAATATATTATTTTTATAAGAATATTTTTGCTGCTTTGAGACTTTAGTAACATCAGTCTATAGCCAGCCTAAATCAAAATATGGTAGTTTTGTCTACTATTTTTTTTAATATATTAACGATTAGCGACCCTAGTTCGTCGAGCGACATATTAGTGAGGTCGGCAATTTTATTTTTATAATTTTTAATTACTTTTGAATAAGTTTCAGAAATAAACTTAAAAATTTTAATAATACCGATAGTCGCCTAATGGTCGAGAATTGCCCTTAAATCATTAAATTTTTAAGTATTGATATATTAAGTAAGCTAAATTTAACTTTCAATTACACGTTAATATAAAACACATATCTAATGCACATTGTACAAAATATAAAATAAACGCTTTTTAACACCCTTTTATTAGTTTTATTATTTATCTATGTATTATTCATCTATCTATCTGTGTAACGGGAACTTTAAATTTAATTTTCACCAACTTGTAGACGGCCGATTGACTTAAAAATTTGCACTCGTAGCATGGACTGTGTATGTATTATAGTATTCTATGTCATCGACCGACGACAATACAATAATTTTTGGCCTATAGGTGGTCAGCCCGGGGAGCGGTCAATGCTCCATATGGTAGTACAGAGCTGTTTTATATATGCCACAGTACTTCGGAACTTTGATAGAACGATTTAGGCTTCGGTGCATTTCCCTTGTAGCGCGAGGACAGCGCCGCCACAAACATGTTGTTTAAGTTTTTTAAACTCATATTATTGCCTTAACACAAACTCTACAGACTGTTGAAAAGGGAACATTTAAAATCACATAAAGTTCACAGCTCATTCAGTCGTACTGTTAGTAATTATATTTGTTGACAACATTTTAAAATCTTTGACGACAATCCACTCGGTACTAATTTGACCACAGACTATTATCTGTTTGACATTGGCAGTATGAATGTAAACCATGATTAATTTAGTTTAATTAAATGCATTTGTAAGGCATTATGTTTAAATTTTATCTTTCTGTACTTCTTTTCTATATTAACTTTGATTATGCTAAATCTCACACTTCATCGTGCGCGTATTATGCTTAAAAAGTGGTACAAAGTTTTCTCTTCACGTATTAATATAGATTAGTTTTACTTCAACCGCGCTTTATCTTTACGTTTTTTATAAAGAAAATCTTTCTCAAAAATAAATTGAGGTTAGAATGTCTAAAGTTTAAACTAATCCACACAAAGCAAATATAAATAAGAAATTGTCGGGAGTAAAAATTGAAACACCTCCGTTTATTGCACGTAAAATCAAACTTTAAATAAACCATCAAGCTGTTGAATACTTTTTCTGCTAAGGACAGAACAAAAAACAAATCTGTTTCCTTTTATTAACACGGTTTTGTTAGCTTAGAATGTATTTATCTTAATGTAGTGTCTATTTATTTATATAGTGGCGTTGGGTTGGGAGTAGTGTTGCTGGGATTGGTGGTGACGGGATTACTGCACGAAATTGAAGGAGGGCGGGAAGTGCTCTTCAAACTAGGTCAGACACATCATTTTATTTTATTTAGCGAATGGTTGCAAAATTAATATTTATATCTTTACTCCTAACACAAACAATTTAGTGGAAAAGTACTTCTTTAAAAAAATTAAGTTATGAAATGAAACACGATTTCACGAGCTTAAAGATTTTGATGCCTGGAATATATAGGATTAGATAAATACAACTCATTTTCTAAAAGTTTTTTTTTATAAAAGATTAACAACTGCTATATTCAGCTAAGCCCCACACTAGCAAATAGGATTTTTAAAAGGTCGATAAGAAAGAGATAGAAATACATAAGTTACTAGAGTAATTTAAATTTATGTAAGTTCATTTTATTTCTATAAATATTTGCAGATTAGATTAGTAAAGCAATAATAAATTAATTTCCCAATAAGTTTTAAAAATCCTCAAAATACATGATAATCACCAAATTTAAATTTTTCCGCTTCGTTTCTTCGTATAAGTACAGTATACGTGCAAGTCGATTTTCTTCGTTATTTTTTTTTCGCCAACACGGCCTTACCCCACTGATTAGATCTACAAATTTTCCTAACCTTAGATTAGAATAAAATGAAACAAACTTTATGATTTTCTCGCGTTTAATTTTTAATTCCCGACGTTTCAGATGCTTTACAGCAGCCATGATCACGGGAGAGATTCACTTGTTTGACGTCCCGATTTCATAGTTTCCCTGAGCCACCTTAAGCTTTTGAATATTAATTTTTGGTTCGATCTATGCTTACAGTATCTTGAAATCCTGCATACCAACGCAAGATTTCAAGATAACCCTTTCAAGTTAATTTCGTGCAAGAATCATTAGATTAGAATCATCTTAAATATTTCGTACGTGACTGGTTTGAACACAACGTCGTAATCAATTAAGGTTTCTAGAAGTTACAAATTCTCTTGGATTCTTTGGTGATAATTGGCACCCGAGATTTTCATAACAATCATCATCATTACAGCATCACCATCACCGGTCTCACTGCTGAACACAGGCTGCACCTAAGCAATGACTCAAATTACGGTTCTAAGCCACCTAAGCATCCTTCAACTTCCTGCATTTTTACCAGGTCGTCCCTCCGTCTAGTAGGGACCACCCTTCACTGGTGGCTAACGCGCGGGAATCTTTCTTCCCCATCGGTTATCTTTTTTCAAATTCGACTGGCTGGTCCATTGCCAATACAGTTTATACATCCATTGTGATGTCTCCGTTACTCTGGTTCCACTACAGATATCTTTATTTAATTAACATAAAGAAACTCCGATCATAACCCTTGCCATAGCTCGTTCAATGATCTTGTGCTTCCTAATACGGCCTGCTGGCATCACGCAATGAGTGTACACTCTTGTTTTAAATTTTTGCGGTGTACAGTCTACGTGACGTGAAGATGTGTCGTAATTACTCAAAAGCGGCTCAGACAAGTAGGATCCGTCTATTACTTTCGGTCGAGGTTGAACTTACCTGGTCGGGCAATTTATCCTTGGTAACTCGTCAACAAATTCGTAGTGCTCCCAACGACAACGGCGTAGGTGTTCCATGTTACATCCGTTACGTATGACCTTTAAATCCGTGAGGACTGAGGTGGAACGCCTCGTATTAGTGAAAAGTAAATATATCTAACAATTTATACGAAATACATCTTTGTAGCTATACTACCAGCTAGACTAAATAAAGAAACATTAATCGAAAAAGATTACAGAAAGTTATAATCTTGGAACATTATCTATATTGGAACTTGGAGAATTATCCAATTATAATGTCAGAATATAGATTGCCTATCTCTTTCTTTGTGTTTTTAAGATACGAATCATGGACATATAATGTACATACTATATACATACTTATTTATAATAATACCACAATTATGTTGATTATACCATTTGGATTATACCATTGTTATTAAAACTTGTATTCCAAGCTTATATACTTTTTGATTTTGTCTGATGAGAAAATAAATTATTATTATTCATAGCAGTACAGCTGAAGTAATAATATAGATATTATGGTCTCGTATCGCGAATTAATTTTGAAAAGCAAAGTAATTTGAAATAAAACGCGCGAATCTTCGCAACATCTCCACGCCCTAATCTTAGTTTATTTAAACCTAATGGCGTGTCTCCAACAGGCTTCTTCAATGTTTTCTCCCCTTAGACAGGCCCGCTTTATTTTCACAGCAAAACTTTTATAATTTGATACCGTCGCATTTCGCAGATTGCTCGTTAAGCCACCTTTGTCGATCTGCTTGCGTTCCGAGGATAAATAGTCCAGGATTCAACGCAATTGCCCCTGATTATGTGTATTGTAAGAAATACGTTGTACTCGTAGGTTAAGGAAAAAAGGCGATTTAGTTTTGGAATGTTACGAAAAGCCTAAAATATTATCGTATTCTTACTGGAAAATCGGAGAGTTTAAACACATTAATAACGCAAAAACTCACCGATCACACTCTTGCCATTTTTACGTATTTAAACAACACTTCGTTTTCTTTTACGAGCAGTTTTCCTCCTTTATATTTTTTTATTGCAATTCATGCTTAGGTACTGAATGCAAGTTTGCAATTTAAAACAGTTTTTGCGTGTAATAAGATGGATCGTTACAATCTACATGACATTTGATAATAGGAATCGGGCATGAATCTCATGGCTGTTAGACGGGAAATGAAACTGCAGTCTTCAAAAGAAGTGACAACATACGGACAAACTATTTAAACTAAAATCTATTAGTCGGTTTGTGGCTCTCATCTATATGTAGTAGAGCCACGCTTCAGCTATATTATGGTTGCAGCACGAATGTGGTGGCTCGACCGGGGAAGGACCACGCTCTCACAGAATACTAGCGTAAAATAGCAGCTCAATACTGCTGTGTTGCGTATAATGAGGGTAAAGAACCGGAGGACCGTTTTACTGGAATAGAGGCATCCCATCTTAGGCCTCTGGGGTGTCAACGCATCTGCATTTTGATTCTTAATCAAAGTTAAATGTAGATGTCTATGGTCTACAGCATCTACTTACCATTAGGTGAAATGTGTGCTCGTTTGTCACTCTTATTCTATAAAAAAATCTCATTAAGCTTAATTATTTTAACCTTGTGGTCTAAGGTATATCACAAGTTCAAGGTTACAACTTAATTGTCTAAATACTTCCTTTTGAATCTTCATCCCTTTTGAAATAATACTAGTTTTTACAGAATTTGTCGCGTATATTTAACTTTTTAAATACCCGACGTTTCGAGAGCTTTACAGCACCCATAGTCACGGGAAGGACTGAGATGTTCAACGTCCAGATGCCATAGTTAACCGCGGTTACCATAGATTAAAATTTAACTTTTGTTCCGATCTACACAGTATGAACTTATGGTATCATGAAGTCTTGCAGTTGTATGCTTGGGTTGGGATTTAATTTTATTTATTATAGGATCCCAAGCAGATGGTAGCACCCAGCCATCTTCTCTATTGAAATTAGGATGTTTTTTTTGATTTCAATAGCCTCGCGAATCATCCTTGGAAGGAATCGGTGTTCTTTAGCGAGGATTTGTGGTCTATCAAATCTGATGTAGTGACGGGGGTGATCCTGTACGTGTTCACAGACTGCAGACTTCCCGGAGCGTCGATTCTTCACATCAGCTATATGTTCTATAACGCGGGTTTTAATTGATCTTTAAGTTTGTCCTATGTAGGAGAGACCACATTCACAATCAAGCTTGTACATTCCTGCATCTTGCAGAGGGACGTTACACCTTACTGATGGTAAAAACTGACCAATCTTCTTCGGCGGCTTGAAGTATGTTTTAATGGAAGCGCGCTTCAAGATGTAGCCAATCTTGTCAGTGACTCCTCTAACATATGGCAGTACAGCAGGTACACGCTCGACTGTGGCCGGCTTCACTCGTTCTCTGTGACGTAGGCGCGGGACCCGAAGCTTGTTGTCATACAAAACTTGCTTGACGTGTTGGAGCTCGGCAGCCAGGTGTTTACTGTCACAGATCCCTCGTGCTCTCTGAAACAAAGATTTACCCACGGTAGCTAACTGTGAAGGATGGTGGTGAGAATCACCGTTTAAATATCTATCTGTATGGGTCTTTTTTCTATATACAGTATGGCTCAAGGTGTTATCGGGATTCCGAATTACTAACACATCTAGAAAAGCTAAGGAATTGTTTGCCTCTAACTCCATTGTGAACTGAATTTTAGAATTTATAGAGTTAAGATGGTCTAAAAATGCAGTTATTTTATCTAAAGGTAGAATTGTGAAAGTGTCGTCTACGTACCGCTTGTAGAATTTTGGATTTATGGGAGAAGTAAGCAGGGCTTTCTCCTCAAAGTCTTCCAAGAATATGTCGGCGACAATGGGAGATACAGGTGAGCCCATCGCCACACCATCTACTTGCTTGTAGAACTCCTCCTTCCACAACAGGTAGCCAGATGTAAGGCAGTGTCTGAGTAATACTGCATATTCTATGGGCATGTTGTTTTTACCATTACCAGTCCGTACTGGTTTACATAATGATTTCTTATATTTACGCGAACACTACACATTGAAATAATACTAGTTTTTAGGGAGTATATTTAACTTTTTAAAAACCCGTATATAATTTTAAAAAAAAATAGGCGTAGAATATAGAACCTTTTTGTTTTTTGAACACGATTAAAAAGAAGAAATAATAAATATAATTGAACATGAGTACGCACATGAAATTATTAAAATATAAAAGTTCTTTTTTTTAAAATAATTCTTCCCTAAAGTCATTTTCGACGACATATCCTTTTATAGTAGCTTGGTAGTCAAGAGAATAATACATATGTACAACAGCAGGCGGTCCGAGCCACAGTTGCAGGAATCACAAAGAAGCGAGTTGCTAGCATTCGGTAATTGCAACCACGGTTCACGCTGACCCACTTCCACGAAAGGCAACAAAGCATTGGTGTAATGTGGCGAATAGTAGTGATGCTGCTTCCACGATAATTATATACCTATCGATATCACTAATCCTAGTCATTGAATTTTTAATAACGTATAATATGACATTCTATGTGTAACATATAATATGATATGTGTGAAAAATATAATGTAATTTATATTATTTTAAAAATAATTGTAATATAGTTTTAATTTAATTTTAAGGAGTATAAAAAATTAGACTTTTGAACATACCTTTTCTGATCAAAAATATGCGTCGCCTTTCGCACCCTATTTATTATATTAAAAATCTAACAGAGCGAGACAGTATTTCATGCCGACACACCGCCTGCAACTTTACAAGGCGTAGTTTCGGTCATACATGGAATACTGTTCCCACCTCTGGGCTGGGACTCCCCAATGTGAGCTCCTTCCAGCTCAGAGCCGTTCAAATGGTCGGCGACCGAGCACTTTCCGATCAGCTCTACTCACTGGCACTGTGAAGAGATATTGCATCTCTTTGCGTATTTCATTGCATTTATCACGGGGAGCGCTCTGAGGAATTGTTCGAACTAATTCCAGCCGAACAATTTCACCATCGCACATCGCGACAAAACTCGCGATACCATCCATAACATCTAGTGGACTGGCGATCCACCACTGTGAGATTTAAAAGAAGATTTCTTCCTTACACAACTCCCTTGTGAAACCGACTACCACCAGAGATTTTTTCGGTCCGATACGACTTAGGGACCTTCAAGAAAGGAGGCTACACCTTTTTAAATGCCGGCAACGCTTCTGCAATTCCCCAGGTGTTGCAGTTGTTCATGTCCAGCGGTAGTCATTTACCGTCATGTGAGCCGCATGCTCGTTTGCCCTTTCTCCTATAAAAACAATTATTAAAACATTCCGCCCTGTGTGCAAGCAGGAGCAAACGTCACCCCATCTCGCGGATATCAAATAAGGATTAAGAAAGAGGCCGATAAAATCTTATGGCCTCCGATGAGTGACGATATAACCATTTCTTAATTATATTAGGAATACATTTAAACTACCCAGACCAGAAACGGGGAGCAGTGTCAACATCCGAGACGTCTGGTACTGCGCCAGTTCGCCTTCTAATAGAAAGATATCGATATCCAGTAGTAAACAGACGTGGATCACTTCTAAATTAGTTTGACAGAATGACACATGACATTCAACTGAAGTTGGGACTGGGGAAGTAATAAAAATATTTTGGAATTAAAGAGCAAATGCATATCAGTTTTATATCTACGGGATAAAAACATAAAGTAACACACATAGTTCAGGAGAACAGTAAGCTGAAGGGGCTATGGGCCCCGCTATATGATTCGAAGAACCGAAGGAGAAGAAAGGTTCTCGAGAGGCAGTCTCTTACTGGTAAGTCGATGGATTCAGGTAGCAAAAGACGGTACTATGTGGCAATTTATGGTGGTTACCTAAGTTCGGCCGTGGACGTTTATGGAACTGTAGTGAATATGGTATAAATATAGTAAATATAGTAATAAGAACATATCAGGTATAAAACCTTATTGGATAATTTAGTATGACCATAAAGCCATTAAAATGAAAAAAATATTAGGATAACTTCAAATATACTTCGTAATTCTAGAACATTTTTCTCAATCGAACGTCGTTCTAAAAATTCAACAAACGTTACAAAAACTAAATAAATCAACTACGCTCTGCAGGTAATGTTGGTATAAAATACAGCATTGTAGAAACTTACGTGGCGAGGCCTTCGCGAGCGGTCAAGCCATTGAAAACTTTTTCATGCATGCTAGCTCCAACTTGGAAATTCAATTGTAAATTCGTAATGTAAACGGATTGCAGCGCAGTTACCCACTTACTGGTACATATGCGATGTGATGCACGCCACAGTTCTAACTTGTAACCGAATAGAACTGAGGACGTCAACAGGCGACAAGATTGTATACTAAAATGATTATTATCTCCCCAAGCGCTGATAAATATTATTCATTGCTTTATAATTGTTGAACAGTGTAATTAATTACATCTATGCGATTATATTATAGCTGTGTGAAAGCGTAAGAACAGTTTTCCTACGCTTTCACATAGCTTTAATTTTTTGTTTTCTTAGAAAACCCATATTTCGTTCGGTAGATGTAATACGAGACGACTACGAAAAATATCCTAGGAACATTTCAAAGCTTCCAATAGATAGCAGGGTAACCTCATTTACACTAAGCTGTATGTATCGTTTGTCAGCCTTAATATAAATATAGCTATAAATAAATTAAAAAAATTTAGGTCACGGGTAGCAGTGTAGATCATAGAATACACAATAGAATGGCTGTCAACCTTACTTTGTACGCGGATAGGCGTCGCCGGGAGCACACATACAAGCAATTACGTCGTATTATCAGTTAATCACTACTACAAAACCGATTCGCTGTGTTGACAGACGGATTTTAACACATATTTATTTGTAAATAGCGTGCAATTTATCATTTTCTAAATAATTTGCATGCGAAATTCGGAAACGATTATAACGTCAAAACACATCTCGTGTTGACATTTATACGTGTGAATTGACGCGTTAGTGACATTTTAGTGGCTACACGGGCTCCGCCTACTCCCCCGTTCTATTATGTATGTATTATAGTATTCTATGGTGTCAATGATGCCAAGCGTTTCGTACTCAGAATCGACTCGCCTACCAAGTGTGACGGTTAAGCCTTCGCGTTACTCCCTTCTTTAATTTTAAAGGATAGGAATAATAATAATAATAATCTTTTTTATATTTACAATAGCTAACAATATGTCTATTTATATACTAAACAAGAACTTTTTATCTTAAAATATAACAAATAGCATCCATTGGCGAACTAGGCTCAAACCTATATTTCAGCATACGGCGCCACTCTCCACACAATAAAAGGTTGAAAAAGATATTATGTTGCCTGCTTATTTACTTAGAAAATGGGCTTTATCATTAAAAGAGTTTTAATTAAATTAATCCAAAAACCATTGCTCTATAAAAATTTAGCTTTTTGACAAAATTAAACAATAACTACTCTTAATGCTTTCTAAGTCATATAGTAATCTACTTTATTACAGAAAAAACCTTTTCGTCTATAAAATATTACATCTATCGATCGTAGCTGACGCTACGAGTACGTCTGACGATTCTATTATTTCTTAAAGCATTTTGATTTAGTGCGCTCACGGAATAGGGTACAATCGTTAAATTAGAAATGATCGAAAGGCAACGCGACGTAGGCAACGTAGACATAGACGTATATGATATTTATGAAGGTCTTACTTATGCATTTTATTGTTTACTAAACATTACTTTTATATAAAATTGAAGTGCCAATCAAACTAATAAAGCTCTTGATGGTAAGCGGTTACTGCAGTCTCCACGGACTGCAACCAACATAAAACCAAGAAGGCTAAAGATCAGAACACAACAGTGGACGCACTTGACGATGGAATAGTTCAGAGTGTACCCAGACAAACGAATAAGAATAAAAAACGAGTGTTTGAACATCTGTAACGTACGTATATATTTTTCGTTAATGATTTGTGTTGCAATTTATCACACTTAATTTCGGTGGTACGACCTACACTTCTTCTACCGGTAAGAGGCTGCCACTCGAGAACCTGCAATTTTAAGTGCTGCACGATATTTTCATTCACCACCGAGCATCTAGCAAATGCTCGGTAGTGAAGGAGAATATCGTAATTGCTAAAAAGAATCAAATATTTTTAACACATGTGACGTTCCCTACAACACACACGAGAAGCACGGCATAACTAATCGCTCCATATTTTCTCGTAAATGAGCCCTGTGCCCTGCGTTAGGTTGGACGTTAGGTTTTAACTTCGCATTACTTTTTTTATGATACGAAATATTATCTTAAAATGGGCAGAATTATAGCGCCATAAATAGCCTCTACTATATATTGTATCTTCAGTTCTTAACTTTAAGCTCCATTTAAGCTTTTCGGTAAAAATAATCGAAATGAGCAGATTAACTTAAGCGGATACAAAGTTCCAAAGAAATATTTTATGAAAATCGCCATCTCGAGCGGCGACCGAATATAAAATTCGCTCAAGTCGCCAGCGTTCTCCTTGCACATAAATAAAACAAAAAGCAATTTAACCCCGTTGTATTAATAAGTCGGTATGAGTCTTAGTCGTTGATTAAATTTTGTCCGCCGCATTGTTATACTCCATTATTCAAGAATGTAATAACTGTCTACGACTGTATTGGGGCCGTCACTTTTGTTGTATACCTTTGTTAGGCATCGACTCTATATTAAGAAACTTATCTCTTTTAGGATAAAGCGCTGCGTGATACAATATCAACTACTCGTCTTTACTCAGTTTGAGATCTAAATAGAACTTTACCTAAAAGATTTGACTGTCAGTTAAAGAAAATAATTCGTTCTATCCTATTTATCTATCCTATTTTGTTTTTTGAAAAGAACATGCGGATGAATTTCTCCTTTCTTGAATTTTTCTAATAATACTGCCTATAACAAAATAATAATTATGATGGTAGCACAAAAGGTCGAACGCTTTTTAAATTTACGTACTGCTTGAACAGTACCAACAGAACCAAGTTTGGACGTGACATTGCTAAGTTTGCTCACTACAATTACCCATTTCCTTGGTCAATAAAAATGATCTCTGACCTATAACGTTTTTATTGGAAACGAGATATTACGTCCTAGTCATCATAGGTGACAAAGCATCTGAATTTTAATTCTTAATCGTGGACAGATGTAGGTGTCTATAAACATCAGCATCTACTTACTGCATAAAAAATTCGTTTGTCACCCCTGAGGACTAAGATGGAATGTCGAACAGCTTGTGACTATGCCTAATCCTTCTAATCATACCATAACATTGAGTGCGCTGCTGTTTGGCGTTAGAAATAGATGACAGTGTGGTACCAAAGTCTGAAATCACCTTACACATATTTCAGTAATATAAACTTAGCTCAATATGCAATAAAACGTCAAGATAATAATACGGAAATCGACCGTATAATCGAGGATCATTTTGCAAATATCTAGATAGGAGCGAATAATATTAGACTACGGCTATAATAAAATTTCTAACATGGCAATTGTCCATCGCAAAATGTCACTTCCACTTGCCTTAGGGTTCAATTACACTAGCATTTCGAATAAAAACTTAGGAATTTCCCTTTCAAGAATATCAACCATATATACGAACTTTTAATTTAATATGTGCTCACAAAATAGCTTAAACATAGAATTTATTGGTATGTGACAGCTGCGCTATTTAATATTTCAACATCCGTGGTTATAAAACTAAATACTAAATAAAGGCAGGCTTGAAATAGGTTTTTCCTCCTTTTCACTTTCAAATGTGCAACAACACATGGAATACAGTGTTCATCTCTTGGCCGGGACATCTCAGTGCCAGCTCCTTCCACTTGACCGCATCCAGCGCAGAGCTACTCGAATCATCGACGACCGAGTGCTTTGTGATCGTCCAGATTCACTGGCGCTGCGAAGGGATGTTGCATCCCTTTGCACATTTTCTATCGCATTTTCCACGAGAGTGCTATGAGAAATTGTTCAGATTAATTTCAGCGCATCGCGACAGAATTCACGATACCATCCACACCATCTGAATGCTTGGTGGTACACCATCTGAATGCTTGGCGGTACACCACTGTGCGTTTTCCTATAAGTTTTCTCCTCGTACGACCTCTTTGTACTGATACGACTTAAATGCCTTCAAGAAAAGAGTTTACTCACAGAAACAGGACAGGAACGCACCTGCAATTGCCCTGTGGTTGCAGTTGTTGCAGTTGTTCATGCGTGGCAGCAGTAGTGGCACTTACAATCAGGTCAATAAAAATATTTAAATGTCCACAGCATTTTGTTTTCGTGAAGACTTTTTCGCTAAGCTTTTACCACAGAGCGTCTCAAATATTTCATGCAGTCGAGAACCAACAGTACTGATTTACATCTAGTATGTTGTCACCCTAACATTACATTAAAGATTCCATAAACAATGTCCGAGTTCAGAAAATAGCACGGCCTCAGTTAAATAGACGGAATTGTCCGTCGTATCATAAGTCGATACAGTTCCGGCTTGCTCAATAATGCAGTTAGATCGATAAGTCACATTACTGACTATTGTGCAACACTATCGACTTTGTTTTTTGTTGGAGTTAGTTATTTTACAAACTTGATAATTGCAGAAACTGAGATCAAATTTGCTGTTGCTGTTAGTTTTTAACCATCGGCGCAAACAGAGGAGTATTATATGTTTAACGTGTGTATCAGCGTGTTTGTTTGTGGCATCGTAGCTGCTAAACGGTATGAACCGTTTTAGATTTAGTATTTTCGTTATTTGAAAGGTGACTTGATCGCGAGTGTTCTTAGCTATGATTCAAGGAAAGTAACCGTACGTTAGGTAAAATAAATTTTTAAATATTTTAGCCGTTTGAAGATCATTACCTCTTTGTTATATCCGGCACAGTAATATTATATTTTTAACATGACCGCCGAGCCGAAATGCCAAAGAGGGTTATAATTTAATCGATACATTTATTTACGGTGTTACTTTTAAACGTTAATTATCACTTACTTAAATCACGTATGGATTGTCTCTATACTAATCTCTTTCAATTTTTCGTGAAAAGAGAGAGAGAGAGAGCAACTTTAATTCGCAACTATATGTATTTAGATAAATTTGGTCGAATTTTATGATTTAGTCATAAAATTTTAAAATAAATATACCGAACAATTCAAATTTAACGCCACAGTAGCCTACTGTTGGAAGATAACAGACCGCGAATGTCATTAGTGTACGTCCGCTATTCGACTGATGTCGTGAACCACTCCTAGCTCAAGCATTTTAAACTTATATGAGTGGTTTAAAGGAGTATTAGTAGTGTTAACAACACCAATAGTATTATTTATAAAAAATCCTCAGTTTACCTTTAACGTAATACATATATAGTTCCTTGTGGAATCGACTACCACCAGAGATTTCTTCGAACCGATACGATTTAAGGATCTTTAAGAAAAGAGCCTACTACTTTTATAAAGGCCGACAACGCATTCCCCCAGTTTTGCAGCTGTCATGGGCGGCGGTAATCGCTTACCATCAGGTGAGCCGTATGCTCGTTTGCCCCCACTCCTATAAAAAATTACAAGACGTATACAGCTATTTTTAATCATCAGGTACATCACACACAACATCAATTACATTGTACGTTTACAAAATATTCCTTTTACGGTTCAGTTGACCTACTGACCTATCGAATTCGGATATAATTATGAGGTAGTAATAACATGAAAGCTTCTCCGAGATTACGTAAGCGGTTAACTAATTTGAAGAAAACAGATGTAACGAGATTTGGAGGTTATTTCTTGTTCTTCAGTCGGCCGGTAGAATGCTGACTATGTGTCCTGTGGTTGCAGCGAATGAGTCGGCTCAACCGAGGAAGATACCACGCTCTCACATAATACCAGCGTAAAAAGCAAAGCTGCTTTTTAGCATTAAGCAATGCTGCTGTGTTTCATACGGTGAGTGTATCAAGGTATAGTTCTCTGGGGTGAAAACGAATCTACATTTTGATGCTTAATCGAATATAGATGTAGGTGTCCGCGGTATACATCATCTACTTCCATTTAGGTTGTCTGTGCGCTCTTTTGTCTCGTTCTATAAAAAAAACTTGGCAATTATGTCTTAGTGACGAGCACTGGACTTTTAATTGTTTAATGATAATAATGACAAATTATAAGAAAACAACAAAAAAATGAGTTAAAGTAAATACTGATGATAACTTAGTAAAAGTTGACGTTTGACGGCTCGGTAGCGTAGCGGTAAACGTTAGGTCTCAGCGCTGGAGGGCTACGGATTCCAATCCCGCTCGAAACAAATGTTTGTATGACCTACAAATAATTATTCCGGGTGTGGACGTGTTTTCTTGTGCTATTTATGTTTGTAAACCACCTCCACGATACGATAGGTTTTTTTAATAAAATAAGGGTGACAAACGAGCACACAGTCCACCCAATGGTTATTGATCGCTGTGGCCCCTAGACATCTCTATGTATCCTCTATTAAGTTCGATTAATCGTTGTCCCTGAGGACTAGGATGTAGTTCCTCGTTTTCAGTAAAAAGTATCTCCGGTTCTCTACACTCACCATACGAATTACAGCAGCGTTGAGCTACTATTTTATGCTGGTAATCTGGTCGAGCCGACCGGGGATATCTTTTTTTTAAATGTACGAGAAAAGTACATTTACAGCGTACATATTAGTACTTAGGACCATTTTCAGAGATTTCTTCGTAATATTTCTATTCCCGACATCCCGGTATTGCTCACAATGTTTCCCTTCATCTTCACTTGGTAAGTCAGCACTTAAAATTGCAAGTAACATTTTCATTGGTGCCGGCGAGGATCGAACCCAGTTTGCTCGTGTACTATTAAAGTTATGGGAAGCACTTAATGTTTGAGTTACCGTGACTCTTGGCTTTGAACACAGTTATAAGAATTTAACATATCATTCTGAAAATCATTGCACATTCAATATCTGATCTAACCGTAATAAACTAAGTATTTACAACAAAACATACTTAATTGGATAGAAGCTGCAAAGCGATCCTTGCAGACAATTAGTGGATTGTCCATTGTTCAATTTGACTTATTAGCGATGCGGCTGATGCAATGTAATTGGAATTATCGGATGCAGCGGGCGCTGGTCGCCTCTGGTCGCCACCAAGAGCCTTGTAATATCTTCCCGTAATCGAATAATGCTTTTAGAACAATGCCAGTGTTTACCTGAAATGTATTTTGTGTTGCATTGTATTGTATATGGGCATACTAAGACTGTATGTAGTTTGCGCTTACTACGCGTTCAAAACTGTTTACTGTATATAACGTAGAAACGAATGAACCCTTATTTAGGTCCGAAACAAGTATTTGTTACTCAAACGTACATATTTTATAATTACTTAATATTATTTAAATGTGTTATATAAAATAATATATATTTAAATAAGAAAAAAAATATTTCGAAGACGTGAAGTTCGCTTACGCATTGGGGAAGCGTGCCGGAAATTTCCTTGTGATAAAACCCTCCCAAAAATTATAGGAGGCCTGTGCCCAGTAGTGGGACGTATATATTAACTTTTATTTCATTTTGTCAACTTACCACTCCCTTTTATGCGTAATACTCAGCGATCAGTGCATTACAGGCATTTTTAACAAGCAGTCGTTTTCTTAACATACCGATATCATATCAATTATCACGTTATAGCTACCTTTGCATTGTCCTACAGCATCTGTCAACATGTGTGGGAATTACACCCCACAATACTAAAATAATAATCTTTAAATATTATACTTTCAATTAACAGTAGAAACATTTTATTACGTGGTAGAGCCACGCTGCAGCTATATCGGATGCTGTGGCCCATGGACATCTACATTTATCTTCAATTAAAAATCAAAATGCAGATGCGTTTCCAGCCTTGAGGACTGAGATGGAATGCGTCGTAGCCAGTAAAAAGGGTCTCCGGTTTTCTACACTCACCATACGAAACGCAGCAGCATTAAGCTGCTATTTTACGCTGGTATACTGTGAGAGCGTGGTTCTTCCCCGATCGAGCCGACTCATTCATACTGCAACCATAATATAGCTGCAACATAACTATACCTCTCCTAGAAATATTCAAACGCCTTTGTCTTACATCCTCAATATTGATATTATAGGTTTTTTACTAGCATCGCGTGAAATCAGATGAAAATTGATTAATATAATTTTTAATAATCCGCACAGCATTCTAGCCGTGTGGTAAAGGTACTGGAGAGCCATTCTAATCTCGCTCAGACTGACGTCCGGGATATCATCGAAATAGTGTCAGATAGGACTTGCTCTTGGATCGCTACTCACACTTGCGTGTGGCTCCAACGATGATGTGTACAGCTGCCCATAGAACCTCTCAATCTTACTCAGAATCTCAGGTGTCCCGGAAACGATGCTGCCACTCTCAGTCTTCAGCTTTGACAGTTGGCTCTTACCGGTAGACAGATCTCTGGCAAAGACTTTGGAGCCCTGGTTCCGCTTGATCGCTTCTTCAATATGAGCAGAATTGAAGTTGCGCAAGTCTCGCCGCATGCATTTGGAGATCTGTCTGTTCAGTTGCCTGTATGCTGTCAAATCTGTTAACGATTGCAGCCTCATCCCCCGTCTAACAGCCATGAGATTAAGATAATAGATGAAATATGAGTGACAAACGAGCTTACAGTCCACCTTATGCTAAATGCATACTATGGCCCATAGACATTTCTATATTTATCCTCTATTAATAATCAAAATGCAGACTCGGATTTCCAAAAGTACTTATAGTAAAGCAGTATAGCTTTTATTTATAGATTTAGGCCAAGTTTATAGCACGAAAATAAATTTATATTTTATTAATAGAAAAACTAGGCCGCTATCAAAAATAGCAAACAATCAGTGGAAACTATTCCGCAGTATGCAAACGTTTTTTTTTTTAATTATAAATTTAAAGCCAGAATACAGATGTGCGCTCCCACACAATAACTGCACGGCGTTTTGTCAATACGGCAGGGAGCTAGTTGCACAGTGCACACCTTTCATTATAAAAATAACTGCATAGGCGTGAAACCATTGTGGGCTTAGGGGAAAACAATCAAATATATTTTTTTGTCCGTTTTTAAATATATACTCAATATTCACTGTATTCTTTCCACTTGTACTTTTACTTTTTTGTGATTATGAGTAGGAGGACCACAGTGAAGAGCTTACGGCGTAATAAACCCACCACGTTCTTGTGTTACAATATTATATAAGAAGCAGGTGACGACTGTGCCGTGTAGACGGTGTAAAAACATCCACTACCCCATATAGAGTTGCAGATTGTCGGAATTCTCCCGACATTATAAATGATCTTCAGACTCTCGACAACACTCAAAATCTCCAGCTTCTCTTCATATAACTGCTGTCTTTGATTTAATAAAAGTTGATTTAGTAATTAGACTGAATTTTGGAGTGCATTGTTTGTATTTTAAATCTTTCTTTTTTATTTTTTTCTTCTTATTAAATATTTCTAAAATATCCATATTGGTAAACTCAGTAAAGTCCAATGCCAATTATGGCAAGCTTAACGTTAAGTGTACTTAAATTAATTGTATCAACAATGTTAAGTCTTTTTCTAGCTTATTAATTTAAAAATAAACTTTTTATTTTGCTTTTTTTAAATAATTATTTCTCCCGACAACAAGCCCAAAATCCCTACATTTTCAAAATTTGTCCAGATATTTCGGTATTCCGATCTAGCATTCCTAACCCCATATCATCCCGTGAGTGTCCTAAGAGGTGACAAGAGGGGAAAAATATTATATTATTTTTCCCCTCTAATTATAATAGTATTCCTAATAACGACTAAAAAGAAAAAACTGCGGTTGCCAACCAGCTTGCCAAGCATGGGAACTATGCTATGAAGAAATCTATGGGGGAGGACTACGTTCAGCAATGGATTTTATTAGTCTGTACCGGTATTTGCTTCCCTCTGTCGCCTCTCACGACACCCACATAGGATGATATTGAGCAGCGGATATTCTTACACCGCCACTTCACCGCAACTTAGACGAATCTTACAAAACCCCATATGTCAAAATTCATACAACTGCAACCAAAAAGCCTTAGCTAAAGCAATATAACCTGTAAACTACGCCATATGGTCCCTTATACTTACGCTACTGGGCAGCGTTAAGCGGTGCATGTAGCGGGGCGTGTATTCTGGGGGCTAGTTTCACATACAACTCAAGTGGCCGCCATTCATCCCTTATACTTACGCTCCTGAGCAGCGTTAAGCGGTGCATGTAGCGGGGCGTGTATTCTGGGTGCTAGTTTCACATACATCTCAAGTGGCCGCCATTCATCCCTTATACTTACGCTCCTGACCAGCGTTAAGCGGTGCATGTAGCGGGTCGTGTATTCTGGATGCTAGTTTCACATACAACTCAAGTGGCCGCCATTCATCCCTTACACTTACGCTCCTGAGCAGCGTTAAGCGGTGCATGTAGCGGGGCGTGTATTCTGGAGGCTAGTTTCACATACAACTCAAGTGGCCGCCATTCATCCCTTATACTTACGCTACTGGGCAGCGTTAAGCGGTGCATGTAGCGGGGCGTGTATTCTGGGGGCTAGTTTCACATACAACTCAAGTGGCCGCCATTCATCCCTTATACTTACGCTACTGGGCAGCGTTAAGCGGTGCATGTAGCGGGGCGTGTATTCTGGGGGCTAGTTTCACATACAACTCAAGTGGCCGCCATTCATCCCTTATACTTACGCTACTGGGCAGCGTTAAGCGGTGCATGTAGCGGGGCGTGTATTCTGGGGGCTAGTTTCAGTGGCCGTCTGGGGGGTGTTTCTGGGGTTCATACAACTCAATACAACGCCATTCACCATTCTATGTTTATATTGCTATAATATTAAGGAATTTATAGATTATAATAATCAATGGGAATAAGGTGATCGCTACCAACTATTTCTTATTTATTGTGTGTAGTTAATTGTGTAACAGAATATATGATTGTTAAAAAAAAAACCCGCTGGATGTCTTGCTGGTTTTTCCCAGTACACAGGTATTTTCCGAACTAGTGGTATATTAAACATGAGAAGAAATGACATACAATAAGTATTATTCATAATCCATATTGAATTTAAAAAGTATAACTATTTATTTTTCATGCTCAACGCACGAACCCACTGCACACGTGTCACATTTTCGTGGCTTAGCCTAAATGTTTTGGAAATAATTAACTTTAAATTACAGGCATTTCTTCGTCGATATGTAATGAATCAGCTGTAAGTTGTTAGGGTAGTTATCCTAATTATTATCATTAAGTATTTGACTTTAACATTTTGTATACGGAAGCTAGTTTATTTCGTGTTTGTATCTAACTACAGCATTAAATAAAACTAACTAATTTTATGGATTTCATCGCGTTTAATTTTATACTAGCATTTATGTATCACTTGTTTGTGTATTTACATTTATGTTATTTTTGTTCCAGTATAATATGTGTTTAATAATAATAATAATATAATAATATATTACGACTATTTAACATACAGGTATACGAGGCTATGAAAAAATTTCTTGTAGCTTGTATGATATATTAAATAACGAAATCACTGCAAACTGTCATATATTCAAAACTAGTCTCAGACCAACAAATAAAGAAAGTAACGCAAAAACCAAGCCAAACACATTCTCGACTAATTGTGACAACATGCACTTAGATACACATTCGTCTATTCTCAACCAACAACATGGTTTAAGGTACATATGTGTACGTGCAGAAGTTTACGAGGCTGTTAAAAAAAGAAAGATGAAAAGAAACCGGATGCCATCCTGTGGGTACCGTAAACACGGATTGTGATTGTTATCGGAAAAAGTAACTAAGAAAAAAATACCCTGAAAGTCTTTTTGGGATCTATAAAGAAGCTGCGTCAAAGGTGCGAGACATCTGGTTCTATCACCAATCTGCCTATATGATGATTACGGCAGATCTTTTCTACTGCAGGAGATGGAGCGTGTGTGCTACAAGAGTAACTAACTTCCTGCAAATCTCTGTAATTTTTGGCATTTCTATGGAACGAAATGAATTACTAAGTCTGTTTACCGGCACCGTTCCACGATAATATTTTATAACGAAAAAGAACAATTTATTGCTAAAACATAAAAGAAAACTAAAAAGCCACAATTTGCTTTAAATATCTGATAACGTCACTTTATATATATTCTAAAATATCCGCTTTTATTAAAAATCTACTTGACTATTAACGATATAGATAACTCAAATTGGATTCCTTATCTTAATCGACCGCCAATGTTTCGAATGATCGCTTAAAAGCCCCTACAGTTTTCATATCAATCGACAAGCCAAGTTATTTGATAGGTGCCTCCTAGGAGAGGGCGCATGGGGCGTGCTCGCCAGTACCAGGCACTGAAAAACGCCGGTAATAACCTTTTGTTATTTAAAACGAGAAATTAAGAGGCATCAAGGCGGGATTTCATTCAGGTGCGCGCGGTCGAACAGTAATTGGTTCGTTTACCCTTCACGCCAATGCGGCTGGATACTTCAGTTGCTTTTAATTTGCCTCTTTATTTTTATGTAATTCTGATACTTTTAATGTTTGTTATTTTTGACTAGCTATATATAGGTCTGTTAGCTACGTTAGTCACGGTGTATGTGTGTATTACGTATGTACGTTCCCTAACTCGTAATTATTAATTACTCTATAACTCGTAATTGGAGCGTAACACACCGACTTGTCTGTGAAATCACAAGGCTCCAACTAAAAACTAGCACTGCCTCTGCAGCATTATGCTTAGTTGGAGACCTATTTAATGATTAAAACTACTTTTACGGATTTTATCGCGTTTATTTTTACTTTTTATTTACTTTTTTTTTAATTCCCGACGTTTCCGGCGCTTTACAGCACCCATGGTCACGGGGGACTGAGATGACTGACGTCCCGATGTCATTGTTAAACCCGGAGTACCTTCAGCTTTTAATTATTAAAAAAATTAAAAAGAATTAAAAATAAAAGTAAATAAAAAGTAAAAATAAACGCGATAAAATCCGTAAAAGTAGTTTTAATCATGTATAGTGTTCGCGTAAATATAAGAAATCATTATGTAGACCTATTTAATGTCACATTTTGTTTTATTTTATTGTTAATTAATGTTGTGCGTGTACTGCTTCTTAATTATTAATGTGTAAGTAGTCTTATACGGTGCGTACATTTTTGTCTCCATGCGTTTGTATATTTCTTTGTTTTAAATGTGTGTATGAAATAAACAGTTATTTCTTTTTTATAAATAAATACACTGCTAGACGTTGGAGAATCCCTAATTGTAATTTCATATACTACACATAAAAGTAATGTGTAAAACTACGTGTCTGATAAAGTTAGTAGTATTTTGTAAGTGGCCTTTACAAATTGTAAATTACTATTATTGTTGTAAGCAAAACTTTTTGTACCCTCGGTATTATAACCGGATTCTTACAGGCCTTAGTCAAGTGGACATTTTTTAATAAAGTAATGGTGACAAACGAGCACACAACCTACCTGATGGTATATATTATATACTGTGGCTCATAGATATCTACATCTATACTAGATTAAGAATCAAAATGCAAATATGTTTTTACTCCTGAGGACTAAGATAGAAAGTCTAGTTTCCAGTAAAAAGGGTCTCCGATTCTCTACACTCAATATTCAGAACACAACAGCATTATGCTGCTATTTTACCCTGGTATTCTGTAAGAGTGTGATTCTTCCCCGATCGAGCCGATCCATTTGGGCTACCGCTATAATACAGCTGCAGCGTGACTATCACTTGTCTATAAACTTTTACCATAACGGTAACTTTCTGTAAAGTAACAAAAATTATTTTTGATTGATCGAATGATCCGATTGACTGGTTAACCCTGTGGTAGACAGAACTATAGGTAATAATTTGATATTTAAGAGATACCACAATTTTAAGAAACGACTACATGAATAATATCACCTCGTGAGCCAGGTCTAGATATTTTGTTTGCTTGTCTGTTTCGGATTTCGCGTGCTTCTCGTCAAACGGAATGGTAATATCGACCAAAAATGAATATCTTAGATTGTGCCCGGTCGAACAATACAATATCAGGCTTATTCGTAGTCGAGTAGTCTTATCTACGATGATGGTCTGGTCCCACTTTAAAAATTTTATTACTTTGAATTTTGTAATTATTCGTAATATTAATCTATCAATATCTCTTATACCGTTCCATCATCCATAGTGCATAAAATAAATCGATATCTCTATAAAAAAAGTAGTTACAGGCTATATACGTCCCACTGCTGGGCACAGCCGTCCTCCCATTTCTGAGGGGGTTTTAGAGCAAGGAAGTGTCCGCCCCGCTGACCCAATTCGTGTCGGCGAACTTCACGTGTTTTTCTTATTTCTCGGACATGCAGGTGTTTTCTTCAGGATGTTTTCCTTCACCGTCGAGCACGTGATGAATCAGCACTTATAATTGTAATTAACAATTTCATTGGTGCCGGCGGGGATTGAACCTGGTTTGCTCGTGTACTGTGAAATTTACAGCGAGTGCTATCGCGCGTTCGATATCGAGCGAGAGCTACCACGACTTTCTCTGTAAATAAGTCAAATTTGAAGGATGCATGGGGGTGATGTCTTTGATAAAAATTAGTAATTAAAGACATCTTTTTATTAAAAAAAAACTAAAATAAATTTGTTAGAACTGTACCTTCCAAATTGTTATTTTATTTTAATGCAGAACTTGCACGTTCATTATACAAAGGATTGCAAATTACTATCGTGCCTTTGCTTCAAAATTTTAACCGCCAAAAAAAACTTAAAAACCTCATTTCATAATTTTCAATTGCAATAATAAAACTTACAATTAGTTTATTTGTTAGACCTCAGCACAATGCCTCGAGAATTTTTAACTGTTCTAACTGGTTGTGTAACAAAAACGCACGTGTTTTAGTGAAATTTGTTAGAGCTTTCTCAAAGAGCTCTCATTAATTATTTTTATGCGATTTCGGCTATTCAAGTTCATCATCATCATAATCATCGTTGCAGCATGCCACTACTACACTACTGAACATAGACCCACCCCATGATACCAACAAAAGATGATGTCCTGAGCTACCTGCATCTATGGACTTCCTGGACTTCCTACCAGTTCGTCATTCTATATAATGGAGGGGACATCCTACGCATTGCTTACCGGTACAAGGCTGTTACTCGAAAACCTTTCTTCGTTATCGGTTCTTCGTGTTCTATGGGCGGCCATTTTAGTTCTATTATGGATATCTTCATTTCGAATTCTTTCACGCAGAGAAATCCGATCACAGGTCCCTAAGCGATATTGAGTATCCTTATATCGGGGTATCGGCGAAGCAAAACGCCTCAAGTCTGTTAGCGGCGTTGTTGAGTCTGTCACTGGTTGTATCACAATGCATATGTTGCACTTGCAAAAATGTAGGAAGCGAACTTGTAGAAGTTAAACGAACACGCACACACACACACACACACACACACACACACACACAAATACACGCGCGCGCGCGCGCACTCACACACACGTTTATAAAACCTAGTCGATTATATCGTTTTAATTACGGTCGGAACTACTGCAGAGAAAACATATGTATACACATATTAGGTACATATCTTGGTGTAACGACAAACATTTTCGTCCATTTTATATTAAGTACATAACGGCAATAATGCTTTTGTTATTTACATAAATTTTTCGTAAATTCCCTCTATATCTTTTCCTCATGTTTCATTGAAATGTCTTTCACTCTATCAATCTTTGAACACAGCTTCAAAAGCGATTCCTCATTCTGATTGGACGTGTATCATTATTGGGGCGTGTCGAAACGCTCTTTTCGACTTAATGAATCGAATGATCAATGTAAATAATGCAATGACAATGGCCCCTTTTAAATTCGAAAATTACAGGCGGTCCCATGTGGCACTGAGTCAGCGAAAATGCTCTATCATTTTGCGTCAGCATGAAACAGTATGTACGATTTCGCCATTAAAACGTCGGCCATATAGCTTTCGGAAAGCGGAAGTGGTAGTGAGCGAGTTTGTCTGACAGTGATTTTAATGTTATTCCAATATATATTATACATGCTTATAATTTTCGTAAAGCTAACGTTTTTTTACTTGGTTTTTTTTTAATTTACTTAAATATTTAGTTAAGTACGTGAATAAATTAATATAATTTTTCACAAAATAATATTCTTGAATTTGTAAAGGTGGCAAAAAAATTAAAATTATTCCCATTATTATATCTCATTGTTAAAACCAGTTAAATGAAAGTCAGCCTAGGTTTTTAGGGTTCTGTACATATTGCGACCAATTAAATAAATAGTTTTCGAACTAGACATCGCAACAACCAGTGAAAGGAAATGAATCCTAAAAATTGTATATTTATATTTGTTATACCTAGGTCACAGTTTAATGTAAATTAATATATTCAGTACTCTAAATAAGTAGTAGTAAATCTAAATTTCAAGTTCTTCGCTAGTTTCGTTTTTTAATATCAGTAACACAAACTGACAATTTTGGCGGCATTTCATTAAGTTTTTTAAACGAGGCATTCCATCTTAGCCTTCAGGGTGACAACGCATCTGCATTTTGATTCTTAATCGAAAATATATGTAAATATCTGTAGAGTATAACATCCTACATCTTCTATCATGTTTTATACATGGTAGAGTCACGCTGTAGTTCTATTGTATAGTTAGTGTAGTGTAGTTCTATTATATAGTGTATAGTTGTAGCACGAATGGGTCGGCTCGACCGGGGAAGGTCCACGCTCTCACTGAATATCAGCGTAAAATAGTAGCTTAATGCTGTTGTGTTTCGTATGGTGAGTGTAGAGAACCGGAGTTCCTTTTTACTGGAAACAGGGCATTCCATCTTAGTCCTCACGGGTGACAACGCATCTGCATTTTGATTCATAATCGCGGATAGATGTAGTTGTCTATGGGCCACAGTAACCACTTACCATCAGGTGGACTGTATACTCCTTTGTCACCCTATATTCTATAAAATAAAATAATATTACATCCTATAAAAAACACTATGACTATGTGCTCGTTTATCACTCACATTGTGTAAAAAAGTACAATTTAAACATTATATTTCTGTATATTTCATGTTCAGCGAAACTTTGCTTATTCAATACGCACAATTATTTATAATGTGCTATTGACAGCATTTTTCCATTTATCTTTCGACGCCCTTAATTTAACTTCGCCCCAAGAAAGAAGAGCAAGTCAGAGCTGTGATGGGCGCCTTGACAAGTTAATGCCTAAACAGCCAGTAGAATAATGTGGCGTGGGCTCAATGGTGTGATGCCGCAGGCGTCGGCGACCGAATGAGCTAGCCGATACGGGTGCAGGTGTATCCTGAATAGTGCAGGGACATAAAATATCGACAAAGTTATGTTTTATGAAGTTAATCTCTTAATGATTTAATATTTAGTTTATCTTACGTTTGTTACATTAAGGCCACCGCAACATAGCTAGACCCGAAAACCCACATAAAAGTTGCCATTACGATACGAACCCAGAATTGTTTAGTTGCCATGTAGGTACTCTGAACAATAGGGCATGTGATTGTCATGTTTGACATATTTATATAGTTGTAAAAATGTAAATAGAAAATATTTTTAACCACACAGTGCAGTAAAATGTTTTAATTTCTGTTTGTCTCTCTAATTACATAATAATAATATATACTATAGGAATAATATAATTACGTTTATACGACTACGTATATACTTACGTATCTTACGTTTATAATGATAATACATTGAAATAACTGGCTTCTATTTACCTCAAGGGGTTACTTACACGCTATTATGACATAAATAACTTTTTAACTTCCCGCTAAGAAAATTGATAATTTTCATAAAAAAGGGAAGTTATTGGTTTCACCCCGATTTTCGAAAATCGAGTTTTCATCAGATCTCGACGTTTTAAGATCCCAGGAAGCTAATCTGACTAATTTCACTATAATGTCCGTACGGATGTGTGTGTGTGTGTGTCTCTGTGTGTGTTTGTCTGTGTGTGTGTGTTCTGTGTGTGTGTGTGTGTGTGTGTGTGTGTGTGTGTGTGTCTGTGTGTGTGTGTGTGTGTGTGTGTGTGTGTGTGTGTGTGTGTGTGTGTGTGTGTGTGTCTTTGTGTGTGTGTGTGTGTGTGTGTGTGTGTGTGTGTGTGTGTGTGTGTGTATGTATGTATGTATCTGTGTGTGTCTGTGTGTTTGTGTGTATCTGTGGGTCTGTGGGGGTGTGGGGGTGTGTGGGTGTGTGGGAGTGTGTAGGTGTGTGGGTGTGTGTGTGTGTGTGTGTGTGTGTGTGTGTGTGTGTGTGTGTGTGTGTGTGTTTCAGGGATGGCCTGCAGGGTCAACCAATTTTTCTGTCTGTCTGTGTCCTGTGCCTGTCCGGGTTAAACTTCGGAATGAACCGATATTGATGAAGCTTTACATACAGATAGAGAACTGTGCCGGGAGGGAATCTGGGCTATATTTATGCACAAAAATTACAAAATTATTTAATGACGAAAAATAAAAAATATACGTGTGGCACTCGGTGACTGCCGCGGTAAAGCTGTTGCATAGCATTTTTTATCAATTTCTGCAATTATAATTATTTATTTATTTTATTTATGCAGTAAGTCTTTGATATTAAATCAAGTTACACTTTTTGAGCGTGGTGACCGATAAGAAAACATTTTTTTTTCTCTTATTGAATAAATGAGAAGTTAATATTGTTTAAAATATTTTTAATATCTTACAATACATGTAGGTTATTCAGGAATTTTTATCATTGAGTTAACAGCTAGTGTACACGCATACGTCTAGTCGCACGCACACAAACACCGTGCCGAAGTCTGCCGAGTGCCGAAGTCTGCCGAACTGAAACGACGTTAGACGATGCACGGCTTTCAACGCCACACCTCCGTGCCCGTCGGAGTGGGGAGCGTGAGGTTTTTTTTCGTTACGGAATTTCTGGATTCGGTCCCCGCGCTCAAGGCCCGCGATAGAAGCTATGCAATAGCTTAAAAATGTCTTCTTATCTTAAATCTATATAAAGGCACATTAATAGATCCTATCCAGGCGAAACGGGGACGGGTCGCTAGTATGCAGTGAACTTGCAGCTTCATAATAATTCAGTAATGTAATAAACATTAATTTAGCTCATACAGAATTCATCATGTTTTATCGTAACAATGATTGATATCGATAAATCAATCGGACATTAACGTCACTACATGCGTGCCATGCAGGAATGGGGTAAATTTTGTGTAAATTCCGCGGGCAGAACGCAACGAGTAGGCTCGCGCATTAGCATGTCAAACACGCAGCACGTCGGGAGGCGGGCCTCGTGCATTTTTAACAACACATGTTGTATAGTTTTCCGCTACAGTCTAGTGTGAATTGCACTCAGATGAACATTAAAATGTCATTTTGTGGCAATGAACATCAGAACTACAGTCTTCGTAGAAACAATAAAAAGTAACAAGGTGTTACTTTTTCTTTTATTGTATAATAATATTCAATAATTCATGATTAGCGTTCATCTCACCCTCTACCAGGGAATTACGTTGTATGAAACATAAGATTTAGTCTGTTTTTAACCGAATTCATAAACGAGGATATACTCAATTCGACTGTATGTTTTTATGTGTAGACCTTTTTTCTGGGCCAACCGATTTCGATGATTCTTTTTTCATTTGAAAGCTAGTTTTTCTCCTATGGTCCCATATAAATTTGATCAAGATGTGACCAATAGTTTTTGAGTTACTTCGAATACAATGACGACGATTTTATTCATATTCAAGTCGGTTGTCCAAAATTATTAATTTTACCAGTTGTGTTATTCTCTACCCAGCGTTGAACACACATTTACACACATGGATTGATAAAAAGTCGTTAACTGGATCCTTGAACATACTCGTATGTTATATGTACACATACGTACTTTTTTATTTAGTGGTATTCTTTGGGGGGAGACCTATGTTCAGCAGTAGACTCTTGAAGGTCTATAATGATTATGACGATAACGATACGTACATAATATGTACGTATCGTATCGTACAATATCGTACTTATCATCACACTTTATCATCACACTTTGTCCCCTACGGACGGATAATCTCTACAATAAATGGTACGAATTTGAAGTTATCTTTTCGAGACTCATTAAATGTTTAACTAGCTGCTACTAATTGCTGCACTCGATTGTAAAAAAATAAATAATTAAAAACTCAAAACCCCGACTTCAAAAAAGACAATTTAAAAGTAATTCACTAAAAAGACCGAAACAAGATTGAGTAAAAAAAAACGAAAAAAGCTATAAACAAAGTAAACTACTTCGGTTTAACAGACTATATTATGAGCTAAAAGCCTAAGTAAAATAAGCTAAGTGATATATTAAGTTTAGTAGCAGGCGGAACCCATTAATTTTCTTTCGGTTTGTAATTTGTAATTGGGTCCCGCCTGCTACTAAACTTAATATTTCACTTAGGCTATTTTTTGAAGTCGGGTTTTTGATTTTTTAATTATTTATTTTATTTAAGACTTTTTAGTGTCCCAGTCTAATGTGTAAAGATTTTTGATGATTTTTCAATAACTATATGACTTAGAAAGTTCGATGTATAAATAAACGATGTTATTTATTATATTTTTCTTTCAAACTTCAAAGTAAAAGTTCAAGGTTCAAAATTTGTTGAAAACAATTTATTTGTTTCGTTTTAAATGTAATTGGGCGACGGATATAAATAACTATTCTTTTTTTATATAATAGCACGAGGTCCGAAACAAACGTTGCTCATTTTATATACGAGTACCAGTTACCAAAAACTTTATAAACCAATTTATTAACTATACAACTTATATTCGATATTCGATAGGTTTGGTTATTTTTTTTAATTAACGTATTACTATTCTGCACCAAAAATACGCCATTTTGTTTATTAAAAAAAGCTATATAAGGCTTTTAAGACGAATAAAACGATACCTTAATTGTTGAAATCCATCTAGCCTTTTGGAAGATACGAGGTAATAAATAAATTTATGAACATACTTAAATTTAAACATACCACTTATATATATTTGTAATCCCCTTTTAATTTCTTTTATTTTAGATATCCTATTCGATAGGTTTAGTTAATTTTTTATTAACGTATTATTATTTTGCGCGAAAAATCCGCCATTTTGTTTATTTAAAAAAGTTATCTAAGAATACTTGGGTTATTAGGGCGAATAAAATGATACCTTAATTGTCGAAATCTATCCAGCCGTATGGAAGATACGAGGTAATAAAGAAATTTACAGACATACGAGATCGCGCGACAAACATAATCCTACCTTGGCATTCGGGTAAAAAAGCAAATAAAATCAAAAATTTTGAATTTTGTTTCAAAATTTTTAGTTTATACATATAAACCTTCTGCTTATTGTAGCCAACTCCAATATAGGGGACCACGGATGCACCATAAATGGTCAAATTTTTGTCCTCAAATCCTGTAGCTTGCCATCAGTTGAGCTTTTTTTCCCTATTATTCAAAAATTTTGCAATTGATCGACATCATCACTAGGTATTTCTATAAATATTCCATTTTTAAGTATGGAACACGTTGGCTCTCGCACACATCCGGTTCGATACAATCGACAAAACCCTCGTAGGTTATAATTTAAATTTAATCTAGCAGACGCTCACCCTGTTCCCAATATTAAAATATGAATGGGATGGCAAAAGGGGCTAACGCAATCAGCATCTGATCACGTGTTCCTTTTGAAATCCGCTTATCCTTTCCTAAGCTATATCTAACCAAGTTCGGATTCAATCTAAATTGCATTCTATCACTAACAACGTTGAATACTTTTTTTAACGTCATCCTCGACGCAGTGTAAGGATTTCTTCACGGGTTGCGTCGTTTCTACCTTTGTAGGTATAATTATGGCCGAATTTTATTAAAATTAAATGGGAGATGAGCCACGGTATTTTCACGTTTAAGTTGGCTTTACAATATAAGAATTTATTTGATTTTTAATCATTGTGGTAAATAGGTTGAAAAATTTCCTTGAATTCATAACTTTTGTTGGGGCTTCTCGTCGTTTACAGTAGCCTGGTCGTTGCTAAGTTATTGTACACCAAACCGCTATTTAGTTTAATACTTTATTGGTAGTTATAAATAACAATTCCGTATACTAAATGACTATGTTTAGTTATTTGAGTCATATTTTTTCTTCTGATAATGTCGAGACGAGAGGTCGAGACTGATCGAAACCTCTGCACATAGTCCAGCTTTCGCAAAATGCGATTTCTATATTTTTCCAGAAATTTCTTTGATGAGAGGTTTGATTTATCATTTTTATATTATAAAAAACTGAGATGCAAAACTTTACTTAAAAGTAATTGTTTTTGCACGTCTGTAAATAAGTGAGCTCATTTATTAAATATACCTTCGGCTCCTTACATATTTCTTTTTAATAATTTCTTTAGTGCTAATCTCGCAGTGAATTTTCCATTATTAAGCCTCGTCATAAGAACTAACGGCTTAATATCGAGTAAAGTTCACTTGACTCCCTCCACGGACTTGCTTTTATAAGTCCTCATTACTCGGCAAATATCAAATTTGCCCTGCCTCGCCTCGGTTAGTATAAAAAATACAAGAAAACTGCTTGCCTTCGCGATGTACCTTAAGTTAGATTTAAAATATAAGAAAAAGCGGATAATACATTTAAATAGAGAGAAGCAAAATTAGTCAGTGTAGAAGTTTTTAAAGTTTAATTTACTGGAGATGACTGCCTCGTTAGACCAACGATTGTAGTAGTGCGACTGCTGATCATGAGGCCCTGGGTTCGAATCCCGGGTCGGGCCAAAAAATCAAATATTGAGTTTTTCTGTCAAGAAATTCTCAGTAGCTGCCCGGAGTCAGGAAGTTGGCGGTGTCTCACCCCCGTGCCTCGGAAAGCACGTACACCCGTTGGTCCTGCGCCTGATCTCTCTCCAGTCATGTCGGTTTAGCGCCCCATCGGATTATGAGAGTGAGGGAACAGAGAGTGCACCTGTTAGCCTCCGTTGAGGCTGGCCGCCGTGGCCGAAACTCGGTCTGGAGGACATTATTATTATTAATTTATAAACTAAAGGCTGCGTCTGGATAGTATCTCTTAATGTGGTTTTATTTAGATTTACAATAACCAGAGACCATTCTATCAATTTTACATTTGCATTTTGTCAATTTTTTAATTAACAGAAAAAGATAGCAAGTTTTTGGTTCTGTCTGTAAAACTCGTTCATGTAATTTCTGTAATCTGTTCGTAGGACATTGTTCTGCGTCCATACAATGTTCGCCTAAGAACCAACAGTAACAAAAAAAAACTTTTTAAAGTTCGAAATTATACATAATTGTATGTAAGAATAATAACTCTTGACGGACACTTCCGAAAACAGAGATATTAGCAGTTATCGTAGAGATTTTGAGGTTATCTTTTATTTTTATGAGATATTACCATTGAGCTATTATGTACTACGTACTAGAGGAGACACTGCATTCAGCTACTCTGTTCCACTCAACTGCGGTGCACGCACTGCACTTTACTCAGTCGCTCGCTAGGCGCTTGTAGAGTTGTCACGTGTTGTGTTGATTTAAAAAAAATCTCTTGATAAAAATATGCCGTCTTGTGTACTTAGATATTGCACAAATAATTCAAGAAATGTCAGTAAAAACCAAGGAATTACTTTTCATCGGTTAATAAGATACTTATTCAATAAAAAAGTATTATAAATTAATAATAAAAAAAATTATTCCTAAGACGCCATCTCGTATCATTGAATATAGATTATGAAATTAATATGTTCAGATGCGACATTTCTGTGGGTACTTAAGTTTAGGACGAATATATTATTATACACATTTTTTTGTAGAAACATATAAGTTATTATAATTAGGCTAAATTTTTCATGTTTAAATCTGCTTACTATTCTTTTATTTTATTTTTAGTTTTCCACTTCAAAGTCAAAGAGGCTCTTATGAAGGAATAAATTCGTCCATTTTTAACTCTCGCGTGCCCAGCATTTATGAACGATTATTTACAGCATTTATGATTCTAATTTAAATAAATATATTTGTAATTTAAATTTTATGTTAATAAGTTTTGTTAAACATACATTTAGTATGTTTTTTTTTATATTTGACATAGATACCTTGAATATTTAGATAAAAATATCATTAAAATGTAATTGTGATATAATTTTATGTAATAATATATTAAATAAACAAATATAATATACAAAATAAATGACAAAATTTAAATATTGTTCTCGATATAATTTAGCTATTTAACAATACAATCTACTATTACCTACGGATCATTCTACCTATGTTTATTCTATGATAAAAAAACCAAACGCGCGAACACAGAGTAGCGCACATTTTTTATTTGAGATAGCTGTTCTAGTACGTAAGTACATATTACTTCAATGGATATTACTATGTTATTGCTAATGTAAGCAAGTCAGTCTTAGCCTAGCACTTATACGGGAAATAAAACTCAGGTTGTGATTAGGTATGTGTTTTATTTATACCGATTAAATACAATTTATACACTCATTTGGCAACCAAAGTAATGATTGATACTATCAACCATCATTACTTTGGAGCAAAATATTTTCTCGGTATCGGGCCCAACTTAAATACCATATTATGGTTATAACATGGGCGCAGCAACCTATAGTTCTGGGTCCAACAACACAATTACAACGATATTTTTTATTGCCTCCCTCCCAATTTCTGACTCATCAACTAAAATGGTATACAAAATAAATTTTACTACTAATATGGCGGCTATGTATTCTCCCTCTCAAGAGCAATACATTTTCAGAATGAAGTAAATGTAATTCACTAATCAGTAATCAACTCCTGTTCGACCTCCATGCAAACTTCAACAACGTAATTACCGATCGCACGTCTGACGCCTATCTATTTTATCGTCTTGTCATCTGTCAACATAATATTTTATTTTTGCGTGGCACAATGTTGATTGGCCAATGAGAGTACAATAGTATTATTATTTTTAATGAATACACATGACTTTACTGTATTCCAGTTCCTTGTGGTAAATACTAATCTTAGATATATTTTAAATTATTAACGTTTTCATAATATATTTTATGATAACTTTTGAAATACTGTTAAATGTAAGAGGCATTGTGCGATTGGCCAAATCACAGGAGCCCAGACGCAGCAAATTAATAAAAAATAAGTACAAAGCTTAAAATCTAAAAAGTCCTTTTTATTTTGACTTCATAATTCAGAAGTGTCCGTTACTATCTAATGAATGTTATCTAATGCATAATTAAGGATAAGAATTTTAGTAATTGTAAAATTTATGTTGGTACTTAGGCGAGATTTAACAATGTCTTTTCATCACAATCGATTCAGCCACTCCAAAGACTAGCTAAAGGTTATTTATTCCGAATAACATATAAATGACATCTTGAGCTTAATAGAAGACACTTATTTCAATATTACTGACAGACACATTAATTTTTTTATATTTATAGATAGTCTACTAAATAACCTCGCCTTTTTAGAAGTCGGTTGAACATTCAATATTTTTATAGTGTTTCATATTTACTGGATTCATTCTTTTAATCGTCAGTTGATATTTGATCGGTTTCGGTCTTCCAACCGCTGTCGCCTATAACTTGAGCCAACCGAGTACCGGTGTGATTAAGGTAGCCGAAAGCCTCGCGTTCATATTCGAGGGCTTTAAGATTTGTTAATTACCGACAACATTAAAATTAACTACCGTCAGCGCCTTAATAAAAATCTACCTCCGCCCGACTGTTGCCGCGGGAAATTCAAAAGGAACGCCGAATTGAATTCCACCCCATTGAATATTTTCATTCTGGGAATTTGTTGAGACGCTCATTTTCATTTCATATTTTATGAATAGCTTAAACGAAAATTTTTACATATTATAAGGAATATTTATCTGATCGATTCTAAAAAGGTACATATATGTACATCCATTTAATAATAAAGTAAATATTGACATTATTGTTTTTAATTACAAATATCAAATAGTAGTGGTGGTGTTAGAATATCCACTACCCCACATCCTCCCGCGGGTGTCGTGAGAGGCGACAGAAGGAAACTGAAACAGGTGATAGGCAGCAGCGTCTTCCAGATAACAACTCAAAATAACAAAAAAACTTTTGTTGCCAACCCTCCATCCAAGTGTGGCAAATATGGTAGTCAATGGTGGAGGCCTATGCTCAGCAGGAAGCTTAGAGGTTGAAATGAAAACCTGCTGATTAACAAGTGGTAAAACGAAAATTTTGTACAACCGAATTCAATATAAATAAAATTATCATCATCAATGTACTAGAAGTCAAATAAATACACATTATTAAGGATAACTCAAAAAATGCTGGTCAGATCTTGATCAAATTTCTATGGAACCACATGAGAAGCACCAACTTTCCAATAAAAAGAAGAATCATCAAAATGTAACTACATAAAAATACAGTCGAATTGAGAAGTTCCCCATTTTTTTGAAGTCGGCTTAAAATTACCCTTCAATTGCGATAGCGCATGCGGTACTTACACATTATTACATTCTTATATAGGTTTCACACAGCATCACATTATATGTAAACAATGTATTATTAAATTAAAACGAAGCCAAGTTACCGTAATTTCAATGTCGTGTGTTTGTCAAATTATTACGTTTTTCTCTTTCTTTCTTCGGATGGTTCTAAGGATGTCTACTTGTGTGGATATACACATAGTATACTATAATAGATACATAATAGAACGGGGGAGTGGGCGGAGCGGACTAATATGTCACTAACATGTCAATTCACACCTATAAATGTCAACACAATCAATCGTTTCCAACTTTCGTTTCAAGCAATAATTACGTGTCGAAATAATAACGGGAAATGGAATTTAAGTAAGGAGTAAGTCAACCAGTAAGTAGAAACTATTTATATTTTGTGAATATTAGAAACAAAAATAAAGAAATATTGATGTGTCAAAAACATTTATCAAAAGTCTAAAAAGTCGAATCGGGTTTGTAATGATAATACGACGTAATTGCTTGTATGTGTGCTCCTGGCAACACCAACCCTCGTACAAAATAAGGTTGACAGCCATTCCATAGTGTTTTGTTCTATGGATATACACAACTGAGATACGCTTTTGCTAAATCAAACGATAAATTGCAAGAACTTCTAGCAATCAGCAGTAAAAAGGAAAATCTTCAGTTAACTCCGTACCTTTTAATTTAATTTGGATCAATAAAACATCCGTATCTTCTGTAAAAAATGTCATTCCAAACACGTCACAAGCCAGTCGTTTTCGTTTAAAAACGTAGGTGTTTAGTAAAGAAATTTCTCCGTGTCGGGTGAACATCTCACTTAACCTCGCGTTATCAGTGTGCCTAATGTAAAGTAGGTCCACACCAGCGACAGTGATAAATTGCCCGAGTCCAGTCGTACTTAACTGTTAGTGTACATTCGCCTTGAGTAACTTGCCGTGTTTTGATGGGAGACTTAAAATAGCTGCATACTTCGATTTATTAAGGTCGAGAAATAAATTTACTAAAAGAAATAAAGATCATTTTTATTTATTGCAGCAACTGGTCTGAACTTTAGAAACAAAAAATATATAACTAAAAATTAAAAAATTTACAGCAACAGAGTTACCACAGCACATATTAAGTCGACACGCGAGCTATCGCTGGACACAATTTAGCACCCATTATAAAACTTATAATCGCTAAGGTCTTAATTAAAGTAAACAATAAGCCTAAAAGTTATAATTACATAATAATGTGTGCATTAAACTAGCTAACTTACTCTACTACGTTCCTATACTCTATGAAATTTTGATGTTAAGTTGTTAATTAACCTATGGCACAAACTAAAAGTCTATGGATTTATCTATCTATATAAGACATAAAAAAATTCTACCTATGTCCGTTATAGACTTTAAAAATTTTTTGATTTTGATGACATTTTGTGTGTGTGTTGGAATGGGTCCCTAGATGGTTTATATTCACATTTGGACCCGGTAGCTGGTGCATTCAATTCATACTCCACCATTCACAGAATCCACCATTCGACTACTGGCGTGAACCACTCGTAACACAAGCAATTTAAGCTTACCACGAGTGGTTAAGGGGAATATTAGTAATGTTTTATAGCATTTTTAATATTCTTTTTTCAAAAAAAAAAGAAAACAAAATACTTACAATATAATCGATAGAATTATATATTATGCAACATTTTAACTATCTGTTCTATAAAATCGTATAACGGTTTTATGGAATAGAAAATGGTGTTGTATTCCTCATTTTGTTATACCCCGAATTGACACGTCATCTAATAGAATTTTTAGTAAACTACTTTGGCATTAACAGATATTCTTTAGAATCGTACAGCATTCTGAAGTAGGCCTTGGATCTAATTGCACGAAGATAGTTTATATTGGTTGGCTTGGCCCTGCGATTTCGATTTGCTAGACATTACGAGTACTTCGCTGTTGCTAAACGACGTCGATGTTGCTGAACAAGTTGTGGGTGGCTTACAAATAGTATTTTTAATTGGTCCTGCACGCTTATGTGCAATATGTAGGTAACATGCCCGTATGATACCGAAGAAAATCCTTGTATGGAGATAAGGATTTTAAAATACCGAGTAAAATACCTAACTATGAAGATCGATTTAATTTTGTTATTATATTGTCTGAAGCACACACTCATTATTTCCGTGTCCAAATTTACTTTGTGCAAAAATCAATTTGTAACCAATAAGTGGACAGTTGTACATAATAACTAAAGTAGAAGATGTTACCTTATTTTTACGCATATTGATGCATTTAATTTACTATTTTATCGATATTTTGAGTGTTGGCAGGTGCAGCAACCTGATTATAGAGAAAGCCATGTAAATTAAACGCAAATAGTTTCATTCAAACTGTACTAAACTATTAACAAAAAATATTAGTTTTACTGGAATCTGAATTCGAGATCACTTTTAAGCAGTTAGTATAATTCGTGGTGAGTTTCAAGGCACTCTATAATAAAAATTTTATAACTAGTTACGTTTAAAACCATTAAACTAATATGTATATTATAAGTGATTCTAATATTATGCAAATAATTCGATCAAACGATGTGAATCTTTTATTTTAAAATACCATTTGAGTTGAAAGCAAGTGGAGTCAAAGAACTGTCATCGGACAAATATCACAGAAACCTCCGTACAAACACATAACAAGACACCAACCATCAGGTGCGCCACATATAAAGCGACAATAAAGAGGAATAAACAACAAAATCCACCATTACATTCGGAATACGCGTGTGTCAGATCAGACCGCACTCCGTCGCTTATTTGGAATAAGCGGTCGCACAGACCGGCTATGTAAGGAAGCCCGCTCCGGCCCTTAAAAGGCATGGCTGGACCATTGCACCGCTGTGTGCCACAATTGTCAGGATTTCACATTAAAATTGAATTGTACAAAGCACTACCCGTTTAAAGATACTATGGTACAATAGGCCATTAGTGAGTACGAAAAGGCAAGATGGCATTATAATGTTGAAATATCAAGTTATTTGTAGAATTTTCGTGATAGCTTGACATTTCTTGACGACTTGTATAGAATTCGATATATTTGTGTGGGGGTTAAAATTCAAGGAATGTGTTTGAAACTACACAGCATTTATGCAGTGGGTAGGTTACCACGATTTTTAAATCGTACGAGGTGTTTGACCTTCAATTTTAAATTTTTTTATTTAATAATTCCCTTTTACAAAATCATTACACAATATTATAACTTCACCAAAATGTAAAAATAGTATGTTGGCGAATAAATGCACCCTTATTTATAGCCTATGATATAGTATATCGTTCACATAACATTGTAACCAAATAGAAATTTTATATATAAGCCATATATATTTTCAAATATTGTAAACGAATATCAGTTTCACAAATTTTTGAATACAGTATCATACGAGTATATCTTGTATTTTATCTAGAAACTAATTCTGAAGTTACTTTTTATTTGTTAACTAGCTGTTCCCCGCGACTTCGTCCGCGTAAAATTTATTATGTAACATAACTGTAATAGTTAGATATATGGTATCGCAGACTTTTTTGTAGATACTGATATCTTCTATAAAACTGTAGCACATCACTTTGCTCTATTGTCAATAGTTTCCGCAGCGCACGCAGTAAAAGGTTTTTTTTTTGGTATTTTTGCACACCGTGGGTACAAAGTTTTTACACGAATCCCTAATTTTTTTGATAATATACTACAGCCTATGTTCATCAGGGATAATGTAGGATTCCAATGATGAAAGAATTTTTCAAATCGGTCCAGTAGTTTCGGAGCCTATTCAATTCAAACAAACAAATCTTTCCTCTTTATAATATTAGTGTAGATTTACATTCAGGTCTACCTTGCCTTAGCCAGTCTATTTCATTAAATATCTTTGCATTTTACATCTTTTACCACAGTAGTTTTTAACACTAGGCTCAACTAATTTCCATTCTCTAACTTTCCTTGTTCTATATTTAATACTTTTTTTCTTTAAAATTATTTTTATTTAATGCTAGGAATTTGTTAACTTTGTGATCTACCGGTAAAAATTTACAAATAGAGAATAACTTTTTAAAATCTTTCTTAAAATTTTCCATTTACGAGATATTTTAGAAATCTTGCCTGTAAATTTTTAACGTCTTTTATATAAGAAGCAAAAGTGCGACCATACACACCCATAAGTTATGAGGAAATCCACCAAGGCATAGTATAGAAAGTACATAGATTTTTATTATTAGTTTAAATAATAAAATTTACCTAATATCGCCGACAGCCTTGTACATACATCAGATATTTAAGGTTTTCAGTTAAAGTTTTTATCAATAACCTACCCTAAATATTTAAATTTATCCACAAATTCAACTTTTTTTACATTTATAATTAATTGTATTATCATTTAAGCTCTCAAAACAGTGGACCACAACAACTACTGCATTTTGTTTTATTCAAATTGAGAATTAGGCCATTATAATAGGCCCCTTTTTGTTATATTCTCAAAGTCACTTCGTATATTATTTTGCAATATTTACTTTTATGACATTAGATACACTATTTACGTGCATACTATAACCCATAGAATCGTTAACAAAATCAGTTGGTACACCCAATCTAATACTGGCCACCTCTCCCACAACTTCATCCACTACAGTACGAAGCGTCCTAGTAGATAGTTACGAAAAAAGTTATTTGTAGGGCCCCTTATTCCATACTCCTTAATCGCTTGCAACGTTAAAGGTTTTTTTATAATCAAAAACAACACCATCGAGGTGGTGGTGTTGTTTTTTGATTTAAATATTAATAAATGTATCTGAAAATAGTGTAAGTGCGGAAGCTGTACTACGATATTTTCTTAATCCGTGTTGTACCTCTGATAATATATTATGTATTTCCAAAAAGTCAATTATTTGTCCTACAACCACATTTTCAACAATCTTATTGACAGGTGATAACGATTGGCCAGTAATTACTAAAATCTTAATGACTTCCTTGGAATATGGAACGAATAATTGATTTCTTTAATAAATTGGGAAAACACCTTTTGACAAGCACATATTAACAAAATGGGCCAATATTGGACTGATATTTTTCTTTACTATCTTTAAATCCAACCCTAATTCCGTCTAGACCTAGTGCTATTTTATAGTGCAATTTATCAATTACATTTTCTACGTCACATCATTTCACTCTCTTATACCTAAAAAAACCCTTCGCTGTGTGTAACGTACATGTTTCTGTCTAAAAATTTTAAGTTACAACAGTTATGTAAACCATCATTTCAACCCAAATGCTTCTTAATTACTAAATCCCAATCTGCCTTAGTTCTCCCTAACCATATATCAATATTTGACCATATTTTTCTGCTACCACCATTACAATCCTTCATTTGGTTTTGTCTGTACTTTATCTTTTTTATAGAATAATGGAGACAAACGAGCACACAGTCCACCTGATGGTACAACTTGGTACTCCCCGGCCGACCCATTCGTGCTACAACCATAATATAGCTACAGCCGTGGCTCTTCCACGTATAAGACATGTGTGTCTGGCGTCATTTATTATTTTATTTACTCTATTTCTAAATCTCGTGTATTCTAAACGCTTATTCATATTTTTAGCGACCCTTTCCACGCTCTAAATAAAAAATCCCTTTTTAATATTAAAATATTCAACTTACTGTCTACCCATTGTCGCGTAATAATCTTTGGTCTGATCTACGCAGAACGAGCTTACAATATCTTGAAGCCATGCAGTAGCATGCTAAGGATAATGTCGAGTCTTCACTCCACTAGCGGGATGTTGCCTTACATTTCGCTTACCGGTACGAGGCCGTCACTCTGCTTTCTACCCCAGTCAGTTCTTCAAGTTATTTTATGACACTTCTGACCGTCGTCAGTTTAAATATTTTACATTCAGCTTAAAGGAAACGTAGGTATTTCAGACAATTAACATAGTAGCCGCTTACGACACCCACGTCTCAGCACAAATTATTTTTATCGTTTTCACCATATTGTGTCTTAAATTACGCCTCATGTTGTTACGTAAGATATAAACAGGTTGTAAACGAGTAACTGTAATGTATCTATGGGTATAGCATCATCGGACAACTCGCATCTCTTTAATAAGTCGGAATGTCCTTTTAAGTATACAAAGTTGAATGCTAAATACAGTGAGTCAGACATTACATTTTTGTGTATAAAAATTACGCAAAGCCTTGACTGAACGCGTTTACGAAAAATAAAAGGCGTATCGCTTTCATTGTCGGTGTATTAAATTAGGTCTTGTTCTTTGATGTTTATTATAATTTACGGCTTTAAAAAGAAAATATTTTTTTATTATTTCTCGTGGTAGAGCCATGCTGCAGCAATATTATTGTTGTAGCACGAATGTGTCAGCTCGACCGGGGTAGGGGCGCTCTCATAGAATACCAGAGTGAAGCAGCAGTATAATGCTGTGCTTTCGTATAGTGAGTGTAGAAGAACCTTTTTATTGGTACCGAAGCGTTCCATCTTAGTCCTCTAGGGTGTCAACGCATCAGCAGTTCCTTGTTTTCCTCCCACAAGGAATGCCACAACGCACGATCCTGAGCTGCCTTTATCCATCGATCTGCACCCTTATCAGTGTTATATTTAATTTTCAGATATACATTATAATATTTTTTTCCATTATATTTTATACAGTTCAAAACCAATAATAATTATTTTATTGACAGCATATTAATGACACAATATCCTATACCTTTAAACGAGCAATTCTTGTATAAATATATTCATAAAATTTTGTGTGCAGGGAGTTTCGGGGGCAATAAATCGATCTAGTTAGGATTTATTTTTAGAAAATGTCTTTTTATCCATGTTTTTAGGCAATGAAAAACTGCTACAATATCGTTAGAATAAGAAGGTAAATTTTGACAGTTTATTAATGATTACAAATAGCTTAATTGGTAGTACCCGGTTGACCGAGCTTTGCTCGGTATTTTTTGCTCGATTTTTTTTTAATTCGTGTGTTTTGGAAATTATATTTAGATACAAATTACATACTGCGAATAATATTTTTTGATCTTAGCGACATAATGGAAAAAAACTGAACTGGTTATTTGAATAAAAAATCATGAGTGCAATAAGTTTAATTTAAATTTTCGTGTTTTTAAAAAAATACTAAAAAAAGGGCTCGAAAAAATAGATTTTCTCAAAAAAGAAAGGAATTTGAAAAAAAATTAAAAAAAGTCGGTCGGTCGGTCTCGGCTCGAACCATGGTATTACGATTTTGTGACCACCCAATATACCAATTAAGCTCACAGGGGTGACAAGGCATCTGAGTTTTGATTCTTAATCGAGGATAAATGTAGTTGTCTATAGGCCACAGCATCCACTTACTGTCAGGTGAACTGTGTGCTTGTTTGTCACGCTTATTCTATGAAAAAAAAATTACCAAAGCCGTCAGTCTCTGACTCAGGTCAAAATAAGTAAAAAATCTTATCTCATGTTACTAAGAAACCTGCGGAAAGTTACTTACAAAAGCTTCTCTGTCAATGCAGTAGCAAAACGACCTAACCCTTCAACTGCAACCCGCGATTGAAACAATAAAACCTCGAAGGCAATAAGATCAGAAGGAAACCGTCGTCAGTCGTGACACTGGCTTCCAAATGCCATGTGCGTCGAATCACGGTGGCGGATCACGACGCGTATTGTCGTCGTATGGTCGTTCATCGTCCGCGGGGGTCCGAAGCGGTCACGCGCATTGTGGGGTTAACATGTTGAACCGAGCCGATGTCCCGGCCTTGTCGCATAGATGTCGCCGACGTTTTAACTTATTGTAAGTTTTGAGATATACTTTATAAGGTTATTTACACGGTGTTTATAGGTAGAGCCACGCTGCAGCTATGTTATTGTTGTAGTATGAACAGGTCGGCTCGACCGGGGTAAGACCACGCTGCACTGCTGTTTCCTATAGTGAGTTTAGAGAACAGGAGACTCCTTTTACTGGGAGCGAAACATTCCATCTTAGTTTTAGGGGTGACAACGCATCTGCAATTGATTCTTAATCGAGGATAAATCCAGTCGACTGTATACTCGTTTTTCACCCTTATATTATAAAAAAATATTTGCATATAAAATAAGTATTTGCTGTCTTGGGAAGTGGTCGCATAATTCAGCACAAAGTGTTTTTTTAATGATTAGATGGAAGCTACATACGAAATGTTGACATCCTAATTTCAATAGAGAAAGAGGCTGGGTACTACCACCTGCTTGGGATCCTATAATCAATAAAATTAAAACTAAACCCAAACATACCACTGCAAGACCTCAGGACATAGTTCATTTTGCATAGGGCGGACCATAAACAATAATTAAAAAAGCTGAAGGTACTCCGGGTTTAACAATGACATCGTGACGTCCGGTCATCTCAGTCCCCCCGTGACCATGGGTGCTGGAAAGCGCCCGAAACGTCGGAAATTAAAAATAAAAGTAATTAAAATTAAAATTAAACGCGATAAAATCCGTAAAAGTAGTTTTAATCAGTTTACTCTTTAGATATTTATGAAGAGAAATGAGAGGATCAGGAGAGGGTACTAGCTGTAATCGGAAGTACCTAGTTGTAACCGGCTAAACCTAGGTGTAAACGACATTATACTGTCAATAATTTACAGTTTTTTTTAATTTATTGTTCTTAATGCTAAGACATTGTAGACAGTCAAATATAATATTCGAGTTTATATTCATGTCCTTCATTCATATTATTGTGTTATCGTTTCTATACGAATTAACATGAAGAAGAAAAATTATGCTGCAAACACTAGAGCAAACAAATACGAAAATAACGAACTTCTAGTGCCACAAAACCCTAAGGGCATATTCGCGCGGGCACGCGGAAAATTTGCTTTACAAATAATAAAGGAAAATATACCATACCAATGCGGGTTGGGTGGAGGGCCACCGTTTATTATTTCATTGTATACGCTCGATGGACGCTTCCTTTAATATCCGAGGGTGCGAACGTTTGCAGAAAAAACATTTTTTGTCGAATTGTATTTTTATTATATTCAAGTCTTCGAATGTGACGTCTATAGATTCTTGAATAATAATATTGGAACTTTCTACTTATAAAGGTTTCTCTAGTTTTTTATTTTACGAAATTATTCGTGATATAATGCTTCAGGTGAAGTACCCGTTGTTGTGAGTTTGTGACGGCATCCATACGTTGGAAGGTCGTTCAGTTTGCTTCGGTTCAGTCCAATGTGCGGACGCATTTATTTTATTTTAGACGACGGCTCTGTGGCGCAGTGGCTTATCAATGAGTGGCTGCGACGGGGTCGCGAGTTTGTTTCCCAACAAGTATTTCTATGTCCTACAAATAATTGTTTCGTGTCTGGATGTGTGTCCTTAAGCAATTTATGTTTGTAAGCTACCTCCGCGACACAGGAAAAATCCAAGTGTGGGGCTAACGTTTTTATAAAATAATTATAAAAGAATAGTGAATATTAATGAGGCTGTAAATAGATATACGATATACGATTAGCTTTATTTATTTTTTACATGCATCAACTGGAATAAATACCATTAATTAGAACTTAACTTATTTTAAAATGAAAGCAGTTATAATCGACTAGTCTATGTTTTAAAATTGGGTTTTGATTTTAAAGTTCAACAAAACATGTACTTGCTTTTCTATCAGACATTTGATGTATATAAAAAACACCTTATAATTTATTTGGTAATTTAATTATATTTTGAGAAAGACAAAAACAATAGCAATAAATATAATTAACATACTGACTTAATAATAGGTACTAATTATAACTTAGAACATAAATGAAAAACTCATGACAAGGAAAGTGGCTCAGGACCATGCTTTGCGGCAGTCTGTGGAGGAGGACGTTCAGTAGTGGACTTGTGAAGAACTGTAATGATGATGATGATTCGAAAACTTGCACGATTGAATTATATGAAGTCGACGTTTTTTTTTATAAACGAGCACACAGTTCACCTGATGGCAGGTGGTTAATGACACACAGGGAAATCAAAACAGAAACAATGCGCACAAACTGCGGTTGCCGACCAGCCTACGAAGCGTGTCAAGGGAAGTTTATGTTAGTAATAGGCATTTGTTATTAATCGTGGCTTAGGACTAATGTACCAACTCAAATCGAAATAAAAATACAGATAAACAGTGGCACTACATGGTAACCGGTTTCTTGAGCATATTGTTCCACTAAATTGCAACCGACTGTTGTAGCCCATGGCCATGAAATTAAACTAAATGAATAAAATGAAACCAATATTTTTATAGCATTGGGTGACAAACGAGCACACAGTTCACCTGATGGTACGTGGATACTGTGGCCCATATACATCCACATTTATTCTCAATTATGAATCAAAATGCAAATGCATTGTTACCCCTGAGAACTAAGATACAATGCCTCGATTTAAGTAAAAAGGGTCTCCAGTTCTCTACACTCACCATACGACACAGAGCAGCATTAGACTGCTATTCTGCGCTGGTATTCTGTGAGAGCGTGGTCCTGTCCCGATCCAGCCGACCCATTCGTGCTACAACTATAATTGTCTAAGATTATAATTATCTAAGAGCGTGGCTCTACTAACATACGACTATAACGAATACTACCACGTAAACAATCAAAATGAAATAAAGTGAAAATTCTAGAACGTAACGAAATGAAAACACTTTATTTTTTACTTAAAAAATAATATTTCATTTGTCAAATGTAAGTCTGTCTTTTATTCGAATACTACCGTTACAAAATCGGGTTCCTCTCTCTGAACTTGCAAACAATATCAAATAAGTAAACCTACAGATACATTGTTTCCTTCTAGGGCTAAGTTGGAATGTCTCACAGTGGCTCTCTATACCGTTCAGACCGGAACAAAGCAGTGAGAACAGCTGGTGGCAGTAAGAGTTCGGAGGGTGCTGTCACTCAGATGGGCTCCGAGGTAGAAAAGGCGTCTTGGTACAGTTACCAGTAATGTGGATTTATACAAAGAAAGAAACATTCATTTGACCGACATACAACATAAAGAAACATAGAAATCCGTACACATTACGAATTGGTGATCATCATCATTACAACCCTTCAAAAGTCCACTGCTGAACATAGGCCTCCCCCAAGAAATGCCACAAAGCACGGTCCTGCGCCACCTGCATCCATCGACTTCCTGCGTGTCTTACCAGGTCGTCGCTCCATCTAGTGCGGGGTCGCCCTACACTACGCCTACCGGTACGAGGCTGCCACTCGAGAACCTTTTTTCCTCATCGCTTGTCGGTTCTTCGAGTTATATGACCGATCCATTGCCACTTCTGCTTACTAATCCGTTGGTCTATGTCGGTTACTCTGGTTCTACTGCGGATATCCTCATTTCTAAGTTTATCACGCAAAGAAACCCCGAGCATAGCCCTCTGCATAGCTCGCTGAGCGACCTTGAGCGTCCTCATATGGCCATCAGTAAAGGATCACGTCTCAGATCCATAAGTCATCACTGGCAACACGCACTGGTTGTACAATCGATTGGTGATCAAGCAGTTGGAAATAAAGACTATTAAATTCAAAAAACCTATAAAACAAAAGTGCGTTTAAACTTATTCTCTCTTAATCATTCCCATTAAAACAAAAATACTAATTATTTAACAGTGGAATTCATCTTAAGTTTTTTTTTAAATCCATTTTAACATGGGTATAGAGGAGTTTTAATTAGACCACTTCTCGTTTCTTCCTTGATCCTGGTTTCGTGTACCACAGAAAACAATTATATAATTGAAATGAAAATCCCTAATTGGCGAGTTTTCTCTGTCAGCAAAAAAGCGATGTAATTCCTTTGTAACGAAACGCCGAGTCCGCGAATTTAATAATAATAGAAAGGCGTTTCATAAATTTTAAAAAATTGTAATGGAATTATATTTTACTCTAAAGTTAAATTTCAAATTTACAAGTATTTAATTTATTTGAAATTTCAAACTTGATAGAGGCATGCTGCAGCAATATTATTGTTGTAGCACGAATTGATTGTCGGCTCGACCGGGGCAGGACCACGATCTCACGGAATATCAGCGTAAAATGGTAGCTTAATGCTGCTTTGTCACCGCACACATACGAATGTGTGCGGTGAGAATCGAAGACCATTTATACGGGCAATGAAGTACTACTCCTGACGACTAAGATGGATTAGTTCTCAGGGGTAACAACGCATCTGCATTTTAATTCTAAATCATGGAACACAGCATCCACTAACCATCAGGTGGACTGTGTGCTCGTCTGTCACACATGTTCTTGAAAAATAGAGGATCATCAGGATGTTCTGGTTTAAATTAAAATACAACTAATAAATAAAGAATACAACCAATTCATTTTGGTTTATTTATTTATTTGCTTTTTAAGGGAAACATACAGTACAATAAAAATACATTATAAAACATATAAAAGTAATCCTAAAACCAATGAATTTTTTTAAAAATTAATTAGTTTTATTCTTTATTTAATCTACTTATAATCATAATTTACAGTTTATCCTAAACAAAGGATATATATTATTCAGGATGCCCTTAATCTTACCTGATCATTACGATTTCAAACTTTTCAATACAAGAGTGTATAATAGGCATTTCCTAGGCTAAATTATTTGCCCCTTGGAGCTTTACCTTACATAAGATCATTCAAAATCCCTGTCAAAACGTGATCTCTTAATTTTAAAAATTGATACTACTTATCAATGGTGGTTCGCTACCTGGGTCTTCCGTAGTGTCAATTTCCAAATAAATATCAAAATGCAGATGCGTTACGATCCAGATTATGAGATGTGAGGAATAAGTTGAGATTTTTTGTTTACAGTGAAAAGGGTCTCCGGTTCACACACTCATCATCCGAAATACAGTAGAAATAAGAGCATAATGGTTGTCGTTAAAGGCGACAAATAGGAAAAAAAATTCGAAGATGGACTCGAAGCAGTGTTTTTCTTTTTCTTTTGTTATAGCATTGGGTGACAGACGAGCACACTGTCCACCTGATGGTGAATAAATGCTGTAGCCAATAGACATCCACATAAATTTTCAACTAAGGATCAAAATGCAAATGCGTTGTCACCCCTGAGGACTAAGATGGAATGTCTCGATTCCGGTAAAAAGGGTCCCCAGTTTATAATACATCTGCAGCGTTGCTCTACCACGTAGAAATCCTAAAAACAATTAGACAAAAAAAACTGCGGTTGATGACCAGCTTGCCAAGCGAGCAACTACGGTTATCCTAAAGATTTAATCTACGGGGATGCCTTTTCATCAATAGATTTTGATAGGCTTTAATGGGTGGACGTAATCCTTCCCTGATCAAGCTTACTTATTCGTTCAGCAGTCATAACTCAGCTATAACGTGGCTCTAGCATGTAATAGTATCTACGCTGCATATATTTAAAACAAAATCTTTTTTTTAATTTAGTTAGTTTATTTAAACATAGTAATTTTAGATTCAGCTTATATAATTTATTAATGTGGTACAAGCAAAAATAATTACAAACAAACATAATTACGGTCTAATTATAAATACCTTGTTTCCTTTGAAACAATTCTACTTTATAATTAGTGTGAGTTTAAAACGGGACGGCGTGTTTTATTCAGTGAGATTTTGTTTGCTTTAAATATTATTAACAATATAGTCATGTTTTACAAAAATTGTTAATGTATAGTGTACAGTCGCGTAAAAAGGCGTTTTAGGTGTCTAAAACAGTGATTGCTGTTTCCCGTTTTTATTTTTTCATTATTAAATATACGAAACGAAACTACAGATATTATATTAGTATCTCTAACTTGCAAACTAACAGTATTCTGTCAAACCCTCAAACACAGCATCACTAGGTTACTGCTCTCTTTGGCTATCGATCAGCACTAACGATTTCAAAACTTGAGTTCAATCAATTTTGCAACTTCTCTCGACGACTGTACACGAGCTACGATGTGCTAAACGGTCTAGAATACCCACTCGTACGGACACAGCTCGTCCAATTCACACGTGGCAAGGGTTACCAGGTCACTGTAAAATTGTGTGGACACAAACTCTAGTCAAAAATTGAAAATTTAGTTAATAACAATCGAAAACAAAACTAACGTTAACACAATACGACCATGAATAAAACCGTGAGTTATTCTTAGATCAATCAATTAGTATTATTAATACGCTTTTATTAGCTTCGCGTGTATTTATCTATGTAACGGAATTTAATGTAATTTTAACCAACTTGTAGACGGCCTTATTGACTTAAAAAACTGACTTTAAAAAAATTCTCCTACTTTTTGAAGTTGGTTAAAAAACACTGGCAGTAACATTACCAAATAAGATAACCTAAATTGAAGCATATCATGTGTTTTACTATCTATTCTTTGTCAGGACAGTCTATTGTATCTTCCCCATCCTGGACAACATTTATCCACCTCGACCCGGTTTTCGGCAACGTTTGCTTTCCTCACGCAACGTTAAACAAACTAATTGGTCAATGTCTTTATGAATGAGTTGAATGGTAGAAAGAAATAATTCATAAGTGAGCGTGTGACCTATTTCGTACCCACATTTGTAAAAAAAAAAGGAAATTTTAAATAAGGATAAAATGTCAATTCACCTATGGTGACATATTATTACATTTTAATAGTAAAGTAAAGTAAAGTTACAGCCTATATACGTCCCACTGCTGGGCACAGGCCTCCTCTCATTTCTGAGAGGGTTTTAGGGCAAGGAAATGATGGAATAGATTTCAGAGAATCGTTTTCTTGCTCAACTTGTCTGTCTGTCTGCATGTCTCTGTCCGGGATAATTTTCGGAATGGATAACCGGATTGTGGCGAAATTTTACGAATAGATAGCAATACCAGGAGGGATCAAGCATATATAATAAACAAAGGTCATAATTTTTAGTTTTTTTCTTAAATTTCATATTCAGGCCAAGCATGTTTACGCCATGTAGTGACAGAGTAAGACCCAATGACCCTATATCATCCCCTGGGTTTCATAAGAACTGATAGAATAAAATTGAACAGGAGATGGGTAGCAGCATCTTCGATAACAAGTACAATAGTAAAACACCCGGGGTTGCCAATCCGTTTACCAAACGTGGCGACTACGGTGAATACCCCTTCTATGAGGGGGGCCTGTGTTCAGCAGCGGAATTTAATGTATATAATGATAGTTTTATATGAAAGCCAGTGTCCGGGCAAGAAGTAGAAAGAAACCCAGCGGAACTTGTTAAAACAGTTAACCATTACATTTTATGTTGTATAATTTATCATCATCATTGTTATGGCTCCGAAGTACGCAGTCCTGAACCACCCACATCCCATCAACTTCCCGCATGTCGCATTGGGTCTTCTTAGTTACATAAATTTTATAAACTCCTTGTTGACGATCAACTGCTTTGCGGGAGTTCTTAGCATCCGAGTATTTTTAATTAAATTATATTGTCTGAATCGCACGATGGAGATATTGTAAGGCTTTATACTTTTAGATGTAGATGTCGCAAGGTGTTTAAGCGTACACGGGAGACAAACAAAGCGTATGTGGTCCTGTAAAATTTCAAATTATAATTCCATATCACATTAAAATATTTAAAAAAATATAAATAAACATAATAATAAACAATACTTTTTTTTAAAACATACCTAAAGTTTCTGTGTTGTTGTTCGTTTTTATTTTGATTTTCATAAAAATCCAAATAAAACGAACAAAAGCAGCTAAAAGTTATAAAGTAAGCAACCGTCAGTCAATATGACCGGCAATTGAAATTTTTATTTCCTCAAAAGGTCACCGTCTAGACGCAGAATTTCCGCTTTATGTAACATTATAAACGACAAACTTTACAGCACGAGTACCTTGCTGTAAATATAGAACTTTTATTGGAGCACTAAACTTAATTGGCGTCAAGAGAAAATGCTATAGTTTGTTACATTTTACGTCGATTCTTGGTAAACACGAATCGACAAAATACATTGTCGTAGTTTTGGATATCTCTTTTTTTATAGAATAAGGGTGACTAACGAGCACACAGTCCACTTATAAGAGAAATAAATTGCTGTGGTCTATGGGCATCTACATCTATCCCCGAATAAGAATCAAAATGCAGAAGCGTTGTCGCCCCTGAGGACTGAGATGGAATGCCCAGTATACGAAACACGCCAGTATTAAGCTACTATTTGACACTGGTATTCTGTGAGAGGGTGGTCTTTCCCCGGTCGAGCTGATCCATTAGTGCTACAAACATAATATAGCTTCAGAATAGCTCTACCACGTTTAATTCATAGCTAAACTCACTGTCACAATTAGAGTAGAAAATAAAGTTCTTATCTTTTCGAATACAATTTTTAATATATTTAATACGTACTTATATTTTCGTGCTACATTGCCATTACTAAATACAATCTCCTTCATTGCAGGCATGCTGAGATCCACTTTCGACCGACTCGATCACGAACGTAAGTGATAGCATACGTTTATTGTATTTAGAACATAATATTTTATTTTCTATTAATAATATTATAATGAAATAATTGAATCACACAATAATAATACTTGATTTAAGAACCAAATATATGAGTATTACATACATAAATAAACACGATTGTCACCCAGAGGTGTGGGCATAGACTACGGGCTGCCATTTGGCACGATGCTGATACTCGTACACCTCACCTTGTCGGGTAATTGTACTTTTAATTTGGCCCATCTTCAATATTAATTAATATTGAAGTCTATCTTGGCAGTACAACTGGGTAAAAAGCCTATTTCCTTTATATAGCAGACGTCCATGGCTTCGATATATGTTTTTTTTTCTAATTTCTTCTACCTGAAGGCTTCTTTAAATCTACATGTAAAAAATAAATTGATATTGGGTTTTTCGTACTCGGCTTGACGTGACGACGTAAGATCGACTTGAATCGAACCGTGTTGCTATAGGCGATCAACTTCACTTACTGAGCTCTAAGCACTTTACTTACTTCGACTCCTGATTGATGAAAAATATTATAAAATCATTATTTATTTATTTTCTTCTTAAAAGAATAGTAGTAAAGCTAATAAAATTACAAATAGTCTGGAGTTGAATGACAGATTTGAAGTCGCAACTATCTGAAGTTACAGCCCGCCCTTAACCATTAGGCTATTTGTAAATTTATTACTCAATAAGTTTTATTTTTAACTCAGATTGATCACAAACTAGTAAAATTTATGTTTTTTACAGTACGCCTGTTTCCTCACAAACGATGTTCAGTTATTTGTCAATTAAACGAAGCGAATAATTTCCGGTATTCTGTTAAAGTTATATAAAAAAAATCTGTTTCATAAAGCTGCCAACTGCAAACAACAGGACATGGGAGCAGCATCATCCAGAACACAACTCAAAACAATAAAAAATTCTAATCCGCCTGGCAAACGCATCTATGGCAAAATCTATGTCTCCCTATGAGACGCAATCCATGGGGGAAGTTCTTATAAAGAAATTGTGTAATAATAAAACAATGAATTAATTTATAATAATAGCGGTATGGAATACAACTCGGTGACATTAATTTCAAACAAAATACGAAATCTTCTTTCAAAATTATAATAACTTAACAGTAATAAAAATTACAAACTGACTTCAAGAGGTATCAACTAGAAAGTTGATTAAATAATTAAATTAAAATCATTATTCTCTACCCCCCCCCCCCCGCCCCGCCTCAAATGATAGAATATTTATTTAAAAATTCATATATAGGAACACCCCTATAGCAATAACCCATTTAATTTTAAAAAACATTTAAATTCGTTAAACCGTTTCCGAGTTCCGAATTCGATGAACATAAAATACGCGTCGGATAGAGAACCTTCTCTTCTCTTCTTTTTTGAGTTGTTTGTTGAAATTGACTCAGTTAAAATGATCGTTTTTAAAAAATAATTAATGAATTATTTCCAAATATATTTTCGCTTTTAAATAAAAAGACAATAAATCAATCCCTCTACTTTAATTAATTCTCGAAGGCATTCCTTCGACAGTTTTTGTCTAATTATTTTAATTTACCTTCTTTGTTAGTTGCTCTGTTAATTACAAACCAATATTGCGCCAAATATTTTAAGGTAATTCATTTAAAAATTATGAAGCTTTGGATGTATAACAATTATACTTTAATAAATATGTTTATAAATATCTTTTGCTATTGTATCACCATACCATTGTACTTAATCATTTGTTTCTTACAAGTGTCAAGTTTGATTTTAATGAATTATATATTGAATGAAAATTTATACGTAAAAATTTATAACAAATATTTAAAAAATATATACTAAAGGTAGCTGTGATTAATTATGACATTGAGACGTCCTCACCTCACCTCATCGTCACCATAGATTCTGTAAAGTACTCGAAACACCGGGATTATAAAATGAGTTAATAAACGCAATTAAATCTGTAAAACAAAACTAGTTTCATTTAATGTGCAGTGTTTGCTTAAAACTAAGAAATCATTTTATATATATATTCTCAATTTAATACAAGTGTCCGTTATAATGAGCTTACAAAGTAATACATTTCTCAATAGAATCGCTGCATATCGACTCGTCTCCAACAGAACAGTCAGACGGGCGACAACTTCTGAAACTCACTATTCCTCTAAAACACGTTCATTATGATACAACCAGTAAATTACACGACAAGCGATTGTTCGCTAGTTAGATCGCAAGTTGGTGATGTTCAAATTCAGTGCCGATCTAATTTGAAAGCTGTTTGTCGCACGTAGGCGATAGCTTTAGCTATAGCTTCAGCCATAAATCGTTCCTTCTTTCCTTAGAAAAAACTGATTTTAACTAAATAAATAAATTATTAATTAAAATTTATTAAAAAATTATATTAAAATTAAAAATTTAACATCTTTAAAATATTTAGAATTACTCAGTATTTCTCCTATATCGTAAAGACAGTTTTTATATAAAAATTGCATAAGGACAAAGATTCAGAGACAGGATAATTCTGGTTCTACTGCGAGCATAGCCCTCTGCATAGCTCGCTGAACTATTTTGAGCTTTCTCATACGGTCAGCAGTGAAGGACCACGTCTCAAATCCAAAGATCATCACTGGACACACGCAATAGTTGTACAATCTCGTTTTGAGGTTTTGAGGTACGCCTGACGAGAAGATGTGTCGTAATCTCTAAACGCTACGCAGCCGAGTTGAATCCGTCGATTGACCTCTCGGTCGAAGTTGGACGTACCTAGTCGGACTATTTGTGCCAGGTAAACATACTCGTCAACAACTTCGAGTTTAGTGAGACTTTACACATAACCTTTGTTAATACAGCGGTAATGCGTTTCGGGGATATAACGTCACCCTGTCTTACACCTTTCTACAAACAAACAACACTTCAGCACTTCGATATACCGACAGTCAACTTGGTACCGTTGAAGGGACTGCAGCACCGCCCTTATTTCGTCAGAATCAAAGGCTCACTCATATTCCACATACGCAAAACAAAGTGGCAGATTGTACTCTTCGGACTTCCGTATAATTTGCCGAAGGTTATGTATGTAGTGTATGGTGCTAAAGCTTTTTCGGAAACCGGCTTGCTCTGGAAGCTGGAATTCGTCGTGTCTGCGTGCGAGATGATTCGTTATGACTCTCGAAAAAAGCAAGTAGACGCGGCTCAGAAGGGAAATTCATCTGTAGTTCTTCAAAAGAGTGTTGTTGCCTTTCTTGAAGAACTACACCGCACTTCTGCTCCACGCTTCCGGAATAGTGTTGCCATGAAGGACGGAATTGAAGAGCTTCTGAAGGACTTTAAGTATCGATTTTCTATCCGCTATCAGAAGCTCCGCTGTAATTCCATCCTCACCCGGGGATTTGCGTTTTTAAAGGGTGCTGGAGACCCATTCTAATTTCGCTCAGACTGACGTTACTAACACTTGCGTGTTAGTACCAACGATGACGTTTACAGCTGCCCATAGAACCTCTCCAATCTCACTCAAAATCTCAGGTGTCCGGGAAACTGAGCACTTTTGACGCTGGTAATCTTCGCCTCTCTGGATATTTACGACTAGCGAAAACGAGATGAGCAGTAGCATCTTCCAGATAACAGCTGAATAAAAGTAGCACAATTCGGTTGACATGAGGCAATTTATGGGAGAGACCTAAGTTCAGCAGTGGACTTTTTTAGACTTTAAATAGAGTGGGATAGAGGCAATGAGACTTACGTTCGAGTGTAGACTTTAAATTGTTTATTACTCGTATATTTTTTTATTTCAACTAGTGAGGTAATATACATTCATTCAATTTAATTCTAATACTTAAATTATAAATCATTATTAAAGTTAATATATCAAATGCATAAGTATTCCTAATAATATTGAAAACATATGATGATCAACATATGATGTCACCGTAACTCACAACAGACCCGACTTATTTACGTATTAACAAAACCACCAACAAAACTTACCTTAATGATATAATAATAATAATTAATAATTAATTTCTTAAAATACACAGAAAAGTCTTAAATATAAATGTTAGTAGAAGTAGGTATGTATTAAATTAAATAAACATTAATTCATATACCTGTGGTGCCTGACCGAGGCAATGGGTACATGCACACTCGGGTTTCTCGCTAATTAAGTATATACGTATTATAGGTATATCATCATGGATATATGATTCGTAGAATATGAGAAGACTATGTCAATTATGACAGAACTTTTGACTCATATTATGTACAAGAACGAAAAGACATATTTTGACGACTCCGTGGCGCTTAGCAATGCGTTACACCGCTAAGGGCCGCGGGTTCGAATCCCGCACGGATCAATAATTTGTATGGCCTACAATTAATTGTTCCGGGTCTGGGAGTTTGTCCTTGTGAAATTTATGTTTGTAAATGCCCCCACGATACAGGAGAAAATCACACAAGATAGGAACACCGTCATAGTTTTCCCATATCTCTATGAATCGTCAAACTATGATCATGCACATGTAATAATGTAGTAGTATAAGGCTGCTTAGCCTTAGTATGTGGACGCAGATCTACTTAATATTAGATTTTCAAACGCAAAATAGCAGAAATACGATTTAGCTTGAACTACTAATAAGTAATAATATTTCATAACTTAATGTATAACAAAATTGTTCTGTGCATTAATTTAGTGTGTAAAATTAAATACTAATAAACAAATTTTGCATTAAAATATATTCTAATAAGAAGAGATTCTTAATCGAATCTTACTATTTTAAACAAAAAAAAAAACTCGTGTAACGTTACTGCTTGCATTTTAATAAAAAATAGTTAAACACAAACGTGTCGACTTGCTTTTCTACAGCGTAACCAAAAAGACAACTTTGAACGTACGAACTAAGTTCGGCGAGGCGCTCGGGCGTTAAATCTCTCAGGTACTACGAAAATTAATTCGTAACACGTTTAGTTGTGGAATATTTAATATTTTCATACCACGAGTAAATTCGTGTGAACAACTTGTGGTACGTTTCGTAATACCTTGAATGCTACATTTGTTTTTTGTTTTTATAAAATAAGGGTGAAGAACGAGCACAAAGTCTACCTAAGTTGATGCGGTGGTCCATAGACATCTACATTAACTATTAATAGACTTACTACGGCTGCTATTTTCTAGTTGAATTTTATTTTAAGATTTGATTCTAACTGAATTTTCGCAACGAAATTTTACTCTGTGGCTTCCCTCTCGACCCTGTCTAGTTTAGCTGGGAGCCGTAACCCGTCAATAAGTGTCACGGTTTCTTAACAAGTGTCCCAATTTCCTTTAATAATACCCACCTCTTTTATTGACAGCTCTAAACCCTCGATGATTAATAGCTTCAATATTACCATCGTCAATATAGACTACATTATCCGCATATTTGTTTAGGCTCCCCGCAGCCTATTTCCAACAAGTGTTTTGATATCAGGCGACTGTTTGTCCCGGGGTTTAGATTAATATTGTATATTTGAACGGAAAAAAACAGTCACAGAATTTCAGCTAAATTTGTTGAGAGTTTTCTTAAATGACGTTTTCATAAACTTACCTTAAGTTTGATTAATTTTAGGACTGAATTCGATAAAGCTTTGAAAGCGACAAGAATTCGGTAATAGTCGCCATTTTACTATATATAGAAAATTGATGGTGGATGTTGTATTTAGAGAAACGGTTTAGTTTTTAGTTAGTTGTTGGTTTAGTGTTAGTTTATATTTTAAGCTGACTTTCAGATATGCAGGGGTTCTCAATCAAATTGTAAATAAAATATTAAATAAAAGAATGTTATGGACTATTATATACATGTTATGGACTATTATATACATGTTATGGATGTTATGGATTATTATTATGTACATAATTATTACATACACAACGAGAAGAAATTGTGCATATAATTGTGTACACACGTACTAAGAAACTTGAAACTTCTTTACGACATATCATTTATTTACACTGTATCTGCGCTAGTTGTGAACAGTTTAAAAAGGAGAAGATACTCAATTCGACTGTATGTTTTTTTTTATGTGTGTTTCCTCAGAACTATTTTCTGGATAAACCGGTATTTTGATGATTCTTTATTTGAAAGCTCGTTTTTCTCGTGTAGTCCCATATAAATATGATTAAGATCTGACAATTAGTTTTTAAATTATCCAACAAGTAGTTATTCTTAATATTGGGTATTTAATTGATTTCGAATACATTGATGATGTTCTTATTTTGTTTATATTAAAGTCGGTTGTACAATATTTCTAATATTACCACTTGTATTAAAAAGGCTATATACCTCAAGAGTGGTCTCATTCAAATTTGAAAAGATACTTCACTCCGTAGGTTGATTTTAGGTAATAATTTTTTTAAATATATTTATATGTTATGTATAATTATACATTAATTGTTACCTTGAGGTTGCGATATCGTTTAGCCCACCCAAAAGTGTCAAAAATTAATGCTATTAAAAAGTTATAATGCAAAATTACACTTTTGAAGTGGGAACCTTAATTCTTCAATACTTTGTCTCTGCACCTGTTTCAGAAGCTATTATTATATTACGTAGAAGTTGTTTCATTCTTTTTTACTACTTTATCGGTTTTTAGGTTTTCTTTAATCTCAATTACGTAACTTGAAATGAAAACTTATTACTCAATTTTATTAACATTTAAATAAAGGGAAAAAAGAGGTCTTACATCCAAAAGTACGTTGTTATGAAGTGATAAATCATCATCATCATCATCATCACAGCCCTTCACAAGTCCACTGCTGAACATAGACCTCCCCCAAGTAATGCCACAAAGCACGGTCCTGAGCCACCTGCATCCATCGACTTCCTGCATATCTTACCAGGTCGTCACTCCATCTAGTGGGGGGTCGCCCTACACTACGCCTACCGGTACGAGGCTGCCACTCGAGAACCTTTCTTCCCCATCGGTTATCGGTTCTTCGAGCTATATGGCCGGCCCATTGCCACTTCAGCTTACTAATCCCTTGAGCTATGTCGATCAATCAGGTTTTACTGCGGATATCCTCATTTCTGAGTCTATCACGCAGAGAAACTCCGAGCATAGCCCTCTCCATAGCTCGCTGAGCGACCTTGAGCGTCCTCATACGGCCAGCAGTGAAGGACCACGTCTCTGATCCGTAAGTCATCACTGGCAACACGCACTGGTTGTACACTTTAGTTTTCAGAGATTGAGGTATACCTGACGAGAAGATATGTCGTAATTTCCCGAACGCTGCCCAGCCGAGTTGAATCCGTCGATTGACCTCTCGGTCGAAGTTGGACTTACCTAGTCGGAATATTTGTCCCAGGTAAACGTACTCGTCAACAACTTCGAGCATAGTGCTCCCAACAACTACCGGCATAGGTGTGACATGGACATTAAACATAATCTTTGTTTTGTCCATGTTCATCTTAAGACCTATCCGTTGGGAGGCACTATTGAGGTCATTGAGCATAGTGCTTAAGTCCTCCAGCGATTCTGCCATAAGGACTATATCGTCGGCAAATCGAAGGTGAGTGATGTACTCGCCATTGATGTTAATACCGTATCCTTTCCAGTCCAGTAGCTTGAAAACGTCTTCCAAAGCAGCGGTGAAGAGTTTCGGGGATATAACGTCACCCTGTCTTACACCTCTCTGTAGTTGGATAGGTTTCGAGCTCTGGTTCTGTACTCGGATAGCCATCGTAGCCCTACTGTACAAACACTTCAGCACTTCGATATACCGACAGTCAACTTGGCACCGCTGAAGGGACTGCAGCACCGCCCAAATTTCGACGGAATCAAAGGCTTTCTCATAGTCCACATACGCCAGGCAAAGTGGCAAATTGTACTCTTCAGTCTTCTGTACAATCTGCCGCAGGGTATGTATGTGGTCTATGGTACTGAAGCCTTTTCGGAAACCGGCTTGTTCGGGAGGCTGGAAGTCGTCGAGTCTGCGTGCGAGACGATTCGTAATGACTCTCGAAAACAGCACGTAGACGCGGCTCAGAAGGGAAATCGGTCTGTAGTTCTTCAAGAGAGCGTTGTCGCCTTTCTTAAAGAACAAGACCACCGCACTTCTGCTCCACGCCTCTGGAGTAGTGCCACCATGGAGGACGGAATTGAAGAGCTTCTGAAGGACTTCAAGTACCGGTGTTCCACCCGCTTTCAGAAGCTCCGCTGTAATTCCATCGTCGCCTGGGGCCCTGCCGTTTTTAAGGTGCTGGAGTGATAAATATAAAGAAGAAATAATAGGAATGATGTATATATGTGTATATATATATATATATATATATATATATATATTATATATATATATTGGTGGTTTGGTCATAACATCATCATAATCATCATCATTACAGCCTTTTGAATATAGACCAAGGAATGCCACAAAGCATGGAACTGAGCCACCTGCATCTATCGACTTGCTGCATGAGTTTGGTCATGTAGAAAGAATGAATGAGAAAAGGATGACAAAGCAAATTCATGATACAGAAGTGAACGGCAGAGACGAGAAAGGGACGTTCTAGGCGAAAGTTTATCGACCAAATTGGAGGTATATTGAAAATGAACCGGATTAAGAGTACCCTTAACTGACGAGCCAGTAATGCGTAGGTATATGGATGTGGAGGAGGCAAGAGAAGTGTGTCAGGATCATGCCAAATGGAAGTCTGTAGTCTCTGCCTACACCTCTGGGTGACAGGCATGATGTTTATGTTTATATTTTTATGTATATATAAATTGGAATGTATGCCTGTAACATTGAAATTAATAGCTTATATTTAGCTCATTTGCATGCTATTAAGATATATATAACTATATTTTAATTTCTGTCTGTCTGTCTGTGTGTCTGTCAGTCTTTCTGTCTGCCTGAGTCTTCCTTGAATGGCTGAACAGATTGCAATGAAACTTTACAAACATAATATGACGAGCAATGAAACGAGGCTATATTTTATCCAAAAACTTGAAGCTTTTTTTTAAATACTCAAAATTGATAAAATATTCCTATAAATTGTCTTTCATTATCTTAAATCTAAATAAAGCTACAGTAATAGTACCTTTCCGGGCGAAGCCGGGGCGGGGATCGCTAGTGAACAAAATATTTATGGAAAACATTCAAGACAGTAGATCTAATCAGGGACGGATACAAACGGAACGCAAAGAATATTTAATCGATGAAGAACACAAAGTAAAGTAAGGAAAGATTACATATTTCAACAACTGTCTTTTCCATTGAGAAGTTACGAAGTCGGATCTCATGACTCGCAGCTCCACTTTAACTAGAAACAATATTAATATAAATTGTTACACAGGACGCTCTTAAGTTGCTCCGACGAATGAAAAAAGACACTCGACACAAACGACTACCTGAATCGTTCGAATTTCCCGTTTAACGAAGAACGAAGTCGTTAAGAAAGGAAGAGGCTCGATTTAACGGAAAAACTGCCTTATCTATATAACGATCGGGCATTATTTCAGAAGATGAGGCCTCCAAGTGAATTTGCATTATTTTTTCTCGTTTAAACCTGTGACACTTGATGTTCTGGATTTTCTATGTCGAGTAACAATGGACGATGAGTTGTCGCTTCAACGTTATGGTGCCGAAATAATATTTTCTATTCGCTATGCCGTTAAAGATAAATTACTTTGTTATTCACGTTATTCTATTATATCCGGTTCTTTATAATAACTTGTAATTCTGTAATAAAAACCCGTTCAATTTGTAAGGACTTTTTTTTTTAAATTGATTCAATAGCAGAGCCAGGCTTTTGTTTACA